>CM021699.1:87237479-87866712 GCA_011074415.1 Stictonetta naevosa | reverse complement strand
TTTTTTTTTTTTGTGGTGCGTGCACGTTTCCACTCTCTGAACCATGGTAAACAAAACAAAACATCATCAACAACAAAACCCCAGTATATTGCCAAGCCTTTCTGCTGCCTTAAAATACCTCGTTCTCCAAAAATGCTTCTAATAACAATTACCAATTCAGATAGCAAACAAGATTATCCACATGCAATGTCAAGTGCAACAAAGAGCTTCCCTGTCCCCATGAGGAAATTAAAAGCAGTTAAAGATACTGAGTTGGCTGATTCCTCATTGGCAGGATGTGTTTTATTGTATAGAGGCTGCCACTGCTGCAACAATATGAAGGAACATGTATTTTGTACCACAGTTGTAATGAAGGTTTATCACAGACAGAAGAACACGAAGGAAAAGGTGATATAGGGACTTCTCTACATTTCTGTTTATAATACAAAGAAATAAGATTTTAGAAACCCAGTGCTGCCAGTGGCCATGTCAGATCCAATAAAAAATATCCAGTGCCAGATATTCTAGATGGGTATATTACTAAAGAAGGGGTAACTTTACTACGATGACAATAAAAGCTACCCTATGGGGTAAAAAGGACTTGAATACAAATATTTTTATTTGATTTCTACCTGTGTAATGTCTGTCTCCTTTTTACAATAGCTCATGCTAAGAGTTTAGTTTAAAGGATGTTTCTGTAAAGTTCATTATAAAAGTGTCTTTTGCATGAGTTCTTTCAAGTGTTTCTAATTCTATCTGTTTAAGCTACAATCACAACTTTCTAACAGGAGTAATTTTACAAAGAAAAGCCCCAGCACCATCTAGTAAAATCCAGATTGATAGAAACAGAAGTAGGAATGCACTGAAGAATATTCAGGACAGATTACAAAGATGTCAACCACCAGTCCATAACATTTGTAATTCAGGCAACGGAAAAATCGTATAATTGCTTTCAACTTCTGAGGTCTTGTAGAAAAAAATAAAAACATATGGAAGTCTTAAAATGTATTTTGATTAGTACAAATTCAAGGGGCAGGAAACAACAACCCAATTACATGCTACTGCATCACCTAAAAAATGCACTGATTAATACCCATCATTCAGCTCTCTCAATTTGATTTCCATAGGATAAACTTCAACTCTTTGGTTCCACAAAGATGTGAAAGGATATCAGTCTGTCTCTCTATTCCGCTGTCTCGTCTACAGACCAAATCATTACTGTTTTCATGCTATTGTGCCAGTTCTCCCACACACATTCTGACCTGTTAACATACACTGTCACCTTCATAAACCTTCACATGGCTGACCTATTAATTTGGCAATCCATTACCCTTATTTTTCCCTTAGGTCCTTTACTCCTCTCACTTTCTGAGCTACCCCTCTGCTCTGCAACTGCTCAGGCACCCTCCTTTACTTTGCAGTCCTCAATGCTGATGGATATGTTTCTGCCCTTTCCTTCTCCCCACAGTTGTCTGTGTTCGCAGCTTTCTTACAGATCTCCCAGATCCCTGTTAGGCCATTTCTTCCAACATCATATTTTTCAGACTGTTCTTCTTCTTCTGTGGTCTATCCTCTTTCCTTCCACTTCCTTCTTTGCTTATTTATAATTTAATGTGAAAACACACTATCTGCTGTGGTGACATTCTTTATTCATTTTGAACATGTATGAGTCACTTCACTGGATTCACATATTCATTTTATCCTGCCTAGTTTTAAGATAATGAGCAATTGGGCCCAGGAATGCCAGGAGTAGAACTTCCACTGTTTTAACATTCTGTGTACACAGTGAATAAATATTACATACTTATTATTTCATTCACTGACCAAATTTGTAGCCATGGAAAAGCAGGTTCAGTTTCCAGAGAAGATGAGAAGATAATGGCTGGTCAAGGGAGAGGTTGCAGAGATGTGCAGTAAGGCAATGGATGAGATTGCCATGAGAAAGTCTAGCTTTTCAGGATTAGTGTCACAGTATATATTTTAATTCAGTAATATTTGATTTCTTATGTCATTACAAATGGCAGCAAGAGTGTTAATCCAAGATTACTTCCTAGGAGCAAACAGTTATCCCTAGAGACAAACACAGGCTAATTACCTGTGTACAATATGTTGATTGTTTAGAATACATAATATTTTTTCCTTTTTTTGAAGTTTTGAAAGATGAAAGAATGCATATGTGTATTTACTAGTCTATATATGTGTGCAGGATAGAAGAAATCTTGTATGTAATTTCTTACAAATGTTAGCCTTTTATTTGATAAATACATAAATGTATTTTATAAATAATATTATTAATAAACTTTATTAATACAAATATTATTGACTTTCATATTTCCACTACTATTGAAATCTTTTTTATATTTTCATGAGCAATATCATGAGCATATCTTTCTCACTGCGTTCATGAGTTCAGCTCAGTTTAGATTTAATTTTACTCTAGTGAAATTATTTCATTCAGTTTGAAACTGATCAAAGCTCTTCTGTTCTGGAGAGTCAAAAGAGGACTTTTTATGGAGCCAGGATCTACACAGGAAGTAGGCAAAGATTGTTTTAAGAATGTTTTTCACATTTCCTCAGAAAAGGTTCTCTAACTCAACTAATATCTATGTTACAATTTTGGCAACTCGCCTGCCTGGTGAGGAACTATCATTTTAAGGGGTTTCAATAGAAAGTCATAGCCTAAGTCTATCCTGCAGAGTGATGATATGCAGCAATGCCCTGAAGCTCTGTGTCTTGTCAGTGCTTCATTTTGGGGACATGGATTACCCTGCTCCAGAGTTGGAGACAGGGTAGGAAGTGCTCATGGGATTTTATTCTCTTTGCTCATGTGGTTTGATGTAAGGAAAACAACAGCAATTCATGTTTTGTTTGTTTCTTTATTTTTTTCCATTCTGACAGAAAAAGAAATAATAATAATAATAAAGCAAACTAAACCTCCTCAGTCCTTTGACCATAATGAAAATATTTAGCTTTTGTAATGGAAAGTAATTTTATAATAAAAAAGAAGTAGAAAATCCTGGTTTCTCAATCCAACACAAAATTGTGCTTGTAAATCAACACACATTCTGCCATCTAGTGACCAGAATAAATTGTGCTGACCAGCTGCAAGTACAATGAGAAACCTCAAATAGTGCTAATACTGAATATTGCATTAGCATCTCTGTGGGAGAAATTTTAGAATGGGGTACAAAGAAATTAAACATGCAGGAAACTTTTTCTAACACCTGGAAGTCTGTAATTAATTACTTTTATTGAACTAAGTTAATAGTCCTGTCCAAAAAATAATTGAAACAAATGGTTCTTTACATATTTCTATAGCTCTCTTCTTTCTCTCTTTCCCCCCTGCACTCCCTCCTTCCCCTTCCTCTGGGATTTACATCAGCATTTTGCATAATTTCTGAGAAAAATATTTCTGCATTGGCATGGAGAGAGTGCCATACAACTGCTACATGAGCAATCCAGACATTTTGCATTAATGCACATTCTGACTACAGGGCCTTTAATATTCATTCCGTAGTCAAGAGTAATTGAAAATACTCATTTCACTATTTACAGTTCAGGATTGGATAGGATAGTAGGAAGAACACTGCCAGAGTGCTGTGGGTGAGAAGAAAATTACTTTTTTGTGTGTAATGTCTTTTCTGGGGAATGAATTGCCTCTTCTTTCTGCTAAGGTTCTGGTCAGCCTTGAGGGTACTGTTCAACATCTCACTTTCCTCATGGGTCAGTAAAAGCTGAGGATGCTCAGCAGCTCTGAGTTTGCTTTACATTTTACAAGCCTTGAAGAAATAACCCCAAAGGTTTCAGAATCACTTGGTTTTTAGTTCAATGGTTCATGTCATCACCAACCAACTATCATACTGTAAAAGGCTATTTTAATTCTGTTGTGTTCTGTGCCATTAGAAACAACACAATTCACACTAGATGGTACACCTATAACCAGACAATATATTTACACTGTGAAGTTCCATTGAAATATGACATAAAAATAAGCATAAGGGCAAAAACAACATTGTCTATAACGTTATTTAATAGCTAAGATTTATATGTAACAACCTTACAACCATTATTAAACAGCCTAGGCATAAAATCTGCTTGATGTGTACCTTAATTTTAATGATTTTTATGATCCATTTGTCCAAAAGCAAACACTAGCTATTGGTGAGTAAAGCCTTGCAAAGCTGGTATTTTTCTTTTGTATTGCTCAGTTTTCCTACTTTGCATTTTTATACTGTTAACAGATGTTTTTTCTTCTTTGTTCCTACAGAGAGCACATGGCACCTCTCTTCTCTCCTAAAAACCTACATTGGCTGCAAGATTTTAGCTTCTCCTTTAAAAACTAAAAAGGTTACTCAATAGGAATAAAAATTCCCATAACATAACATAAAAATAAAGGTAAAGCCAATGGGACTACAGATAAGAGTTGCTGTAAAAGATACTCAACTGTAAACTTTGCAATTTCAGAAAACAGTGCTATATTTTTTTTAAATCCAGAAAAGCATGGAACTAGATAACGTGTCAGAGTAATATATAAAATGAAATGATAAACCTTAGCCATATTAAGACATATTAATTGCTCAAATACTTTTGAGTATCTATCTATTGTGTACATCTGAGGAGAGAAAGGGTATGCATCCTATTGCAGGAAATTATTTTTTACTTTCATAGTCACCAGAGGACCACTGACAGCATAAATCACATGATAAATTACTTGATCAGATAACTAAACCACAGATTTTCTACCACAAATGCTTGGGATATGTTATGATTTGTTTTAATTCAGCCTGGTTAAAATGATCCATTCAAGGTTCCCCATAATTCTATGTGTTATTTACATATAAGGTATTTCTGTATAAGTTTTATTCTGATACAGGCAGATTATAGCATTAGCAGTGTATGGGAAAAAATAAAAAATAATAATAAAAAATCATTTTCCAGGCCTAACTTACATTCATATGGTGGTTTCTGGATCAGGCCACACACCTGTCTGCTGATGAAAAGATTCATTGTCCCTCTTTCTTTAATGAAAAAACCTGGTTAATATCAACAGATTGCAGTTTGAGGTAAAAGCAGAAAATGACTGTCCAAGGGACTTAGGAGAGGCATCCCCCCAAAAAATTCAGTTTGGAAACAGAAAAACACCTTTTTCTGGGTTAGAAAACTTTTTCAGCAGCAGGAACTAGGTAAGAATAGTGAGAATGAGAACAATTCCTTTCTTCATAATCTTCCTTGAAACGCTGAATATTATATTCCAGACATCATGTCTTAGAATCATCCTGACCTGACCTTACATGACACCTCTATGCCAGAGCCTGTCTGAATAAGATGGTCCATCTCACCATTCCCATACAAATAGGTCTTACCATATTATTTAGTTATATTTCAGGCTGACTTGGGCTAAAATGCTTTCCCAGCCCAGAAAGCATTGTATTTCTCCTTTGTGAAGTGTTAAGGGAAAACAAACATGTAACTGGTTCATCTTTTACATTAGTTATTTAGACAGGCTCTGAAAATGAAGGAAAGTTTTATTCTATTTAGTATTTGTTGTAAACTACAACAGTCTCTTAAGTAAGATATTTCATTATAAAATGTTTCATAAAAAATGCATTACTGTTGAGCTTTATAGATGAAACAATTTTTCAAGCACTGCTTGTACTTACACACAGAAGCTGGACATTTCTGATCCCATTATGAAAATATACTTGACCCTTATTTTTCTTTTCTTATGAGGCCTGAATTTTAATGAGGCCTTTAAAGTCCTCACTCATAACAGTACAGGACATTTTCTGTTACTGTTTTTGTTCTCATGTGGCGTTTCATTAAACACTTTGGCTAAATATAAATATTGAGAGCACTGCATGAGTCTGGTTACATTTTTTGACAAAAGTGATCAAGAAATATTTTGATGTTTGTTATGAAACATATTTTATATGTGTTTATATATTTACTGCATAAATATTTAATATATTGGAGGTAGGTTATGAAATGAAAAGTGCATCTCAAAGACCATCAACAACAGTTGAACTGATTTGAATGTTCAAATTAAAAATATGTTGTTGCTAAATGGGAAAATAAAAAGTTAGGGTATTATTATTTCCTACATGAACAAGTGTCATTTTATTTGATATTCACGAGTAGCTCCATTGTTGTGAATGGAGTTTTGCTGGGTATAAACCTGCCAACCAATCTCCCAGAGCTTCCTTTGCCTCTTCCCTCGGAAGGCTCAGTCCCATGGGACACTGCATGTGCCTGCATCCACAGAATCACAGAATCACAGAATAGTCTAGGTTGGAAGAGACCTCCATGATCACCTAGTCCAACCTGTGACCTAATGCTAACAAGTCCTCCACTAAACCATATCCCTAAGCTCTACATCTAAACGTCTTTTAAAGACCTCCAGGGATGGTGACTCAACCACTTCCATGGGCAGCCTATTCCAATGCCTAACAACCCTTTCAGTAAAGAAGTTCTTCCTAATATCCAACCTAAACCTCCCCTGGCGCAATTTTAGCCCATTCCCCCTCGTCCTGTCACCAGGCACGTGGGAGAATAGACCAACCACCACCTTGCTACAGCCTCCTTTAAGGTACCTGTAGAGTGCGATAAGGTCGCCCCTGAGCCTCCTCTTCTCCAGGCTAAATAGTCCCAGCTCCCTCAGCTGCTCCTCCTAAGACTTGTTCTCCAGACCCTGTACCAGCTCCAGCACAGAGTGAGGCTACAACATGCACCACCTCCCTGTATGCCTCTGGAAAGCCTTCCTCTAGCAAAGGTCTCCCACTATTGCACTCTTTTTGTAACTCAAATGATAAAAATAAGTCTTCTGCAAAAATGGTGCCAGACCATCTAAATTTTCTGACAAGCAGGCAGTGTACAGAAAACGAACTAAAAGCAAGCACACCTTGCTTTCACAGCCTTGTCAAGGGAAAAAACTATGTAAAGCCTCTTATCCTTCACCATGTTGTTAAATTACAGTTTAAACGGTCATCTGTATGGCAGCTTGTAAAAACTGTTAAAATAACATTATAATTTCTATTTGCATTAGAATATTAATTGAAAAACTTTTATTATAATAACATAGTTCCAACAGAATAAAGATCTATCTTAAATTAGAACTGTAGAATATAATAATATATATTTTATAAAAAATATATTAATAACATTTTATAACATGTGTATACATATATACATACACATGTATGTATATATATAATTGAATTGTGTTTTACATGTATTCCTGGGATGTATTTAAAAATGACCAATGCTTAATTCTGAAACTGTATTTTGGTAACTAGATTTTTTTTTTTAAAAAAAATGTTCTCTTTAGAATGCCAACTTCATTGCTGTTCTCAAATGAATAACTAAATTTGTATTTTATGTGGTGACATCAATGAATATTTTCACATTGAAGCACTAATTTATAGGAAAATATTAATAATTTGCCAAAAAAAAAAAAAAGAAAAAAAAAACTTTCTCTTCTGATTGACCCCTAGAAATTATATTTGGCTTATATTATTTTTCTCTAATCAGAAATAAGATTTTTTGTTGGTTTTAATGATTTATTAAAATAGTGTGACAATACTATTTATAGTATTAATTAATTATCAGATAATGTTTTATATCTTTTGAGGCAGGAAGGTAAGTTTCATTATCTTCACAATTTTACAAATTGGGGAGAATTTTTAATTTTGCATTTGCATTTCCCATGTAACCTCCAGCAGAAGACTATTTTTTAATGTTTCTATTCCTAGTGCTTCAGATGCCTTCTGCCTCATCAGCAACTTCGTGTAGCTGTAGCTGAAGTAGCTTCAATGTTACCCCACAGTTCCAAGCTCATGATACTAAATTAGAGTTCCACCAGAAACTGAATATTTAACACCAAGCTGTGGGCAGTTGTGTGTGCTTGAGAGGACCAGAAGAACTGTGCAGAAGAGGCAGTAATTTTACTTTAAGTGCAAGGGGCACTCAATTTTTCATCAAAGAAAGGAAAACGGATTCTGAGGTAGAAGATAGAAGGTTTGCACAAGATCAGAGAGGAAAAATGACAGCTATGATAAGATAAAAAATGAAGTACTCTTGTCTCCCACACTGTCAGCCTTTCTATGTCATTGATTTTTACATAGATTTCCCCATTAAAATCAATGAAGATTTCTTTTTACATGCTGAGAGCAAGATATAATCTATATTCTGTATAACCAAGAATTTTCTAGAAATGGAACTGTCCACAAACACTTCTTTTGTGGGATTCAACCTAAAAATGAAGCAGTTCATTGGCTTAAATATTATTTTGCATTGTCACCATTCCCAAACATGACTTACCTTTGTTGAATGCTTCATCAGCCTGAAAGATGAGAAATAGAAATCCTCTGGAGAAGCAACAGGCTCTGTTGTAGAACAGCAATGTCTAGCTCTGTCACAGGCATTTTCTGGTGTGGTTTGCACTGACTCAAACTATAAGAATAAAATGTCTACATTTGAATAATTGTTTTTGTCCCATGTCATACAGCTGATTTATAGTATGTGTCACTACATTGACTGTTGGTTTATACAGTAAATTCATGTTTGCAAATCCGCAGACACAAATTTAAGTACTTATTAAAAGCTGAGTGTAGCAGAATTAAGTTGATGTTAACTGCCATGATCACTTGCTTGAATCTTACCAGCAACTTCCAGGTATGTTTAGGAACATATTGCATGAGACAGTATGTGACTTTTGAAAAATGTCTACACACAAGCTTTCATAAACCTTTATTCTGTCTTTAGAATTTGGAATGATGGGAGATCATACAATTAAAAGTCAGCGACCTCGATCTGTTCATGAGAAAAGGGTCCCTCAGGAACAAGCTGATGCTGCTAAATTTATGGCACAAACTGGTAATACATCAGTTACATTTTTCTATTTACTGTTGTTAATTTTAGCAAAACCACTGCATGTTTCCATAATCTTTTGCTGCATATTTGTCAGTTTTCTAAGCTGATACTTTTTTTGAATCATTTATTTTTTTTTTTCACCAGTTAAAGTCCATAAATGAAGTAGCGGAGAATTAGGTAGACCATACAAAAACATGCACTGTGAATGTGGATACGGAATTGTTTAGTGTAAGTTTGAATTAATTTAGTAATAAATGCAGTTTTACATGTACAAGAGACAGGACAGTTTACTGTGACACTTATATATTTTTTTTCAGAGAAGATGGTAAGAACGTGCTCCAGAATTTCTATATAAATAGACTAAGGTCTAATCCCAGCTTTAAGCACTTATCAAATTATTAATTATTAGGATAGTTTTAAAGTCCATACATCTGACATTTACTATCTTTGGCCCAGCACAATGTTCTATTCTCTAGTTTCCAGATTCATAATTGCTAAATGAAATTGGCTGTAAGTTGTTTTTGATTGGATGTGCAAATTATATAACATCATTTCATCTAAAAAAAAAAAAAAAAAAGAAAAAGAAAAAGAAATCTAATTTTGTTTTAGCAAATAAATCTTCTTTAGATAAATATACCAAAATAATATTTAAAATCTACGGCTAAAGTCGTAGGGAAAAAAAAAAAAAAAAAAAAAAAAGTCTCTTTGTCAACAATTACCACAGCTAACTTTAAAGACAAAGTTCCAGTGGGGAACTTCCCTCCAATGGGGAGGTGAATTAAGCTCTAACACACCAATTTTATTTCCCCTTTTTCCATAGTTAATGATCTGTGTATCTGTTGGCAAATGACTCTCTAATGGTTCCCTACATACTCCATTCCAGTAAGCTATTGCATTAAAAATCTTGTGCCCCATAATTATTGTATGGATTTGAAACTTTCTCTGTATTCCATAGTTACTAACCTAGCAAATAAGCCTGCCTCAATCATACATAATGCTTCCAGATTTATATTCACTTTAGTAAAAGAGCTGTAATTGCATCTCGTTATGTTGCATGTTGACCTTCTTAGTAGTAAGGGGCTTTACTTAACAGATTTGCAGAAATCAAAATATTAAGTAATCTAAATACATGTATAACTAATCAGTGTAGATCTGTTTGGTAAAGAATTTAGATAAGGAAAAAGTCTGTTTCTCTCCTATTAATGTATAAAACGACTTTTATGGCTAACTACCAGTTGATACTACTGTAAGCAAGCACTCTTATATGGGACACGTAAATGGAAGATTGGAGCCAAGAACCCCCTTGGTCTTCATGAAGTTATTGTTTAGGCAAGTAGAACTTACAATGTTAGTTGCTTACTACATATAATAACACTTTTGCTTTTATGCTGCTTCTTGAATTCATACAATTACCCTAAAATAAGTAAGAGGATCTGTTTTATTTCCTCATATAAATCCATAAAGCTTTCATATTATCAGGTAAAACTTGTATCTGATAATTTCTAGTCATCCATTGCAGTGAATCTATTATGGGTGTTAGAGAACTGCATTATAAATGCAGCACTTATATGATCACCTTCTGATATATTGTGTGTGTGGAGTGGGAGATGAATGTACAAAATTACACAGGCTTATTTTGCAAGGTCCTGTTCTGAAACAGGTGATATGTATCAGCAGAGTATATAAATTTACATGCCAAACTTTGAGGAAGTGTATCCTTTACATGCTGTAGGTTAACACATTTTAAATAATACTGTGCTCTTTTTGGACATACTAATTTTCATCTCTTCTTCATTTTGATTTTCTTTGTAGTGACCATTGCATATTTTCTTCACCTCTAATGCATTCATTTTCTTGTGATATAATTAATGTGATATCTTCTTAAAATGATTCATAAGGTTATTCTAACGTATCCCATGAATTTACCCATGTACTAAGAAGTCTAATAGCTTTTAAAATACCTTGTCAATTGATACTCTCTGAGTTTTAGGCTTCTTATATTTTAACTTAATTTATTTTGTGTAATAATAATCAGATGCAAATGTACAAAATATTTGTATGGCCTAAAAGTGCAGAGAGACAGTAAGATAGAACTTTTCTGGAAAAGATTTATGATAAGTTTTTAAGACCAATAGAATAGTGGACTTAATCCTCTATTAAGTGGAAATTGAAGACTTAAAATGTGGTATCAGAATATGCATCCTTTTTGTTTGTGAGCAATATGAGGCAGAAAATAAACTTTATTTTTTTTTATATTGTGTAAATAATTTATTGTCCTATATTTGTCATTTTATGTGTTTGGACTGATCCTTCCCTTAGGTGTTATGGGATTTAGAATGTATAATACAGGTAAGTGTTACACAGGTCAATGAGGCCTTCCATACAGTAAGTTCTGCTTCCTCTTACATATTGAGCAGCAGGGCAGAATGAGGGCTTTGTACCCTGTCAACTGTTAATTTGAGAATGTAGGTTTAATATAATACCCCTTGTAATCTAAGAGTTCTCTGAAGGAAAATAAAAAGTAGCCCTTTTGAACTTTTCAATTTAGAAAAGAAAAAAAAAAGAGATTAAAAAAAGATCTATTTATGTATTGAATGCAATCTAGCAATCTAGGTTTATTTTAGAAAATAAAGAAGTCTCTATTTGCTAATGGTTAACCATGGTTAAAAATAGCATATATCTGCAAAAATGTTTTCCTCCTTTAAAATAGGTAATAATCATACAGGCAACAGAATGAAATACTTTGAAAAAAATAAAAATTTCTGAAAAATCAAAATACATTAAGCAAAAGAAAGTGGAGTAGTTGATAAGATACATTTGCCTTTTTATTTTTTTCCCTCTAATTTTACTTTTTTTGCACACACAAAAAAAAACACATGTTAGTATGGAGGATATTTCTCCAGCAAAAACTGAAACTTTCTATCCTGTATGTATGTTGAAGTATATTGATAGATTCTTCCTTTTGTGTATGGACAGTATTTATATGATCAGGACTTTCAATATTCAATGTTAATTTCAAAATTCACTCATTATAATCATGCCTTTTGCTATCAGATCAGAGTTATTTTCATCATATTCCGAGGGTTAAGAGCAACTTTTTGTCACTTTAAGATCTCTGATATTTTTAATTTTTAACACTTCATTTCTGTATTTATTAGGTATACACTGTCAAAGGTCTGTGTAGGATAATGGAAAATTTACACTGAGTATGTATGACTTTTTTACATAATGAGGAACATCTTGAGAAACATAGCTTTGACTTTTTCTGCTGTTTGACCTTTCATCTAAACCACCTAAACAAAGGCAAAGTCAAACTTCAAAAATGCAGCAAAAGAAAAAAAAAAAAAAAAAAAAAAAAAAAACTAGCCTGGAAATTCATAGTAATACAAGTATTTTATTATGTACTTATAGTTCACAGTGTATAATTGTTACTATCTACCTGAATATTTGCTACTATTACCATATTATATCCTTTAACCTGAACCCAAGTCATGTAACAGTCTCAGCAAAATGCTAAATAGTAAAATGATTAAAAAAATAATCAGTAATTAAATTTCTCCTTTGTCCTGCTAACAAATAAAGAAAATGATTTCACAGATCACTTTGGTGAACTTCTGTATTTAAAAAAAACTCATCGTTTTGTGCTTGCCCATAGCAGTTATTACAGTGATATACAATTTTATGTAAAGCGGTGGTATTTGTGTGCTAATTATAAAGCATTCCGTCTTGTTACTGAATAAGAAGCATGGTATCTTGTAGTCTTAAATCATTGAATAACCTTAAAATTAGATAACCTTAAAAGTCTTAGAGGACTAGCAAAGAGAAAAATTTTGCAAAGGTTTCACGTTTGGCCTCTGGAAACAACAAAAAAGAGCCTGGGCAGCTGCTTGCTACAAAGGCAACACTTCAAGAAATAGTATATCATTTACCAGATTCTTGGAAGATATAACCAACTTTGCAGACATTCCCTTGATTGTTACCGGTACCAAAACTTTTGAAAGACAAGAGGTATTTCAATATAACTGAAATTTTGAGTGAGCTATTCAAGCCTGAAATTTTTATCATTATTTTAAAGCTGATTTTACCACTGATTTTTGAAACTAAATGAAGTCTGTTTCAAATAATCCAGAATACAATATAAGCTTCAGCATGCAATTTTTAACTTATTTTTAGTGGAAAAGGTGAATATGAATCTACAATTATTTACTCAAAATCTTTAGAACTTTCACTTTAGTCATATTTGTGTTATTTTTGCATTTTTTTTTTCTATTAAAAATGCACTCAAGTGATCAAGTTTTCTGTAGATTAATGCCTTTGGGAAATTCCAGAAATGTGTGTGTGGCTGCTCGTGACAACTAAATTTAAATATTCTTTCCTGAACATCCACACAAGAAGATCAGATGCAAAAATAAATAAATAAATAAATAAAAAATAATTTAAAAAAAAATCAATCAAACAAACAAATCAGAAATAGTATAATGTGCTCTGTTTCAACAGTAAAAAAACCACCACCAACAACAACAAAACACAATTCACATGTACAATAGTAATAAATTGCATTCAATTTTGCACATTTTATGGAATAGTACTTTCTGTAAATTAGTTTTATATCTTTCAGTATGACTACATGAACACTAAAAAAGCACATGCCATAAAACAGGAATTAAAAACTTTTTTTTTTTTTTTGTAGTTGTTTGGAACAGCCATTGAATTTTAAATATGAAAACAATTCCAAATTATAAGCAAGTAGCTCATAAAATTCTTGGATAAATGATTATTTGAGAATTCTTCATTCATTGTCCCTTTTGACAATTTTGAACATAGTGGTAAGTACTATACATAGAAATGAGGCCTAGCACATCCAACAGTTTAAGACATCTCTGAGTCAAAAGCAAGGAGCAGAGAAGTGCTCAAATCAAATTTCCTGTCCCACTGTTCAAGTTAAAATCTGGTAAAGAAAGTGCACCTCTTTGCCAGGGAACTTCTCTCAAATACTAGATGACTCTACTTCACTCAAGAAAATATAAGAAATTAAGTGGTTTTTTTGTTGTTGTTTGTTTATTTGTTTGCTTGTTTTTATCTAAATTTTATTACTGGCACAGTTCCTAAAAGCTTAATTCTAGAATGGCAAGTATAAATATCAAAGATAAATCCTTTGCATTTATATGAAAAGAGTTGTCTATGTTCTTGTAACATCCTGAGGGCAGTGTTGTTCCTAAAATGTTGAAGGGCACTATTTCTCATAAATTTACAAATGATGCCAAGCAATCAAAGTGTTTCCATCTGACAGGCGTTATGTGACTGCAGCATTGTAGGTGTCTTTATTTTCTATTCATTGCACATATTCACAACTGCTTTACTCCATGAACTTTTAAACATTTATTTTGGAATGACACTTCTGTCTTTAATTTGTAAGGGCAGACAAGCTTCAGCAATAAAAATGTCTCATTAATACTTATGTCTATATTCGTGTTTGTTTGTTGTCTTGAATACAGGTGAATCTGGTGTGGAAGAGTGGGCCCAGTGGAGTACGTGTTCAGTTACTTGTGGTCAAGGGTCGCAGGTGCGAACCAGAACTTGTGTATCACCTTACGGGACACACTGCAGCGGCCCTTTAAGAGAATCAAGGGTTTGCAATAACACTGCCCTCTGTCCAGGTAGTGTTAGCAGCCAATAAATAAAATTGTGGATGTTTTTGAACTGTATAATGATAAGAATTTGAAACTATATATTTTTATTATTATCATTTTTTATTATGAATTTCATAAGAGCATTTCATTTGGAACAGAGAAATGGAATTCTATTCAACTATGAAATTTATAATGTAGGTTGTTATTTTTACTTTCAGAACAGTCAAGTCATGGAACAAGAGTCCTTTTGTCTAACAGCTTCAATTTTTTAATAAGTATTCCCAGCTATTCACTATTAAAAAAAAAAAAAAAAAAAAAGAGAGAGAGAGAGAAAAAACATAGAGTAAGAACTAAATACAAATTAGAGAAGAAACGCAGATCACCAATATATTAAAAAGCAGAGTCAGATTAACAAGGTTGGTTAACATATATAATTTGACACTGCTACAGTTTAGCCATTTAGAGTACTGTAGAGTTCTGTCTTCTAGGCAGTGGGCCAGACAATGTCGTCTGCACAATAATGTCTTCTTTTATATTGTGCTGGCAAGAAAGGGCAACAGCTACCCATCAAAGGAAGAAAGATTGGACAAAAATAACCTTCTTACAACAGACAAAATGTAAAGGTCATAAGTATCTTGCATTACAGTTTTCCTACTACTTTTTCTAGGAGATCTGGACATAGTCAGAGTTCAGCAATAGTTATGCTCTAAGATGAGACAGACATATCCGAGTTAGTTGCTGAAAGGGCATATCTCATTTCTTTAGCTTGCTCATGGATGTGTTTTATCTGGGATGGGAAAGAAAAGGGAAGGCATATGGCCTGTGACGACATTCATTTTCCTCTGCTGTCTCTGAAAAGGAAAAATTCCTTCCTGCCTCACTTCAGATGATCAAAATCCTCAGCTTTTCTGTAAAACTTGATTCTAGGAGGGTGGTGAGCCAGATTCTGGGGAAGCTCACTCCATTCTGAAGTAAAATAGACTGTCTCATACACAGAATCTCCTGGATTTTATCTCAATGAGCAGTAGTGTATAGAATCAGACTCAGCGTTGCTACTTCATGTTGAAAAATTATCCAAGAGAAAATGCATACATGACCACCTTTACAGAACCTCTGCAATGAAAAGCAACTTAAAATATTGTATCAGATAAGCCACCACTGTAATAAGAACAGCTATCATCACTGAATGCTTTACCATTATGCTCTAGATAGACAACTCACATGTGATTTCCTAATATTTCAGGGTAGAAAACCCAAAGCCACTATTTCTAAAAAGACTGGTGTAGCTTACATTCTACTAGAGGTTGGATTCTTTCCAAAACTACCCTCACCTTGAAAGTAAAAAAATATGAAGTACAAAAAGAAAACTATAAAATAAAATAAGAAACCTTCCAAACAATCAAAGATAGACTTAAAGGTTCCTTTGAAGCAACATGAAATATAAACATGAAAACACATACTCCAGCACTCTCAATGACAGACAGCTCTGCCACTTTTTTGCTCATTTAATAACCTAAGAAGAGGCAAGGTGTTTAAATCACCTAATTTTTCAAAATTTTATTCTTGTTCTCTCCAGTAAGGAATGAGAAATTTTCACATCAAAACAACAAGTCTGTGTAAAGCAACAGCCAAGATAATTTAGTCAAATAATCTGGAAAATAAAAATAAAAATAAAAATGTAAAATTTACATTGTCGAGCAAACTTCTGAACAATGCTCACACAGAAAGATTGTTCCACATGTCTCAGTGACAAAGGTTCTTGTTCTCCCACGTGCCTGGTGACAGGACAAGGGGGAATGGGCTTAAGTTGTGCCAGGGGAGTTTTAGGTTGGATCTTAGGAAGAACTTCTTTACCGAAAGGGTTGTTAGACACTGGAACGGGCTGCCCAGGGAAGTGGTGGAGTCACCATCCCTGGAGGTCTTTAAAAGACGTTTAGATGTAGAGCTTAGGGATATGGTTTAGTGGGGACTGTTAGTGTTAGGTCAGAGGTTGGACTCGATGATCTTGAGGTCTCTTCCAACCTAGAAATTCTGTGAAAGGAGCTCTTTCCTCACACACAATGCCCACTTCAGAGTATGGCTTCTGTTTCCAGTTATTCAGTGTGAGCAATGGCTATCAATTCTCACTGGATAACAGTGATACTGCCAATATATTCTCATTTTCATATCACCACAGCTGATTCTGATAATCTTTAGATATGTTGTGTTACCTTTCCTAAAAAATTAGTCTTCTAGGCGTAATCTTGCGTGTTGTTTCACATAATTACAGTAACCTTACTAATTTATGTTGGTCTCTGTCTGGCTAGAGGGGTCACTATGTGTGGCAGTCTGCAGGATTAACAATTTAGAAAGATGCTTTTCATAGTCAGAGCTCCATTAATTTTTCGAACATGCTTTTAATTCTCGGCTAAATATCTTCTGCCCTCATTATAGCATGTATCCTGTCTCAGAGAGTTGCATGATTCAGGATTATCCCCGGCTCACGCATAAGAAAATGCACAGTTCGTAAATTCGTATAATTAAAATTTAACAAAAGAATGCAAACATACACATCTGTACTTGGGATATGGCCTGTGAACCTGGACCTGAACCACTCATTCCATACAGCTTTAGGACTCAATTAACACAGAAAACGTTTACATCTTAGAAAGTAAATCAGAAGCAATGAAAATACAAAAGTAAGTGTTGCCTCCCCTTGCAACCTATATATACAAAATATGCTGGGGGGTGTTCATTATACATTTGTACAGCTAGTAAAAGTGAGGTCATTTTGAGAGCTATGATAACAATTTCCTAATAGCAAAACTGTGACTTCAAAATAAACAATTATGCAGAGTGGCTTATACTTCAAACATCTATCGACAAACCTCAGGAGAACATGTTACACTTAAAAATACTAATGCAAGGCTGTATTGATTTCATACAGTCCCTTCAGTGTCCACTGGGAATGGACATCACTGGGATATGAGGGAATACATCTGTCTGTGATCTCACTATCCTGGAAAATTTTGAGAATGGGATTCACCAGCTTTATCATTATGCAACAGCGGGCTATATCACAAAGTATTTTGCATAAGTACATGTAAGCTATTGTATCTATCATTTTTAGCTATTTTTTTTTTTATTCTGCTGATTACATATGTATTATATATTTATATAACATATAAATATAACACGTAGATAATGCTACTGATAATTAAACTAAAATCATGAAGGAACTATTGTTTCCACAATTTTGAATTTATTTATATTTTTTCCAGACCAATACTATTTCAGGGATGGGAGTCCATTAGGTAATTCAGGCAGTGTCATAGAATCAGGCCTTCTCAAGAAGTGCAACATTGTAAGCAACAACATGTAGTTCGTGGTACCATTGTAACTGGTTCTTTTGTGAGCAAAGGCATTTAGGATCCAGTACTGCAGTGCCACTGATTCATTTCAGTTTAATTGATAATTTCTAATACATCTAAGACTTCAAAGAGAATGAACATTGTATTTCTATAACTGTAGATCATCTTAGTTCCTATTTCTCCTTCCCCATTGCCTTCAGCCACTTTCACCTCAAAATTTAGCTGAAGCTCAGAATTTTCGGGCTTATGGGTAAAGCAATACATGGAAGGAGCAAGAACATCCTAAAACATTTCAAACATTTGTATGCTCAAAAGATTTTGGTTGGTGCTAAGTCTGCTATATTCCCATTATTTCTCAAGGCTTATGTCAATGAATTTTAGCCATATTATTGAAATTTTGCTCATTTCAGTATGTTTTATGTCTGCATGTGTACACTAACAAAACTGTTACAAGTTTTTAAATACTACAGTTTTATTGTTGTTAATCAGTGTTTTGGAACTTCATGTCTTCACTTGAGAGTGGGAAAACAAGAGTGAGGGAAGTTTAGCTTTATAATTACTAGACATTGCAGAAATAGAATGGATGTATGACTTAAATGTGAATGGTAGAGGATAGGTGTCAGAAAATTTTTGATTTTTTCTTTTTTATTATTACTAATTTAAGAAAAAATTTCAAATATACAATTTGAGCCATACTGAAGAAACAGAAACTATAGCACACAAATGTGTTTAAATTCATGCATGAAGTGCCTCTAATATCATCTTAGCAATTCCTATAATGTAGCATCTGGTTTGTTATAGTTAATCGGCCATATTAAACTTTACCAGAAAATAAAAACCATCAATGTCCATAATATTTTTTCTAATATCTTTTTAGTATAAAGCTGAACAAATCAGAAGTATTTAAACCCCCAAAAAATCTCCCCAAATATGCTTGTAAGATGAATGCCAGCATGGCCTCACACCTCCTCCCACCTCACACAAGTTGTGCATTGTGAACACTGTGGGTGTTCACTTCAACATGATTAGGTTCACAGAGTGGCAGGATGAAGGGAAGGATGCTCTGCAGTAATCCAAACTCGTTGTGCTAGCAATGATTTTGACAGAAAAGTTGGCAATAATTTGAGTATTTTTGTCCCAAATAATGAATCTTGCATCTGAAACAGTGTTATAGAAAACAGTAACTCCTCTGTGGGCCAGCTCTCCATCTGGTGTAATTTGGCATAGCTCATCTGGCTATAATTCATCAGATGTTATAGGTGTTGTTTTTTTTTTTTTTTGCATTTAAGGAATGATATTAAGGAAAATGTAAATGAAATATCAGGAATAATATTTGAAGGTAAGAAATTTTAAATTAAAATGTTTTTTTTAAAAAAAAAAAAAAAGCTGATCTGGATAATACTGGACATAGCTGTGATGCATTGGACAGGTTAATTTTCCTTTATGCTCTTAATGGTTGTTTATTTAGTGGTATGCCTCTCCCATCCTTGACTTTTATTAGTTATAGAATCATAGGATCATTAAGGTTGGAAAAGACCTCCAAGATCATCTGGTCCAACCATGTTCTACTACTCTTAGATATACAAGCCTATACATACAAAAGGTACTGTGAAGTTTTAACTGTTCTAACTGTTTTCACAGAAGATTATTTTGGGCACATCTCACCTTAAGCCAGAAACAGTTAGAGTCTGGTACAAGTTTGAATCCACCCAAAGTGAAACATATTATTTCCACTTCTGTTCAAATCCAAAATCACAAAATAATTACTCTGTGTTCCTGCTAACATGCAGTCACTCTTGCCAGAAGAGATATACAACCTCTTGGCTCAAGAGCTACTCTTTAAAGAAGCCCTCAGCTAATGGTTTGTGTTTAGTTTTTGTGCTTTTTTATTATTATTATTAATTTTTAAATGAAGTTAACATAATATTTTGACAGCATCAAACTGAAACTCCAAATTAAACATTAGACTTATCACATGTCTGCATAGTGTCTAGACCTTTCCAATGTATTATTTTTACAGCATATTCTTTCTCTAATTTGGATTAATTGTTATTTGTTATGTTTTGCACTTTTTAAAGTTCTTGTTTCAACTGAGCATCTTTTAATCAACAATTGTAGATGAAATATCTCCATTATTACTGACTGCCATTTGAATCTGATCTTACAAATTAGTTCTTATTGATTTTTCTTGTGTATTAACAAATCTGGAGTCTTAGAAATATGACTGGACTCAGAATCTAATTCTTTGCCTATGCAAAAAAGTCTTCAAATGTTATGGCTGGGTCAGAGTATTCTTCTAAGTATAGTACCTGTTGAAGAAAAGACGAAACATAAGGGGTCATATGCCAATGATCACCAATTTACTAGTTTCAGGTTTTCTGGTTTTGACCAAAATGTCAGAATTAATCAAGGTTTCTAAAATAACTAGACTAAAATCTGTCACTATTACATTAATTTGGAATGTTCCTGTTGATTTTTTTTTCTTTTTTTTTTTTTTCTTTTGCTAATATAAAGCAGATTGATGTGATATTTAGAATAAAAGAATTTTAATAAAGCTATCCATGTAGGAGATGGAATAATTACTCTACTTTTCAACTACTTGTATGTGACCAACTCAAAACCTTTCATCAATTGAGCTGTTATCTAGTAGGTGAAAATGTTCACTGTATGAAGCTTGGCATGTTATATCAGATAGAATTTCTATGAAGTTATCTCTAAAAAAATTTAACCTTGCAGTAAAATCTGAAACAAAAATTTTCCTTAATTTTAATGAAATGCAATAGAACATATGTACATGCAGAATTGTCCCTGATCTTACTGAATATTTTATAATAATATACCAGGGAAATGTATCTCCTTCCCCACCTTTCGCAACTGAATTCCAACTTGGAAAATGTTATTCTGATACCTACAATAAGGTTTTATTTGTAGAAACTGGGCAGGTGATATCTGCCTTCAGGGCAAAGGAAACCTAAAAATTAGTTCTTTCACAGTGATCAAAGAGATGTGAGGACAATCCAGAAAATCTATTTTTTGTAAAGTGAACTACTACCAATGATACACTGAGGTGTTATACACTATTTCACCCTCCAGACACCCTTAAAACAGACAGTGTTGCAGAAACATACACTGTTACATGATATCATCTATGATGCTCAGTCTGGGTACTAAGTCTGGATTTTCGTAAATGTCTGGCATTACTATAGTTTTCCTGTTTCCAAACACAGCCTAACCAAAATCTGTGCAACTGCTTTTATTTAACAAGAATAACTACAGCACGTTTTGCACTATTTCTCAATTTACAAAGAATTGTTTTGTCAAATCATGTATGGAGTTTTCTTAGTGTTATTACTTAACAGTAATATGTTTTAGGACTTTCTAAAAA
The DNA here is from genome assembly GCA_011074415.1 of Stictonetta naevosa. Taxonomy (NCBI): domain Eukaryota; kingdom Metazoa; phylum Chordata; class Aves; order Anseriformes; family Anatidae; genus Stictonetta; species Stictonetta naevosa. Next base: position 87,845,500 of record CM021699.1, on the reverse strand, counting down.
TTTAACTCCAGTTGTTTCTGAAAAGAGAATATATATGGTATATAAGCTCAGATGGATATTGTGTATTAGTTTCTTCTGCATTGGAAGTTAGAAATGATTCATATTCTATGACTCTTTATATTAGTTTTATGAAATATATGTATATAATAATATTTATATGTTTATAATGTATCATGTTCTCTGAAAGTATTTGAAGTTTGTTGAGTCAACATTTTTTCATTTTTTTAAGACAGAGATGCATGCGTTACTATATATGTTTGATCAATTAATATGTTCATGTAAAAAAAAAAAATTAAATCTCTTTGTGTGCTCTTGGCATTTTTGAGGAAGCTAATCAAGCACAAATGCTGTCATGTTTCCACATTAATTTAAACGTGCAAAAATTGTAAGAGCTCCAGTTCATCAGGGTAACAGTAAGAAATTACCACACTTATGCCTTTATTTTCAAAAGAGAGCTTAATTTTGATTGCTTCAAGTTTTTTACAGTTGTGTTGAGACCTAAAGTGTATGACTGGTTTTAACAAAGACTAGTCTCCTGAAAATCAGGGCTATTAAATATATCTCAGGTCATACACCAGAAAATTATAACCAGCTTTAGAAAATGGAAGCCATCTTTCTTAGAAGAGTAAAAAGAAAAGAAAATATGGTAGTGAGATTAGTTGAAAGATTAGAGAAAATGGTTCAAAATTAAATATAATTCATAAAAGATACGAGTTTGAAATTGAAATTAACCATTTTTTACAAAGAAGGTTTTATTTGCCAATACTAGAGATTACCTATGTACTGATATCCTTGAAGTTGGCAAAATAATTACCTTTTACGATATTGATCTTGTTTCTTTTGAAATCCTTTTGTTACTTCTGTGTCTGTTTCTGGTTAAAATCTGTTTGGTTTGTTGCAGTACATGGCGTTTGGGAGGAATGGTCACCTTGGAGTCTGTGTTCATTCACATGTGGTCGAGGCCAAAGAACTAGGACAAGGTCATGTATACCTCCCCAGTATGGGGGAAGATCATGTGATGGACCTGAAACACAACATAAACCGTGCAATATTGCACTCTGCCCTGGTGAGCTTATATAGCAACTTTTTGCTTTGTTACAGTGCATTTGATGTGGGTTGTTTGTGATTTCGTTCATTCTGTTTTGTGCTCTCTCACACACACACACAAATGGCATGCAAAGTGTGTAGGAAAGGTAATCTTGTTAATAATTCTGGCTGTAGTGATCAAGGGGGTATAATTAGTATGGTAACTCTGTTTGAGATACTATACAAGCAGGCAATTCTTAATTCCTTCAAAATTCTCTCTATATATGGCATTTATAAGAAAACTTGATTCAGGATGTCTCTTAGAGAACCAAAAGACAAGCAACTTTCTGAGTGTGGCTTAAAGGGAGACATTCAGAGGTTACACAGTTTGCATCTGCCATGTCTGCTTAGATTAAGTTCGCTGGGACATTCATTATAATTATTTATTCACCACATAGACACACACACACACAAAAAAACACCATATTTGAGAAACTAAATTTTTAATTGCTATTAATTTATTGAAACTGGATATCATTTACATGTGTGCAGACAGAAGGCTGACACAAGCTATGACACTATTTGAACCCCATTTAATCCCTTATGGTAAGATTTTTAAGTGCTTTATTTCTGTGAGTTTGTCACTAAACCTCTGCAAGAAACTACCCCTAAACAAATAAACAATGTGTGGGTTTCAGGCTTTCATGTTAAAACTTTCATTCATGGAAATTGAAACTAATTTAAAAAATAAAATAAAATAAAATAAAATAAAATAAAATAAAATAAAATAAAATAAAATTCTTTCAAAATGGATTTTAAAATGTCTGTTCACAGGTTATGATTAATTATGAAAAAAGTTACATTTACTTTAAAAGTCACCTTCCTTATGATTATAGAACTCATAGTTCAATACCTAGAAATGGAAAAAGTGTCAGGTAGCTGTAATGTGGGAACTTTCTTCCATAAGATCTGTCTGACAGAGTTATGTTTGCCTTCATGGTGAGCTTGTTGAATATTCACAGCACTGCTGTGAATGGATTCCCCATGACTGGAGCTCTTCTGGAAAAGGGTTGATGGACATTTGATTAGCAAATTGTTGTTTGATGATTTGGAAACAGAAGAGAATGTAAAACGTGGGTGAAACTTAGGACCTCACAGAAATAACTAACTAACTAACTAACTAAATAAATAAACAAACTTTGTTTTATTCTGGTCAGCAAAGCATACTGCAACTTTAGCCATTTTTTTTTTTTTTTTTTTGAAAAACTTTAGTCTTGTTTGCAACTGAAAAAATATGACTTAATACAGTTTTTGGCCAAGTTGGCAGCTGTAGAATTTTACATGTGCATACACAAAAGTAATTAAGATGATATACGAACATGAAGCAGAATTGACAACACAAAAAATGCCAAATAAAAATAGCTGAGAAGAAAGTAATGCATTCAGTTCTCTATGGTATTAAAAAAAAAATAATAAAAAAAATGAAACAACAAAAACAAAAACACAAAGAGAAAAAAAAATGAAAAAACAACAACAAAAAGACAAAGATAGTGCACCTAATCTGTTAAAATAAAGGGTTATCTCAGAATTCTGGATTTGAACAGTGATCTGTACCTAAATGGCTTTCACCAGAGGAGATTGTATACAGGCTACATTTAAAGTAACAGCTTATATCTTTGCTAAATATGAAGATTTACTGTAATTTGAATGTTCAATTTTTTAAAGGAATCTCCATGTTCAATTTGTTAACATTTTAGCAGTATTTCTGAAATAGAAAACTCACACACTTTTTGCTTCTAAAGATAAGAAGGGAGAACTATGAAATGTATATGAGATGCCACAGAATGAGTTTTCTCCAAAGACGCTATAATAATTGATTCAATCTTTCCTACCGTAAATAATACTATATAGCAATGAATAAAACTGAAGAGGGTGCATTGAAATGTAATTTCCATAATGTTTTCCTCTTCACATAAAGCTTTTATGATTAATGAATGCAACTAGCTTCCATGTTTGAAAAGATTTCCTTTCTGCTGAATAAATTATCAGGATACAGCTTCATAGCTTGAGAGGCATCTGCATTAGGAAGTGGTTCACAACCAGACATTACATAAAATCTTTAATATAGAACTTGAGGGAAAAAAATAATCAAAACCCTTCCTCCTTTAATTCACTGTTCTTTAAGATCCTGGGAATTAGAGGTACAGATATTATCTTTAAACTGGTAGAAATGCTTTATGATAATTTTTGGACAGCGGTAAAATAGTTCACCTCTGTATTTCACTGAATATAGGTGCACCCATGCAGACGTACCTTTAAAAAGACCTTTTAAAAGTTAAATCACTAAATTAAAGATCCTGCTTCCTCTTTAATTCTTAACTCCACCAACTTTGGAAGCTACTATTCCAACTGTCCTTCAGAAGAATCCTGAAATCAGGGATTGGCAAATGTAGCAAGTGAATTTACTCATTTTCAGCAATGATGCTTTTATGACAACAGTAATTATAAAACCATGTTTTCAAGGAATAGTATTAATCAAAATTATATTACAACCCAAATTTTGAGTATATATTCAGTAAATGCAAGTGCAACAAGCAGTTGATGATTTTAAAGTCAATAGGAATGTGGGATTCTGAATTAGTACAATCAGAAATATCATTTCATAATGCTTAGCCATTTTTAAGAACACTGTCTAGTCCCATTATCCATCATACAATGTAAATTTTCACTTGCATGGGAACTTAATTGGTTTATATTTTCTATAATTTTGGTTTTTAGTATTTTCATTTGCATCAATAAGATTTCTGATATATGAAATTAAAAATAACAGTCCTAAACATTTACCCATGGAAATATTCTTCCAAACTCAAGTGTATGGGCTAACACAAAGTACTAAATACAGAATTCATCCCCGTATCTATATTGTTTAAACATTCATCTTGACAAATTCAGGAAGAAGATTATTCAGTATACAAAAAAAGAAAGTAGATTTGATGACCAAGGCAGGCCATTTCTGATCTCCTACATTTTATCTCAAAGACTGTTGAAGAACTGCGATGGTTTTCTGAGAAAGAAACTGAATAATAAAAATAAATTCAATATTATAAATGTAGAGAACAGTCTTATGTTAGGCAATGTGGTAATTGTTTTCCTTTTTCTATTCAGCTAACAGAACTAATTTTACAGTAAGGATAAAGAATCTTATAAGTTGACCTATGTGAGTGATAGCTGCAGCTGTAAAAAATCACTTTTAAGTGCTCAGAGCTTACAGGATAGGTCTCCACTTCAACCTAAAAAGACAAGTCTTTTAAATAATACTTTGTTTTAAAGAAAAAGAAAACTGCACAGCTTTTCAAACATTGTGGTATGTGAGCAAAGTCGTAATTTGTCCTTTGTTACATCGGTGTAAAATTTGAGATGGAAAAGAGGAGATGAGATAAAAAGGAAAGAGAAAAAAAAATAGTTTTAGATTATTTGAAAGTAGTTTGTAACAAGAACTTCTGTATTTGATTGCTATAAGAAGTCAAACTCTTTGTGCTCAGCCCAAATCTCTTTGGCATCAGCCCAAAGAGACACGTTCATACCCCTACCCTAGAACAAACCCACAAGGCCTATCATGGTTTTGGTAGTAACTCTGTTGTGTCATCTCTTTTGTGCCTCCTGTGGCAGTGGACGGACAGTGGCAGGAGTGGAGCCCATGGAGCCAGTGCTCAGTGACCTGCTCTAATGGCACCCAGCAGAGAAGCCGTCAGTGCACGGCTGCGGCCCACGGTGGATCCGAGTGCAGGGGACCATGGGCTGAGAGCCGGGAGTGCTATAACCCCGAGTGCACTGGTAAGTATCCACCTGCCCTGCGTCTGGAGGAGGAAGTGAAGGGTTGGGCCAGTCTGCTGCTCTGAGTGGAGCTGCTGGCACACAGGCATGCACTTAGTCCACCACAGGCCCCAGATGGAGCAGCGTCCCTAGAGAAATAACTATGGCCTGTCTCTTTAATTTGATGAGCTACCTGGAGATAAAAAGAGTGCATCTGCAAAAGGCTGCATGACAATGGCTGCATGCCTGCTTTTCAGTTTTATTGCCATTTAAAGGACATACAAGAAATAAGGAACTGTTTGAGGACTAAAATGTTTAATATTTAATAAAGTGTCTTAAGAAGCTAGAAAATGAATGTGTATGAAATGATTCTCTTACTCTGAGACTGTTTCATGATCCTCTGGCAGTATAAGACCAGAATTCCAGGGTGGGTAAATTAAATTTATACATACTTTTAGGTCTCATTCAACATGTGAGAGCATGTAAAGTCCTGCTTCTAAATTATCACATGCAAGAATGTATTTATTTACTTTTTAAAATGATGCTTATGTACATTGCAAATCATTATGTGCACCCCTACAATAGCACTATACAAGTGCATATAAAAATATGCAAAAGTGACTGTGTGCCGTGTGTTTTGCAACTAACTCAATGTTAAAACTCACCAGCCTTTTTTTTTTTTTTTTTTTTTTTTTTTTAACCTTGAGATGCAAGTCATTTAAACAAGCCCATGTTTAGGAAAGAAGTAGAGACTTCCCCCACCTTTAGAGGTTCCATGGCCAGTATCTTCCACTTCTTGTCACTGCTAGTTACACAAATGCATCTAATCTATTTGGGGGCTTTCTTCTCTTACCTAAGTAAAGAAAAACCCTTATGTCACCCTTTATTACTGTACTTATGTCATCACTGTAATTATATTTTTCCCAATAGCAAATGGTCAGTGGAACCAGTGGGGCCACTGGAGTGGATGTTCCAAGTCCTGCGACGGTGGCTGGGAGAGGAGAATAAGGATCTGTCAAGGGGCTGCTGTGACAGGGCAGCAATGCGAGGGAACTGGAGAGGAAGTTAGACGGTGCAGTGAACAGAGGTGTCCTGGTGAGAAGCAGATATAATCACTCTTATTACCTACACTGCAGTATGGCTTATTTTAACAGTCACCTTTAGGAGAGACAAGATCAACATTTGTAAAGCAGTAGGCCTAAAGAGCCATATCTGACCTTACTTTAGACAAGTCACTGTTGTTTCTCAGTAGAGTTGTGTTTATGTGGCAGGGTGTAAACTAGTCCAATTGAATATATGAGCAATGCATCATGTTTGAAATAAATCAAAATGCTGTATTACAGAAATATATCGGAAAAATATTTCATTGCCAAGGTACATCTACATTGGTAGAAATAATTTACTACAGAAATTATCTCTGAATACATTGTTTCTAAGAATATTAGGCTTGTTTTTGCAAATTGTGGAATTATTTTTATGCAGTGTACAAGAGGCATCGATGTTATAAATTTGGGGTAAATTCCAGTGCAGTAAAGATAAGAGAAAAGCAGTGAACCTTACTATAACGTATAGAATGAATGAATATATGTGACATTTCATGAAAAGCAAAGATTTTAAAAGCAAAAATATATATATTTCCTCCTTTAATATAATGCTTATATTTATTTATTTGCAGCACTTTTTACTTAGTCCTCACAATAGATTTAAGTCTTTCTAAATGAGAGCTAATAAAAGTTCACTTTTTAGCTCTTTCAGAGGTGAACATATTTATCTGTGAAGAGACATCCTAGAGAAAAAGATTGCCCCGGAATAAGATAACAAAATAAGGTGCAAGTAGTAAGGTGTAGGATGATTTAGTCATTCACTTGGGAAATCCTGTGCTCTGAACTTCAAGCCAGGGCAGTTCAAAATTAATCTAGCAATCTCATTGACTACTGGAAAATTCCACTTCATATTTTGATGGTTTTGTGCTAGGGACAAAAAGAGCTAAATAGTAGAGATACTTTGGGCCAGAAAATAGGAAATATATCTGATGAGAATTTATCGAGCCCAGGTTTTCATAGGCTGCATGCCTATCCCTTGGCAGCCATCAATGAACAGTGTTCAAGACAGTTGCAACATAGTAGTACAATGAATTTCATTACATTTGAAAAACAGTAAAAGGGACTACTGATAAAATTGTAATACTAGACTGGAAAAGTTTGTCAATTTTAACTTTTCCAATGGTCTCTTTAATTCTAGTACATTATTTGAAAAGTAGGACAAAACAGAATCAGTATTGGGTTCCTAAATAAATTAAAATTTCCATATCAAGTAATTTACTTGGTAAATGTAGACTTTCCTCTATGAAAGTACCACATTAAGAGAAGGTTAATGGGAATGTTCTTAATAAACAGACATTCAGATAAACAAGCTTCTGCTTATAAAACCACTCCTGAAGTGTTTTGTCTTTGTATATTTCAAAGTAAAACCACACTGCTGCAATTTTAAAAGGTTGCCACCTGCTGTTAATAAAATATTTTACAAATGTATTTGTAAGTCAAATACACACAGAGCATTGTTTTCCATTTGCTATATGTATTTATTAACTTGATTAATTCCAGATTAGAATCAGTATGCTTATAGAAACCATAGTAATCTTTTAACAGGTTATATTGTGCAGAAGATTATACATGAATAACAGATATGTTTGTTTCTAGACTGATGTTTCCTAAAGAATCTCAGATTTAACTGTAGACAGTGGATAATTTACCAAAACTTTGCATTACTAAAAATAAAATGATAGATTTATTTTTAATAAACACACAGCAAAATTGAAAAATACTGTACTGAAATAATGAAAAGGTTTTTTTTGTTTGTTTGTTTTTTTTTGTCTAAGTCACTGAGAAACTTGAGAGACTGTAACATTATTTTTTTCTTATGTGAACAGTGGTTTACCATAATTTTAAGACCAGATCCTCAGCTCTGAAGATGTGTGCAACTTATTTTTAAAGTGGATGAAGCTGCATAAGTTTGTATCACCCAGATTTCTAGACTTACAGAAGATTAAATTATATATTGCTGACTCATAACTGTATAAGCAAAAGGAGAATAAAACCTTTTTCTATTATGCAGGCTGTTGTTAATAAGGTGCTTTGCAAACAGAGCTGTTCACTTGACTGACTGAAAATATTGACTGGACTTTTATTATTTGAGATCTGCATCATGTGAATGTTATTCAAGATCTTCATAGTCTATCAGTGATTCTCTTCAACTGGTTCTGGCAGGAGCTGATTTACATCAGATACTCCTAAAAGCTGAATATAATCAACACTAAGAAAAGCAGGCTCAGAACTATTATCTGAAAGTGGGTTTCTCAATTTACTTGGTTTCTAGACAAAAATTATCTTTCTTTGTGATTTATTTCTATAAACAATTAGTAATTTTAAAGCTACAGTTATTTCCTACTACCGTATAATATACTGGGAACAAAAGACAAAGATCTGCATATACTTTGGCTTCAGTCATTGCTCCTTTATTATAACCCAAATATCTGAAAGATTTCACTCCTAACAGGTCAGCAGTGTTAAGGATTCAAGGAATTCTTTTATGAAGGATAACTTCAGAAAATTGTAAACAAATATGAAAAAGGAAAAAAAAAAAAAATACTGAATTTCCTCGACAGCTAGTTGAGCAGGAATCATGGAAAACTTATTATAGAATGACCAAACAATAGCTTTGGAAAGAACTGGTTTGTTTTTCATGCACAGCAATGATGCAAAAACAAAGTGTTGAGAGAGACAGAGGTGCACAGCACAGAGTCAACCAGGGTCCAGGCAAACTTTTTTGCCTGGGCTCGTTGACATATTATCCAAGTTCTGACTTGCTTCTGCATCTCTCTTCACATAATTCTGAGTTTTGGAAATGGTTTTTACTTTGAACACAACACAGTTACACAGTTATCTCTGGCAGAAGGCTCAAATTAAAATGAGTTTTAAAAAGTGTCATGTAAAAGAATACAAGTACTAACCTTCAACAGATAGATGGAAAACTTCTGATATTACCTGTAACTTGCTAACATAAAACAGAGAACATGATATATATAAAAGTGTGTATATATGCATGTATACGCATCTTTTCAGGAGGAAACAAAACAAACAAATGAAAAACACAACCAAGCAGTATTTGTTTGTAGGGAAGTAAGATTTTTAGTTCTGAGAATCAGCCTTAGCAAGTGCTCTTAGTCATTTCTGTCTGAAATGACCAGAGCTGCATGATAAGCATACTTACCAAAGGTCTCTAAATTTTTTCATATTTATGTAATGTATAATACTACTTCTGCATTATGTTAATCATATATTCTCCAAATCAGAACACTTCTTTTGTTTATAAGGTCATAATAGGATATTATGACCTTATAAACATTTATAACAGGACGGCACATGTTTCCCAAAGTCTGACTTTTTCCATTGTAACACTGGTTGTGAACCCACTTTTGGGGCATGTCTGAAGCAGTGTTAGTATTCTAGATTAAGAATATAACCAAATTTCTTTGGGTTTTGCCATTAATGGATCTCTTGCATTTTTAGCAGCACAATCTGTCTTGATTTACAATTCAGGAATGCTGATGGTGAGGCAAATTTAGCAGGCAATTTTTATGCCCAAGTGTGATTCATATTAGCATTACTGAACCATCTGCAAGGTATTTTTTATCATCTGCAAAGAGAGGGTACCGCTCCATTCCCTCCCTCACCTCACTCTTCTGTCAGCAGAAGTGTAAAAAAGGGAAGAGGGTGTATACAATTTTATGGTGTGTACAATTGGATGGGTAAATTCTGGAGTCTGTTCCTGCATCTGATAGAGTTTTCCCATGTAACCATGGGAAAATCATTGAAATGTTTAATTCCTTACCATCACTCCATCTGTAAAATAATAATGATAACAGTTCCTTTAGAAGTTCCTTTCTCTTCTCTTTTTTTTTTTTTTTTTTGGTAACCACTTTACTGCAGGGTTAGAATTTTCCTTAAATAACTGAAATAAATATAATAATACTTCTAAATAACTCATGATTTTTATGATTTTTATCTTCTGAATTTGGAATGTTTTCACTAATTGATATTTGTTGGTGCTTAAAGTTGTACAATGACATAGGCCAGACATTTGCTGCATTTATCTAATTCACTCAAAAATTATAAACTGGGTATGTACAGTAAAAATACAAACAATATTGCAATAACTAATAAAAGTTCATTTTGTTTTATAGCCACTCATTATTAGCCCCACATTATTGATTTACTTGTTTAATTACCAAATTGTAAAGAAATGTATTTCAAGGAAATAACCTGCTTTTTGGACTTCAGAATGTACAGTTCTCATTTTTTGCTCTTAGCACATGTGATGTTTAAACTGTGGTTTCAGAACTGATTCTTTCAGACAGTTTAAGGTTCAGAAAAATCTGTAGAAATTTTTGTGTAAGCTAAACATCACAGTTTATAACCATCTAATTGTCAAATTCTTATAGGTGCTTGATATTGTTGATCAAAACAGAATAATAAGAGATTCAAACCCATTAACATTGCAGTCACCATCTAAAGAACGTTGAAGAGAGTAAAGACATAGACTATGAAATAAATACCATCACAAAGACAGTTATTATACAAAAAAAATAATGCTGTTTGTTTATATGTTTCATTCTTAAAATGAAATCAAAATATGGTAATATATACATCTCAGGAAGAACTAGGGCAAGATGGAAGACTTACTTTTCTGATAAAAAATGAAAAAATGTCTAGTTTACATTAATATTAATATTAATGTTAATATTTATATTTATACTTATATTCTTATTTGTAAATGGCAGCACCTTATGAAATATGTCCTGAGGATTACTTGATGTCAATGGTGTGGAAAAGGACCCCAGCTGGGGACATGGCATTCAATCGATGTCCTCTCAATGCCACAGGTACAGTATCACTTTGAAATTACATGATAATAATAAAAAGGGAAAAATCTTTTGCATTTTATTCTAGAAATAATCACAAGACTCATACATATGTATACATGTGTGTATATATATGAATATACATATAGCCTACATGTTTACGTATCCATGTACATATAGCATACACGTGTACCTATAATATACCTTGTCTCATGGTATACATTTATGAATGGGTTTGTGATGTGTATGTATGTTTATATGTACACACATGCATATATATTTGTCTATATGCATTATAGATAGAGAGAGAAAGCTGACAAATCAATTTGATAGGACCTATCAGGCAAACTGATGAAAATGAAGCAAAATATAAACATCTTTTTAATTAAAAAGCAATGCTAAAATCCCAGCAAGTGAACATTGAAATGTTTTTCAGAATCTTGTACTACTCTATATGCTGATGATCATTGAATGAATTTGTTTCTGTGTGTCCTTTTAAAATAACATGGAATGTAGTTTAAATATGCTTCATTCTTTCCAATTGGTCTCACATATATAAATATTTTCTGTCTTCTTTGTGACTTACAGGCACCACTAGCAGACGCTGCTCTCTCAGTGTTCATGGAGTGGCCTTCTGGGAACATCCAAGCTTTGCTAGATGCATATCAAATGAGTACAGACACTTGCAGCATTCAGTAGGTGCAAAGCCAGCTTTAGTACTTGCTCTGTTTATTCATTACTAATCGTTCATGTGAAAACAAGCTTACCTATTTACTCTCAAGTCAGATTTCTGATGAGAAATGCCAGGAAGAAAACAGACCTAAGAAAGAATCATTTCTATTCATGTTTCATAGCATTTGATCTGACATGTTCCTGGTGCTTGAGTGAAAGAAGTTGTATCTTATTGTAGAAATGGAAAATGATTCAGATTCCTTTCTTCCATTCCTTTCTTCCATTTCACTCTATGAAATTTTTATAGGGGTCAGAAGGTAAGACATATTTTGGTTTATTAGAAAGTGAGATGTGAATAAATGAGATTTACTGGAAGAGTGACCCAATGAATAATGTTATAATACCTTGAATTCTCTAATTGCACACAAGGAAGTCAGAAACGATATTTCTTCCTGCTATTGAATTTAGAACTTCACTTTCAAATTTAACAAAGAAAAATGATTGTAGGGTGAAGCTATTGCAATGTCTTGGAAAAAGTAAAGTAAATCTAGATGAAGAAATATGTTTTTTTCAGAACGCTTAACAATTTTTTTTTTTTGCAAAGTATATGCTACATACACTTAAATATACTATATCTATTATATACATTTATTTATGTTAAGAAGCAGAGGAATAGCACAAAGCTGCACCAGGAGAGGTTCAGACAGGACATTAGGAAAAATTTCTTTATTATGAGGGTGGTCAAACAATAAAACTGGCTTCCTAAAGAGGTGGTTCATGCATGCCTGTCAATGTACAAGAGGTATTTGGATAATGCCCTTGTTAATATGCTTTAACTTTTGATTAGCCCGGAAGTGGACTTTTGGAATAGATGATCTTAGAAGGTCCCTTGCATAAGAACCATTGTATATGCTGCCTAAATATGCTTATACTTGTGTACATAATATATAACATATACTATATTATAAATAGACTACAATGGTATATGGGAGGTTAAAATAGAATTGTTACACTCTATTTCCACAGATGAACATGCAGCCAGGTTAATATTTTGGTGGGAAGAACTCCTTTGAAAATTCTCATGGACAATGACTTTAGCTTGCATCATGTATTTTCTGACATTCTTATATACTCTGACTCCTTTTCCAAAGGCCACTGCTCCATTAGTCATTCAGCAGAGGGGCACTCATAACTTCCCAGTCTCATCCAAGTGCAACATTTGAGCGCCATGTTTAAATATCTTTGGTAGCTTGAAAAGTAGCAATGTTGTTATTCCTCAAATCTGTCTTGCCACTTGGAGGAAATTTTCATGAATTTCCTTGAGATGCACTTCTGTTTCAGTAGATTCCAAGTTTATTGACTCCTGGGATTAAGTTTCAAGCATTATTTTTAAAATAACACAGAATAAAGTGCTAAAGCAATGTTCTCCACTGCAAATGCTGAAAAGAAACTTTTACATTTGCTGTCTGTATGCTGTATGAACCCTTTTAGAGTTCACACTAGGAAAAAAATAATAATTAAATGGATGCATATATTTTGGTTTTGATTTTTTTGATATCTTATTCTTTCATGACAGCTGCATATAGCTTGTCTAAACATAGTCATATATGGACATTGACAGAAATACATTTGTATTTCATTTGTTTAGAAGGTGTATGTTTCTACATAGTGTAATAAAGGTAATGTCTGCAGGTAATATATATGCACTTCTGAATAATAATGATATATTGCAGAAAAAAAACAAAACACATTTTGCAATTGAGAAATTGAAATTTAATATTTCCTTTTGAGCTGGTATTTAAAAGCAAATTATTTATTTTTTTCCTTGTTATTTTTGCATTTAAATAGTACAGTCTTCAGAAATATTTTAAAGGATGTATTTATCTTAACATGGCTGATTATCCCTTTGGAGTTTTCCTCTGTTCTTACCATTTTAGGTTTCACATCCACATTTATTCACAGCATTGATCCTCATTCCACTGATTCTGATATTCAGCCTTTACTTTATGTAGTGTTGGTAGAAGTCACTCATAAGCAACACCAGTGGGAAATACTTTTTCATGTTATTTAGTGGTATGACTTACCTGGCTGACTTTTGATGATGCATTCTTTTGATGATGCATTCTTTTGACTTGTTGATGATGCATTTTGATGATGCATTTTGATGATGCATTTAACCATGAGCCAGCAGTGTGCCCTCATGGCCGAGAGGGCCAATGGGATCCTGGCGTGCAATAAAAGGAGCATGGCCAGCAGGTCAAGGGAGGTGATCTTCCCCCTCTACTCTGCCCTGGACAAGCCTCACCTGGAGTACTGTGTCCAGTTCTGAGATCCCCGATACAAAAAAGACAGGAATCTCCTGGAAAGAGTCCAGTGGAGGGCCACAAAGATGATACGGGGCCTGGAGCATCTTCCCTATGAAGAGAGGCTGAGAGACCTGGGTCTGTTCAGCCTGGAGAAAAGAAGACTGAGAGGGGATCTCACCAATGTGTATAAATACCTGAGGTGTGGGAGACAGAGGGATTTGGCTAATCTCTTTTCAGTGGTTTGTGGGGACAGGACAAGGGGTAATGACCACAAAATGGAACACAGGAAGTTCTGCACCAACATGTGTAAGAACTTCTTCATGATGAGGGTGATGGAGTACTGGAACAGGCTGCCCAGGGACGTTGTGGAGTCTCCTTCTCAGGGCCTGTTTGGACACCTACCTGGGCAGCCTGCTGTAAGGAACCTGCTTTGGCAGGGGGGTTGGACCCGATGATCTTTCGAGGTCCCTTCCAACCCCTTCAGTTCTGTGATTCTGTGATTCTGTGATTCTGTGATTCTGTGATTCATGTTTTCTGAAGAGCTGCAAGTCTGCCTGACAGAAAGGGGTCATTGTTGAACAATTGAAGGCATCCATATCAAATTTGTCTATTCTTCTACATTTCCTTTTTCAAAATATTAAATATGATTAGACCACACTGTGAAATAATCTTTTGCCAAAGAACATTTATAAATAACTAAAACTTCTTTAAAGTTATGCAAGCATCTAAAAACCATCTTATTGCTGTACAACATTTGAGACTAGTTTATATGCATATAAATTAAAGGAGAAATTTTAATTTTTTTACACCTGGGAGTTGCTCACAAAGAAAGTCTGCTTGTCTTACATCTTGCTGCTTCTCAAAGAGAACAACACAACTTATTTAAAGAATCATGGAAAAATGAGGTAAAGACTTATAAGGTCAATGGCCTGCAATATAGGCTTGTCCCCCCACGATACATATGTCAGCTCTATAAATCCCTGAAAATAGAGCTTTATAAGGAAGCTGCTGACAGACGGTGTTGCTATAATAAATATATGTGCTTATGAAAGCATTTATGAGATGCTTTGGTGTGCTTAACTTACAATAATGTTATTTTCTAACTTAAAACAGGTATAATGGGGGGTGTCACAGTTTTGTGCATGTTCCTATGAGTCTGAGATGAAAAACTTTCATTTCTTATTTGAAATGCATAAAATAGTAGTATGTGTATAATTTTCAAATATGGTATTTATGAAGTTGATTTAAAGCAGCTGATATACATAATACACAGACAATACATAATATGTTAAAGGTATGCCCACCTGGAGGAATACAGACAGATCTCTTTGCCCTCCAAACACACCACATAGGATCCAGAACCAGCCAAAAAGTCACAGAGCTGAACTCACATAGTGCTGTGCCCAAGCAAATGTTCTTTTATGAAAAGCATATCATATACTGGGATCCAAACTACACAGATTCTGGACTGGAAACTTACAATTATACTAGTAAATAAGTGTCCAAGCGTTAACATAGGCATCAACATAATCCTTGCAGTCATCTGCACTGTTTAATTGTTTATCTGTTAGCATACTCCCTGACATGATTTAAGACCATACCAACCAGCACTCTTCCAAACAACTAACATCATTGACAAGACAGCATGGCAGAGAGACCACTCCCAACAGGTAATAATCCCATCTTTCTCTTGGAGAATGAAGGGAAAGAGAATTTAGCTTGAGGGATACAAGCTGGCTTCACTTGTTGGCCTCAGTTCTAGACAGTATCCCTGAGGCTTTTTTATCTACTTTTATTTATTATTTACAGTAAAAAAAATATTATATTTGGCCAGCTTGAACTGGGGACAGAAAGTTTCAGAGCTTCATGTATTCATCAGTAAGACTACACGTGGAGTATTGTGTGCAATTATAGGCTCCCCAGTACAGAGAGACATACACATTATGGAGAGAATCTAATGAAGGGCCACAAAAATGATTAAAGGACTGGAGTCTCTCTCATTTGAGGAAAGGCTGAGAGAGCTTTTTAACCTAGATAAGAGGGGGGTCAGGGAGATCTTATGTATATTAATACCCGAAGGGAGGGTGCAAAGAGAATGGAGCAAAGCTTTTTTTTTCTGTGATGCCCAGAGACAGGACAGGAGGCAGTGGGCACAAACTGCAACACAGGAGGTTCTGTCTGAATGTCAGGAGACACTTCTTTACTGTGCAAGTGACTAAGCACTGGCACAGGATACCCAGAGAAGTTGTGGATTCTCCCTCTTTGGAGATCTTCAAAAGCCAACTGGATGTGGTCCTGGGCAAGAGGTTCTAAGCAGTGAGGTTGGATCACAGAATCACAGAATGGCCAAGGTTGGAAGGGACCTGTGAAGATCATCTAATCTAACCCCCCTGCCAAACAGGATCACCCAGAACACATTGCACGGGATGGCATCCAGGCTGGTTTTGAATATCTCCAGAGAAGGAGACTCCACAAACTCTCTGGGCAACCTGTTCCAGGGCTCTGTCACCTTCACAATAAAGTAATGCCCTCTCACAATCAGCTGGAACCTTCTGTACTTCAGTTTGTGCCCATTGTCTCTCATCCTGTCACTGGGCACAAATGAAAAGAGATCAGCTCCATCTTCTTGACATGCTCCCCTCAGATATTTATACACATTGTGAGGTCTCCCTTCAGCCTTCTCTTTTCCAGGCTAAACAGGGCCAGTTCTCTCAGCCTGTCCTCACACCACAGTGCTCCAGTCCGCTCATCATCTTTGAGGCCCTCCTCTGAACTTGCTCCAGTAGTTCTATGTCCCTCTTGTACTGTGGAGCCCAGAACTGGACACAATACTCCAGGTGTGGCCTCACCAGGGCTGAGTAGAGGGGGAGGATTACCTCCCTTGACCTGCTGGCAACACTCTTCCAAATGCAACCCAGGATACCATTGGCCTTCTTGGCCACAAAGGCACATTGCTGGCTCATGGTCAGCCTGCTCTCCACCAGGACTCACAGGTCCCTCTTTGCAGAGCTGCTCTCCAGCAGGTCAGACCCCAGCCTGTACTGGTGCTTGGGGTTATTCCTCCCTAGGTGCAGGACTTTGCACTTGCCCTTGTTGAACTTCATGAGGTTTATCTCAGCCCAACCCTCCAGCTTGTTGAGGTCCCTCTGAATGGCAGCACAGCCATCTAGGGTACCAGCCACTCCTCCAAGCTTTGTGTCATCAGCAAACTTGCTGGTGGTGCACTCTGTTCCATCGTCCAGGTCATAGATAGATAAGTAGAACAATGTTGGACCCAGTACTGATCCCTGGGGGACACTGCTAGCTACGGGCCTCCAACTAGACTCCACACCACTAAGCAAAACCTTCTGAGCTCTGCTATCCAGCCAATTATCAATCTGTCTCACTGCCCACTCATCAGGGCCACACTTCCTGACCTTGTTTATGAGGATGTTATGGGAGACAATGTCAAAAGCCTTGCTGAAGTCAAGGAAGACCACATCCATCTCTTTCCCTTCATCTACGCAGCTAGTCATCTCATCATAGAAGGATATTGGATTGGTTAAACATGATTTCCCCTTGGTGAATCTATGCTGACTATTCCTGATTACCTTCTTATCCTCCAGATACTTGGAGACGACCTCCAGGATGACCTGTTCCATCACCTTTCCAGGGATGGAGGCGAGGCTGACTGGCTTGTAGTTGCCTGGGTCCTCCTTCTTGCACTTTTAGAAGACTGGCATGATATTGGCTCTCTTCCAGTCCTCAGGCACCTCTCCAGTTCCCCACAACATTTCAAAAATGATGGAGAGTAGCCTAGCAATAACATTGTCCAGCTCCCTCAGCACTCGTGGGTGTATTCCGTTGGGGCCCATGGATTTGTGAATGTCAAGTTTGCTTAGCAGATCTTTGACCTGATCTTCTTCAACCAAGGGAAAGTCTTTAGATTTCCTTTCTTGTCTCCAGGGTCTGGGATTCCTGAGGGATGAGCTTATCAGTAAAGACTGAAGCAAAAAAGACATTCAGCAACTCCACTTTCCCTGTATCCTTTTGTCACCTCATTCAGCAGCAGGTTGACATTTTACCCAGTCTTCCTTTTTTTTGTACTGATGTATTTGAAGAAGCCCTTCTTGTTGCCCTTGACATCCCTTGCCAGATTTAATTCCCACTGGGCCTTGACCTTCCTTGTCACATCCCTGCATATTCTGACAGTGTCCCTGTATTCCTCCCAAGTGGCCTGTCCCTTTTTTCACATGCTGTGAATTTCCTTCTTCTGTCTGAGTTTGTGAGGAGCTCTCTGATCTCCCATGCAGGTCTCCTGCCCCCTTTGCTTGCCTTCTTACTCATAGGGATGAACTGATCTTGAGCTTGGAGGAAGTGATGCTTGAATACTGACCAACTGTCTTGGTCCCTGCTTACTTCCAGGGCCCTACCTAACCCATGGAATTCTTCCAAGTAGATCCCTAAAGTGGCCAAAGTCTGATCTCTTGAAGTCCAGGGCTGCAATTCTAATTTTTGCCCTGCTTCCTCCTCAGAAGATCCTGAACTCCACTATATCATGGTCACTACAGCCGAGGCTGCTGTTGACCCTCACATCTCCAACTAGTCCTTCCTCAAGGTCCAGCAGCACAGCTCTCCTTGTTGGCTTCTCTACCACCCATGTCAAAAAGTTATCATCAATACACTGCAAGAACCTCCTGGACTGTTTGTGTGGCTGTGTGTTCTTCCCAGCAGATATCAGGGTGGTTGAAGTCCCCCATGAGAACCAGCCTTGTGACTGAAGGGCTACTTGGAGCTATCTGAAGAAGGCTTCATCTACCTCCTCTTCCTGATCAGGTGGCCTGTAACAAACACACACAACAGTGTCAGCCATGGTAGCCTGCCCTTTACTTCTTACCCATAAGCTTTCAACTCACTCTTCATTCACCCCTAGATGACCTCCAGAGGTCCCTTCTAACCTCAACCATTCTATGATTCTGTGATTCTGTGACTTTGTGATTCATTTGCTTGCTCATCTGAAATTATGACTCTAGTGACTTCCATGATTCCAGTGGGATTAGGAATTCACACAAGGCAAAAAATCTATAAAAGTAAATTCATAGTTTGTTACTCTAGCATCAATGTGATTTTTATTTTCTTTCTAAAGGTAGCTTTTTTTTTTTTTTTCTACAAATGTTAACAAAGTTTTTCACCAGATGTCCACATTAAGCCATAATTCTATACTATATCATATAGAATTTTACCACATTACCACAGATGATTAACACTATTAGATCATTTCCTTAGTGCATAAACACATATGTACTCAAGTTGAACCAGGAGAGGTTTAGGTTAGAAATTAGGAGACATTTCTTCTCAGAAAGAGTAGTCAGGCATTGGAACCAGTTGCCCAGGGAGGTGGTGGAGTCACCATCCCTGGGGGTGTTCAAGGAAAGGTTGGACGTGGTGCTTAGGGACATGGTTTAGTGGGTGACATTTGTAGTAGCGGGATGGTTGGACCAGGTGATCCTGAAGGTCTCTTCCAACCTTAATGATTCTATGATTCTATGATTTTATGATACTGTATATAGCTACAGAAGGTTCACTGTCTCATACAGAAAAAATCATGTATTTTTTACATTTTCTTTCTGTTACTCACCTGGAAGTGACATAGAACAGAATTCAATCCTTAACAAGCAGTATTAAAGCAGCAGAAACCCAGCCATGCTGCATGTTCTTCATCTTGAATTGAGACTTTTATAGAGATTATTATGGTAGCTATGCAAATCATAGAAAAATGGCACCATATTTCCATCTCAAAATCCATTTGGAAGTCTATTTGCAAAACATGATGTGTCAGTAAAGTTAAAAATATACTCATAATGATAAAGATAATATACTTTGATCTGCCTGTGTGCCAGGCAGAATTACTGCTCTACTCATGACAGGCATGTACTGGCACTTCAGATGAAAAGAAGGCAGGGCTTTCCACTGATTAAATTAAATTGCCTACATATATGCATCTTTCTTTGAAACTTATATCAATATTTATGCTGGGTTTGGCTGAGATAGAGTTAATTTTCTTCATATTACCTAATATGCTTCTATCTTTTGGATTTGTAATGAAAATAGCATTGGTAACTCATGAATGTTTTAGTTTTTGTTGAGCAGTGCTTACACAGAGTCAAGATTTTTGTTTTGTTTTGTTTTGTTTTTTGTTTGTTTGTTTTTTTCTGTTTCTTAGAAAGCTGGGTCTGAGGGTGTACAAAAAGTTAGGAGTGGACACAGACAGAACAGCTGACCCAAAGTGACCAAAGGGATATTCCATATCATATGATATTGTGCTCTACAATAAAAACTTTGGAGAAAGTTTGCCAGGGTTGCTGCTGTTCAGGGACAGGTTAAGTATTGGCTGCTGGTGATGAACAATTGCATTTTGCATCACTTGTTTTTCTTAGTTTTGTTTCTCTTTGTTTCTTTTTTTCATTTCTTTTTCCTATTAAACTGTCTGTTTCTCAAGCCATGAGTTTTCTCAGTTTTATCCTTTTGTTTCTCAGCAACTCAGAGGTGTGTTAAACCACAGTGATACTTAATACACCATTACAACAGTTTCAGAGTAATTAAAAATCTTTAATTAATGCATATCCTCAGCATATACTGGAGATCAGGCTCTACTACACCTCCATTTTGTTGTTGTTGTTGTTGTTGTTGATGATGAGGAACAGAGGGAGACCAGTTAGGCAGAAAATTCATATTTCTGTACTTCCAAGTTAATGTCTACCCACTGTTCCTTCTTTATGTTTATATCTCTTCATATCACAGCACAGAAAATCCCTGGTATGTTAAAAATATAGCTACAGGACTTCTGAAGAGAATATGGAGCATGATGAAATACTGAAGGGGAATGGTTTAGCTTGTGGTGTGGTGACTGGCAGTTAGTTTGCATCTTTAGAGGGCATGGTGTCCACCATTCATGTATAGGAGCTTGACTAAAAACAGTTAAGAGAATGAAGCACCTAAGCTATGCCACGAATGTACTTCTTGTACTTTTGTTAGTTTATTTTATCTTGTGTACACAGGTCCCTTTTAAAACTTGGGATGATAATTAGATCTCTTTGAATAACAGAATCAATTAGTCATGAATAATTTATCCAACATTTGGTACAAATCAGTCATCAAATGAATTCAACAAATACTGTTTGACTAGCTTATACAGCTGGTTGGCTAATATGAAAAATTATCCACTGAACAAATTAAGGGACAAAAACACCCAAATCCATGAAATAAACCCTTGGGAAATTATTTGGTTAGCTCTAATAATAATACTTAGAGAACCCAATTAGGATTATTCTTACTAAAGCATTATAAGTGGAAAATGCAAAGTGATAAATATGTATGCTTTGCCTACTTTAATCTCGTGACCTAGGGGATCAGGTGATAGCAGGATGAACAGAAAAAAACATAGACAATATATCAGGACTCCTCTTTTCTGAATTTCTTTTATTGCTCTAGTGCATTTACATTAAGTGCATTTACATTTACATTTAGATTCTTTGCATTAAGAAAAGGTTCCTAGTCAAACAGTCTTTCAAGACAGTTTCAAGACAGTCATCTGTGCAGCTAAGAACTGTTTTGCTCATTGGTGTAAAATTTGTTAAATGTGTTCTTGAGAAAGTGGAGGTTACAGAAAAAAAAAAAAAAAAAAAAAAAAAATTACAACCAAGTATCTATCTGTTTTATCATGGGTGGAGATGAAGGATGGCTAAGATCTAGTGGCAGAGGATATCCGGATATCTTTTCTTCAGTTCCTTCTGCATAGATCTTGGGCACATACAGCTCACTAGATTTCACCTGACAGAAAGGAATTCCTCTGCTTTCTCTAATTCCAGATGATTTTCTCAGTTTTGTACCCTATAAGGGATAGATATGGTTTGTTTTTAGGGACCATTTGTGCATTTTACCAAATCTCTGTTTCTGCCTTTAGCAAATAGTTTAAGCTGAGATCCTTCAGTCTCACTAACATATTTTAATTTCTTTAAAGGGTTTCTGTTGGTAGCTTAATGGACTGTTATTTATAGGAAGGCAGATCAGTTGAATATCTAATGGCACATCTTAGACTGTATAATACAGAGTTGTGGTAAACTGTTCTGCATTCAGGTGGTGGCGGGTGACAAATGGTATCTTTCAAGGGTCCATCTTGGAACTGGTGCTGTTTAATATCTTTATCAATGACATGAACAGTGGGATCAAGTGCACCCTCAGCAAGTTTCCTATGATACCAAGCTGTGCATTGCAGTTGATACAACAGAAGGAGATGATGTCAAAGGGACCTGGACAAGGTTGAGAAGTGGGCCCACATGAACATAATAACATTCAACAAGTCCAAGTGCAAGGTGTTGCACCTGGGTCAGGGCAATCCCAGACATGAATACAGACTGGGAGAAGAACTCACTGAGAGTAGCCCTGCAGAGAAGTACATTGGGGTTCTGGTGGATGAAAGGCTCAATGTGACCCAGCAGAATGCACTTGCAGCCCAGGCCAACTGCATCCTGGGCTGCATTAACATTGGAGTGGCCAGCAGATCTAGGGAGGTGATTGTACCCCTCTGCTCTGCCCTCATGAGACTAGCATGAAAAAGACATGGACCTGTTAGAGCAGGTCCAAAGGAGGGCCATGAAATGATCAGAAAGCGGGAGCACCTCTCAGCTATGAAGAAAGACAGAGAGTTGGAGATGTTCATCCTGGAGAAGAGAAGGCTCTGGGGAGACCACATTGTGGTACTTAGAGGGGGCTTATGAAAAAGATTAAGGGTAACTTTTTACATGGGCAGATAGTGATATGCCAAGGGGGAATCATTTTAGACTGAAAGAGGGGAGATTTAGATTAGATATTAGGAGGAAATTTTCATGATGGTGGTGAGGCACTGGAACAGGTTGCCAAGAGAAGCTGTAAATGCCCCATCCCTGGAGATTTTCAAGGCCAAGTTAGATGGGTCTTTGAGCAACTGAAGTTGTCTAGTGGAATTCTTAGTGGCAGGTGTCCCTGCCCTCGGTGGGAAGGTTGGAACTAGGGGGGGTAATGGTTTCTTGACAAATGCCATCTCTCCAAACATACTCCACTTCTTCCTTCTTTACCCCAGCTTTTATTGATGAGCATGATGACATATAGTATGGAATATCTCTTTGGCCAGTCTGGGTCAACAGTCTGTATTGGCTGTGTCCCTTCCCAGCTCCTGGTGCACACACAGCCTCCTCCTTGGCAAGGCAGCATAGAGCAGAAGTAGAAAGGTTCTGTGTAAGCACTGCTCTGCAACAGCTAAATACATCAGTGTGCTATCACCACCGTATTCATCAAAAATCCAAAACACAGAGTTGCGTGACTCTCTACAAAGAAAATTAACTCTATGCCAGCCAAAACCATAACAAGAATGTATTCTCCAAGTGTTGGTGGGGGTGTTTTTTTGTTGTTGTTGTTGTTTTTTGTTTGTTTTTAAATTTCTCAGTTCACATCTTCTTGCAAGTTTCAGTCTTTTTTTAATTTATTTTATTTTTTTCCCTCTATACTAGTCTTTAAAATAATCAAACATCAAGGTAACTGAGTTCTGGGTTTTTTGATCCAACTGAATTCAACCAGCACACTTTGATTGTATGTGCAGATAAATTTTATGCTCTGCTTTGATGTTTGTTGTTGTTGTTTAAATTCAATTCCTTTAGACAAACAGTATAAAATCTTACCTGACCTGACCTGACAAGTAGAACTAGTTGTACCACAACTGGATATGAGTGCTTGCAGGTCCAAGAATAAAACCAGTGATTAGGAGCCCACAGCCCTACTTTGAATAATATCAGAGGACAAAAAAAGTGATTGAAATAAGAGTTAATTGCAAATTTGTGCTTCTTTACAAGGAGTATTTCTTTACAAGGCTCTCAAAGTTTGTTACGCTACAAGTGAGAAGACTGAGAAGCAAGACCCCAGCATTACAAATATCCTATGTAATCTTTTGTATCAACAACAGCTTCTGAGAAGAATAGCTAAATATTCCTTCATCTATTCTTAATTCATTTTACTGATGACAGCAACCTTATAAAATAAAATAAAATAAAATAAAATAAAATAAAATAAAATAAAAATAAATTTAATTTAATTTAAAACACAGAAAAAGTCAAACAAAACCAAACAAAACCAAAAACAAACAAACAAAAAGTGTGTGGGTGTTAGTGCGGAAAATGGAAATGAGGTTAAAGTTTGGTACATAAGAGCAATGGGTAATCATAGCTTATGGGATCTTTATGAAATTAATATCTGAAGACCGTATGACCAGTTATAATGAAAACCATAACTTAATAGAATAGAATCAACATCGTATCTTGACCCACCCCAAAAGGCTGGTCACCAAAAAGAGTGACTCCAGCTTTGAAATCCGGTCTTTTGAAGTCCAAGAGTTGAGAGCTTTCTGAATGCTATGGGAAACAAGCTCGCTACCAAAATGTAAAGAATTTTATTAATAGACGTAAAGTTTGAATTTTTGATCCAAACAATTTACATTTAAGCTTTCAGAAACCCTTCTGCAGGGCAAGCAGATTGACTTTAAAGCACAAAAAATGGTTTACAAGATGAGAGAGTATATGAAGTTGTTGGATAAGGTGCTACCAAGCAGTATTAGAAACCGATTTTGCTTAAAAGGAAAAAATTGGCATAAATTGGACTATTTTTCACTCTGTTGGGAAAATCCTGAAGGATTTATTGGGTCTGAAATGAAGATAATTTTGTAAGGGATCTGCTTAAACAATATTGGCATCACTGCCTCACTTCACACTGGAACAACCCTTGTGCCTAAAATAAGACTTCCTCTAGATGGCTTTCAGATACTCTGGTTTGTAAGAGATTCATATTACACCCATGATTAATGAGGAAGACTAAAGCTTGTTATGAAGACACTTTTTTTTTTTTTTTTCTTTTTTTTAAGGTCATGTCTATATTATCAGAAATTCTATATTAATATTGCTTGTCTTCTAAACCTATGCAGCATAATTTTCAAAACTGGATGATGAAATTATACATTTATTGTATTGGATAAAAATAAGGTACTAATTTGTGCCAGCTTCAGTGATGTAACACCTAAATCAGACATGCATTCGTGCAAATCTGGCTGCTTTTCTCTCAGAAAGAGGAAGCTGGAAAACCAAAAACCCCTTAACTCTTGAGATTTAAGAAGGAGAAATCTGCATATGAAATATCACACTGTTGTCAAGATATTAACACTTATGGAGCTTGGAAACTTATGCAGGTGAATCTTTGCATATCAAAATGATAATATAGCCATAAAAATGAATTTCTGCTGCTTCTAGTTCACACTATAATTTTGTTTCCCCTCTTTCCACAGCAGTGTTATTCACAATTTTGCAAGTGCTTGGCTAAAATGTAATTTGATAAAAAGAACTCTGAGGTGAATAATGATTTGCTCAGCTGCAGCTCATTAGAGATGATTTTGGTTTTCAAAATTATATTACAAGGGCAGCATATCAGTCTGTCCATGCACTCCTTAGTGAAATGAATGCTTTACTCTGGGGATTCAAAGTCTTGATTTACTGCTTCTTTTTGCTAGTTTAGTGCTTCATTTCTTTTTATATAGCTGCAGAGCAAAGCAGCCAGTCTTAGATTTGTAGATTTGAATGTATAGGCCACAATAACAAAATTTTTCTTCTGCATCAGTCTACCCTATTGCTATATGCTAGCTCTTCATGTTCACCTTCACAGCCTTTGAGTAGTGGAGTTATATTAGTAAATGATTTGCTTTCTTTGCCTTGTCTCTCATGTAATCCCAGAATCTGCTGGAGTCAGCTCTGTTTTGTTACCTCCATAACTAGACAGAGGGATGACAAACTGGTTCTCTGTTTTCTCTCATCATAAAACAATTGATCATGTGATTGTGGCAGGCAACAGTTTTTCTCTGCTTCACTAACATATTCCAATTTTGCATAGGAGAAAATTTAAGCATTGGAAAAAAAAACTAATAAGTTCAGCATTGCTGTTTGCATTGATGATGAAGTCAAACATTTGGTTGTGAGAAAGCTCTGTCTGCCCTGCCAAACTCATTGCATAGACTGAAATGTTGTTTTTCTGTGTTTTAACACCATGCTATAAAGTTAGTATGACTTTCTCAGTCTCCTAACATATCTGCTTTGCTTTCTGTAAATAAACAAGCATTTTGCCAAAGAGAGGAAATCTACTCCATCCCAAGTAAATGGTTGCATTTTCATATTTTTCATATTAAAATAGGTACCAAAAATTAGCACTTCTGCATCCATGAAATGACAGTGCTTGATCTCACTAAAACACATATACATCCCAAGCCCAGAGATGCTATACAGTGGGAAAAAATATTTATCTTCTATTCTGCCTAACCATATCACAATTTAATTAAATCGGAGTAAGTTGTTCTTCCTTTCTGTTTTTGACTGCTTTCTAATACACAAACAATCCCACTTGTTAAATTAAAATAAAAGTCCCCACTATCATCTCAGCATCCTCAATCATCTTTCCACATCTGGTTTATGAAAGAATAATCTGTGTGTTAAATTAAATGTGCTCCTGTGGTTTCTGCTGCTGCTGTGTTATGTGGAGGTCTGCTGCAGCAGTAAGCAACTGAGTGCTCCCCAATCCCATTGATATTCCAAACCAAGCAACACTGCAGCCAACAGGTGAACTCCACTACAGTATGGCCAGAGGGAAAATGAGAAATGAAAGCCATTTAGGAGCTCAATAAAGAAAGCATTCATCTAATTTTCCTTTAAAGCCTACCAGAACTGCAGGAACTTTCATTCCAACACAGCTTGCAGAATGACTGCAGGAATTTATCTAGACAGGTAGCTGCAAAGCAGTGGCCACAGCAAGTTACACTTACTACACTCATTCCCCTTCCTTTTTTTTTTTTTTTTTTTTCTCCACTACTTCATTTGCTGCATTTCCCATCATGTCTAAACTCATATTTATTATGTATGTGAGATGCAAATGATTTTTCTCCTGCCTATTTCTTAATGCAGTGCTCCCATGCAGAATTTAGGGCTCCCAAATAATGTTAATCTCCTTGAAAGGACCATTCTGGTTTGTCCTGCAAACAGAACTGAGCATGATTCAGATGGCTCTATAGAAACACATATTCAAATAAATATATAAATTCCATCAGTTAATCAGAGCTTTTTTTTTTTTTTTAAGGACACATACTAAACAGAATGACTATGTACTATAAAAAAAGACAAGTCATTTGTAGTATGTACTTTTGTGACCTCCATTCAGTCAATATGGAGAGCCAGGAGACCTTACCTCAAGCACTATTATGTCTGTCATAAAATGAAAACAAAACTCTCAGAATCATTGTTCTCTTTTTTCTTTCAACTCTTGCTCTTGTCATGTTGCATTACACATAGATAACACAAATCTTGAAGACATGCCCTCTGGTTAAAAGAAGAAACAACAATAACAACAACAAGCTCTCTCACACAGCATGCCAATGTGAGCAGGATTTAATCACAGATAACTGGAGCATTTAATAGTGGTACTTAATAAAATAATAATATAAATCCTGGTTAACAAACACAGTGATCAATATAAGAAAGGAAAATGTACACCCCAATCAAGTCAGCTATTTAATGATTATTCACTCTTCATCCTTAAAGCTATTTGTCGCTCTACTGAAGAGCAGATTTATAACATTCTTATTCAAGTATTTTGTTGAATCTATGAAGAAATATAAATACTGAAACCTTATAATGACTTTTCCTGTCACCTGTTTGGTAAATTAAAGACTAGAATAAGTGACAATATTGATGATGAAAATTTAAAAAAAAAAAAAAAAAATGGAATGGGTTAAAGTTCGGAAAAAAAAAAAAAAAAAAAAAACAACTTGATCAAAATGATAGGAGACTTTCTGTAAAAGACATAGAGGAAGAGGGCACAGAAAGAATGAAGCATCCCTCTGAGCCACTCATATTCTTCTTCAAATAATGCATTAGACTTCCATAGATGCTACATGATTTTTTTCATAGATACTTCAATACGTGTTATCACATATAACACGTATTACTCACATATAACACGTATCACATATAACACATATAACTCTGGCATCTGTGAAGAGATGCCTTAGATCAGGGTCTAGAACAGCACAGGATTTTGTGCTGTTAAGCTAGCTCCTTTTCTCTAAAAACAAATCACTGCTTTGATGAATATTTTGCCTAAAAAACAGTTGGAGGCAAATTTGAGTGGGACAACTGTTTGTATATAATGAAGCAAACCTCATTTTCTTTCCATCAGTGTAAATTAAGAATAAGTTCCTTAAAGTACAAGGTTGCAGTGATTTGGGCTGAGTGCAAAGAGGCAGACTGAGGCACAGCATCTGCAGAAACTTGGTGCAGCAGATTGCATGTTATAACAGATAAATGTAGGAAGGTAAAAAGTTCAGTTTTAAGTCTCTCCTTGTACTTTCATATTTCTGGTTGTGATAGTTTGAGTTTCAAATTATTTGCAGGGACTTATTGCAGAACTATAGGACAGAAAGGAAATTCATGAGGTCATCAGCATCAGCTATGCTTGCATTATTTCAGCTTTTTGTTTTTCTTGACTGTTACTAAACCTTTAGTGTGGAAGACTGCATAGTCTCTTCAGGCAAACTATGGTGCATCACTTCCTTTACAGTTGAGAAGTTTTCTTTAATATGTATCTTTAATCTTCCTTGACACAATGTATACCAATATTTTTTTTTTTCTTTTTCTGTTGTAAACAAAGGGAATGTATTATTTCCTCTCTGCAGAAATTGGTTATTTATTTATCTGTTATCATGACACAGATAAAGACTGCTAACTAATTTCGCTGATGACAAAGTAGGAAATTGCTTTGTATTCCTTTAGCAAACTCCTTCATAAAAGTGTGCCAAAGAAGGACAGACTCTTATATGAAATTAGGTTATAAATGTTCAGGTGCATGTTTGAAGATGCATACCTTTATCTTTACACCCTACTCTATTTCTTTTAAAAGATGGCTGAAATGATATTCTTTAACCCTGAAACAGCTTTAAAAAATAGTAAGCAGTTAATTATATTAAGGGAGAATAAATGAAACTTCTAGATTCTGCATTCCTGAAATAGATAAAAGGCTGTCTGCTGATGATCAGTAAACATGTCCTGTAATGATGTTTTCCTCAAATCTGAAAGGGGAAGCTTTCTCAAAATGACATCACATTATAGTTTACACATCAGCATGCTGCATAAGTTCAGTTCAGTATTATACCTGTGGGAATATTTCAGCTGCCAAAAATATGTATTTTCTGCATTTTTATTTATATGCCTCACTTAAATTTACAGGTCTCAGTGCTGGTAACTATAAAAGTAAGTTTAATGCAAAATCATCTCATAATATTTATGGAGGGGGTACTACCAATTCCAGCCTCAAGATTAGAGGCCATATAGGCCAGGTAACGTGATTCAGATCATTTAAGATAACATTTCAGGTGAGTTAGCTTGTTCTCTAGAGGAACTTACACTCTCAAGAGCTTTTAGGTTTTTAATATCATTGAGTAACTCAGGTAACTTGCACAGGTGATCTGAATATCCCTCCCTTTTCTGTGTCTTAATAGCTTTATGAAAAATGTTTTTTAAAATACTGGTGTTGGATTGTGGAGGTGCAAATCAAAATGGTTTGCAGATTATGAGTAATTTCAAGACATATTTTTATTTCAAAGTATTTTTCCTCACTTCTGTCTAAGGCTTCCTAATTAAGGTTCATAGATTCCCCACATCATAAAAAGTATTAATGATATCATTAGTAATATCAAGACATGGATTCAACATCGTATTAAAAAATAATGGAAAAAGGATGATGGTGTAGTTATTCTTCAGATTAACCATTCTTTTCGATCTTTTATAAGTTTCTTGAGGGTTCCTTGTTTTCTGTCATTTCAGACCATGTCTAGCTGCTTGTTTGCAGTAATTTTTATGCAGTAATAATTTTTTACTCTAAAGCTAGGGGCTGTGATGGATGTGTGGGCTGCTGCAGGGAAAGATGACTCCATCCCAGACAGACCCAACACAGGGGCCTAGTAGCTCTGACTTTGTAAAGAGTCATTTTTATTTTGTCCTACTTTCTGGTAAATCAGGAGACACATGCAGCTGAACAATGAGTAGAAGTCCAGTCAAACATTTCAGTAATTTTTCAAGTATACAGCCATATAGTGCATGCATTTATAGGTTGACTGACAACTGAAGTATCACTTTAACAGCTGCTTCATTTCACTATCTCTTGGCTCATAAACTTTATTTTTAATGAGCCTGCCTGTAAGACCACTAAAAAATGACCTTCACAGAGAGCTACAAGGATCTGCAGTGGTGACCAAAAATAGCTGTTTTGGAGAATGTGTAATATCACAGTGACCATAGCATGGAAAATAAGCAACATGGTGACAAAGACATCATACCAACTGCGGATGAGGAAATTCTGTATTTTCACACTGAAATACTCTTGTGGTAGATGCGCAAGTAATCCAAGAGACTGTACTTTCAACCCTTACTACTCTGGACCTCTTCATTAGCTTTAACAGTGCTATACCAGTTTATGTCAACTGAGTAATGGCCTGTGATTTTTGAAGTTGTGTCTATGAGCTGATAATAAGGAGGCTGCTTTCCTGCCAAGCCTTTTTTGCCCTTTGCCCCCCCCCCTTTTTTTTTTTTCTCTAATCAATCTTTCAACTGATTGACTAATTTTCACCCACTTTCCCTATCTAAACACATAGTAAACTTCCTTCTTTTTTTTTCCCCTTTATTTTTTAAAATGCTACTGTAAGGATATGCTGCTGTAATATGTTTCTGTAGCTAAGAAACTTCACTGTTATGCTTCACTGATATGCTGCTGTTACAGCTTGAGAGGGGGAAGAAAAGGTTCTTGTCAAGCTGTGCAAGAGTGATGTGACCTAAGGGAAAGAGGGGACTTTTGCTGGGAAGCTGGGCTTTCTGGGTGTGTTATCAAAAAATAAATTAATATATATATATATTTTTAAGTTCCAAATTGAGCTGTAATTTTAACAGCCAATAATTCTCAGGTAGTTTAAATCACCTGCAGCACAACCATATGAAGTAGGTGTAATAATTTAGTCTTGCAGCATTGTGGGCACTTGCTAGACCATTTTTACCACTGTGTCCAAAAGCTATCAAAATGTCTTGATGAAAGTACTAAAGGGCATACTATAGCTCCCACTTCTGCTGCTAGAAGTCTGTAAAATTTTTCATTGAAAACAGACCTTTACACAGCTTTGCTTATTCAAAAGCTTCAGCCAGGAATATTTAAATTTATTATTTGCATTCGGAAAGCAGCTGAGACCAAGACTTCTGTGCAATGAATAGTCCAAAACAAATAACAAATTGTCGCTATTGAATCACAGAATTGAATCATGGGCTTGGGTTGGAAGGGACCTTAAAGGTCATCTAGTTCCAACCACCCTGCCATGGACAGGGACACCTCCCCCTACACCAGGTTGCTCAAAACCCCATCCAACCTGGCTTTGAGCACTTCCAGGGGTGGGACAAACATCTTTAAAATGTGAGTTTTGCTGTTGCTACATCTTTAAAATGTGAGTTTAACAGGAGCTTGGAAAAAACAAATTGGGGGTAGTGTACATACAGATGGATGGAAGGGAAGCAAAATAATACTATATGAAATAGTCTGCTAAATAGTCCTGCAGCTTTCCTACCAGCTTTTTCTATAGGCATAAAAGTGCAAGAGAGTTTTTATGAAGAATGATCACTGTTGCTGTTACTTGAATTAAAAGAACCTCTTTGTTCTCCCTGTCTTTAAATTGTATGATGCCTTTTCCCACATTATATCCTGAGGTATGTGTTAGATTTGGGAGATCTGCTTTATGGACTTCCTTGTGTGTTGTGTGTCTTTTGTGTGTGACCAAAACATGCTAACATTGTTAATCCTCAAAAGCTGCAAATATGCTTTGGGGATAGTGAACATCTGGACAGAGTTTCAGCAATAGTTCCATTATTCTGTGTTACTGTGGTAATTGATGCTCTTTTAATTTGCCACATAGACACAATGTGTGATAAGATGAGGCAAATGGCAGAATTTCAGAGGAAAAAGAAAAACTAAAATAATCACAAATCAAAATCTTTGTTACTTCTTTCATTTATTCCCAAGAAATTAGAAGTCCATAATATTATTTATACAGTATCAGATCCCTGAAGTTACTCTAGTGAATTGTTTTATTTTTATACCTTTTTCTCTACTGTTGTATTCCTTTAAGATTACTTTCAAAGCCTCCTAAAAAAAAAAAAAAAATCAAATTTCTTACCTGATATTTTTTTTGATTTTTTTTTCTTTTTCTTTT
Source organism: Stictonetta naevosa (assembly GCA_011074415.1). Taxonomy (NCBI): domain Eukaryota; kingdom Metazoa; phylum Chordata; class Aves; order Anseriformes; family Anatidae; genus Stictonetta; species Stictonetta naevosa. The sequence continues at coordinate 87,813,426 of CM021699.1, read as the reverse complement.
CCTTTTTTTTTTTTTTTTTTTTTTTTAAGACTGAGGGTGGTATTTCTGCTGAAATATTTGTCAAAAAAAAAAAAAAAGACTGACTTAATTCTCCACACTGATTTTTTGTTTTTTGAAAACATTTGATTGTAAAGTGATGCTTGTAATTCCTTACTTATGTAGAGCAGATTCATTCCTTGTCCATTCTGCCACAGGCAGGTGTATATCCAAGGCAACCCCAGGGCTTTTCAGAGTTGTTCCAAGTCTTAATTAAGTATTTCTAGGGTGTGGACAAGATTGTTGTGGTCCATAACAATCCCCAGCTGCTTTAAAGACAACTTAAGGCTGTAGACATAACTCAAAGCAGACACTTAGGCCAGATCCAGATGTGTTACAGATATCTAGGCTATTTCAAACCCAGTAGGCAGTATTAGTTGTGCATCTGTTCTGGAGAAGACTAATTTATTGAAATATTGCAACAGTAGGTTAAAGCCACAATCCAGCCTATGGTGTTCCTTGAAAACATGGATGTTGAGAAGTTATTGATGTTCAAAGGGAAGTTAAGGGGTGAACTGTAACACCTTCAAATCTTTCATTATAAAATCCTTGATTCTGTGATAAATATAAAAAACTCATCATCATGATCTCTTAGTATTTTAGCTACTCTTTAACTAGATGACTATTTATAATTTCTTTAATATTTAACATATTTGGTTGTGTTTAGAATTTATCATATATTTTTCTCAGTAAAGTAGGTTCTGATATTCATTTTGTTCTTTTGCTACAGATTAAAGAGCATCTCGCAAAGGGACAGAGGATGTTGGCTGGTGATGGCATGTCCCAAGTAACCAAGACACTATTGGATTTAACTCAGAGGAAAAACTTTTATGCTGGAGACCTTCTAATTTCTGTGGAAATTCTCAGAAATGTTACAGACACATTTAAAAGAGCAAGTTATATCCCTGCATCTGATGGGGTACAGGTAAGAGAAACATAGAAAGAAGGATAATGATTCAACTGATGGAGTTTGTCAGTATACTGGATGTCACCTATTTGTGCCACTAAGAGAATTATTTTTTTCTGAATGATAGACATAAGCATTGGTCACTATAAAACTAATGCAAGTGTAAAATAGGAAAAGGCTCAATAATGCTTAATGAAAAAAAACACAACATAGTTTATGAAAAATGTAAAATTCTTTCTTTGTAATGTTTATTTCCATGTCAAGGTTTGGTTTGATTGCTAGGGGCATGTTGGTATTTTTTTGTCCTAAGCAAAGTGTTATTTGTTCTTGTTCCTTTCAGTTCAAAATCTATTTACAGTGTTTATTTATGTAATACTGGAACTGTTTTTTCAGTTAGAATAAATAAACCTCAATAAAAGTACACAGGGTTAGTGGATAGTCCATTTGATATGAATTTATCAATATTAGAATAACTCTTTTGTAAGTGGTCAACTAAATCAGATAACAGAGATAAAAACACTATAATTATTTCTACTTAATGGGCTGGACAACTCATTTTGCAATGTTCATTAAAATAAATATTTTACAGGACTTCTGCATCAGGATATTGGTTTCATCTATATCTGGGAATTTTAGATGTTTTTAAAAGACCATAAATGTACTTAAAAATAATAGTAAGATGGTAAATGTATATATCATTTATGGAAAAGAGACTTTCATGATCATTCATAAATCAATAATGAAGATTTTAGTGAAGATCATATGTATGCATTTGTTTATGTAAAAGTAAAAATATTTCATAAATACACATTTGAACCTATGCATGCAGATAAGTAGAGGTTGTATGTACCTTCAAAAAGACAAGTTTTTCAGAGTAAAGTTTTCAAGAGCCTGCTATTATATTTTCAATTTTCTTGTATTTCTATGCACAGAGAAAAACAAGCTTTCATATAAAAGTAATGTCTATTATGTTGGTGTGCAGCTAGCTGAAGGTTATATATTTTGAACAGTGCTTCCAAAAACGTATTTTGGCTGGACATATTGTTGGTGTTTGTTTGTTTGTTTGTTTTATTATGTAAATGAGTTCAATATATTTTCCTACCTCATGCAAAATTTAACTATTAAATGGAGTATTATTTGCTGCAAACTTTTCATGCATTCTACAATCTGACAGTCCAATGTGACTTCTTCATCATTCACAGGAACTACAGAAATCTTTGGTAGAACCAGGCTCAAGAATCTGCTTGACATGATGGTTTTGCTCATGGTTTTAGCAGATCAGGTCATTTGGAATTTACATAAATTAGAGAGAATTTGATTTCTCACTAATGAAAATGCCAAAAATTCTATTCAGTTCAGCAATGTTTCCAAAATTCTTAATAGTATTCTGGCAGGACTGCCTTGGAGAAATTATTTGTACTATTTACATCATTTTAAATTAATCATTATCAAGTGAAGAAAAAAAAAAAAAAAAAAGAGGGCAAAAAAAGAGGGCAAAAAATGTTAGGGTATATTATTAAATAAATAAGGAAGGATTTCTCAAGTCAAAGAAATAAGTGCTTGAATACCAAGAGCTCTTAAATCCTATCTGGGAAAAAAATAAATAAAATAAAGGCACTGAATTTCAAAAGGCAAAATCAAAAAGCTACACAAATTTAAAACTTAGGTGAAATTCTGAAAACTAGTACAAAGTGTTCAGGAAAATATGTAAAATCAGAATGATTCACTTTTCTACAGGGAATATGTTAAGTTCTTGTTACTCACTTCTGACAATATAAAATGAAATCCTGACTCAATAACATCAAAGTTTTACAGTCAGTTCCTAAGAAACCAGGATATGCTCTTATGTAAACATGAGTATATTTGTCATATAGCACCATAATCATATATTTCGTTTTCACTGTCATATATTTTCATACTTTTTAGTCCATCATCAAAGTACATGACAAAAAAAGATGAAAATGAAATTATTTTTCTCAAAAAAAAAAGTCTTCATTCTGCAGAAGCTGTTGGTGTTCTAATTCCATTCTACTTTTTGCACTAATAAAAGGTAGAATCTCTAGGTGCTTGTTTTAAAAGAAATTCTTAGTAAGTCATAATTTATCATTCCACTTGGTGTCAGAAATGCAGATTCTGAATTATGAGTAATAATATTTTTAAGGTCCATACAAAAACAACAGCCTATAAAGACCTATAATTTCTTCTTAGACCATTATCTCTTTTCACACTTACACTACAATTAAAACTGAGAAAAGAAGTGTATTTATCTGAGTATATTTGTTTTTTACAAATTCCATCCATCTGCATAGTCCCTCTACAGTCTTTGGTTTACATCCAGTATGAATATTCATGAATATTGCAAATGATGCGATTCAGAGCCTCCATAACAAAAAGAACGAACAGAAAAGGGAGATCAAATTTGAACAGCTTTTAGGGCTAATTACGCAAAATGAAGATTCTTCTACCTGACATGCTGCATAGAAAGTGCCCGTTCTTTATACAGACAGATCCTAAAGTATTTGTGTCTAGTACCATATGACTGGTTTTGCCTATTTTAATCTTTTTGCAATAAGTAAGTTTTACATATATGCTGTGTATACAGTGACAGGAAGAAAAATAAGCATGAATGAGGAAGTTAAACAATATAGAAGGATCTCTCATCAATGACTTAAAATAGCAGCACCATAGCACAATTATTCTACAAGCAAGATCTTTCCCTCAATATGAGAGTTACCTCAAAATGCATCATGTGGGTACACGGACACTATTTGCTATGAGATGGCCATTGTGCAATTACTTGTGTAAGAAATATGTTACCTAGAAGATAATTTTTTTTAATAGTACTTTAAAAAAGTACATGAGCTATATTCTAAATTGTTTTCAGGACAGGATGGAAAGTTTAGTTGTACAATCTCTTAATCTAGTAACCAACAGGAAAAAAGGTTTCTCCTCAAGGAAGTTAGACCAGTCAGTATGTCAGATAGAGCATTCCTGTACCTAAAGGGGGCCTGCAAGAAACTTGGAGATAGATCCTTTATCATGAAGTGTAGTGATAGGACAAGAGATGATAGTTTTAAACTAAAAGAGGGTAGGTTTAGATTAGATATAAGGAAGAAATTCTTTACTATGAGGGTGATGAGACACTGGCACAGGTTGCCCAGAGAAGCTGTGGATGCCCCATTCCTGGAGGTGTTCAAGGCCAGGCTGAATGGGGCTTTGGCAACCTGGTCTGATGGGAGGTGTCCCTGTCCAGGGCAGGGGGGTTGGAACTAGAGGATTAAAGTGAGAGTCAGCATAGGCAGGCAACAGGAACAACCACAGACTTGCAGCTAAAATGCAAAAAGTAGATTTATTCTCGTTACCTCACCAACTGGGGAATCCCTGAAGCAGCACCCGAGCAGAGGTACATAAGCACAGGCACGCAGGAATGCAGAAACTGCTAAACAGGGTTCATGCTAGGAGATCGTTGGCATACTGGTCTCACCTGTTTTTATTAAGAGTTTGTGCAGGTGCAGTTTTTACCACCATGCTGTGATTCTCACTGTGCTTCTTTGATCTTCTCTGTACCAAGGCTGGGAGCTCAAGCACATCCAAAACGGCACCTCCAAATCCACCAAACACCTGTTATCTATGCACAAATGTGCTACTTGTCAAACACACAGAGCACAAACAACAGCAGACATAATCTATATGTTTTTCTACATTCATGTTTCCCAAACTTTAGACATTCCCAGCTGTAAGGTCACTTGAGCGTATTTACAATCCTCCTCACCAGTTCTCTGTTCCAATCCCATTGTCCTCACCAGTATTCTGCCTTTAACCCATTCCTTCCAACGATCTTTAAAGTCCCTTTCAGCTGAAACCATTCTATCATTCTATGATTCTATAATAATCCATATATATTAACCACAAGGACCATTGCTGTCAGTGAGAAATTAACAGGATTGCCCAATGCTTTTTTCCCCCAATTTACATTTTCCACACACACTCCTGATTCTGAAATCTAAAAGTGGAGGTGACTTTAGGCTATCCTTCTTCCTAGGGAGGAATTCTGTAACCATATAAAAGGATTTATGACAGCTTTATGCCTGCAGAGAGGGTCAAAGAATTTAAACTTGGAACATAGAACTGCATCCATTGTATTACAAAAGAAAAAGATTGAAAGGAAGGAAATTAAATTAGGAAAATATTATTGTCCATTCCTGACTTTAACTGGCATTATCCTCAGAAAAACCTTGGCACAAATAAAGGACTTCAAAATTTGGCTCTGGCTGTTGCAGCATTTTCTATAGCAGCCAGTTCAGCAATACATAACCCTGCTATGAAGGGAAGGAGGAACCTGATGCTACAAGGAGGTCCAGTGTTTACTGCAGTAATACCATCATGTGGCATCCAAATAATACTTGCAAAATTTAGCCTTCATAGCTGTCAATCATTTTACTAAAGGGCAATGTTTCTTCTCACAGCATTAAGGAAATTAATAAGGAAATAGTCAAAGTAGGAAAAAGACTTTTTAACCTCTATTCAACTGTCATATTTTGGAGTGCATCTCCATGCCTTCAATTATAATCTTCAATGCATAATAGAAGAAGCAAATCATCTGTTTAATTCACAGAGCACTGATATTGCTGACTGAAAAATCTTCAAATATCTCAGCTTCCTCTGCTACAATAAATATGACATATTAGGAACTGGAGTAGAGAAAAAAATAATAAAAAAAGAACCTAAGAAGCAAGATGTTCTTGTCACTAGGTTCATAAACAACATTAATGGTTTATTAGCTAGTAACATTAGTGCAATGTGTATCTTAGATCAGTTATTGCTCACCTCTTGTTTTACTTGAGTCTAGGATTATTTATAATCTTTTTTCATATATGTTACTATTAACTGGCTACTTTAATGCTTTCATGTAACTAATAGTAAACACAGAATTTAACATATAGGGTTATTAGCAAAACTGTATAATTTATCATCGGCAAGCAATGTATCATGTATACCTCCTGAGTGTTTTTCAGGCAATCTAGACTACTCTCAGATATATCTGTTTTCACAGACATGGATTCTTTTGCAGTTAGCGCTCATACTGTTTCTGCATGGGAACAGTGGTTGCAATGTAGTGCAATACTATGAACTGGTTCCTTAGCATGATAAATTATCCCACACTGAACTTCCTGTTAATGCATCTAGACTGCTACTGGCACCCTAACAAGTAAGCTAGAATTTTTGTCCACTGCATCTCCACAGTATTACACTGGAAAAATGCAGAACTATCATGCTTTAAAAAGTATCTTCCAGGTGAAAAATAAATAAATAAAAGTGAAAGCCAACTCTTCTTAGTACAACTCTTTTCCAAAATCATAGCTGCTTTGGCTAGTACAGTTTATTTAACTTTTTATTTATTTATTTATTATTATTATTATTTTTAATGAGCATTTATACAATTACAATTTGCCAACCTGGTTAAAATGACAAACCCTCTGTAAGGAATACTAAGTTCTCTTCTCAGTATGTTTCTTTTTGCTGCTGAATAGGTGAAATGTGTTCCTGGAATATAAACCATATGTGGCTACATTTTCATAACATCACAGAATCATTCAGGTTGGAAAAGACCTCTATCATCTAGTCCAGACCTTAAACTAGTACTAAAGTCCACCACTACACCATGCTTCTAAGTTCTAAATCTACATGTTTCTTGAAGACCTTCAGGGATATTTATTCAACCACTTCCCTGGGCAGCCTGTTCCAATGCCACACAACTCTTTCAGTAAAGAAATTTCTCATAATATCTAACCTAAACCTCCCTTGGCACAACTTGAGGCCATTTACCCTTGTCTTATGGCTTGGAATTTTCCTCTTCTTATCTTCAGCTTGACTGTAAAGTTGCCCTCTGTATCTGTGCAAATTGGATGAAACCATGAGAAAGTATTTTAATGTTCTGTCTTTAATATCCATCATTCCCTCCCAATGCCTACATGTCATTTGCACAGGAGCTTCTGAGCCATTTGCTTTCTTTCCATGAATTTTTGTTTTACTGACTATTATGGATATTTTTCCACTGACTTCAGTGAGAGAATTGTGCCTTCATTAACACATGGGATTTGTTGCCCAAGTTCACCAGAACAACTTTCACTTCTTTAAAAACTTTGCCAACTTAAAAGCAATTTTTAGCAATGTAAATATTTTGATTATCATAATTAACTTCCTGAAGATGAGGCAAAGATGCATGTCAAGTAGTTAGTGTTAGGACTAGATTAAACTGGTGAAAATAGTTTTATGTAAAAATAGTTTTCACAAGTTTTACTCAATTTTATATTCTACAATGTTCTTCTTACATGGTTATGAGACACTTAAAATGTCTGCAATATGTCAAATTTTGAAATGAATATCTTTTTAAGTACAAGCATCATATAGTTGGTATGGTAAGGTTGGAAGCTATTTCTGCTCTCAGTCTCTGTGCTATTGAATGCTTTGCACTTTCATTAAATAGTGTGTTAAAATTACTTCTTGCTTAAACCTTTTTATACCTTTTTTATCCCCCCAAACAACTAAAAAGTAAGTGCTGGTGAAGGAAATGAATATGACCAATAATATGAGTTCCAACAGGGGCCTATGGGTGGTATTCCACTTTCAGAGGCTGTGACAATCTTAATCGTACTCTTCAGCTAAGGTCACTAAAAGTTACATATACCTTTTATGAAGGAACAGAAAAATTATAATTCGCAGGCTATTGCCAAGTTTGACATTCTGCAAGAAAAGTGATACAGAGCTAAGAACGGAGCACAAACTCTTAGCTTTTAAGGATAAAGAGGTTGGCAATAAAAAATGGGAAACAAAACAAAACAAATTAAAAGAAAAGAAAGGGAAGTTTTCCACAAAAAAAAAATAATAATAATAATAATAAAAAAATAGAATAAAGTGATTTTGAATGTGTGATTTAAGAGCTAAATTCCATGGCTTTGATTTGTGCTTTGCTCAATTGTAGTTAAATCAATTGGACAATCAGATATAGAAAGTAACAGTTCAAGGTCAAAGAACAGAAATTAATTATTCCTTTTCTGACAAAATTACTAAAAGCACAGAGGCAAAAAGTAAAATGCACCTAGGTTCAGACAGCATTTGGCAATGAAATACCACTGTATCCACTGTTTGTAGTCATTAAGGATCACTTTCATGTTTTGAACAGAAACCAGTGACCCTGAGCCAAGCATTTTCTTAGTGTGCTTTATTTATTTGCAAAATATATAGTAGTCTAGTTTCTGGAATGAGAGCAACTTGGAAATGGAACATCATCACATTTAGAAGTTGATGCAAGTTCAGTACAGGCCTTATTTTATATAAAGTAGTTGCATGGAACCTGATTATACAGCCAGAAATGAACAATTAACCATAAAATACATTTGCTCTTTTGTCAGTCTAACATATCTTGTTATGTAATCTCTTCCACTGATATAAATATGGGCTGCAAAAGTGCATCTGTAATAGAGAAAGGAAATCTTTCCTGATATTGACTTAAGGTTATAATTGTTCATGTCATTAAAAGTCATTTTACTTTGTCTTTTATTTAATTGACTTTTCAGAACTTCTTTCAAATCATTAGTAACCTCTTAGATGAAGAAAACAAAGAGAAATGGGAAGATGCACAACAGGTAAGATTCATCAATTCATCAATTAAAAAAATGCAAAATGAGTATATTATTACATTTATTGTATTTATTAATCATTAGCAACACTTTTCTTCAGTAAGCTAGGATAAATTGGAGTATATGATTTCAAAACTGAGGCTTAGCATACACCCTTCTATAAGTAAATTATATCCAAAATGAGACAATATTTTGGAAATAACAGATCCTAAATTGTTTCTAAAAGAAACAATTCCAGGCCCCATTAGCTAATTCAATAGATTAAAAGTATATTAAGAATAGAAGAATATTCTCGTGATGAACAGATTTCATTGCATTCTATGGGATTATTCATTATGTCTTTCCATCTGATGTTGTAAGGAAGTACATATGAAAGTTGAAAAATGCTAGTAAAGACTAGCTACAATCATGGTTGCCTTAAACAGCACATATCAGAACTCATCTAAAGAACACACGTGACATCACTAAACTACTTGCAGAAATGTAAACAGTAGACCTTTTCTAAACACTTGGATTTAAGAGAACAGATGTGATTCCTGAGACAGAAAAAATTCAGGACTAAGATAGATATTGTGATAGCATTTTATAAAATAATAAACCTAACTCAAAAAAAAAAAAAAGTACATTTTATAATAAAAAAGTTAAAAATTCTTTTTTTTTTTTTTTTTTTTTTAACTTGGATAAGAGTATTTCTTACATGCTTATACTAAGAATACTACAGTACTGTGTTTACATTTATGAACAGGGCCATGGAACTATCACATTTCCGATACAAGTAACAGTGACTATGGGGATAAACAGAGAACTACGCACAGATAAAAGTGATGGAGGAATTCAGAGTAGATGGAGGTAGACATCTTTATAATGTGACTAAGAAGGAATTCAGGACTTTTTGCTACTGATTCAAACCTTCCTGTGGACATATAATGGTGCAGCTGACACATTGTAATTTAGTCAGGAATATATATTTTTTTCCCTTTCTGTTCCTCTGTGCAAGATCCAGATATAAAAATAGATAAGGTATGTCATTTTATTTAGTAGTGGTGAATGGAAGCAGAAAAATCACATGCATGTAGGCAGCTTCCATAAACAGATAGCACCAAGATTAGGGAATTGATATCAAGCAACTATTTTAGCCCCACTAATGAACAGATGACACTCCTCATGTTATCAAACTTGTTTTCTTCTACTCCACCCTGCCTGCTTGCCCATGCCATGTCCATTATCTGTCCCACCAAGATCAAGGAATGGCAGGAAAAGGTTAGAGGAAATTTCCTGAGAGGAAATTATGACAACTTGGAGGTGAAAGAGGGAACAACATATTATGTTCCCTTCCCTCACTTCTGCTGGTTGAAGAAGTTGTATTGAAAAACAGAGATGAGACAAGTTATTTCTGGCTTCCCACAGCTCCATCTCTCTGTAATTGTCTCATAAACAGCACTGGTAGGCAGACGGGAACCCAAGCAAGCAGAGAGCTGAGCACCTTCTGAGCTGAACACTACTTCTGAACACAAGAGTCATGGTGTCATAGCTGCCTTGTAACAACACTGGGGAATTCATTAAATCTTAGACTCCTGAGCTGTGGTACCCAGAGAAACCATACCACTTGCTTTTTTACTGTTCTTGAGCAGTTACACAAGCTACTTCATAAGCATTATTGAAACAAGTAGGGCTTCATAATGACTACAAAGGGTAATTGTACTATCAAATACTTCTAAGTACTTCCAAATTTCTTTTTTTCTTTGCAATGGTATCAAACACCATCACCTCATTAAAAAAGAGGAAAAGTGACTCTGTTCCCAGTTTAGCTATTCTGTTGATATTGTGGGGTTTGTTTGGTTGTTGTTTTAATGCAACATTGCAAAACAAGGTGCAGTCTGACCAACATTTTTTACCAGCATGCTTTCCTCGAACTCCTGTTACTGTTAGCTTAGATCTCTTAGACAGTTTTCTGGATTGTTTTGCTGGAAAGAAAATCTTACTCACTGTCAGAAAATTGCTGACTTTCTATCAAGTATACAGCTGCAATGCCTCAGCACATCCTTTTTCTAGATTAAATGCCAGCAGTTGATACCATTAATTACAGGTTATATAGCATGCAGATAAGCAGCACTCACTTTAATACTTGCCTTTTGTTAAGAGCTGATGTAAAGTACTGCACACAGGAAGCCACTTCAAGTCCACAATAAATAAGTTTATAGTGGTATTTCAAAACTCAGGAGTTATTCTTCATGTTCTTCATCACCATCTGCTGGCAACATATTGATTAGCCAGTACTTCAGATATATAGAAATGAAGAGTACCTCTATTACACTGACTGTTCAAAAGTTTCTGCTGAAGTTATTACTATAAAATGTCAAGTGAAAAAAAGTGAATTTCAATGAAATTCAGCCTTGGTGCATAATTTGGGAGTGTGTGTGTTATGAATGAAATGGATGCAAAAAGCTCACACTATCTCAGTAACATCATTTGGAAAACAGAAGTCTCCTTCACCTTAAGCAGCATTTGCAATGTTAGGATCATAAATGCCATAACACATTTTTCATAAAAATGGTATTGCTGCCCTACTTTTATAAAAAAGATCTATGTAGAAAACAAAGGACATTAAGAAATTCACCATCCTGACAAAAACAGTTATGGATCTAGACAGTTAAAGCAAGATGAAGACGGAGCACACCATTCTTGGATTTATAGTCAGTACAGGCATTTGTTGGAGAGTTGGTCTCAGTGGTCAAAAGAATGGGTTGAAAATTGATCATAAATTGCAATTTGGACATCTCACTGATAGAAATAAAAAAGCAGTGTGAACAGATCATCCACTATTTTTCTGTTGTTGTATTATTGAAAATTGTCCTGTTCATGACAAAAGCCATAACCAACAAAAATATTTTTATGCATGTGATATAAGCAGTATTTCTTAAGCTTGCTAATAACTGTTTTGATATTTAATACAGTTTTGATGATGGGCCCTTGCTTCTCCATCTTTGGAGATATTTAAAACCCAATTCAATACAGTCCTGGGCAACACGATACTTCTCTGAGCAGGTGGTTGAACTAAATGATCTCCATAGGCCCCTCCAACCTCAGCTATTCTATGATTCTACTTCACATCAGCAATAACAATAGTATTATCACTAATATATTATATTACATACATATTGGTTAAAGCAACAAAGAGTTATCACACAATGGAGGCCAGGGTAAGATTTGTACTTACCTGTTCATGGTGGGAAGGAGAAAAAAATCATTAAAATTATTTCAGAACATTAAATGCCTTAACCAATAAAGATAGTCGTGGTCAATAAAATGTTTTTTTTTGTTTGTTTGTTTATAAGTGCTGTGACTTACAGAAAACATTGCATTGTACAAAGCATATTTCATGTAGCCATATGGAAAGCAGCATCTGTTCACATGGGGATCTAATGACAGAAGTGGTTGTTCACAGAAAATGTTAGGTATTGAAACATGGCAAGAGCACTTTAACTGTTAAGTCTCACATTTCATTTGATTGCATTAGGATTTTATTTGAATTTCATGCTGTAGTGATTTTGATATTATTGTTATAAAATATCTGAGCTTCCTTTATTTATTATTTTAGATCTATCCAGGCTCGGTGGAGTTAATGCAGGTGATTGAAGATTTTATACACATTGTTGGAATGGGAATGATGGACTTTCAGAATTCATACCTAATGACTGGAAATGTAGGTAAGAAATAGGAATTTCTTCTATGAAATTTATGACCTATTGAAAATCAGAAATTGGAAGTATGTACTTTAGAGTTGCTGTTTCTATCACAATACAGATCGGGCTTCTCCTCCTCCAGATTATCTTTGTTGCTTGGTTATCTCCTCTCCAGTTTAATACAGTCAGTATGCCTTACATACCAGTCTTCTCTATAATTCTATCTCAAGATCTGAGAGAAAAGTTTCAGACTAAATAAAGTTCAGAAAATACTCATCAGAAAACTATGAACTATAGGTATATGCTAGAGCCTTTCTAGGATATACAGTGTTTCAAATAGTAATTTAGAAAATCGTGCTAATTATAATAATTATATATCTAATAGCATGAGAAATATTAATTCTGTTGACATTATCTTTTAATATCCTATTCTCCCATATCTTTGCATGTATTCTTATCAGCATAGATAGAAAAGTAATAATTAAAATAAAAACAAAATATATTAGTTGTCAAAATAATTTAAGCCTTTGGTTTCTTTTGTGAGTTTTTCTTTGTGTGATGGTTTCAAAACTTTATTCAGATTTATTTTTTAAGCTTTTTTTTTGGCGCTGGAGTGTTGCCAGGCAATGTCTGCTAATTAAATAATAGCAAACATTGAATATGAAGATGCTTAGCAAATGAATTCCACTTATTAGTTGCCATCAATGCTCCTGAAACATCACAGCATTCTGTTAAAAATTCAACCAAAAATGAGTTTGAAAAGCTTTTTTTCTAAGCACTTCTTTGCTTAGTATCCTCCTCATTCAATTAACTTTTTTTCAATTTTATAATGCCAGGAAAATGTTAGGTAGTCATATGTAATGAACAAATCCAAAATATATGTTCATCTGATAGGAAAACTTCTGGTGTCAATATATTCTTTAAGATTTCAGTTAGCATCTTCCTGTATTAATGTCAGTGAGTTCTTCAGCAAATCATTAGATTTAGTCAGAAAATAAAGTCATTTAGAAATTGGTTTGGAATAAAACAGGGAATCTGTTAGAACTTCCCTATTGAATATCTATCCTTCTGTGTAACAATAAATATTTATTTTTGGCCAGTTTATATTTGGATTGACAGAACTGTAAACACTAGCCCCTGTAAGGCACAGCCTTATATTGGAGAGATGTCAAAGAACACACCAATCTTAAAATGTTTAAAACATTTCAGTAGACAGTATGGGAAGATTTTGCTTTTAACAAGTGATTTATTATTGCTCTTGTTTTCTGTTTTCACTGTAGTACCACTTAAAGCTCCTTCCAGTTGTCAGTCTCTCATTATGCTAGACCCTGTATATATTTATAAAGAAAGGACAGTATCTGTCTTCAAATGCTTGTTTCGTGGCATTTTTATGACAAAATAAAAAGATATGATTATTTAAAGAGCACAGTCCGTGCTGCTTGGCATCTTGTATTGCATTCTGAACTGTTTGTCCTCTGACAAATGTGGGGGAAAAAAACACTACTGAAAAATGTTTTAAGAAGTTGCATTCCAATAATCTGTGTCTCTACATATTCATGGCTTCAAATGTGAAACAGCACTAACTTTCCAATTGAATCAGAAACCATGCTGTGCAATGGCTAGTCTATATAACTGCATAATCTTCACAGTTTTTCTTTTGATTATTCTTTTTCTTCCCACATCTCAGATATTTTTAGGCATTCAGGAGTAGGTTTGTTCTTAACTACATAACTCTTTACCTTTGATGGAAGATAAAGAAAAGTAAAATGAATTTATAGGCTTATCCTGACTACCTAGCACGTTCTTGACACATTGGAGTGAGTTTATCCTCACCCTCACATTGCTCCTTACTGAGTCAACCATCAAAAAAGGATGTGCAACCATTGTGCAACTTGTTAACCAGAATCCTTGAGTACAGGTGACATGGTGACTGAAGACTGTTATCAGTAAGGAGTAATATCTTATTTTCACAAGCAAAGAGGGAATGTATCTGGAATAATCCAGTTTTAGTGTAGTTAACCTCAGGGGATCTGTATAACTGTGTCTGACTGGTTTTGTAGCAAGAACTTAGGGGATGTTTACGTTGATCTCAGCTGAGAGGAGTGAACTATGCAGTTGCAGTTGTCCTGTCTTAGCATGTCTTGTCATACCAACAAGAGTTTAAAACTGTGTGAGGTCTTGTTTGCAATTTAAAATAACATTCTTGTCATGTAAGTAAAAAATCATATCCCATGCAGGAAGCAGATATGTGCAAGAAAGATGTCCAACTTTAATATATATTCCTCTTTAAACAAGACTAATAGTTATTCTGTGGTTATTTACCGTATTTACCAAAATATTCCTTCAGATAATTTAAATTTTCATTATAGAATTACCTTACAGTTCATATATCTGAAAAAAAAAAGAAAAAAGAAAAAAAGAAAAAAAGAAAGATTCAGTGCTAAGGATGAACTGTTGCTTCTTGTCAGAAAAAAAAAAAAAAAAAAAAAAAAAACGACAACAGCAAACTGTTCTGTGAGAATGTCCCAGTATTGCACAAAGTTCTTCCTTCCATTAATTTCAGTTTATGTGTTCATTTCTAATTTATTGGCACTGTAGTGTTCCATATGTACTTAAAGGGGTTTCACTACCTAAAGGGGGCTTATAGAACAGGTAGAAAGCAACATTTTACTCAGTCAGATAATGACAGGACTAGGGAGCATGGTTTTAAACTAAAAGAGAGTATATTTAGATTAAATATTAGGAGGAAATTCTTCTCTCAGAGGGTGGTGTGTTACTGGAACAGGTTGCTCAGAGAAGCTGTGGATGTCCCATCCCTGGAAGTGTTCAAGGCCAGGATGGACAAGGCCCTGGGCAACCCATTCTAATGGGTAGCATCTCTGCTTATGGCAGAAGGATTGGAACTAGATGATCTTCAAGGTCCCTTCCAACCCAAGCCGTTCTATGATTCTATGATGCGTAATATGAGCAGCTAATTTTAATTAGCTGATGTTATTTTCTATTTCTTTCAAGGCACATAAACTTGTGGCTTAACAAGTTACTATACAGCAGCCACACTTCAATGACTGTCCACTACACATTCACAGCCTGTGGCACATGGGAAGTGATGAAATTTATGTTAACTATATATTAGGCTACACTAAGCCACATTATTACACTTTTGCAAGTAGCTAAGAAGGTCCATAAGGACAGCTGCCATGTTACTGTTAAACTGTTCACTATGGTGGTACTTAACTTCAGTTTTCGGTTGCTTCTGAACAAAACATCAGAGACTAGTTCCAAGTCCAGATGATCCAATATCTGTACTTTGGGTTTGACTTGGGTAGCACAGCCAAAGAAGATGCATTTCCATTAAAGCAAGGCCTGTTTCCTCTTAGCTCTTCTCTAGAGGATAGAGAACATGATATGAAAAAGCTAACAAATGTGAAAGCAACAACTTGCATTGATTCTGCATGGATGAAACAGATGGTATTTGTTTTATTTGTGTTCTCCCAGTTCTATATTATGTTCTTTTAAGAAATGATTAGGTGAAATAAAAGCATCTGATAGGAGGTGGGAGCCTCCTTCCTCCTCCTGCTTCTTCTCTTCCTCCTCCTTCTCCTCCTCCTCAGGACCATCTGAGCAGGCATGGGAAAAAAATAGTGTGAAAAACAAGAATTTTTACTACCACTCAGGTCTCTGAATTATCTGGAAGCACAGACCCACCTGAAAAGATACAACGTGCAGTGGTAGAAAAACTTAATATCCTTTTTACTGGCATTCTATTAACTACTTGCTTTCACTTTTCTCTGCTTTAAAAGATGAGTTTATGATTTTAGTTTAAGAATAAATCTTGGCTTTTAACAGTCTTTTGAACTATTTTTTTTGAGTGCTAAATGCCCAAGCAGATCCAGATCAAGTCATTGACTGATCTGGGGCACCACCGCAGTAAATCTTTAAGAGTTCTGAAGAAATATGCTAAAAGACCTACTATCAAGAAATATTAATCCCTTCCCCCCCCCTTTTCTTTTTTTTTTAATTGCTAGACTTGAAGATTTGAGTACCACAGATAAATGTCTTGAAAGGTATAGGTGGAATGTGGAACTGGAAGTATGGACAAGTATTAGGAGATACATATTTCTATGGCAGATTAGGATTCTTTTGTAAAAGAAAATTGTCACTCTCACATCAAATAAATTTATTTAAGAGTAGCAGCCAAAAAGAACAACAAACAAGCTTGTGACTCTTCCAAGATATTAATGAGAACACCAAATGTTCTTGAAGTGAATGTGAGTTGTCATGGATGTTACTTGGAACTGACAGAAAGTAAACAGAATTTTAATCATGAGAAAAAACACTTCTGTTGATGTTCATTTTATGAATACTGATTTTTGATTGATCAGTAATGTTATAAAATATGCAGATATCACAAAATTATTTAGTCATGTCAAAGACAGGGAAAGCTCACTCTTAAGGAGAGCTCAGAGAAAAAAAATACAAAACAAAAAAACCAACAGCCTTAGTGTGTGAAAAGAACCGTATAAAGAAAATACAGAAAATGTTTTCATTTTCTGTAGCCATTACTGCTCTTTTCATCTGAGATTATGCTGGTTGGGATTCATTTTACTTACTTGGAGAATCAAAGTTAGATTCTAAAACTATAATCAAGATAGTCTACTGCTCAGGAAACAATTCACACCATCTCAGATAGACACCTAATGTAAGGGCATGGATTGCCTTCTGGATGTTCTCTCCGCTGGTTATAAACAGGTTTGTGACTAGCTTAGGACAGAATGATTCAGTACATTTAAAGCAAAGAGGAGTGCTATTTTGTGATTAAATTAAACCTATGAATACATAGAGGTTCAGAGTGGCATGTTAAAAAATAAAAAAATAAAAAAATAAACAGCTTGAGAACTGGAATAATTAGAATAGCTTTTTCAGAACATATTGTTAAATAGGACTAAGTGTAAACACCTAAATGAATAATTAAAAAAAAAAAAAAATACTAGACAGACATCTCTGTTTAATATTGCTCACAGGGGAAAAAAAATAATAAAATTTTAAAAACCAGATTTTTCATCAGTATTCTTATGTATAGTTATACATAAGCACATTTCATTCTGAATGACCATGAGGCCAAAATCTTAAGAAGAATAGAACAAAAACAAGTCAATATTTGTGTGGGGAATGTAGCTAACTATATTATATTATGTGACAAAATGAAGAGGTAAAAAGCCATGCTTGCATGCAAAAATCAACTTCTAACTTACAGTCTTCGTAACTTACCTTTGCACTTAAAATTGACTACTGTGATTCTGGTACTCTGATGAGTAGTCTAATCCAGTATGGTAATTAACATATCATAAATTTTCATTTAGGATTTCATACTGAGTTGCTTATATAAGTTTTATGAATATTTGCAGAGCACAAATTTTTCCTTTAATAGATAATCTAGGATTCCATAGGGGAGAAAATTATTTTGGATATATATATAACAATATCCATTGTCTTGTGTCTGCATTTCCATCTGATTTTCCATTCCACGTTCATATCCATGACATTTACACCTAAAGGTTTAGTAATCTCATAGGGTTATGGAATGTATCTTAAAATTTTCTGGTCATAGCCAGAGATATGTAAAAATGTTAATGACCAAAGGAACTTACAGAATATGTAGCTACTCTAGCTGTAATACGTAAGTAACGGTACACCTGCTGAGCTCTGGAGAATCCTAGAAAATAAGTATGCTAGATTCCTGTCTGTTATTGTGGGTTCACTCTCTCTTTCCTGAAGGTAAAATTTTTAGGTCCTGTTCTTACTCTGTTGAAACCTCTCCAAAGTTCATTTACTTATCATAATGGACTCTGCCCAGTCTGCTTATTTGTATAAGAGTTAGTGATGTGCATCTTAAAAGCAGCATTCAAGATCCTCTGACTCATATACCGTAAATACTGTACTGGCCTAAAATATATCCAGAGCTCTTAACACTTGAAAGGGTCATTTTTCAATTATACTAAGGATGATAGAAAAAAAAGCTAGAACATTAATATTGACTTGTCCAAAACTCTATAGAAAATGTCCAAAATTTTTGGTCAGAAAAAAAAAATAAATAATAGTTACTTACATGTACACTCACACTTAAATTTGTTAGGAAATTACTGCTTATTTTGAGGCTGTGCAGTGCTACTGTGAATTTTAAAGTGGATATTTTCAAGTAATAAAAATTCTGATGGCAAAATTTCAAGAATTGCTCCCAGTATAAAGAAATTTGGACCTGTCAGACAAATGAAAATGAAAACTCCATACAATGGCTCAAAAGACCTACAAATCTCTCGTCACATAAAATATTGAGCCATTAATGAAAAAGTTAGTGGTTATTTTTCCTATAACAATTAAATTGTGAGAAGAGCAGAATAAGCATTTGTACTAACCCCCAGTCAAGCATGTTACAGAATCAAAGTACAGACAGTGTCACAGAGCTACAGGATGGCCTGGAGATCAATGGAAGTAAATAAACTTTTTTTTTTCAGAAACAAAAGAAAGTATGTAACTCTTCAAGCTGCTGTATATTATAGACTGTGGCTAACAAGTGTATTCAAAACTAAACAACTTTGTGAGCAATTGGCAGGAATCAAATTCTCAAAGGAGAGTAACAATAACAAAGCAATAGATATAACTTCTTATAGAATATAATTCTTCCATCTCTTAAATTCTGAAAAAGAAGATTTTGATTATTTTTGAACAAGACTTCATGTCCAAAGAAAAAAGCTATTATTTTTTTTTTTTTTGAGAAAGTAAGTACTCGGATGTTGTGCTTTGGTTATTATGAAAATCTCTGTAGATAATTGGTCAATCTATCAACACAAACTTTATCATTTTTATACCTTCAATGTTGTTTTGCACATCTGGATTTGGCCATGATATGGGTTGGGAAACTGAATCAGGCAAATCTAGTAAAATTTCAAAAGTTATTTCATATCTCTCTCCTCCTTCCATCCACTATTCGAGAATACACCATGTTTTCAGGAAGTAAAAGTTAGGAATATAGCCTCTAAAGAACTACTCCATGGATTGCACATGTATTATTTTTAAGAAGGTGCATAGGAATCATTCCTGTAGTGTATTATAGTTCATGTGTACAAAACTCTGTAATGATTAAAATAATTATATTTGGTTTTGTCAACAACAAATGTTCACAATGAAAAAATAAAATGAAGCTTTCATGATTTGCAGTGAAATACTTTTCTGATAGATATAAAACATAAGACCTATTTAATTTTTGGAGTATTTCAGTTCTCTTCAGATTTCTGTCTAGCTTTAGAATAACTAGTTAACATGCCAATGTAAGTAATATTTAGTTAACATTCTTTTGTTACATTTAATTACATATTTTTGCTAGATAGACTTTTGCCAATTTCCATTGTTTAATGTCCTGCTTCTCAAAATACCCTAAATGAGCCAGTGCCCATCATCTTCCTATTTCTTGCTGGAATTTTGCTTTTAAGACTGTGTGTTTAAATATGAGTGAAAAAGGACTAAATGCAGGCTGTCCATACTACTAAATTCCTTCTGCCTACCCAAACACTGTTCAGGAACTGTTCAGGGGACAGTTGAGATGAAAACTATTACCAATATACATAATTAATGCTCTTTTTGTAACTCTGTGGTGCATAGCTGGTGATGGTCTCTGTTCCTGGGTAGAGAGCCTGGTGATTAGAGAAGTAATCCTGAGATTTATTTTCTGCCTTCTACCCCCTGTTCTTTTCATTCATAACTTCGGCTCTCAGTCCTCATCCTTGCTGGTTCACACTCAGATGTAGCCTGCCAGTCTTGCCTGCCCTGAACCTGTATGCTCTCTATTAAGCAGACATTCAGTTATGTGAAAATGGCCATTTGTCACATTTCTTTCTTCAATCCTTAAAAAATCCATCAACTCCCAAGATTTATTTGCAGCAAGTGTCGGCCTCCTGTTTCCCTACTCTTAATTTGCTCAAAATATATTTAATTATCTTCTGGTTGCTAACAGCTACCAGAACAGACAGATTTTTCAGAGAAAAATTGAGAAAAAAAAGAAGAAAACTACAGTGAAATATCAGCTGGATTTTTTTGTCATACCCTTTTATACCTCTGCTCCATGTATATTCATATCATTTCCTTTACAGCAGCCTCAGCAACAACTCTTTGATCAGATTGATATGTTGGCTTTCAGAAGGCTCAAGATTTCTTCTGTGATTAAAATGGAAAACCTCCATGCTCACTTTGAAGGTCTAGCTCATCACAGCATCTGCCTTAGTGCCTGAAGTTAATGACTGAAAGCTCTTTATATATACATATATATGTATATAACAAGCTTATTAAATGACTCACAGTACCTGAAAAGTTAGCTGTGAACAGTGTACAAAGACTGGATTATTTTTTTTGTACTTTCCTAAAACTGCATATTCACTGATCCTGAAGAAACACAGCTCTCAGATTTACTTTATATCAAGGGAATTTCTATAAGAATCTTTATCAAAGTTCACGAATTTAGATAGAAAGATAATTTAATTCTATGGCTGTGTTCTAAGCAGTAGACATAATTCAGTAGTTACTTTTCTGCATATAGTTTATTAATTTGTCTTAAAGCTGAATCTAAATAAGCTATCCATTCAGTATTTTAAAATGTATGCTATAAGAAACCAGAATAATCTAATAAGTGTTTCCTTTCTCTACCTTATACAAAGTAATATACATTGGATTAAAGGGTTCTAAAGAAATGGAAACTATAAAAAATGTAGATGTCCAGGCTTGAGTCTGATGAAAAAGAATGCCTCCAACAGAAACAGTAGCATCTACCACACATTTGTGTAAACTTTTAACTGGATACTGTATATGTATTTTAGATTCATCTCTAAATTTCTACCTCTGTAAACTCCTTTCTGAATCATTCTATTAATAGGCCCCTTTTTACCTGAGGTAATAAAAGCTGCTGTTTTCTAAATGAATCAGCTGTTTTATGAGGGGCCCTTTTTGATAGGTGCACTTAAATGTTTCCCTAAGAAATTAAGTCTCTGAGTTTATTTACTCCTTTGCCTTGCATGATTGTATCTGTAGGTGACTCCTAGCAATTATCAAGTAGAACGAATCTTAAGGGGTTAGAAATTAAAAGCCTGCAGTTGTAACTTTGAGTTAATGGAGTAAATATATACCCAAGAGAGTACTATCATTTCATATTAAGGTAGTACCAAGAGGTAACAGATTCGGTGAAGTATAATATTAAGATATTCCAGGCAATGCAGTCCTCCCCTTAAGGAAGGGTGGTACCACAGTGTCACAGTCTGTTAACAATATGCAATTCTATGCAGACTGATGACATTCATCCTAGTATTTTGCATCCATGTAAGGCCATCACCACAAGAACATCCAGTGATCATCTGGTGGTGTATCAGGTAGAGGTGGTCAGCAAGAGTGGTGTGGCCTAAGTACTGTAAATAACTAAGTTCACCCTCAGTTTTAATTAATTCTACAGGGCTTTCTTACTCACTCACTACTGAAAATAAAAGAAATAAATAGAATTGAGGTAGAACTCCACAAAATGCAAATCAATTAAAATAGGAATAAAGCCAAGTAATCATACTTTCAGCTAGTAAAAATGATCAGAAGTCAAAGGTAGACAGATTTCCTGAGATTCTGTAGTCAAAAGAAAATATTACTTATAAAGACTGAAGGGACACATATTAACTTCAGATGTTACTTGCACTGTGTCAAAGACAGAGGTCTAGCACCTAAAAATAACGTCCAATGCAAATGTGGATGTAGCAGGGTTTGTTAGAAGCTCAGGTTGTGACAGAACAGTTGTCAAAGTTTATGATGATGGTGCTTCCTTTGGAAGAAAAAATAAATAAATAAATAAAATAAAAAACGAAAGGAAAGAACTTCTGTCAAATACTAGGCAAATCAGCCTGCTGTGTTGAAAAACTATATGACTTCCTTAGTAAGCTTTAATGTCAAATAGTACAGATCTGCCTCTTTTGAACTTCAGAGCTTGAAAGTAACATATAAATTAAGTTAACAAGCTGTATAAGCATTCTTCATTTTTCATTTTTGTTTCATGAGGGTGTTAGTGGATTTTTAATATCAGCAAAAAGTATTTTTATGGTAAATAATTATTTTGGCAGTGGACTTTTAGGATATTGTTGAGATCAAACTTCAAAGTTATGTAGACATATACAGGTATAATTCTGAGTGATTATATTTGTGCCTTGTGCCTGTGCATTTTTTATCTTTTTTTTTTTTTTTTTTTTTGAATATATATAATCAGACTTCAATATATGGGCCAAAGATACTACGAATGTTTCCGCAATTCTCTTAAAATCAGACTGAATAATAGTAACAGAGCCAACAGTGTCAGTAAGATCAGTCCAAGGCATTCCAAATCATCTGTGTACTGGGCTTGCTAAAATCAAGAACAGGGTCTGAAAGTTATGAAGTATCTTTGTCTGAATCATCTTGTGATTTCTGAACCCATATCTTCACTCGTTTCATTTTTGTTGTTGTTGTTTTGTTTTGTTTTGCTTTCTCTTAACTCAGCTGTGAGTTTTAGGACCATATTTGCTGCTTTGGCTCAAGGCAGAGATAGAGAATCTTTGATAAAGTTTATGATATAAACCAGATGTTCGATCTACTGTGTGTGAATATGACTTTTTTCCCACCTTGGAAAATCTCAGGAGGAACTGTGTAAAAGATATATATTTTTTTCCTTTTAACTCTCCTTCTGGAGCATTTTCAGTGGGAGGAAGACTATCTCAAAATACATGGTACAGTTCTGTGGCCTTCAGTGTTTGAATGGTATTTGATACAAGGAGCACAAATGCTTAAATTGTTCTGCAGTGATGTCAAATGTTCTTATTTGAAAAAAATAATAATAATAATAATAATTTGATATGAATGGCTTTTCATATAATCCTTGTTTCAAAGCTTATGCTAGTCTTTACTGATGATTATTTTGTTGACACTTTTCTAACTTACTGTAAGGTCTTGCAATTTTAGTGTTAATTTTGTTAGTGAATAGCAGTGTTAGCATATGCCATTAACAAATGACATAAGCCATTTTTTTGTAATTCATTGTTATTAATATCTTATGGCCCCATGCTATCTTTCATTATTCAATAGATAATTATCTTGGAAGGAGGTAGATTTCAAAAACATCTATGGGAAAATAGTACATTAGTAACGTAACTTGTCTAGAAAAGCCACGTAATCCTGTCTCTGGTCCTGTTGTAGAGCAGTATGGCTGGAATATGAGCTGATCTCAAAGGAATGAGATCTAGATTCTTAAGACCATATTCATATTCAAATGGCGCCCTTTGGTGAAATGTATTTCCTCCCTGTATTTGCACCAAAATCTCATCTCCAATAAAACAGAGGAATGAAAAAAGACCAGCCTGCCCAAGGGGAAGAAACAGTGGGACAGTCATCAGTATGATTGGATCTTTAGGGATGGCAATCATGCAAGTTGCTGCATCTGCACACACAAGACTTCTGCCTCTGAGGGAAACATTTGTCAAAAATAAAGCAAATTTATCCTCTTCTTTCTCAATTTTACCTCAAGAGGGTACAATATGTTCATAAAGATTAAAGGGACTGTCTTATTTTGCCTTTAGGTACCTTAGATTGTTCATTGCAGAAGCATAAAATGAATGTTTTTAATGCTCATTTAACTTTGAAAATTGCATCACTATCTAGGCAATGAAAAATAATGGTTTCCATTCACAGTCAATAATGAACAAAGAAAAGTTAATTTCTGCAAAATGTATGACATTTAACTTTGCCAAATTGATCTTATACCTGTTTCTTGGATGAATAGTTCCACAACTGCAAAACATGGATGGAGATTTTATACTGCATCATCTATTTTACATTCGTGGTTGTATTTAGAAATCATTCACAGAAATTAAAATTATAGATATCTAAACCTCTCATAATCCAAAATAACAGAGACTGAACGTTTCTAGGGTAAGACATTCAAATATGTCATAATTCATCTACTCAGAAATGGTATTCAACAGCAGAGCTGAGAGGAGCTTAAAGGGTTTCTGTTTATGTTTATCATTTTATTTGACAAGATAGCAGTGAGTTTGCTGAATATATATGTTTGTTCTTTACATGAACTTGAAGCATGCATTTAGAAATTTTCTTTTAAATTTCTAAAAATAATGAGGCAACTAACTGCAGGAATTTGGTCATTCTAACTAGGAAGGAATTTGTTCATTTTTTAAAAAATCTTTATGCTATCTAACAAGGTATTTGTTCATGAGCTTTTTAATGTATGGCTTGGGGGAGTCTCTATCTAGTCCTACACGTTTTTATGGAATTTTTCCCTATTTTCTATTGATACCACCATCTGCTGGATCCAAAATTTTAACTGTTGCTCAGAATTCTCTGTGCTCACATTTATCTGCGCCATCACTGGAAAGGGGATTGTTCAACCAGCATTTTTTTATTATTATCATTATTATTATTTAGATTTCAATCTTTTTCATGTGTTTGACCAGAATAAAGCCAAACCTTCCATTAAAACTGTAAAAGTTGTGTTACCTCCTGGCTGTGGTGCACAGTTATCACAGGGTGGCTGACAAGGTAAATTGTCAAAACACAATTTTGTGTCTTACATAGCCAATGCATTTGAGCCTCTCAGGGTACAAAACCTTAAGTTGTAGGCTCAGTGTGACCTCTTAATCTTTCATGTTAGTTGTTTTGTTTTGTTCTGCTTTGTTTTCATATAGATCAAGACTATAGTATATTCAGGACTAGAAGTTTCTCAGGAATGTAAGAAAAGTAAGGTCAAATTCATGTCCCAGTGAGGTTTCTTTGTTCTCAGCTTAATTGTGTGGGTCCAGGCTGAATTTTATCTGTGAGAAAAAATAACTAAAATTTAAAGAAGGCATGATATAGGAATTCCATAAATATAACCTAAATATTTATTTTAGGTAATTATTAAGCAGCCCAAGGAATTAGTTATTAAAACATAGTTACAGGTTTTTTTGTTTAAGGGCTTCCATCATCCTTTTCTATTTTGTATACCATTTCTAGTCTTATATGTCTCTGTTAAATAATGCAATTTACTTATTTCTATTAATGTGATTAAATATGCTCATTTACTTAACTGTTCTTACTTCATTAATTACTTATACTAAATTCTCATCACTTCCTGTTTTATTCTTTGTGTGAATGTTGGTGTATGGTTTGGGAAAAAAAAATTGTTCTATGTCCAATTAATTCCTTGCTCCAAGCAGTGCACACAGTATGTTGTCTTAGCACATCTACTGAAAGTCTCATTTGCTGAATGATGACATTGAACACATTTTAAGAATGCTTCATTACCATTCAAATGTCCTTTTGCAATAAACAATGTAACTGTAGAACTCAAATGTTAAAGCCATCAACATTTAATCAATGGCCACAGTTCCCTTGAAGATAGGTCCAGATTACACTCTCTGCACCTCCACTTTGGTAAAAAAGTTATTGCTTTGAAATATTATCAAATAACTGAGTATCCTTACACTGAACTGTAACTTTGTCCCTCTTTGGTTCAGTTCAGATTTTTTTTTTAATTTTTTTTTAACTATGAATGTTTGCCACGAGAGTCCAGTTAGTTTGCTTTCCAATAAAGCACCATTTAGATGTTTCGGGATTAGGGACAGAAAACCCATTTAGTACATTGAAAATACTCTCTGAAGGCAATAGCACTATAAAAACTACACAGAACTGAGTAGGAAAAATAACTAAAGGAAAAAAATAAATAAATAAAAAAATAAAAAAGCAATTTTCTTTCCAGCATCCTGTAAAATACTGTTTATTGGGTAACAATGCTATAATCAGTCTATGGTGGGGAAAAAGGACAAAATAAAATGGCACTTTTTGATTGTCCAGCTCTCCATGGAATTATTTGTATTACAAAAGCCACCTTGATTGTAGATTAAAATTTTTAAATGGTCAAATACTATTGGAAGTCAAAAAGTTTTGTTTGTTTGTTTGTTTGTTTTTCCCTGGTTATATCCTAGATTTGAATACAGATATGACAGAAAACCCAAATATGGCATGTCAGTAATAGAAAAACTGACCTTAGGTGTAGAATACTTGATGCTGAGTATTTCTGCAAGACTGAAAGTGTAGAATGCTTTGGAACAGAATTTACAGAGGTTTTTAGTGAATTAATAGCTTTTATGGCATGTAAATTGCATTATTCTTTGTGTTATTACTTTCAGGTACAGGTAACTAATTGAAGAAATTGTGCTCTGTTGTTGAGTAGTCCAGTGGAAACAGTTCAATAGAAAACAAAAATTCTGTCCCTGTTTTTTATTTCCATATTTCATGTTCATGATAATGCATTTCAAAAAAAAATAAATAAAAAAAAAAATCACCATGATGTTTTATCAAATAATATGAGCAAGCAGTCTGGAGTAAACTCTTCAGCTTTATATCACAGATATAATTATGTTTTCTTAGGTATTGCATGTTGTAGAATGGAATTTTATCTGTCTAGAGCTTCTACCTAAAGGCATTTTTCCCAGAAATGGTTAGCCAAAGCAACATAGTTTCAGTTTGCAGGACTCCTATTTTGAACATAAACTTCACAAATATACTGCAAGGCACAAAAAATTAAAGAAATAAAAATATCAATGAAAAACAAAACTTGTTTTGAAATAACTGTAGCAGAAAATAAATTACAGATAGGATTTAATGCCAAAGAGATAGCAGATTCATATCAAGTATGTATGTTAGTAATGGGAATTTTGCAGTGCAAAGTATTCAACATTAGGGATTTGAATGCCACAGTACCATGTTGATGGTTCCATTTGACTGTATCTGTTGTGTCTCAGGAAAAACAGAGAAAATGTTTACTTATGCGTGGTAGTCTCCATAAGTTTATCTGCCCAATGTGATTATTCTCCACAACATGCAAAATCAAAACTGAAGGGCATCTGAAAAGTTGTTCTGAAACCAAATAGACTTTTTATGAATTAGAATTTGCTGTAGGTATTTTGCTATGTCACATCTTGAGTTAAATATTTTGAGCAGATTCTATGATTTTCTTCAGCACTGAGTGCTTAATGTGCTTGTATTTCACATACTTAGTCACAGGCAAGGGTTTGCCAGTATTACTAAAATGCTGTTTAAGCTCACTACACAGTACATACAAAAAGTAAGATAATTTTTAAAATCCCAAGAAGACAACCATAATTAGGCATCTCTTTTTCTTTGTCAACTGCACTGAAAATTTATAGGACATGTAAGGCATCTTAATTCAGACAAAAGAAACTGTAATGCTGTAGTATTTAACTTAGTTGTCTGGTTCACTGTTGTTTTTCATTCTTGTTTTAGCTGCTTGGATTTTTTTGATTCCTCCTTCCACAATTCTGATAAATATGAAAAGTCTCTCAGTTCAGGAGAGAAAAAACAGGGGATGCTGGAGATAGGATGACTAGAAGGGAATGACTGAGCACAACCTCCACATGCCATAGTGATTCATGTGAGGGCATTATAACAGCTTGTAATAATCAGGCTCTGTCATTCTTTATAGGCCCAATTTTTCTAGTTAGATGTTTTTTTAAAGCATCTTCTCATTGTTCAGTTGTTTTATTTAAATGACCATAATAACTCTGAGATATTTCTCCTGAATTATTAAAGTTAATTTAGAATTCAATAGTGTGAACAACTAAATCAAGATGGTCTAATTGGTATTACTTACTACTTATATTGGATAGTGTCTATATGTCTCACAGAGGTACGGATTTTTCATTGTACAATGCATGATGTAAACAATCTAAATAAAACGTGTACATTATCCCAACAATTAGATTTCATAGTGCCCCAGGAACACTTTTTACAATCCCTTAAGCAAATTTTAATCCACTTTATCTCCTCCGTAGAGAGCATTCAAGATGAATTAGATATGCCTGGAAAAAGCAAAGACCTAGTTATAAGTTCCTGTGAGGCAGGTTAGATTCATGGTTTTAACATGAAGCCGATACACAGGAAACCTGTCTTTCTTTATTAGTTCTGTTTCAGATTTTCTGTATGATTCTGCCCAAGTCTATCCTGAAAGCACTTACTGGGTAGGTGTTGTAACACCTGATTATCAGGTGCTGGCTTCAGGGAGAAGCAAGAACTTGTTCTGTGAGGAAGCAGTCAGTCTCAACTCTGTGCTCAGCAAGATCGTGTAGCAGATACTCCCAGAAAATATGCTAAGGCATATGAAGTTAAGGTGAAGATTTATGACAGCCAGTATGGTTTCACTAAGCGCAGATCATGCCTGACAAATTTGCTGGCCTTCTATGACAGGATTACAGCACTGGTGGATAGGGGAAGAGCAACTAACATCATCTACCTGGCTTTGTGCAAGCATTTGACATTTTCCGACATGATATCTTTGTCTCTAAATTGGATTCATGGACTTGATAGATGAACCACTCAATGGGTAAGGAATTGGTTGGATGGTTGCACTCAAAGAGTTGCAGTCAATGGCTCACTCTCCAAGTGGATATCAGTGATGAGTGGCATTTCTCAGGTGTCAATATTGGGACTGGTACTGTTTAATATCTTTGTCAGTGACTTGGACAATGAGATTGAGTGCACCCTCAGCAAGTTTGTCAATAACACCAAGCTGTGTGATGCAGTCAACATGCTGGAGGGAAGGGATGCCGTCCAGAGGGACCTTTACAGACTTGAGAGGTGGGCCCATATGAACCTCATGAAGTTCAACAAGGGCAAGTGTATGGTCCTGAACCTGGGTCGGGGCAATCCCAAGCACAGATACAGGCTGAGTTGAGAAGGAATTGAGAGCACCCTGAGGAGAAGGACTTGGGGGTTTTGGATGATGGATGATGATAAGCTCAACATGAGCTGGCAACGTGCCAAAATGCTGTCAACCATTGAGCTGCATCAAAAGCATGACCTGCAGCAGGTCGAGGGAGGTGATTCTCCCTCTCTGCACTCACAGGACCCCACCTGGAATACTGTCCTAAGCTCTGAGGCCCCCAACATATGAAGGACAAGGACCTGTTGGAGCAAGTCCAAAGGAGGGCCACAAGGATGATCAGAGGTCTGAAACATCTATGAAAACAATCTGAGACAGTTGGATTTGTTCAGCCTGGACAAGAGAAGGCTCCAAAGGGAAACAGAGGTGTTCTAGTACATAAAAGGGGCCTACAAAAAAAGCAGGTGAGGGACTCTTTATCAGGAAGTGTAGTGATAGGACAAAAGGTAATGGTTTTAAACTAAAAAAGGGTAGATTTAGATTACATACAATGAAGAAATTATTTACTATGAGGGTGGTGAGGCACTGGATCAGGTTGCCTAGAGAAGCTGTGGATGCCCCATCCCTGGAAATGTTTAAGGCCATGTTGGATGAGACTTTAAGCAACCTGGTCTAGTGGAAGATGTCCCTGCCCATGGCAGGTGGAAGTAAATTATTTTTAAGGTTTCTTCCAACCCAAGCCACTCTATGATTCTGTGAAAATCAGAAGACAGCAGGGAATGAACAGTGGCCTCACTGGCAGAGGCAACCTGAAAGTACACAGACCTTCCTAATACAAGTGATCAAAATATTAGACCAATACTCTAACAGTGTTAGAATGGCAATGTTCACTATAACTTGGCCAGGTTTTAAAAAGGAAAACAATTGCATATGCATTTGAGGAGGGGACCAGTCTTGTCAGTAAACATAGCTGCAGACTTGATCTTTGTGAGGAGCTTACCTGCTATTCTGTCTAATTTTTCAAATTTAATGGAGCCTATCATATATATTAAAACTGAGAAAGGTAACTGAAGTTACCTCTTAAACAGATGGGGTAGGGTCTGGATCCAAAGACCAGACAACACAAAATTGCAAAATATTGGACATAGATGCTGTAGAAAAAATGAGGGGCAATCTGCAAGCCTTTCTTCCATATACTTTTTTACAGGTATGGCTTTTAAGAAGGCTCTACCTTTTAGGATACACCAGCCACTTCCATACAAATAATGTTAGAACATTCTATGTCAGGAAAATTTATAATTCTCTCAATTTTGATAATGCTCATAGTTGTGTCTGAAAGCACTTCAAGATGCCATTTTGTATGATAAAAAAGCTGTTCAGTAATAAAATATAGTAGAGATCCATGTCCAGTCTTTACAAAAAGCTGTGATTAGAAACATATATTGATTCATATGATTTATGATTTTTTTTCCCTTTGAATGTGGCTTTTATACATAAAATCTAACTCCATGCCTGAGAATTCACTTCTCATATTACCTTTCAATATCCTCTGTAAGTTAGTTCACATTTTTCTAGGTTTCTGAATGATAAAGTTTGGTTATCATTTCCCCAGAGGTTAGACAATGGCCATCTTTCCTTTGCTTCAATTTGCTGCTTCTGTGAAGCAATCATTCTACCTTTGCTCTTCATCTCCCCAAGGAATGCAATCGTGCAGGAATGCTTTTGTCAATTCCTGCTTAATGATTTTCATATCTGTTGCCCCCCAACTGATCAATTGTCTCTGTAATGTCCTCTCTGCCTACCTTCTTAAGATATCTTAGTGGTTATCTAGTCATCAGTAAACCTGATAAATAAACATATGTATTATCTCTCTCCCTCAGCTCTTCTTCCTTCTCTGATGACTGCTTCATCACCCTTCCCATCTTCTAAGCTCACTTACCTTAACATTATCTTCAGTTTCACTCTCTTTTTCCCTTGTTATCAGCTATAATCACTAGTGCTGACATTTTTTTCTTGTCATTTAGTGATTTCTTGTCGCTTAGTGATTGGTTTCTACATGTTCCCTGTGCAGTCAATCTAAAATAATGCTACAATTGGCCTAGCCCCCTCACTGTTACCATGTTTCTCACTTTTATGTCTATAACATTAAAACTCATCCCCTTAAATGTCAGTTTGATCTTGTACATCTGCCTCAATCTTCTGTCTTGCTTTATGCTGAGTCTTTCTGTTCCTTGAAAAGAGCCTTATGACAAGGCAGAAGTTGCTAAGGGAGACCTTAGTCTCAGTAGTATGAATACAGAGTAATACTGAGAGGAACGAGAAATAATAAAGCTGTTTTAGAAGCACAGATGCCTTGGATGTGGCTGTGGGTCTCTTTGGCTGTTCATGTCTTCACGTTCCTCAATATCACTTCCAGAAAATGAAATTGCCTTTTAATTAATTAAATGCAGCCTTCTACCATGTTGAAAACTTTTATCTGAATAACCACGTATTTCAGGGAGCATTGAGAACTTTTTTTTTTTTCTTCTGACTGCTCATATTTTTTTTTTTTTTACATTTTCACTAGTTTGATTGGGTTTTCTTTAAACTTGTGATTCAGATTTGTAAATTTAAATATGTTTTTGTTCTCTATGTAACACATGGACCAGCTGCAAATAGCCATATTCATATTACAATAATCATTAATAGTAAATGAATAGTAATAATGATTATGCTACAAAAATGCTAAGGTTACTTTTCCTGCAGAGACATGAGGAAGTAGCATCTGGAAAATGGCCAAATTCTGTGAAACTATGATTTTTTTTATATACTCTTTCTAAGGAAGTGAACTTTAATAACTTCCATCTTTCAGAGTCATCTCTTTTTTGAAGAAAGCTTTTACTGTCCATAACATCAACTCTTAATGTTTTAATAAATGTTTAAGCTTTTAGTTTTTATTTTCCATTTTTATTTCCATATGTGGAAGAAGGAAAAGTTTAGAAAAAGAAGAACTATAATCTTTTGCTTTACCTATTTTAACTTAATCAAACCAGATTTTTCATCATAAAAAATATGCAGATGGAAACTAGAGAGACTGCATATGCATATTTCATGAGTCTTTGAAATTAGTATAGTCCTTAGTTTTTCCTGAAATGCATAAATTGATACTGAACAATAAAAGTACACAAAACCAAAAGGAAATACTTGCCAGGTGTCTTTTATTTATTTATTAATGTAATTACATAAATGGCAGAAGAAATCTGAATTTATTAAATATATCCTGATCATTGCCTGACATTATACTGCTTTCTAACTTGTCCTAAATATTATACTGGTCATACTCTTGATAAGTTAGCTTATTGCTGGCATTTGTTACAGGCTGCTGGGAGCAGATTTAGACATCATACAGCTATGTGAGTGTTCATGTGTGCTACTTATTCTTCATATTGTTTGAAGGACTGCAGTGGTTTGCAAACTTAAAATAGAAATGAGTTCAGGCTCTATGCTGCTTATCATAGATAAATGTATTGTTTTAGAACAGAAAGGGTAATAGATACTTCTCTTCTCCATTGCATTTTCTGTGGAAAGCCAAAAAGAAATGCTTAGAGGTCACTTTTAAGGTAGTTTCTTGATTATCCTGTAATATTCCTAACCTTCAAACAGCAGGCTCATTTAAGGCAGTTTGCCTGACAGCAAAGGAAGGATTCCATGCAGAATTCCATGCATGCCTAAATAGTGAAAATTCTCTTTGACATGTCTACCTCTACTTCTGCCTGTGCCAGCAGTATGTCTAGAAACCCAAACCTTGAATAGTCAATGTGTAGCTGCTATGGGCTGATGAGCATCAGGGATACAACAGCACAACAGGCTTCTAGGGATTTCCTTTACTTACCCGCACATGGAGCAGTAGGGCATAACAAGATTCTAATTCAAGAAGAAATCATTTTGGTGTCAGTAGTCATAAGAAAATATTTTAGGTCATCATTTCTTAGGAGCACTTTTCTGACCATCGTGTGATGTTGGTTCACTGTGGTGAGATTTCCTGAGCGTAGTTTGCAGAGTGAAAGTTACCTGGTTGTTCTTATAAGCATACACAGGATGTTACTTCAACATAGCCCTTCTGTTATACATGATATTGTGGGTGGTAAGTGGTGGATTTTTATGTGCAATGAGAGAAAGATTTTAAAGGAGATCATCAAGCCTGCTCAGATGCAGAGGTCTGTAACAAATTTGGAGAATCACAAATTGGTCTCCTTGAGAAGGAGGTTTCACAGCTTGTGTTTGTTGCAGAATGTCTTTAAAATGAAGAGGTTTAAGTGGATAGAACAAATCTGTTATGAATATCATCTTTAATATGTCCATCTGGCACTTTGATAATAAGCCAAGCAAGACTTTGTTCCCTCTGTATCCAGTATGAGGTAACTTGAATGAGTTTATTTTTTCTGTAAAAAACAAAGGTTTTACATTTAAGGTCAAAAGAAAAAAAATCCAAAAAGTATAAATATGATTCTAGTAGAGTCATCTGAATAGAGAGGTTTTCAGAAACAGTCAGTATTCTGAATTCTAACACAAACATCCTTTCGTATTCTCTTTTCCAAACATGTCACAATAGCAGTTCTATTAATGAGTATTTGATCCAGAAATAAATTTAGCAGTAGCTCTCCTGAAAGGGCAGTATAATATCTTCTGTCTGAAAAGTCAAAACCTGTTGTGTGATGAACTCAAGTTTGTGAAATGCTGAGGAGTAATATATATGTCTAGTGTGCTGCCAGTGGACAGTCAAAAAAGGACAGGGAAAGAGCAAACAATATTGTTAAGATATATAGCCATTCTCTGTTACCTGTGGCTGAAATTCAATCAAATTCAGAGTTCTATTTTCTTGCTCTGACAGGGAGTGTTAAATAGAGGTTGAGAACTTGTGCTAATCCTATAGATTTCTGTATCTGTTTTTCCTATTCTGTCAAGGCACTGATGCCTTTTAAAATAATTAATGCTTATTTGTCTTTATCTTAAGAGATTGTAGATTAGGAATCAACATAGCTACTGTGCTTTAAAGCAGAACAATGCCAAAATGTTATCACTAATTAGAGAAGAGAGAGTCTGACCCAGTCTTTTATCATCTTTTGTAAATACATGAATGCTACAGAATTAAGGCTCAGATTTTGAGCATCTCTTCTACAGGTTTTAAAATTAGAATTTGGGTTCCATCTTTGATAAGGATAGGGATCAAATATTTAATTTAGATTGAGATACAATTTTAAAACCTAAATGTCCACTATGAAAGATAAATTGCATTTAGTCCATGAGCAAACATCCAGTCATTTTTCTTCTATGCTTTTCAATGAACCTGATTTCCTGTTCTAAAGTGATTATTATTATTCAAGGGGGAGATTCTGAAATGTGTTTTATTTTATTTTATTTTTTTTTTTTTTTTTTCCAGAGAGGAGGCTAATGGATGTGTGGGAAAGAAAAGGGAAAATTATTCATGCAACTTATTTGGTTTCTTTATCTTTTATTATTTATCAGTCCAGATCAGTAGACAGACACTAGAAGTTACACTAGGCAGCTTTTAACTCATTCACAGTTATAGGGATCAGAGCAATACATTTCAGCTCTTATGTGCTAGACCATTATCTACAAGGACTCTCATATAAAAACTATGCAATTTTTATTTCACTAAGAATTTGCTTGACACATTAATTAGCCCCTTTCACGCTGCTTTAAATAAGCAACTTAAATATTGTTCAAGTATAATTTGTATAATCAGCTTATTTGGATAGTCATAGGAAATTTGCCATTCCTATAAGTAATCATTAATCAATGCCAAAGAGATTTTACTTTACTCAGCATGTAAGAACAGTTAGTAGTTGCTTATTCTGAAATTTTCAGTAAAGCTTTTGAAAAGTGTGTCTGCAGCTGTAGCATGAAAACAGATTAAAGGCAAATGGAGATTCATTTGTAAGGGATATTAAAAGGAATCAAGGGTCAAAGCAATCTCTAAATTGATTAGACTTAACTACTTAAATAGATTTTTCTGAATCAATAATTATTATGGAATCATCAAATGCATATATGTTCCTATGTTTAATTGAACAACTGTCTTATAGTTTATACCAACGTGCATTAAATGAATATTCAAAGAATTCTAAAAGCCTGGCTAGTTCACCTGTGTTCCTGCTTATAGATAGGCTAGGTTTTCTTCCATTTAAGGTATATAAATTTCATCTTAAATATTAAGCAGTAAGGTTGTGTTGCTTTTTGAATACACCCATTATATTTTATTTCCTAAATTCTTCAAATATTAAAGAGAGGTGTGTACCCTGAATGAAATTTCTTTTTACTGCTTCTTTAGTTTTAACCTTGGAAAGAACAATTACAATTGTAATTGAAGGTACACAGGACCCAAGATAGACTGTCCAGAAAAATGAAAGATTGCAATATATTCTACTCCAAAATAAGTTTCTCTACTGGCTCTAAATCTTCTACCACCAAAAGCCTGTGGGTAGCTTTTTTATTTCTTGTTACATCAAACCAAAGTTAACTCAATTTCCCCACATTAGTGAAAGCTCTGTATTTTCTTTTATTTCTTGTTTTGTTTTGTGAGCAATACCTGAAATATCATAGGAATTGTCATAATACAAATAAAAAAGGAAGAG
This sequence comes from Stictonetta naevosa, assembly GCA_011074415.1. Taxonomy (NCBI): domain Eukaryota; kingdom Metazoa; phylum Chordata; class Aves; order Anseriformes; family Anatidae; genus Stictonetta; species Stictonetta naevosa. The sequence goes on along the minus strand of CM021699.1, from coordinate 87,777,805 downwards.
AATTTTCATTATTGTAATGTGGTATTAGATTTGATGAACTGTGTCTACAAGACACAGAAGACACATATAAGAATGATCTAGGAAGTGTCAGTGACAATACTTCTCATAATTAAGTCTTCAACATAAACAGTTCAACCAGATGTAGTCAAATTAGAATAGAAGAATTAGAATAGAAATTATATCATTAACTGAAATATCTTTGTAGTTGAGAGAATAATGGATGCTGCATATGATATATGTAGGACGTTTTTATATTTAAACTTCTTTTACTTAGAATGGCACATGCAAATGTTATTTCCTTTCTACTTTGATCATTTTCTTTTTTTTTTTATTTCCTTTTTCTTCTCTTTTTTTTTTTTTGTTTTGGTGTACATTTTACTATTTCATTCTTACTAATATTCTCATCAACATTATTTCCAGTATTATACAACATCCATGTGTAATAAACAAGCAAAATTCAGCCTCCTACAGTGCCTGTAAATATCCTCTTTGGCTAGTGTTCTCACAAATTTAGGACATGATATTTTGGTAAAGTAATCAAAAAAAAAAAAAATACTACTTTTGTTTTTCCAAAAATGAGAAGAAAAAGGTACTTCTGTGGTAATTGCAGACATTTGGAGCATCGTTTTCTAATACAAATCTTACATAAAAAGAGCACAATGAAGTGCAAAGTGAATGACATCATTCTGTCTAATGTATATATATAACAATTGTAGAAGAAACTAACATTTGAGCTGCTGACATGAGAATGACCTGGCACCTGAGTTATATACATTCTCCTTTAAAAGGCTTATTGACTTTTTATGCTCACAACAAAGTAAACAATTTTCATATTGCAGATTAGAACTGAGTTACAGAATCACCTAATGGTTGAGGTTGGCAGGGCCCACTGTACATTGTCTGGTCGAACCCCCTGCTCAAGCAGAGACACCTACTGCAGGTTGCCCAGAACCATGTCTTTTGAAGATCTCCAAACACGGATTCTCTGCAACCTCTCTAGGCAACCTGTACTAGTGCTCAGTCACCTGCACAGTAAGGTGTTTAAGACACAGTTTGAGAAGAGCAAATCCACTTTTTACAATGGAAATATAGCTGGTCATGCTTCAAGATCTCTTTGAGATGAGATTTAGATTAATCTTTAATAGTATTAGCTTTCTTTTAAAACTAAAATACTATTCACAGTGACACTGAAGAGGTGATACTGTTTCATGTATACTACTGGCCGTGTTATGATGGGGTGAATTAGTTGCTTCTGCTTAGAGTCCAGTAAATTACCTTACAAAGGTCAGTGCCTTATATTAAATTACTAGGCACGTATTATTAGAATAATTCAGCAAAGTGTCTAAAGAATGGCCTAGTAATCTACATGGGTCTGTAGAGGCAGTCTTTGTAATCCATAGAGAAAGCATTTTGGCAAACCGCTTTTGATTATTGTTTTAAGTGTGCTGTGTGCACTCTCTATCTATGCAAAAAAACCAGATCTCCAGGATGTAAAGTGCCTTCTTCTGTGAAAATAATTACAGACACTTTTGTTTTCTTGGTTTCTGTTTGTGAGTAGAAGAAAATCTTGTCTGAACCATGAATGGGAATATATATCTATATATAGAGATAATAGCTATAGATAGATTAAATAGATATAGGTATAGATATATGTTTATGTCTTGTGATTATGTTTTGTGTTATTTATCACAAATATTTTGTAATCTTTGGTTCTGAGTAGTGCTTAGCTACCATGATGAATGTCCCTATTTAAAACATGTAGATAGGAAGAATCCAGAGAGATACTGTCCTAAACCCTCATCCTTTTTTCAGTACTATGGTGGTTTTCTGTTGTACAGAGTGAAATCCACTAAATAATGTTGATTTCCCATTTCAATAAAGGGAACTGACACATGAAAGGTGAATGAAATATTAAGGCTTTATTAGCTAATTAGATAGATAGATACTATGCAAATTATATATATATATATAGTATTATACAGATTTTGTTTAATTTTGAAAATTGTGAGTTTAATTTCATTTATGTGGAAAATAAAAAAAAAAATCTTATTAGATTTTAAGAACTATGGAAAAAAAAAGTAGGTTTTTACAATGTTAATATATTCTGTATATCCACTGACTGCATGTGAAAGCAATTCATTTTATGCGCCAGTAATTTGGAAACACCTGAACTCTTCTCCCGCCACACAGCACCTGAAATTTCACAAGACTAAGCATCCCTTTAGGGTAGGGAATGTATTTGTCAATTTCAGCCCAGAGGGGATTGTAACTAGAATTTTAAAGCTCTGATGATAGTTTTATAACAGAAAGCCTGAAATAACCTCAAGTACCACCGCACTGATGTGATTTAATAATGCATAACCAGTCTAATTTGGAACTAAGAGTCAGTTATCAGGGAATACTTTTGTAGAGCTAATGTTGTTAACAACTTAATTTTTCTCATTTCTTGGTTTTGAATTACAGTTTCCTTTCAAATAAAATCCGCTGATGAGACACCTAATGGTTTTCTACTTTAATTTTGCTCTTCTAATAGCTTTTATAGTTGTCCACATTGTCTTTATGTTTAGCTCCCAGGTGTAGTCCTGGAAGTGAAATCATCACACAGATCAAAGTACAGTCCTGATATCCAAACTCTTCCAACTACATTAGCTTCATCATAAATTGATTAGGAAGAGCATTGCACAGGAAATGATTATCAACATGGCTTACATTAAGAATGGAACTACTGCTCCAAATGTGTTTTTTGTCATTTCTCTAAGTGTATGTAAACACTTGCAGCCCTGACAGTTCTTCAAAGTGGTTTGAGTCTTGGTAGACAATGCTAGTGTTGCCATGGAGTCTATACTTAGATTTCACAACAAAGCTAAAAATGATTTCCAGATAATACTTGAGTTATAAAACAGAAAGAAAATGAGAATGAGTAAACAAAATTCCAGACTGCCTATTATAGGATTTAATACCTCTTTCATCTTTCCATAACTGTTACAGATATAATAGTATTATTTTGGGGAATTTGGGGATTTTTTTAGATGAAAAGATATAATTAAGAATTCGGAATGGGAATTATTCTTTCAAGGAAAAGAAATAATGTGCTGTACTGCATTATTCTCATTTGTGTAGAAACAATTAGGTCTTTTAATATGTGAATTTGTTTATTGGATCTATCTTGAAATTGTGCCTGTGTAGGGAAGCTCTGTTATTGCTTCATTAGTCTGCATCTAGCAGTTACGTTTCCAAAAGCGATTTGCAGCATCCTCCTTTTACTGTCACATTTAATCATTTTAGAATTTACTTTGGAGATACAATTCCTTATGTGTGAATTTCAGGGTATAAGCCAGTACATTCAAAAATACATGTTAAGAGAGTTAACAGGATTCTGGTTAACTTGTCTGGCTGACAAGTGATAGGATCAATGCCACGTAATTAATCCATTGTAGAACTGCATAATAAACAGAAGATGAAACTTTCACTGCTGGTTGATGTCCTATAAATTCCTGCTCTACTTGAAATATATTATTAAACTTTTTTTTTTTTTTTTTAATTGATGTCCTGTTATCATTGTATGATGCTTTAAAATATGAAACACAATTTATTTAATTTTGTGACTTCTCTTACTAGTGGCTAGCATTCAGAAGCTTCCTGCTGCATCTGTTCTAACCGACATCAATTTCCCCATGAAAGGAAGAAAAGGAATGGTTGATTGGGCACGAAACTCAGAAGACAGAGTTGTCATTCCAAAAAATATATTCACCCCTATGTCAACAGGTAAAGAAGCATATCAGTACTTTAATTTTGTGTTGGCTTTAACAAGGGAACTCAGAATATTTGTCTCATAAGACTACTATATAATATGGATTTGGTTATTTTATTCCTCTTTAAAAGAGAGACTGTACCCACAGCTTATCCCAGAGAGGGAGAATGGGGCTTAATTTCAGTATCTTGAACAAAAAGTGCTAAAGAAATCCAACACACTATACCTATGGTGGTATGAGGTGGCCTGAAGTACAGCTCTGCTGAACCTCCTGATGCTTCTCTGTCCTGGAAAACTGGGTAATTCCAAAAGATGACCTAACTTTTACTAAAAGTTAGTTACCAAAATTTTGCTCAGCAGGCAAGGTACCCTATCTTCAGATCCAATTTACAAATGCCATTGCAGTGCAGATCTGTAGCTTCAGAAAATTTACTTGCTACTCATTAAAAGCTAAAGACAATCTTTGAGGTTACTTCATTGTAAAGGTAGATGAACTAGCATGGATGTCATTCCATAGTGATGGATTTCTGAAAAAGTGATTTTCAGTGTTTAAATCTTTTGATGTATTCCTGACAGTGCTACATCTTTGTGACAGAGTTCCAGGTTATAATTCAAAATGATGATAGTTTATTTAAAATGAAATTTCCACGGGAAAGATAAATGGTATTCAGTTCTTTAGGCTGACCAAGCCCTGGGAGACAGAGTTTAAAACACTTTTTTCCTTACTCTTTTTAGAACTAGATGAATCAACCGTATTTGTACTTGGAGCAGTGCTGTACAAAAATTTAGAACTCATTTTGCCCACTTTGAGGTAAGAAACTCGTTTACCATACATGCTACATTAATTAATCTATTTCAGTATCATAACTACACTACATGTCAGGATGAATGCAAACAATCAAATCAATTGTGTAAAGGCAATGACAGATTTTTTTCTACAGTTATTTAATATATGTATATGTACATGTTACATAAAATATGCATATATTTTTGTTTCTTTCCTGCTTAGTCATTTGTATGATGGAAATAGTTTTTTATTAAATTGCTTTAATTTATATTTTATATATTCTGCATTAAGCTTAAATAAGGATATGCTCCTTTCAAAGTATGCACACTGACATAAGTTAATGCCATATATAACTGTGTTTCAAACTGTTGTTGATCTGGTCAGTACAAGTGATCTAGCAACAGCATAATGCCTTGGTGTACTAAGTATCTCTGCACCAGTCCTACAGAGGTCTCTACTAGTAGTTTTCCAAGTACAATTTCAGTGTAAGTTGTATTCAGAAGGAACAAGAGAGTTATAGTGAGGATCCATTTTAGAAATAAGCATGTACCTGTGGTTGTGATGGCTATGCACATAGACAGGGAAATAGAAATGTCTCTTGTTTTACTTTGTCCGTTCTGTACTTGCTGACAGACAATTTGGAAATAAACATTTCCCCCTTTCTCAATTACTGGTCAAGATCATTTCATGGTTCATGACTAGTATCTTATTTCACATGATAGTTGGTCATCTATTTTTTTATTTTATTTTTTTACATTAAAATAAACTGGTGCATATTGTGTCACAGTACAATAACTGTTAATGAACTCACAATAGAAAGGATAATAATTAGAAAGCCACTGGATCATCTTTCCTACTCTATTTCACCAAAACTTCATGAGCTGAAACAAAGGATGGAAAAACAAAAGGGTTTTTTGTCAAACTCAATTTGAAGAAAAAAGACTTGGCAAAAGAAAAGAAAAAAAAGTAAAAAAGAAACAAACCTTCCCAGTAAAGTTGCAATGTGCTGTGCAGTGAGGAGCTGCAATTCTGGGGATATAAATCTTTCTCAGGTAGAGCACAATGTGAATAGTGATGTCTTGGCACGACACCTGGCAGCCTGGGGAGGGCTGGAGAGAACCATCTATGCCTAGGGCATGGTGTAAATGACAGCTCATCCACTTCTGAAATGTCAGTAAGCACTTTCCTTTTGCTGTGCCAGTTCCTGAAATTAGCCAAGAGGAAAGTGATGTTTGTGGGAGATTTTCTGTGGTAGAAATCTCCCATATTCAGAGAAACAGAGCCAAATGGCTATCATATTTAGCCCTTTTTGTCAGACCTTAGTGACGATCTGCTAAATCTAGGAAAGAATTGAGGTTGCCATGTACCCTTCAAACCTTTATATTGCAAACCCCAATCTATGATCACGCATCTTCAGCTCACAGAGGCCAACAGTTTTAATTTACAGAAAGCAACTGTGATCTTTTGAATGCTATATATTTGCTCATATGAACAGTTGTTAAATACATTTATTTCATCTATTAGAAAATTGAGATTTATAGGCCTTACTACATTTTCACTAGAATCAATAGCATCCCAAGTAGCGGAAGTAGTAGCAGAACAGGGACATAAAGTTACAGCTACTTAAGTACTATGGACTTCGGAAATTTTCACGTCAGTTCCCAATTTGTTGCTTTTATCTGTTATACTTTCATCTGCTTGCTGATTTCCACAGCAAAATTGACCATTTCCCTGTAGAATTTAGTTCATAGAGAGGTTTTGTGAGCTTCTAAAGTAAAATGGTCTAATACTATGTGTATCTATTCATAAATGAAGTCTTTAGAAATTTAAATATGAAGATATCCCACTTGCCTATGAATATGTTCAGTATTATTTTAATCTAATTCTCAAAGGCCCAAGAAAATGAAAGAAGCACTATTACTTTCTCTTGAATAAGGAATAAATGTCGTGATCAATCTGTAATATAAAAATACAACACATATTCCTGGGTACCTGTAGTCTCGTCTTTGTTAGGATTATAGCACCTTAGTACTTCCCTCCACTTCTATTTATAGTGAAATTATACTGAAACTTCTACAGCTTACATCTCATACTTCACTGGAAAGTGTATCATGCTGGAATTCTTTGCCTATGGTGATCATATTCAAAATTTGATCTCATGACCTTAAAATAGTACCTCAAATGCTGTACAGTTCCAAGCAATTCAAACCATTTCAATGTTCATTCAAGCATAAATCTGAATTGGAAAAAAAGCTGCAACCATGTTTAATGCTGAATTTGTTGCACTATTAGACTCTTCAGAAAAATTAAAACCACAATGCAAGTTTTAAAGGAATCTTTATGATGGTTTATCATTTTGCACTCATTCAGAAACATGAATGAGGTATAATTTTCCATACAACCCATATGCACATGCTTGGCTTTGGAGAATTTTTATTGCTCTTTGCTTATGTTTTGAAATGAAAAGCTATCGTCTGACATTTATTATTATTTATACTAATCTTATTTAATAGTAATAAACATTATTTCATAACCATATTAATGCTGAACATAGTGAAATGTTTCACTGCAGTGGCATTATGTATGAGGCAAATACTGTAAAATTTGAAGGGATGTAACATCTAGTTTTTATATGATGTATAAAAGCATGGTAGCTATACACAATGTGAAAATTAAAAACAAACAAAAAAAACATTTTGGAGAAGTATCTCATGATACTGCTCTAAACAAAATGTTACTTAATTTGTTAATGGTGGGAATAAAGATAAACAAAACAATGAACCAAGGTAAATTAAATAACATGGGCTTGTGTTTGAGTTCAAGCGCCATTTGCACCTTGATAATGTGATAAAGGAGGTGATTTCTACTGGCCACAGTTGAAAATCCAGAAAGCCTTATTATTTCCCATGGGACTTTAGTTTCATTTTTTGATGAATTTAGGGTGGAAGTAAAATAAATGTTTAATTATATGAAATCCGTTTATTCTGGTTTTCAAAAGAACAGAGGTGACACATTCCCATACATTTATTAATAACAGCACTATGAAGCTAGAAAGCTTCTTCATTACCAGAAGGAACATTTTTGCTTAAAACAAAACAAAACAAAACAAAAGAACAGCAACAAAACCTCTCAGAATATTACTATGTATCTTTCTTTAGGGGAAAGCTTTCAAAGCACCTAGTCACAGAGTCCCCATCTGGTACATCACAGGTGTTCTGTGAATAAAATGAGGATTTCATTATCTAACACTGACTATATGATATATTTCATAACCTTGAAAATTAACTGTTTTAGCACATGGACCTAATTTTTCTTGTTTTTATTAACATAGAGTCTGTTAACAGTAAGTCTTGTAAACACAGTGTGAGATGAGAACTTGGCAATTATATTAATCTAAAACTTTCTGAAAAAAAAAAAAAAGAATTAATTCAACTGGTATGTGTAAATTATTCAAAGAATTTGTCAGGATTATTTAACACAAAATGCTAAGGAAGAGAAAGAAAAAAAATACTTTCTTATTAAAAAAAATCCCTCCTTAGAAAGATAGAATAGTTATTTTCTTTCCATGCACAAGTAACTAACTATATCTGATTCTATTCCCTAATATACTTTTCTGTATTGCTCTCTTCTTGTAATGTCATATAGATATTTTCTTAATATTGAAATATTTAATATTTTGAGCACTATAGACTGCCTATTATTTCCCTATCTCTTGCATCCTTGAACATGTAAATAATATTGTTAGATTCAAAGAAAAATGATTCTAAGTACAATACTCATTTAAAAATGTTATAATTATACTCCTGGGCACTCTGAAGGAATTCACAGCATATTGCCATATAGTAGGATAGTTTTTAACTTTTCCTTCAACAAATAAGATCAAATAAATTATCAGTGATTTTGCTGTATTAAACTTTTTTTACCTGCCACTTATACAACCACCTTATTTTTCCTGATATAATTAACTGAAATGTTCTTTTTCTCCACATGAAACATCATTCCTAGCCCTCTTCTTCGGATGCTGTGGAGCCAAAAAAGCCCTTAATCTTCCCTAGGTCAACCAATGTGCTTTGTTAGACTGATGATGGAGTACCTCAAACAGCATATTACTTTGTAGCATTGCTGCTATAGCATCTGTAATTTTTCTGTAATATATACAATAGTCACAAATTGAACTAAAATGTCCTTCATGTTGTCTTGAAACAGGAACATGACTTATATGTAAGTTCATTTTTTTCTTAAGCAATGTAGAGTCATTCTTAAAAGAAATCGAAATCTCAATTTCATTTCACATATAATCAATATGTATACCCTGATATATATCTAAAACAAACAAACAAAAACCAAACAAATGAACAAAAAACCACTCAGAATATATACCCTGACAGAAAAAACAGCTATCTAAAATAACTCTATTTTATTAATATTGTTATTAATTCAGATCTGGCAAGAAAACAAACAAACAACCAAACAAAAAAAAAAAATAGAGGAGTGAAAGGAGAAGGAGAAGAAAAGAAGAAGAAGAAGGAGAAGAAGAAGAAAAGAAGAAGAAGAAGAAGAGGAAGAAGAAGAAGAAGGAGAAGAAGAAGAAGAAGAAGAAGAAGAAGAAGAAGAAGGAGAAGGAGAAGGAGAAGGAGAAGGAGAAGGAGAGGAAGGAGAGGAAGGAGAGGAAGGAGAGGAAGGAGGAGAATAAGAAAGGATATAAGAATATTGATAATACGTTATAATTGCATCAAAACTACCTAGTTTCTTCTTTGATAACATCTCCCTCTGGATATGTCTTTCTGTGAGGTTTTATTCTTCTTTCTGTGTGATCAGAGAAAGTGTGTCTGTGTTGAAAACAGCACTATATACAAAAGAAATATCGTAAGGAATACCAGAAACAGTCAGTCTGAAGAAGCAAGGATCCAAGACATGAAAATTATGTCATGTTGATATGCCTGTACTAACATAACCTTGACAATACTAATTATTAGCAATATTAAGCTAAATTTTCCATGTTTATATGTTTGTTTGTTTTTTCCCCTGCAGGAATTTTACAGTTGTTAATTCAAAAATCATTGTTGTTACTATACGACCTGAGCCTAAAACTACGGATTCTTTCCTAGAGATAGAACTAGCGCATCTGTCTAATGTAAGTACAAAGACATACTCTTCCAGGAGGATGTATCAGGTCATGTGAGAGAAAGAAGCAGGATTGATTTAAATATCACATCATAAAACCCAGTAAAACTAATAAATTCAAGCCCAAGAATAGTCTAATGTATTTTGAAGAGAAAATACACTTGTTTCATGCATGTGTGTATGCAAAAGAAAATTGTACCTCTCAGTACAATTAGAATTTTATTGATGACGACTTGTGGAAATTTTGCTGTTTTTTTTTTTTTTTTTTTTTTTTATGGTTCTCTGCTTGTGTTTAAGATATTTAAGAGTTGTTTGTTTGTTTGTTTTTTCTTTTCTGATCCTAAGTTACATCATCTATATTAAAATAAAATCTCAGTCTCTAATATTACCTTTGTACCTATCAGAAAAAGAAAATTTCAGTAAATAGGTATACTCCAAAGTAGATCCTATCCTATTAATCCTATATAATTAATCCTATATAAAGACACCTTTGAAATAAAATATTTGATCTTAAAAGATCATTACTGAGAAGAGTTTAGGGTATTTCTCAATTCTAGATTTTAATTTCTACTATTTTTACAATGATTGTGGAACTAGCACATGGGGGTTTAGATAAGGAATACTGGAACATGACTTCTGTAGTTTGAAATTGGGACAACTACTCAGAAAAGTGAAGAATAGCAGCTAGGAAAAAACAAGATTGTAGTTACTTTGGTCACTTATGCTAGATAAGAAATAAATTCAAACTAAGCAGATAAGCAAACAAACAAAAAACAATGCTAGTAAGCTGCATGTCAGCATGAACATACTGCTAAGTCCAACAAAAGCTATTGAAACAAGCACTACACAAGCAAGGCTAGAGTAAAGAAAAGCTGAACCACTGTCCCCATGAGCTGAAATTCTGGAGAATTCTTAAAGAGTGATAGGTTGTTTATGTTTGTTTTTTGTTTGTTTTGTTTTGTTTTGTTTTTAATCCCTTTGAATAAGCTATAGAACAAGCTTTTGCCAAGTTTCAAAATCATGGAAATGAGATGAAATTTCATTGTTACAAAAGGTCACTTTAGAGACACCTTACTTTGTCAACCTTTTGATAAAAGAAAACTAATGAGTATTGTATTAGCTCATGTCTTGAAAACACAAAACCAAAATACCCTTGAAAATGTATATCAGAGCCAATTCTTTTGACCTTTTGTTTCTGTTCTTGTCCTATAATTTAATCCAGAGAAGCATCAAGTATTTGGAAAAAAATCTTATTCCTTAGATGTGCATGGTGCATTTATGTGCAATCTTGATCCACCTAGTAGCTGGATAGGCAGATACACTGACAAAATATTGGTCTAGAAAGTCTGAGAAGGGAAACCAGTTTTACAATTTTAGTTACTTTAAATGTTTAGTGACTTTTCTGTTCAAGCCATAACCTCCATGATGGGACTTTGGTTTTTAAAAAATGAGACTGTATATACATAGAAACATTTTTTGTAGGTTTGGGTGTTTGTCACCTTTTGTTAGCTGAAAACAAGAGTTTATTTAATTAAAACATTACAATGGAACAAGCTTTGAATGTCACATACAGAAATTAAAATAAAACTATTATTACCGTATTCTTAGAGTTTGAACATTATATATTAATGACTGAATAATCATGATGTCAATTAAATAGACTAATTATTAAACAGAAAATAAAATACTGATATTTTCTTTCATCTGCTTTTTGGAATATCTCTTATTATTATTATTTTTGTTCTTTTCAAGCCTTTGTTCTTGAAATGCTTTTCATTGTAAAATAGTTTGTTTTCAAATGAATTTAATGACTAATTTTTAAGCAACCCCTAGAGTGTGCCTATATAGGAGTATACCCACACATTTACATATCCACCTCCCCTTCCGCTGACTAAATTACATTGATAAGAGATTATGAAATAAGATGAACACAGTTACTTAATAAGAGTTAATATCTTTAATTCAAAGTTGCATTCAAACATTAATTTATTCAAAATTTATCATCATAGCTTTGTTTTATAACAAAATTAGCCAGTATATTAATAGAAAGAATTATTTTGAGGGAGGAGGTGTAAATCATAATTTCATGTCCTAATTAGAATATAGCATTATATTAGCCTTAGCAGATAAATTAAAATAGTTGAACATAGTGAGAAAGTGAGTTGCAATGCATTATTTAGCAAAAAATATTGTTCTCTACATATGCATGTGATGATGTTCTCTGAATATGAATGTGATCACATTTCTCCAGTATTTTGATCAAAGAGATCCTGAAGTCATCTTTTAAAAAACTGCACAATTCAAACAAAAGCTCTATTTGCTCCAGATAGAATATGAACTCTTGCGTTCTGCCAGCACTGAATTTTACTCCAGGGACTCTAAAGTAACAAGCCAGCAGTAGCATAGAACATCAAGTTTTCAATAAAACTGAAAACCCTGGCTACAAAACACTGTTGGCATTGTGCTGCATAGCTGTCAAAGTTGCCAATCACTTCTCAAATGTTCAGTTTTATATGCCAGACAGAAATATATATGCATACATGCATACACACTTGCATACATATGTCTATTTTTGATATATCCAAGTCCTGTTCTGAAGTGTATAAATCAATACTGCAGCAGTCATAAACGTTAATGGACAGAGTAACTGGTTCCTTAGCTTCAGCTAAGTAATTAACTGGCAAGAGCTGTGATGAAAGATCACTGCTGTAGCAGAAAAGGGTGGCTGGTGGAGGTAGCTCAAAAACAGAGGTATGAGACATTGCCAGGAAGCCAGACCGAGAAGAAGCATGTAAAAGAAAGTAGCAGATTAAGGATAAAGAAAATAGAAAGACAGGCTCTTTGTAGTGCTCTTGCAGTGCTTGGAGGATATTTGATCAGGGTATCAAGAAAGGAAGAAGTTCTAAGAGACTGTTTTGCCCTTGCAAACTTCCGTGGCTGGCAGAGCAGGTCCTCATAGAAGAACCTCTTAAAGTACAGGCATAATATTCATCCTATTTTCCACGGTTCTGTTTAATAACCGCAATAGCAAAACATACCTTTTATATATATATATATGAATACATTTTAAGCAGAGTGAAGTGTGTGAAGTGTGTGAAGAGTGAATTGACAGCAGCAAAGTTTGCATTTTGTTATGTAATGACATTTCCCTCTGTTTTTGAGATGTTTTCATAATGGACTTCCCTTTTGCTCATTTTTTTCTGAAAGTATTTTTTGTATTATTTATACATACACTTACCTAGCATAAACTATATGATACCTGCTGCTGGGCCTCAGGCCTCACTTCTCAAATATGCAGTTTATTATTACTGCAGTTTAGTTATAATAGCATTTGTAAAAATATACTTATATCTATATCAAATTGCAAATATTAAAAATGATACTCATGATACAAATTAATAATCTTAATAAAATAAAATAAATAAAATAAAATTAAAATGAAATAAAATAAAATTAAATAAATATAATTTTGTGGTTTTTAGCTAGTTAAGAACTTCTAAATCAATCTGGTTTTTGATAAAGGAAGATTTACAGAATTAAGGACAAAACTTGAATTTTAATTTTATCTCAACTCTTCATAGGCAGCAAAATAAACATTAGTAATAATAAAGACAATTCAGTTTACTAAAACATTTACCCAGAGCTTAATGATGTGTAATAAACCTAGATTCTCATCCTGTTCTACATCAATTCAAAAATCTAACACTGACTTCAAAAGGATTTGTACTGGTATTCCAGTAAAGTTCAAGGAAAAAAAATAAAATAAAATAAAAAATAAGAAGTTTGAGAAAAAGAGGTTTGAGCAAAATGCTTTGCTGATTTAGGCCCCAAGTGACAAATGAACTTAGGTATTGAATGTGAAGTCCCAGGCTCTAGACATATTGCCCAATATTTGCTTAGTACTTTTGAAGTCATTACTGTTTCAACATCCATGTCCCCCAGAGACCTAAATTCTGCTTCTAAACACAGCAATGATCATTCAAGTTGTCTTTTAACAGGTTAACTCTCATCTCATATTTCAGTTCAACTGGGATATACAGAATGGACAACTTTATGCTTACCTTACCTAAGAGAAAATACAACAGATATTCTGAGGTTCAAGTGCTTTTTAAAACTCCAAAAGAATTAACCTTTCACAATTCCAGTGACATCAATTCATCAGAACAGAAGTGTGATCTTGCAGGAGATCCAAATAAATGTTTAGGTCAAACATATTTTCTTGTATACCAGTAACTAATGTTTTTTTTTTGTTTGCTTTTCAGGGCACATTGAATCCATACTGTGTGCTGTGGGACGATTCAAGAACGTAAGTGACAGATGTTTGTTTATATTACTATGGCTCAAATATTATATAGTGCCTAGCAATATTTAAGTACACAATCAGTAAAAAGGTTTGGATGAGAGCAGGGAAAAATGAAACTTTTGCAGATTGAAAGTATTCGATTCTCCTGTCATATGGCTTCCTTTCTGCAGCTATGTAAATTGAAGTAATACAATTTCTCACCAGAAACAGATTACTCACATAGTAATTTCAATCTGCCCTTTCAAGATTAAAATTAGGATGTTTGAGTGAGAACCATAGGTCTGTGCTATGGTAGTTGCTGAGCAACAGGCAAGTGGGTAACTGATCAGACAGGTAACTAAAGAATGTTCACATTTCTGTTACTGTAGGGAGAAATACTATTTTCAAGTGTGATACCCACAGTAATCTTCATTTTAGTTGGTGCAAATTTTCATTTTTAATTTAATAAAATATTTTGTATACTAAATAATGAAAGCTTGCTAGCAGTCTTCTGCTATTTTTTTTTAGTGTGTGCCTCTTGTAGAAAAACAGAAAACATTCCTATGAAGAAGTAGAGCAGTAAAATCACTGTAGTTTAGGGAAAAATAAATAAATAAATAAATAAAAAATCCAAGTTTATACAATTGTAGTTTCCTGCATTATTCTTTCACTGCAAATTAACATTAAAGGCAAGGTGAACTTTGCCTAAATACAGATCAAGTATTTCATAAAAGGATACTTATGTGATTGCCATAATATATTTTTTTAAAAAATATGTTGTTTTTCTTGTCCAGGTATATTATATATCTCATTCTACAGAACCTTTTACATTGTTAGAAGTTGTATGCCTGTTTAAATCAGTACACTGATGACTAGCCAACAATGCGATAGTACAGAAATAAGAAACATTGGACATGAAAATAATTTAAAATACAAGTAGTACTATGGTCAATGACAATAAGAAAGAATCATAACACAGTTATTTACTAGCAATATCGTAATGTTCCACTTCTGTATGTTAAGAAAAAAAAAAAAAAAAATATTTGAACATGTTCTTTGTTTCCTCTCTACAATGTTTTGATTTCATTCAGTGCTTTTTTTTTTTTTTTTACATTTCTTTAAGCACTGTATATTTAGAGCACATGCTTCAGTTTCACTGCTCCACTACAAAATATTAAAGGCATATTTCGATTAGATTCTGGGAAGAAAAAAAAAAAAAAAAAAAGTATTTAGAATGTGATTAAAAGATTACATGGAGGAATTTGGGATGAATGTGTGGAACAACCACAAACAAATGCTGTGTCTTCAGATCTTG
This sequence comes from Stictonetta naevosa, assembly GCA_011074415.1. Lineage (NCBI taxonomy): Eukaryota > Metazoa > Chordata > Aves > Anseriformes > Anatidae > Stictonetta > Stictonetta naevosa. The sequence goes on along the minus strand of CM021699.1, from coordinate 87,762,546 downwards.
CCTTTTGTTCTGCATTAATTGTCTTATTATTGTTTATAGATACATTTAATGCTACACATATGTACTGTTTTCAAAATGCTTCAGAACCTGAAAAAGAAAATTAAACATCTCATATTTACATAAAATAGTCAGATTTTGAGAGAGAAGCTTACACTTTTTTATGCTGAATTCTTCACTCAGAGGGTGGTGAGGCCCTGGCACAGGTTGCCCAGGAAAGTTGTGGATGCCCCATTCCACGAGGTGTTCAAGGCCAGGTTGTTTGGGGCTTTGAGCAACGTGATCTAGTGGGAGGTGTCCCTGTACGATGGGGGGGTTGTCATTAGATGATCTTAACAACTTCCAACCCAAACCATGCTATGATTCTTTGAAGGTTATTTTTTCTAGTCATATTATTTAATAGTAGCTATTGAAGATGTTGAAATATTTCATGTATTAAAGGTATTCTTGGAGATGTATCTGTTTTGAAAATTAATAAGAGCCATCAAATATTCACAATAAGACATGATGTATCAGTAAGTTCTGTATGGACACCACTGGCATATGTTTTACACATGCATGTATGTTTCTTTTATGAGCATAACTGAGCAAATAGCAATACCAAAATTCTACTTTTTTTTTTTCCATCTCTTAGTAAAAGGTTCATAATGTTAGCCATCAGGGCATTAGATGATTCATAATTTTATTTTTGTAAATTTTATTGTTGTTGTTCTGTAACATCGTGCTTGTATTTACTCCAGAAAATTTCAGAATATTTATTCCGACACCATGAATTTTAAATTACCTTGAACGCTCCATAATGTTGAAAAGGTTCCTATCATTCAGGAATCTTAAAAAGCAAATATGCAGAGGACTATACGGCTAGCCTTGTGGCTTGTTTTGCTCTTAATTTTTATACTTTTTTCTAAAGCCTCAGGAATTACCCACTCTCAACAGCAGGCAAGTGGATTTGATGGATTAATAGCATGATGGCTATTAATCCATGTTGCAAATCCCACAGATCTGTACTGTGCTTGTGCCTTTCCAAACCAAGTGATTTTTGCATAACCAGAATTTCACAAACATTTTGGAAATAACCCAACAACAACAATAACAACAACAACAAAAAGGTAGTCTACTTTTAGTTGAAGGTACTTAACTAATCAGTAACTATGTTTTTTGTTGTTGTTGTTGTTTTTTTTTTGTTTTTTTTTTTTTTTTTTTGCTTTATTGGCAAATGGTTTTTACCACTTTTTTAACCTGTATGTCTTTATCTGCACAATCTGCAAGCCTGAACATGAGCCAGAAGTGTGTCCAAGTGGCCAAGAAGGCCAACAGCATCCTGGCTTGTATCAGGAATAGTGGAGCCAACAGGAGCAGGGAGGTGATCACTGTACCCTGTACCCTGCTCTGGTGAGGCTGCACCTCGGGTATTGTGTTCAGTTATGGGCCCCCCAGTTTCAGAAGGACATCAAGGCCCTGGAGCCTGTCCAAAGAAGGGCCATGGAGCTGGTGAAGAGCCTGAAGCACAAGTCCTATGAAGAGTGGCTGGGGTTGTTTAGTCTGCAGAAGAGAAGGCTCAGGGGAGACCTCATTGCTCTCTACAACTACCTGAAAGGAAATTGCGGGGAGCTGGGTGTTGGCCTCCTCTTGCAGATAACTAGTGATAGGACTAGAAGGAATGGCTTCAAGTTGTGCCAGGGGAGGTTCAGGTTGGAAATGAGGAGACATTTCTTCTCAGAAAGAGCAGTCAGGCACTGGAATGGGTTGCCCAGGGAAGTGGTGGAGTCACCGTACCTGGGGGTGTTTAAGGAAAGGTTGGACGTGGCGCTTAGGGACATGGTTTAGTGGGTGACACTGGTGGTAGGGGAATGGTTGGACCAGACAATCTTGGAAATCTTTTCCAACCTTAATGATTCTGTGATTCTATGATTCTATTATTTGTTAGTTAAATTCTTCTCCAACAGCAGGGGAAGTTTTGTGTACCTGAGGCTTAGTCATGCTTCACAGGAGATTGGTTAGTGATTAACAGTTCCTTATTATCCACCCTTGAAAAGAGTTCTGGATCTGTGAGCTTTTTGGTCACACCATATCTTCAAACCTATTCTACTGACATTGCTGTCTTTGACTATGTGGTCACCTCAACTTTGGCAAAATCAGTGTTAGTCCATTCTTTTTATGAAATTGAATGATTTTGCCCTGGTATGATATTTTATAAGGTTTTCCACTTATTAATCTTGTGCCCTGTCCACAGGCAGCTAGACAAATATGTGTACAATACTGATACTGGGCAACTAAATAATGCATCTTATGTCATGTGTTATAAAGAATAATTTCAAATCCAGTAATTCATTGTGTTGCTTCAGTTTATTCTCCCCAGATGTATAATGCTGTTATGTCTGTGTTGATTGCAACCAGTCTGTTTGTGAGGCCTTGTGTTTTCTCTAGTATTGCACCTTCCCTATGTGAAGCTAGCTTTCAGTGCTATGAAAGCTTTCAGTGCTATGAAAGGTGGTGTGTTTGTGGTTTTGTTTTGTTTTTCTATGGAAATCTGAGTGATATTTATTCCATTCATTTCAGACAATGTACTTCTACATGTTGTCCTTTAATAAAGTCGTAAGATACTGAATGCTTTTCCTTTCAGTGCATGAGACAAATATGTGGGATATTAGTAACTGACATTCAGAGGAGAAAAAAAAAATATTTCCTTAAACCAAGAAAAAAAATCAAGAAAGAATTGTACCTTTCGTAGTTTGTGTTGTCTGGCATGAAACTTGTCTGGCATCTTTGTGGTCAGGAACTGCTTATGATAAATTCATTCCAGTCTGTCAGACCACAAACAGAAAGAAAAGAAGTTGGACAGGTACGAGGGCTGTACTTTTGGTTTTATCTTAAAAACAAAGTTCTGAAAGTTTTTCTCCTTTTCCTTCTACCTCTCTGGAAAAGAAAAGAAGGGAGAAGGAGACAGCAGAGAGAGTCACAGCCAGGAACCCAATGGTTTGGGGCCTCCTCTCCCAGGGCCCTCAGAGACCAGCCTTTCAGTTCTTTACAGAAGTTCCTTGAGGAGTTTGAATCACAGTTTTCAGCCTCACAGGAGCAGCCCATGCCCCCTGAGCTGTTGGTTCCTCTGTAGTGTGTTACTCATAGCCTCTTTTGCTGGAACTCTGCCATGTTGTTTAGGAAAACATTCATGGGCTGGGGACCTGAGTACCAGCACCTCTATATTTAATTTTACCACTCTTTCTATGTGTTTGTCACCACACTGCACCTAAATCTTAGCCATATCACTGTCAGTGTTCTTTTCCTAGTGTTTTACTTCCTGTAAGTCTGGGCAAGGCTGTGTAAACCCATGGGTTCAAAGAATCCTTATATGCATACATAAATTTCCATTTTAATAATGTCATTTTGTGTTGTAGTTTTGTAGGCTGTATGAATAGCTCTCTTGAACGCCTTCTGTGATGCGTGAATCTGTGACTGTAACATATGAAGCCTTAGGACCTATGAAAGTTTGGCCTGGTAAAGTTAGTCATTTGTTTTAGTGGATCCAGCCTCTGGATTCAAGACCCAGGGTGCAGAATTCCCAACACAGTAAGAAGCTGGAAGCTTGATGCCACAGTACTGAGCACCACAAACATAGCACACAACACTTGGCTAGCACCACATGCTGTGGGGGCGTGGAAGGTGGAGTGGGCTCATGGGTCACTAGAATGAGCCATCACATGTGGGAGTTTCAATAACCCATTATCAAAACAATGCAGCTGTTTTTTTGTTGTTGTTTTTGTTGTTGTTTTTGTTGTTGTTTTTGTTGTTGTTTTTGTTGTTTTCTTTTCTTTTCTTTTTTCTTTTCTTTTAGAAGCATGTTAGGCATAATGTGGGCACGTGCTCTCTGCAGGAAAGTATCAATTGTTGCTGTTGCACTCCACAGCTGTATGTGGTGCAACATAACATCTCATAGCACTGAGTAAATAAAGGGTTTTTAGGCTTCTGGGGCTCTTTTCTGCCAGTTGCTGCAGAAGGATGTTATCGCAGTATGACAGCCTTTTATTTGTCCATATGTGTGCTTATAGCAGTTTGTGCCTGCTGAATATACAGTTGGCACAAATTGCAATTAGCTGAAAATTTTAATACTACAAGGATTTTGAACTCATTCAATCTTAGTTTAGAGACAGTGGAAGGTCTAGTCTATCTTTTTTTTTTTCCCATTGCCATACAAATTTACAGTGATGGTAGTTTACATTTTCTACCCTGAAGTGATGTGAAACCACAAATACAAACGTGTGAAATTATAGATTCTATAAATACATATAAAATTAGGAATTCACTCCAGAATTATAACATCCCTCCTTAATAAGAGAGTTAAATATATATATATATATATATATATATCCCCTAAAGCTTTTTCATCATTTTCTCTCATCGTCCCTGGATAGATTTTGTGACAATTGTGGAGAAATGATCCACTAAGGAATTGTTCAATGCAAATATAGAAGAGTTTACCAGTTAATTGTGATTTTCTCACAGATTTGGTTGTAGGGCAGAAGGTGGCTCAGTTGTAACACATAAGCTTGCATGCATACTGACAAAATAAATTTTGCATATAGTAGTCTCATGATAACATTGACAGGGAAAACAAATCTCCTTTGTCCCCCTTCTCTCCACTATGTTTTTTAAACCAACCATGATAGATTCTTGCAGTTATTTTTTGTTTGGCCTTGCAAGCCTTTGAAAATATGTTTAAGATGACTCTATATAGATTAGGTCAAAATGTCTGAAGCTAATAATCTAATAGTTAGAATATCCCTACAAATCAGAATTCACTTCTGGGAATGTAACAGTAGCCTCTCCTTACTCCTGACTGCTGCTTTGCAGTCATAGCATTTTGGTAACCAGGAAGATATGGAGAAAATAATGGATTTTTCTATAAATTGAATAAAAATCTAATGAGAGTAAATTACGTAAATATAGTTTGGCCATGCATACTAGCTTAGGCTTTGCTTGCTCCATCAACTTCAGTCAGATTTGTCTGCCCAGCTTTTCAGTCAGACCATTTGTATTTCCAAGGCAGAAAATCTCCTTTAAAAGTTAGTTTCTCTCCTTATGTTTGTGAAATATAGTGGAAGAATTAATGAACTTATTCAAAAGGTAGATGCATCCTGGAGTACTCACTTTCATGAAGGACTATACATAATGGGACTTGTGTAGTAGCAAGCTACGTAATCATCTGTTTCTGAACATACAGAATTCTGATCATACAGAATTGAAAGACTCTACAGAATCATATTCTTTGGAGATAACTTTTTCATTAAAACAATACAGAATGAGAAACCTGACCCAAACTCCCTTGCGGACAACTAAAAGGCTTTGACAGATTTGAATCAGATTAGATCAGGTGGAAGCCATATAAGACCTCAATTAAAACAAATTTAAATTTACAGACTAATAAGATTATATTGGAATGCAAGAATACTTAGTCCTGAAATAGGTAGGTATCATACAATATAAAATGGAGTTTCTGTATATTGAAGAAGAGTCAGCTGAAAATTTTCTTAAGTCATATACAAAATGAATCAGAATATATGGGAGGAATTTATAATTTAGTTCTGTTTTATAACACTGCTTTTCACTAACACCTACACTGCCATGAGCAGAGCTTACATGACCTGCTGAGATTTATAGCAAAAAAAAAAAAAAGGAAATTAAATTAATTCTTGCTAATAAGTTCACTTTCTTTTTATTTTTTACTGAGTGATTAATCAACTCCGTTTGTTGAGAACTTAATTGCTATTTATTGCCTTTATGTAAATTCAGATTTCCAGAAACTAAAAATAGTGCTTTCCTGCAATAGCAAGCAACTATGATTCTAAAATGTGAATAAAAAGAACCAGTGCTTGTATTTTCATAATCAATTTTAAATTGGTGTAAGGGCAGAAAAATAATTAAGCAATCTGAATAAGGTTTAGAACAGAAAATATAATGGTCATTTTTTTTTTTTTTTGTCTATGTTTCCATAAAAAATCATGGATGTTACCAGGTTAAATAAAATGTGGTTGTTGTTTTCCCTGTTAATACCTCACCAAAGAATATAGCAGATGGGATCTGTGAATCCAGCATGGTGCTAGACTTGGACTGACTCTTATACAGGAAAACAATATTCACCAAATCCAGTACAGCTTCCAAAAGTACAAGATAAGATAATTAAAGCCGAGAAAGTTTCTCAACCTTTCTCATTTACACCATGTTCATCATGTGTAGCTGTCAAAGCATTTTACTATAGAGGCTGGTATTGCCCTCCCTGGTTTACAGATGGGGGAAACCAGGGCAAGGTTTTTGTCCAAGATTGTTCATCAAACCCAGGTAGAGGTTAAGCTCCCAACTCCTGAGCCCTAATTGAGAGAGTTCTCTATCTATTCTCAAAGCTGATATCATTTCCCTGCCATGATGCACAACTCTAAAGGTTAAATACCTTTATAATTATACTTCTGATTTTTTTTCTCATTCATTCTGATGAGCTCATGACTGCTGCCTGTCCTGGAGAATTTAGTTCTGTTTATCTGACAGAGGTAGTGCAGTAGAACTAAAGGTCTTTGTATTATGCCATAGTTAAACAAAATAAAATCTACTTGAATGACCCATGATGATGAAAAATCTGAGGAACATTGCATAACCATCTGAAAAAGCACTGTGCCTGTCTGCCATTCTCTCCTACTCCTTTCACAGTAGAACTAGAGATCATGTGCATAAATGCCTTATAAGTAAATAGTACGGTGTACAGTTTTCCAGAGACATATATTCATTAATTTTAAACTTATTTGCAGTCAGCACAACAAAGAGAGAACGTCAGCTGGTATAAGTACGCCTACTTTTAGTAATATGAAAATAATATAACACAAGGCATTTTTGAGCATTTGCAGAGTATAGGATTGTTTGTCTTTCCTTCCAAAAATGTGTATCTAAGTCTGATTGACATCCTGAAATCATATTCTCTCTGATAAATCATGTAATTCATCCAAAGAACAGTGTTTTCATGGCAAAGTGATCTTAAATGTTTGGAATGCACAAAGAATTGTTTTGAAATGCACCTTAGAGTGTCTCCCAGTTGTTCTTGGACCATCACTTCTAAAATTGTCTCTGTCTGGTAAAACTGTAAAACTCCATCAAAAACTGTCAAGCACATGTCCAGTTAAAATCTGCACTTATCTGAGCTGTCACAAGTATACATCTTCCGTGCTGTATCAGCGTCTCACTGATACAGGTATCTGAATATGCAATTAATCCTATGTTAAATCTCTGTGCCATAGTTGAGCAACACGAGAAGATTCAGTTAAATCTCTTCCTGGAGCAGTCACTAGAGGGAAGCAAAGACCTACACGTGTCTGTTCATGACGTCAATCAATGTCTTTATGGCCTCACTGACAAAATTTGGTCAGTATTCAATGTAAAATTTTGGAAATGGCCTACTTGGTGGAAAGCCACCCCTAGGAAAAGAGAGAAAGAGAGAGAGAATAAATTTGTGTGTGACTGAGCTTCAGATGCCACTGTCATTAAAAAAAATACAACTGTTTTCATGAATGATATTTTGAGAATTTGAGTCTAGAAAAGAAGCTTAATGCAGTGTGGATAAGCAAGATGGGCTTATGCCTTTTCTTCTTCGAAGCACTTCAATATTCAGAAAAATGCATTGTAATGTTTGTAGCATGTTAGCTGTGCATTTCATCATTTATATGTGGCAAAACCTAACATAAAATATACCTATTTCTTGATGTCTTTTTGTTGATTCTCCCTTAGTTATGAATGCTTCCATTCCACAGTCTCTTGTCTGTGGTGCTCTGAATTTCATCCTGCATCAACAGCTCTGTGTACACTGAATATACAGGTCAAGAGAACATCAAGTCATTAAATGAGTAGTTCATCATGCTCTCTATTTCTGCACAGAGAAGGCACAAAATGTATATGAACTTATGTTTGTCATTCATTTTATCAGGGGTTATATGGAGGTTAGGTTTACAGTACATTTGTATTGCTACTGTATTTAATTGATCCCTGTCCTGATTCCTGAGACTACAACTCTATTACCACTCTCTCATGTAAGCGGAGCTGGTTGAATTCCTTTAAAACAGAAACAGTAGAGACCAACATTACACTTTCTGACATTTGATTAAAGGAATATGCGTGGTATAAATGGCATTTGCCATAAAATTGAAAGGCCCAGAAATAAGTTTAAAATATATATTTTTTAAGTTATCAGTTAAAGTTCTAAATATTTTAAAGATATTAAGGACAGTATTTGTACTACATACCATTTAATATGAATAGAATAACTTTTGTTAATCTTAAGCTATAATGGATGGCTAGACCTTAATAAGAATAATACAAATGTATATCAGATTTAAACAAGTTTAAATGGATGGTAATAAACTACCTCCAAGTAGCTCCAAGCAAAGTAATTTCATGAAAAAAATGGTTGTGTTGAATAGCTGTTAAATTATGGCTGAATAGATTTTTAGCAGAAAGCATGGTGTATTTGTGATGGTTTTTTAATGTTACCATCATCTTCTCTGATAATGTTGAGTTAGAGAGATTTCTTGCATAGCTAGTTAACTAAATGTAATATACATATGCAATCAAGTGCATGTGCTGTGGATAACATCCTGCAATCCATGCTATTATTCTAAGCATCGGATAATATAATATAATTCTAAATTTCACAGGTTATGCTTGTGATTCCCAATGCTACATGTTATCCTAATGATGTAATTTCTGGTGGTTGTCTTCTCCCATCCATCTCCCCATATCTCTCTGGAAGCACAGCAAAATGCTTATTCTTTAAATTAAAGAATTATCTTTGCATATATCAAAAACATGAATTAAAATCACATTGCTATCAGTTCGTTCTTTAAGATAAATACATTCCTCATGTCAAGTTTACCAATAGATCCATTGAAGGTCTAGGCCTACACAGCACGCTGCACTGAGACCCTAGAGCCAGAGTCACTCCACAGTTATGGGCACAAATCCAGGAGTTATTTCAGCTCAAATAGCAATAATTAATGGATTGCACATGGTGACATATATAGCAACGCACAACCAGGAAAACAGAGTCATTCCTTATAATGATTTGATTATGGGTTTATCCTGTAAAGAGTACATTGTTTTGACCAAACTTAAAACTAAATCCTTTAGGTTTATACTACATAAGTGCAAATTTGACTGCAATGTAGGTATATTTGATGCCTTTTTTAAATGTCAGTGAGTACTTTGATATCTGCTTAATTGTCATCTTATTCACAAAAAGAAGCTATGGTTTTGATATCAAAATAGCTTAATATGTAAATATGTCAAATATCAGATAATGCAAACCAGAAAGTTTTCCTTAAAACCAAAAAGAAAGAGTTTACATGAACAACATCTGATTACATTACAGCACATACAGGAGTTCTAAAATGAGAGATATAGTCATATAGTCAGCAATATTCAGGAGATGGTTTAATCTCTTTTTGAATAGATTATACTCAAGAAATTGTAGCATATATAGGAAAAATTCAATACTATCTTTCTTTTTTGCAATGCCCATCACTTCCCCTCCCTTCTCTCCTTTTTTCTTTTAAGTGGGCAGTCAAACAATATCATTTTAGCTATATCAGTTGTGTGTGTACTCACACAGGCACTTTATTGTTTCAGGTACACACATAGATTAAAACCTTCAAGGAAAAAATGCTTATGAAATGTATTTACACCCCCTTACAAGAAGTACCACAGAAAACATAAAATGTCATTTTCTTTATTCTACTACACAGCAAGGAATGAGAATAAAATGCATTTAGCTGATATTAGATTCTATATGCTTTTAATGTTATTTATATTAGACAACAGGTGAAACAATGCACCTTAATGTGAATTACATTATATTTTCTTAATTGTAAATGCAGGAGAAAAACAATGATAAGTTTACCAAAAATGTATGCTTATATGTGTATGTATATATCCTTATTTATTTTCCTTGTACATTTGACTGATTGTTATGTCATTTATTTTTGTTTTTCATCAGAAGCAGACCATTATCATCTTGTATTTTTTCAGTTGATTTACACAAGAAAAATCTGATCAGACACAACCTTTTTTCCTCTGGGGTTATTCCATTATATGGAAAAAAAAAATATAATCTGGATCAAGGAAATATAGAGATGCCTAATTATCATAGTGAATCAGTATTTTAACCAACATTATAGCACAAGGTCCTCTTAGGAGATCCACAATCCTATAACCTAGCCACTAGAATTTACACACCTTTCTGTGATCTGGAAAATATCTAGCGCTCAGAAAAGACATCACATCTTTGCTTCGCTCTTACCTTCCTGCAAAAATATTAATATATCTTCTGTGTCATTTTCTGGAACCACAAACCACTAGTGTGTAGGTGCACAATTATTGATCATACAGGTTGAAATCCTAGACAAAAAAGGGTTACTATTGCATTACTTAATCTCAGGAATACAAAGTTGCTGTTTGTTCAGATATTTGAGGGGAAGAACCAGGGAGGACAGAGAGTGAGCTGAGAAGGTCTTTTCTATAACACATTCTGGTGTGTATGGAGTTCCTATACATACTGGGCATGCTATTTTAGAGATACTCTTCTTTCACAACCTCTCTGTGTTGCTGCCAGCTCCAACTGTTATCCAAATGTCATTTTATGACCTATATATTTTCCATTCTAGTTTGTCTAGACCTGTACATTTGCAGTTTATTTTGATTAATGCAAACATTTCTGAGAAAACACACAAAAATAATGGAACACTCAGGTCAGTGTTTTGGGGATGAGAATAAGTTTCTGATATTATTTTCAGTTGATATTGAAGTATAGGTCATCGCTATCCAACTTCACAGCTGGTGTTTTTAATACTTCCCCTTCTGGGTTTGTTTGTTTGTTTGTTTAATTTTCTTTAAGAAGACCCATTTCCAAATGCAAGCTGATACAATTGTGAAAATGATGTCTTGCTGAAAAGAGGATTTCATATATTTGACATTTTTTATTTTTTGTAACAGCATCATATCCTGTGTGGTCTTAAGCAGTTCTGTTTTTCAGATTTCAATTCCCGAAAAAAAAAAAAAAAAAAAAAAAAAAAAGAGCACATATCAGTTATCACTTCATACAGGCAAAGAATCAGTCAGGCTAAATATTCTGCCTATATGGTTTCTCTGCTGTATTTTCTTAATAATGGGGAGGTCTGAAACTTATGAAGCAGAAAATCTAGTCTGATTCTGCTTCGTGACATAAATAAGGAAGACAAATTTCTCATTATGTATTAATAACAATGGTATTTCAACACTTTTAATTGCCTCTTAAATCAGTTCCTAAAGACTAGAAGCCCAGAAATAACCTTTCAACTGTCTATTCTTCTTAATTTAAGTGGATAAGGTTTTCAAAAAGTTAAAAGCTAGAACTGAATGGTTCACATCATACTCCCTTTTCCCCAGCCCAATGATCTAGCACCTTTATTTACTCATGTACTGAAATTAATTTAACAAGACAGATAACACTCACGCATACAAAGTAGAGCCCATTTAGGTGCAAACATCCTGTTTTCAGGGATTACTTGTGACAAAGACAGCACTACATAGCAAGAAAACTAATTAACAATAAAACATTATCGGAAGCATTATAAAAAGACTTTCATGAACTGTGCCTTATAAATATTCAAAAATTGTTTTCCTATACCATGCACTGAATGTGCTATCATGTCCTACCATGTACTATCAACTTTGGGTTTCGCTTCTTCTCTGTTCTCCCTTAAACCTCATATTTTGGTTTCTTCTTCAATATGCTGTATAGCACATCAATTCTGCTCATCATAATTTTTTTTTTCTTACATTTAATGCATTCTTTCTAGAAGGATGTGTAAAAATAATGAAATTTTAGTTTGAGGGATATTTTGCCCTTTACAACAATGTAGTCAGTGAATATGTGGAAACTCCCAAATTGTTACTTGATAGGTAAAAAAGCAGAGTGACATAAGGATATTATTTATTTCCAGGAAAAAAAAAAATATATAAATATTTTATGTTTACTAAATAATTCAATATTTACTTATTTTACTCTTGTGTATACAGTTAATTAACTTAGAAATACATACCTGAAGTTAATTTCTATTTTGTGGTTTTAGTACTTTAGACTATGTGATTTTTCTTCAATCTTTTCTGCCATTTACATATAAAGTAATATTTAAATACCCAAGCTAATATACTTTGTGTTTTCAACTTACTCTACAGCTGGGTGAAAATGCTAGAATTTTTACAAACTATGTCAATGACTGTTGTCATATATTTCTTCATCTAGATTACCCTTTATTGCTAGTTTTTGGTGGAAAAAAAAAGCATAACAAACCCCTAATATAGCAAAATGCTATATAGTATGTACTCAACTTAGTTATATAAGTAGCTTCATTATCTTCAGTCTATTTGAGCTTAGCTTGATATCTGCACATTAAATGATCATGTCTGTCAAATTATTGGCACTGGTTGTCTCCCATAATTTAAGTTCCTGCGTTGCTGAACTGAAAGTCTCTTATTTATTTGTTAAAAGGAAACTGCAGTAGGTAGTTAAAAAGGTCACAATATAACCATAGATAAAGTCTACAAGAAAAAAATGTATATTTAATACCAAGAGTATTCCTGTCTTAAAAAACACATTTCAAGTAAGGACAGAGAACAGTGATACCATGCGAAGTCTTGGGAATCTAAACCGGTATAAGCAGTCCTATATGTGGCTATAAAGAAATAGTTTAATTTTGGATGTTGTTATAACTGATCTGCTTTTGAAGGAAAAACAAAAAACAAAAAACAAACAAACAAACAAAAACTCTTACTGTCCATCAGGCTTTATTTGTTGTTTTTTTACTTGTACACTTCCTTCCTCGGGAAGGCTTCAGAAGAGCCATCTAGAAGCCTTTGAACAAAGCATAAATTCATCAACAGATACAATGGAAAATTTAACACACCAAAAGTCACTACAAGTGCAGTATTTTCTGAAACAGCATCAGAGTGGCATTATAGTTTCACATTTTATTTCAGTGACTTCCATTTAACTTTTGATAAGTTTATGAGTAAAAACAAAAAACAAGCAGACTATTCTAACTGCTATAAAAGCTCAGCCAGAAAACTGAAAGTCAAGCTGTGTCCTTTTGGCCTAATAACAATTCTTGTAGCTGGAGTGAACTGCTAATACTGGTGAAGATGTACCAGAGCTGTGTACCATAAATTCATTCCTTGTTGTGCATTTTCTCTGATTCATTCTCCTTAGTTTTTAAGAGAGTTGTGTTGCTAAAAGAAGTACCACTGCTACTAAGATGATAATAGTATCATAGCCCTTATCAGTGTAGGAGCTTGATGCTTTTTTTTTTTTTTTTTTTTTTTTTTTTGGTATGTATATATATTTTAAAACATTAATAATATTGGGGAGGGGGGTGGAAAAGAATTACTACTTTCAAATAGAAATCTGAAACCAAGATTTCATGTTTGGTTTCCAGACTGTTTATAAGTTAAGGAGAGAGCAGTTAGATGTTGAACCCAAAGCCTCTGCATCCATGTGAGTTCCCAGGGGCTTTTTAGTATTCTCTAAAAGCTTATTCTAGACTTTCCAGTCTCAGAGATGCTTCTGAACACCTGGCTGACAAGGAGCTAAAATCCAGTTCCTCTTTTGTGTAGAATTTATATGGGGCAGCAATCACTATTTTTAACTCTCTGATAGTTCCATTTGAAAGGGAATAACAGGTCAGTCATTTGTATAACAGAGGTATCTGTATGTAGAAAACAGTTTCAGGTGTGAATCCCTATAGAAGCCTAAGAAGTGGAATGTTAATCATTCCTCAATTTTCTCTTGATTGTTTTATGTTTGCTTTTTTCAAGTCTACTGTGAACATTCCTCAAACACCTAACTCTCCCTGTTCACTGTTCACAACAATTTAGACACCTAACCCTCAGGCTTGTGTATTTTATTCCCAATACCATATAAGCCTCATCACAGTCATGGCTGTCACATTATGTAAGCATCTTTTTTTTCTGTACCTACTTCCCAGTTTCTCTGATCCCAGGACAAATGTGAACCAAATCAGGCCTTTTTCTTGCTAGTCATTTGGTACCTTTTAAAAGTCAGATGGAACTATAAAATATTTTGATGTTTTTAGTTCACCAAGAAATAATTCTCAAAGTGCTTTTCCTGTTTCACAATTTCTCCTGAGATCTATGTCTCACAAGATTATTAGATTAAGTTTGTCTGGATGTATATCCTCTGAACAAACTAACCAAAAGTTTCAGGGAGGCAATATTCAAGAATATGTGTAAGTCTTTGCACTTGAAGTCTTCCATATTTAGGATTAGAAATTTTGATATGTTTTGTTAAAAATTAAGTTAGAAATTTTACACAAGATTATTTAAAGCCCTCTAACCTTCTAGATCCTTTCATATGTGTACAGAGAGATGCATATTTTCACAGTATATTTGCTGGTATATGTTGTGTTGCTTTCCTGTCCTGTGTGGTTTTGAAAGTAAGGAGGAAAATCCTCCCTTTGAGAGGGGAAAAAATTAAGATCAAGATGATGATGATAGTGTTGTTTGGTTTTCTCCTCCTTTTTAAGTCTTTCTTGTGTGCATAAAAATGGCAACAAGTATATGTGACTAAAGGCAACATTTCAGTGTTGTACTTGTGATGAACTGCAAAATAACACCTACCAAGAAGCATCCTACATTTTGCTATTTCTAGTTTCCTTGATTTTCCTATCCAGTGCTCTGTAACATTGATCACAATATTTCAAGTCTCACTGCAGATGCCACCAAGCTTTAAAGACACAAGATGCAAAGGGAAAAATAACATTCACAAACTGTCTATGCAGTGTACTGCAGTATAGAGGCAATATATTATCTATGTTACCTTCATCTAGCTGGTTCAGATAATGGTAGCAGGCTACCTGTGGTAGAAGCAGCTCAGCACTTCGTTTTCTGTGATCCTGTAAACTGGAACAAATTATTTCAGGAACTGAGACACAAATCACTGCTCTATCAGAGTAAAAACTATTTCTGTGTCACCAGAGTCATTTCTTAACAATACCTACTTGTGGAATGTATGATTAAGACTGGTATAGTTAAGTGCACATTCATATAAATACATTTCATTCAGTATCAAAAAGTGACAGATGCTCATGAGGGAGTCGAGATAAACATGTTCAGTGTGACTGTTTTTGAATACGTATGTGTGTGTGTATACATATAAATGCCCTGACAATATTTTTTCTTGCTAACAGTATATGTATATAAATAAACATAAACATTAAAATATAATAATATATAAATATATAAATGTAATAAATATATAGTGTTGACAGTTGTTATGTGATAAATTTTGGGCCAATCCCAGGATTTTAGGCATTATATAGTATCTGTAGAGGATAAACCTATTTATTTCTACTTGTTATAAAATGTTTCTGAAAATCTATATTCATTTAGAAGTGACTGCTGAAGAATAAACTGTTTTTCTCTTCATTTTAAACAAGTTTTAACCTTTGGATAAATAATTTTCAGTTCATTTAAAAAAAATAGTAAAAAAAATAAAAATAAATTCATTTTTTTTTGGTGGAGCATACAGATTTGTTGGTGCCCCCCTTAATTTTTCTGCTGAAAACATTACCTGAAAACTCTTCTTAAACAACTTTTGCTTTTGATACTAACTTTGATTTTAAAGCAATCTGAATTGATTTTAAGAACCAAATTGTATCATGTATAATTTGAGAATATTAAATTACACTCAAGTATGCAAGTTCTCATGTGTAGAGAGAATTTTCAGTTTCTAAAACACAAGTGTTCAGGAAAAAAAAAAAGAAAAAAGAAAAAAAGAAAAAAAGGAAAAAAGGAAAAAAGGAAAAAAGAAAAAAAGGCTATCATCAGTGGTTCTGCTGTCACTTGTCTGCTATAATCTCCTTTACTCTGTATAGGTACCATGACTTTATCACTTCTTATCTCCTATAAAAATGAATGCTTAGAATGAGACTTTCACATGACCAAGAAAAAATTATTGTGTTTCTAGATGAATGTAAATATTCAGCTAATCCCTAATCTAATAAAACATTTCTGAATAGCATCTAGCAGACTAGATCTGTAGTCTTAGAATAGCATGTATATTTTTTTACAATGAAGTTTTTCAAATTGTTGTTCTCCCCATTTAATTCACTGTGGAGTAAAGTACATGGTTCAAACCTTGCAATATTTTGCCCTTACTTTGGGAAAATTCACTTGTGAACATTTCTTGAATGAGGACTGGGGGAAAGGTTCTTGATAAAACAAATTCTTTGTGTCTCAGTAGAGTTCTTAAGACACTCCATGCTGTAACGTTGGCACTGAAAGTATTTTGACTAATATGCAAAATAACCTGTACCATTTTGAGCTTTTCATGGACCTGGCTACCATTTCCAGTGGGAAAATTGCTACAGTCATGCTCTCTGTATAGTTTTATGTAATTCCTAAATTAAAGCCTGTGTTTGTTTTCAGGAAGCAAGCATGGATCATCCAGAGGTTTCTTTTTAGCAGAATTGTCTGAAATAATAGCAACTTCTGTCTTCATGAGTACTGAACAAGTAATTTACTGTTTACATATACATGCACATGCTTCACCTTGTATTAGACATCTGGTATCTATGTTTTTGTTTGTTTGTTTGTTTTGCTGAGGAGGAAATAGCTTCTAGTCAGAAAGTAAATGGCCCTGGTCAATATTTCAGTGCAAAAGTGGGTCATGGGAACAATGACTAAGGGAACAATGTGACAGAAGATGCTACATCTAGACAATGAAAATGTCTGTCTTTCTTTAGTCCCTGGTCCAGAATATTAGAAAAAATAGAACTGCATAAAATGTTGATATGATTTAAGACCCAGAAGTAAGAAATTTATTATGCCATAAGACTTGCCTGTCCTCCAGTTAAAATCAGAAGGAGTGTTGAACAAATGCTTTCCAGGCTGTAGACAGTGACTTCAGAGAGAAGTTCAGACGAAAAAAAGTTTCTTTAACATTTCAGTTTATTTCCATTTTTATATTGTGGACATTAAAAAAAAAAAAAAAATCTAAGTGTAACCCTTAGGCAGAATCAGAAAGATTAGATTGCAGGGAGATAAACTTTCAGACAAAAAAAAAGAAATAAAAAAATATCTTGACTCAGCAGTTCTTATAAAGTCATCTGTTTCAGTCTACTGCTAGTACAAAATATACATTTGCTTTTTCTGGTCAGCAAAAGCTCCTGCAAGCAATATTTTTTCCTGATATGTCAGTTCATGTTGTGTTTCTTAAATCTTATATGATTTCAAGAAAATGGTCTTTTCTGTCTCCTATAAAATATAGATCTTCTCATCTCTAGATGTATATTTTTGCTTCTCATACTCCAAGAATTTGTATAATTGAATTTCACAGTTTGGTTGAAAGTCAGATTTTACAAAATTTATAATATTAACATATAACGTATTAATTAACATTGTTACAGGACATTTCTACCCCCTATATGATATAAAAAGATATTAAATCTGGTACAATTATTAGGAAAATAAAACATTTGTGTTACTATATTTTCTAATAGATTATAAAAATGTGAATATTATTCTGTTTGCTGTTACATTCCAGAAAGGGTCATGTAAAAATATGAGTGAGGACTGTGATTCAGATAACTACATGCAACTTTATTTCTCTGAGGAAGTCTTGCATTTCTCATTTTCTTTGCTTTTTGCAATTTTTTAATGTTATATCTTCCTTATATTCCTCTACAGCAGATGATATTTCTTTTTTCGTTGTTTGTTTTCTTTGTCTTTCATGGTAGATGAGAATGCAAATATTTTGAACTATAGTTGTTTCTGATGTAGTTTAAGCATGCATTAAGTTCAACCAGACAGTGCTAAACATCAGTACTCTGGAGCTCAGAATAAATATATACTTTCTGTCATAAAAAAAAAAAAAGAAGAGTTAAAGAGTTATTGAACTTCTTAAATATTTCTGAAGCTGTTGTAAATGCTATCCATTTTATTATATGAGCAAGGCATATTATTGATATATCAAATTTTCATGTTGATGAACAATATACTCAGTCAGAATGTCAGCTCCTCCAATATATGCCAATAACTAAAATAAATACACTGATCCTTATACATGGTCACATCATGCCTTTTTCTTATAGTGGGTAGGTACAAGACACCCCAATAAAGAGATTGGAATAAGACAAGCAGTTCTGATTGATCCCAGGAGTTGAATGTACCCTCCCTGATAGGACTTACAGGATGGCAAACCATCCTGGATCATTATGATTATTATTATTATCATTATTATTATTATTATTTATTGTGCCATAAGAAAACCTAGAGTAAAAATTGGAAAAAAATAAGGCAAAGTACTTCATCAGACAGTCTGCTGGTGGGGAGTTGGATTTGTTATTGAGAGAGAGATTTTCAGTAAGAGAACCAATTGCAGAAATATCACTGTGACTTACAATGTCTTTAAACAGGTAAGTTTAGGACAAAAAGTGCTTGACTACCGAGTGGGGTTAAATAAATATTTTTTCCATAAATGATAGACTGCATAAGGTACCCATTGTTATTTTTTGAGTTGGAGAAGATTCACCATTTATAAATGCAGAAGGTGGATTAAATCAAACAGCTATATAACCATTGCAGTTTTTCTCCTAATAATTGATCTTCCTACCCAAATGCAGGAATATCAGCTATGTACCCAGACTTTTAGTCCCAAAGTAAGAATAGTATTCAGAAAAAATCAAAGTACTGTTGAAACTGAAAAAAAAAAAAAAAAAAAAAAAAAAAAAGACTAAAGTAATATTCCTGTGAACACCAGTAAGGAGAGCTTTGGTTTGGTTTAATTGACTTTGTAGAAAGCCTTGGATTTAAGTACATTATGTGTATATGCTGGCAAGCTCAGATAATGTCTCTATGTAGACCATAACTTCTCCATTACTATTTGAGTGCACTTAAAATAATTTCCAAACACATAAACGTATGCATGGATTAAAAGGAGTGTGGCCAGCAGGTCAAGGGAGGTGATCCTCCCTCTCTCTACTCTGCCCTGGTCAGGCCTCACCTGGAGTACTGTGTCCAGTTCTGGGCTCCTCAGTACAAAAAAGACAGGGATCTCCTGGAAAGAGTCCATCGGAGGGCCACAAAGATAATAACGGGGCCTGCAGCATCTTCCCTATTAAGAGAGGCTGAGAGACCTGAGTCTGTTCAGCCTGGAGAAAAGAAGACTGAGAGGGGATCTCATCAATGTTTACAAATACCTGATGTGTGGGAGACAGAGGGATTTGGCCAACCTTTTTTCAGTGGTTTGTGGGGACAGGACAAGGGGTAATGGCCACAAAATGGAACACAGGAAGTTCCGCACCAACGTGTGAAAGAACTTCTTCACTGTGAGGGTGACGGAGCACTGGAACAGGCTGCCCAGGGAGGCTGTGGAGTCTCCTTCTCTGGAGATATTCAAGGCCGGTCTGTACATCTACCTGGGCAGCCTGCTGTAAGGAACCTGCTTTGGCAGGGGGGATGAACCTGATGATCTTTCGAGGTCCCTTCCAACCCCTTCAGTTCTGTGATTCTGTGATTCTTTGATATTTTCTATAACTGTAGGATTCCAGGCAACTGAAGGCAGAATGAAGATTTGTCTGCTTGTAACATTTCAATTGTTCAGTAACCCTGCGTGTTGTTTCCTTCCCCCAAAAAACTCTTTTATGTGTTCAAAGTCACATGCAGAACAAGTCTGACACTTTATGACCCAAAGACAGTAATTCCAGATATGTTCTTTTCTAGCTGTTGTTGTAAAAGCATACCACCACTCTGTGGCTATTTCCTCCACCTATGAATGTGCTGGTACTTATGATAATGCCTCTGGCACTGTTTCAGCATCAGTCTGCTACAGACTTACTCAGGCAGTGTTACATTTCCATGTACCAGAATTAAAGTATATTACAGATATCTTTCCAACATAATGCAGGAAAAAGTAGCACTGGAAATTTAAAGTACCAATGAAAAGAAACTCTAATCAAAACAGCACATTATTGCAACATTTTTACTCTGTGTCAAGCAGGATTGGACAGGATCTTCTGGGTCACGGTGCACAATGACCAGCTTGGGCAGGCAATCACATCATAAGATTCTGTTATTAAAGTTATATCACAAAAGCTGTTGGACTGTGACTTGTCCATGAGCCAATGCAGCCCAGGTTAAACTGCTCCCTCCCTCATTATTTTCCTGGTGGATATAACCAAAAGTCTCAAAACTCTCTCAATCTCTGTTTTCCTAGATTTAACAATTTAAGCTCCCTTAGAGTTGTCTTTCAAAACAGGTAGTCAGGGAATGTAAAATATAGCAACCCTTTCTTGGTACCACTTTCAATCTGAATTCATCATTTCTGATCATGAGTGACAAAAGTAGGGCACATAGATGTAATATTGCACATTAATGATGTGGAATAGGACAAAGAAGTAAATGGTAGTCTATTTGAGTCAAAATTGATTTGGAAAAAGCTGATAAAGTATCTTCTGATGAAATAGAATAAGATATCCTTCTGAAATACAAATGTCAGATTTGACCTTCAGTGAGGCTATTTTAAAGTTCCTAGGAAGATAAATATGACTTAAAGCTGTACTGCACAAATCTCATTATTTCAACATATTGATTTTTTATTTTCATGAACTAAACGCTATGTATTGTCATTTCAAAAGCTGGTTTTGTTAAACAAGAAGCACACTGATCACACAAGAACTATTTGCATAAAATATCCCTGGACTTAGTTATCACAAATTGACTGAAAAAAAATCAAACCAGAGGAAAGAATTATTAATTCTTTTCTTAAAGTTTCTCATGTTGAAATAGAAGATACAAAAGATTGTTAACTGTCCCAAAAGATTATTTACCTGAGCAAATTTTATATTTGAGTAAAAGGTGTTCTCTGAGAGAAAACTTTCTGTGGAAGCTTTTGGAATACCTGGTCTGCTGAGGGTACAAACTCCAAATTGTGAATAGTCAAGTCTTAGAAGTATTTAATTACTTATTTTCTCCCACTTTCCACAGGAAATGTCTCTACAGAACACTGATATGTAATAAAATAGTTATGAAAGAACACTACTATAAGCAGAGCTTGTGCCCTCATGTGGGAATGTTTTTTTTCATGTTTATTAACTGGTCTTGAAGAATGATACTTGGGTTAATGTGTTTTAATGCACATGTAGTAAGAGTCTCATATGTATCTTGAAATCTGCCAAGCAACACCAGAGTGTATCAAATGAGAGTGCGACCTAGAAACTTTGTGCTGGATATGTCTGAAGTGTAATCACATATGTGTGAACTTCAGCACTGTGTGTTTTGAGTACTGATTTCCAAATACATTTGGCGTAACAGACTGTGTATCTTTAAGATAGCATTCTAAAGAGAATCATGGTGGTCAGGATCTGAGCGTATACTGGAAAACCAGGAGTCATAAAATAAAATCAGTGGTTTTTACAGGCTTAAATATGGTCACAGAAATGCTTTATCATTGTAATATTTTCCTTTCCAGTAACTTAGTTACAGAATCAAGAGTTCTCTATAGATATAGCAGAAAAGAAACCTTCAACCAAATCAATCTGAAATTCTATTTTAGCAGACCTTTTCAGATACTCATCTTTACCTCTTGTGACAAACTGACCTTTCAGTTTGACAAAATTGACCTCAGGAAATAGGACTGGTGATCATGCCATGTTTTTTTTCTCCCTATCCAAGTATATCTGTGTATCTGGATGTATCTGGGTGTGTCCCCACTCAGAAATAATTGTCTTACTTCCTACAAACCTCATGTAAGTAAGTGACTGGATAATAAGAGCGCTACAGGAACGGCTGCAAACTCAGCTCCCGTGTTTCAGACACAAGAGAATCTGCCCAGCAACAGACATAAATGCATTTAACATATAAAAATCTTCATCTGTATCTAAGAATCAGCCACCAACACAAAAATCCATGAAAATCATACTTTTGTAGTTCCAAACTTTTTTTTTTTTTTTTTTTTTTTTTTCCTGTGACCTGATGAGCAGCGACTTCTCCTCCCACTCGTAGTCTTTATGTACGCTTTGAGTATTCCTGCTGCTGTTGTACATTTGGGCCTCTAGGTGGAACTGAAGGGACTAAGAAGACTTTTTGGTAGGACCTGTACAAACAATTAGGATAATCTCTGCCCTGAAGAGTTCCAGTCTAAACGGCCAAGACAGATAAATTATTGAATGAGAAACAAACCAACAAGTCACTTGGCTTTCTTTGAGTAGAAAAGCAGGGATTTATAGGATGTATTCAGGATATATTCATTAAGCAATTATTAATTTAATTCTTCAGTACCCACCAACAGCAGCACCACCTCCTGAAAAAGATGGCACTGTTTTGTATCACTTTCTACAACTTACTTCTCTTAAACACAAGTCCTGTTAATCCCATCATATACATACACAATTTTTGATACTTAAATTAAACAGATTTTGTTTTCTGCATAGTTCTTGTGATTTAGAGTTGGTAACTTTGCTTTAAACTGAATTGCAGGAGAATGAATAATGATTTTGATGTATGAGGATTGACCATGACATTTTACTTTTATGTCCATTTTTTTTTTATATCCAGATGTAGTAACTTCTTTTATTTGTGATAGCACTCAGAAAAGACAAAAATATTGCTATTTTTGCCATGGTCTGCAGGACGAATCTAGTGAATTATTTAGTATTGCTGCATAGTTGTCTACAAGAAAAAAATGTATGTTGTTTCCCTATTGCATAGTTTGTGTGAGAAAGGCACAGAAAACAAGATGGCTTCACTTCATCTTCCTTATAGAATATATTTATCTTCCAAAATGTCAACATTTTTCATGGAAATGAAATTCACTTGCTGGCCATTTCTCCTGTTTATGTTTGTTTGTTTTAGTATTTTCTTCTCACAAAATCCAAGAAAACAAATCTTTGGTGAACAACTTTGTGTAACATCTTCAACATTACAAGCAGAATTGTAGAGAGTCATTTATAGCATATCTCTCAAGTGTGCTAAATGCACTGCAGTGCTTTACCAGGGGTGCTTCTTTAATTTCTGATTGAGTGGGTCATAGAAAAAAATTGACTGTTCCATCATGTGTCTCAGACTTTCTCATAATATGTCAGGAGTGGGAGGTGGAGAATAGGAGTGGGAGTAGAAGGAAAAAGTCCCTGTGCTTTTTTTTTTTTTTTTTTTTTTTTTTTTTTTCCCCTGAAATCACGAGTGTTATTAGCTACAATGTGTTGAGATCAGTCCCTTACAATGTAGTTCTTCAGCTCACAGCTATACACTGTTTGTCTATGTAGTCCTAAAGATTCTTGGTTGTCAAGTGAAAGCTATCACAGTTACTACAGATTTAATTCTTCCTCCTTCATCATTAGCTTACAAAAGTCAGTAATGATCAATCTTGGTGAGATTTAACAATCCTTTCTCCACTCTTGACATCTCCAAAGGGGAAGTGGCATTTCTATTCTTCTTGTCAATTTTACTTTGTTAAGGGCATCTTTTTACTGCAATCAGGCATTTGAACATGTGGCATGGACTGCTTACAACAAATATAGGCAGCACTGAGAGGCAGGAAAAAAATATTTTGTTTGCCCGTGGCCTGGATAAATGAGTAATAACCCTGCTGTGATATCAGGCTTCAGTGTGAGCTGTCTTAACCTGCTGGGCTAACTTTTAAGCAGCTGGGACACACTGGAAGTTGTGCTATATTCATGGGCTAGGCTATGATAAAGACTGACATGTATTTCTATTTCATAGTTGTAAAGTAAACATATTGTGATTATTCTGAAGGCTTCTTTGGAAGCAATATTTCATGGTGAGGTCCTAATTTAGTCTTTCTTCCCTTGGAAATGCTCACCATAGATTTGAGATCCTGTGTGTTTACAAATTCAGATCACAGCTTCATCCCAGTTACTTACACCAGTTAGCATGGAGATAATAGAACCAGAAAACTGACTAAAAATGCCATTCTGCCCTGAAAACAAAACAAAACAAAACAAACAAACAAACAAAAAAAACCCACTGTCCATTTCTCTCTCTCTCTCCATAATAATTTCATGAGGTACTGCATATAGTAAGATACAAACTCTGCCTTTGCTTCAAGAAATAGACATACACTTAGCAGTAATTCACACTACAGTCATGTTAGATTATTTGTGCTTCTTGTATTAAGCATGAAGTCTTGATAATTAACATTTGTTTCAGAACTTTTCAGGAAATAATTTACTGTGCATTCATCAGAATGTTGTTAACTTTCCTTCTCCATGGTCCCTAGTAGCATGATTATCCTCCACATCCAAAAAACAATACTCTGTTACCATTTAGAAGATGCTGCTGTGTAGAAGGAAACCGTCTCCAATTTGCTTATAAGTACAGAGAAATCACAAATCAGATATTAAATAAAATTATTTTAAAAGTCAGGCTTGAATTAGAAAAAAAGTGTGTTTGTATTATGTGTGAATGTGTTGGGTGTGTTTTATACATTTAACTGAAAAACATAAATTCAAAGTGAATATGTGAAATACATTTATTCAAAGTGCTTTAAATCTCCTTTCTTTTTTTCCTGAAATTCAGATATTAAAAATAACATAAATGATGCATTGACCTTCTCCTTATTGTCTATTATGTTCTGTGTATGTGAGGAAGAGAAAAACAAGCATTGTGTTGAAGCATATCATGGTAATTATAAGGTTTCCGATTTCTTGCACTTATAAGTTTCTAATGGTTTCCTTTATCATCAAAGCCTAGTCAACTCATTATTTCTGCATCATCCATGCCATCCCTCAGTGCACAAAATGTAAGAGTTAGACTACATGTTTTTCATCTTTTTCATCTTCTTTTTTTTTTTTTTTTTAGTGTTTCAGTCCTCCATCCTCCAGACTAAGAGATCCAGGTAGCACATTCTGCACCCACTGCCAGGTGCTGTGGAGCCAGTGGCTCCCTGGGGCCGGGACAGGGAATAGTGGGTGCTCCCTGGGTGTCTGGGCCAGGCCAGACACCATACACCACCACCACCCCAACCAGGAGCAGGGTAGCCTGTTTCTTCCAGATCTTTTTTCTCTCCTGTTAGAAGAGAAGATAATCCTTCAGAGCAAGGCATTTGTCCCTCAGTAAATTACCACTTTTCTGCAGTATCTGGAAGGGATTCAAAAGAGAGAAATTTCAGAACTGTTGACCTCAGATGCAGCCTCCAGTTCCTTAGCAATTGTCAAGTGTTTGTGTGGGGGCAAGGGGAAAAGTCATGCAAATACCTGCAGAAGTTAATGCAATGTGGAAAGGGATGATTAGTTATTAAGTACATCCATGCCTTATGTTACACAGATAGCAAGCCTCTTAATTTTAAAAGCATCTACTAATTTCTGTTATAAAACTTTGTTGTCATTTTTTTATAAATTTGCCAATTTAATTGGACTGAGTACTTTTGCTGTGCCTGGCTGGGATGTTAACTTTCCCTGCAGCAGCCCATACAGTGCTGCGCTCTGCACTTGTAGCTAGAACAGCAGTGGTATCACACCAGTGTTGTGTCTGCTGCTGAGCAGTGCTGGCACAGCATCAGGACTCTCTCTAACCCTCCTAGGGGGTGGGCAAAAAAGTGAGAAAGAAACATCACCAGGGCAGCTGACCTAAACCAACCAAAGGGATATTCCATACCAGATGATGTCATACTCAGCAATAAAAGGTGGAAAAAGGAAGAAGAGGGGAGGGGTGGGCTCTCATGAAAACGTCTGTCCTCCTCCCGAACACCAGCTACGTGCGTTGAGGCCCTGCTTCAAGGACGTGGTCAAGCATCGCTCATTTGTGGGAAGTAGAGAGTAATTTATTTCCTCTGCACTTCCACATAGCCTTTACTTGTTTTGTTTTGTTATTCCCTTCCCCCTCCCTTTTTCCCTTTCTCTTTTTTCCCTTTAGTTGAATTCTTTAATTAATAATTATATTTCCTTAATAATATTTTTTTCCCCTTTAATTAAATTATCCTTATCTCAGCCCGTGAGTTGTTCTTTCCTTTACTTCTTCCCCTCCTCATCTGAAGAGGGGGAGTGAGAGAGCGGTTGTGGTGTTCAGCTGCCTAGCACGGTAAAACCACCACAGTACTGTAGGTGCATCAGGTATTACTCTCTGCCTGAATTTTAATGGGGTTGAAACTTCAGCTAAATTACCAGTCAGTATAATTTCTTTTTTTCCTGGTACCTAAGGTTTCCTGTTTGAAAAGATTTAGGTCTTGCACACTCTGGAGCAAGATATACAGTTGCATGACTGTCACATAAATGCCCGTAGGCACCTCTGTGGAAAAAGAATATCCCACGTGCAACCAAGATAACAATTTCCAATAAAATCTCATATTCTGTGTGTTACGTAAAGGTTAATTAGTGGTTGGTTGTTAAACTGTTTGAAGTTACAGGTATTTCAGGTTTCCTTTAAATTATATCTGATAGCACCAAAATCCCATTGTGGAGCTGGTTGTGGGAAATCAACACAATAAAACTCCTGTGTCTTGATGCTCAGTGAAAAAGCAGCCTAGTTGCAAAGCATAAGAGGGAAGAGGAATATTTGGAGGAGTTGTAAAGAGGGAATATTGGCATGATGAGTAGGAGAAAGAGAGATGCTGGCTAGAGAAACAAAGTGGGCAGATAAGAAGCAGTAGAAGGGGAGGAAGTGAAAGGTGCTGGAGAGGGAGACTGTAACAGAAGTGGGGAGAGAAATGGGAAAAAACAACTGCTGTGAAAATAAAACAGTGAAAAGTGAAAACACTGTGATTACTGGAATACACTCCCCTCAGAACCTAGGGAAATATATATATATATATATATATATTCCTGAATTTTGGGCAGTTGTCAGTAAAATATAGTGGAATTTCATAGTGGGAGGTTGAGAAGGAATCCTGCTTGTTTGTTTTTCTTTTCTGAGCTTAAGAAACTACATAAAATTGGAAAAAAAAAAAAAAAAAAAAAAAAAGTAGAAAAGTGAAAGCATTATTTCATTTTTCCATGTGAGTTTTGGAAAGTTGGAAAAATCCAGGATTGAAGTTACTTGTGTAATCCTAATTCAGTCATTTTGCGCATATGTGCTTTGGTTCAGTTTTAAATTACATAGCCTTGTAATTCCAGTTAGTTGTAAGACACCTACTTCACTCAGTGTACAGAGTACATTTCCTTTGCAAATCAGTCGAGTTTTAGAACATCAGTTTCTTCTTTCAGGAATCAAAGAGGGTACATGCACTGGGGCTTTCCTGGGAAAGAATCATAGAATCATAGAGTGACTTGGGTTGGAAGAGACCTTAAAGATCCCCTAGTTCCAACCCTGCTGCCATGGGCATGGTCACCACCCACTAGATCAGGTTGCTCAAGGCCTCATCTAACCTGGTCTTGAACAACTCCAGGTATGGGGCATCCACAACCTCTCTGGGCAACCAGTGCCAAATGAAAAGAAAATCCTTCTCATAGGCTTTGTGACTTTACAAACTAGAAGTCCAGTTAACTAAAGGGCCCAAAAGATGGTAAAGAACAAAGGGAAAAATGCAAGGTGCTCTGAGATAGGGAACAGAGTGCTGCTAATTGTCAATAGAAGCAATAAGTCCTGTCCAGGAGCTGTGGGCAGAATTACTTTGCATGGAAAAGGAAGTGATCACAGAAAGTATCACATGATTTCAGCAGAGGAAAGAAGAGCTTCATATCTAAGTAATTTGAAGGTTGCTATGGAGAACTGGATTCTTATCCTCTCTCTGTCCTCTCTGTGCTGAGTCATTTCCATCAGTCTTCACAAATGGTGTTACTTGTATGGTCCTCAGCCATTCCTCAGTGCAACTCATTTTCAGGTCCAAAACTTTGAAATAATTGACTCTTGCTTTTGCTTGCCAGCCATGTGTTTCTGAACTCATCCTATTAGTATCAATAATTATAATTATTAACAAGAATTTATTTCAGCAGTTCCTAGACACTAGTATAGACTCCATTGTATTAAGAATTTTAAAAGTGATAATCATTCTGCCCAAAGACAGATTGCTGTTATCTAAATATCTAAGACAGACAGACCACAGGAGGGGGGGCAATAGAACAGTGGGGTGGAAAATCATTTGCTCAAGGTCACTCAGGAGGCATTTAATGGCAGTGGGATAAGATGCACTTAGAATCACAGGAGTTATGCTGCTAGGAGACATTTGTTTAAAAATATTGCTATGCATTTAAATAAAATGATCTGTAATGGAAGCCTGTCACCTGTGATCTGAGTCAAGTAATTTATTATGTAAGCACCATACAGATAATTTACAACAGTTCTTCTGTGCCTTTAATGTACAGTAACTGTAATCATGGAATTGCTTCTGAAATCTCTTTTATGCTATTTGGCACTCCATATGGTAGTTGGATACTGCAGGAAAAAATATCCTCCAGGAATCATTGAGCCAGGCTTTAAGCCAGGCAATCTCCTCTAACACTTTCAGAGCAAGCCATACTATAAAAATGTAAATGTGGCAGCAATACTTCTTCTTCAAGCCCATATTTCAAAAGGTAAACGTAAGTGTTGCTCAAACCACGATGAAGCTTGAGAGCATTTGTAAAGGACATAAAAAATCCCGGTTACTCTGTGTGGGAGGCTTTACACACCTGTGACTGTGAAGGCTCTGTGATTCAGACATATATCATCCAACGACATCGGTAGAAAGACTTACAGTAATTGCAGCTCTGCACAATTTTCTTTCCTCTTTTTCCTCTCCACCTACTTCTATTTTAGACATCTTATGTGGCAAGCACTCCCCCATTCTCCCTTCCTGAGGCATTTGGGTAAACGTTACCCACAGAGAGGTGTGGTTTTCTAGTGTGTTCACTGGCATAAATGAACGAACGAATACAACGAACACGTAACAGATAAGATAGCAGAGATAGAGGGGGATGAAGAAGAAGAAAGGAAGGGCAAAGATGAAATAATAGAATGAGCAAGAAGATATACAAGTACTGGGAAACAAGAATTCAAGTGACAGAAGTAAAATAGGAAGGAAAAATAGGAAAAGAAATTGGAAGAAATATTAGAAAAAGTAGATCATAAATGTTATAAATGTAAAGAAGGATCCAGCCTTGAAGAGGGAAAATGAGCTCCTACTGCAGTTACGGAGCTACCAGATTGGTGCCTCCGTTGTGCTCTTTTTAAAAAGGGATTGTTAGTGCAAGTTTGTCTTTCCTGTGTTGTGAAGGAATGGAAAAATAACAGTAAATACATTAGCAAATTTGCTTATGTGCAATCTAGAAAAGAACGAAAGAAAAGCAGGAAAAACAAGGAGACAAGAAAGAGGAACTGAAAATATAAAAGAGAAGACTGTTGAACAAGCAAGAGATAGGTGGAAAAGTTAAGAATAAACAGAAGGGGAAAGAAAAGAAGCAAGGTCACCAGCTCTCTCCTAAAAGATTGAAGAGGAAATTAGTCAATAGGATATGAAGACTAATTCTGGAATGGGAACAGGGAGTGGAAGCCTTGCAGGAAAAAGGTGGTAGAAATAAACTAAGTTTTCCCCTTGCAATTTTCAAACCCCTAGTTTAATAATTTGATCTGGGCTTTGATCTGGGTCAAATAATTTATTTTATTTTTAGTTTTTGTCTGTTATTTAAACATGAAACATTGAAATGAATCAATATCTAGGTTTAGACCGCATTGTCTAAATTAAAATGAAGTGGTACTAGCTAATTACTCCATTGGTCATACTGCAGCAGTGCTTTCTCAAGTAAAACACACAAATTATATTAAAAAGCCGGAAGTGGCAAAGAAAAAGCTCAAGGGATCTGTCCCATACCAGCCCCGATCCCCTTCCTTCCCTGTGCCTCATACTTCTCGTGGACTTCTAACACTGAACAAGTTTTCCTGCTTGCTTCCAAAAGTCTTCATTGTGTAAAGATATGTATCAAATATATATGCCACTTTTCTTTCTCGATCTTATTCTGTGTTTACTTGTTTATTAATATTTTGTGAAAATTTGTTGCATCCATGAGTATCTCTAAGAGAAATCTAAATAAACTTTAAATAAAGGACTACAGAACAATTTAAAGTCCTAGTAATCATTAAAAATACATTTTAAACAACCTCTTTATTTCTTCGGAGTCAAGCAATCTATTTTGGTTTGATTTGCTAATTAAGACATATACTGGGAATGTCATGCCCTGCATATAAACTGCAGTTGAGTTTGGCCTAAAATTCCACTTCAATCTCAGATTGACACAGGTCACCTGGAAAAATAAATTTTTTTTAAAAAAAAAAAAGAGAGAGGGAGAGAGGAAGAAAGAAAGAAAGTGGGAGGTGGCTAGGGCAGGGATCTGGCATGGATATTTGCACTCTTTTTACCAGCATGACCTCTACTGAAACCAAAGTGTCTGTAAAGCACAAACTGTTTTAATAGTACCACCATGCTTAATTTTTCTTTTGGAGCCAAGGAAACTGTCCAGTAGTAAGGCTTATTTAAGTAGACTTATGCTGCCCGGGATTTGATTGAACAATTTTTGATACAGGATACATCTACGTTTCAGC
The DNA here is from genome assembly GCA_011074415.1 of Stictonetta naevosa. Taxonomy (NCBI): domain Eukaryota; kingdom Metazoa; phylum Chordata; class Aves; order Anseriformes; family Anatidae; genus Stictonetta; species Stictonetta naevosa. Next base: position 87,732,003 of record CM021699.1, on the reverse strand, counting down.
AGGCTGTACCAGTTCTATGTTCCCAGCTGTTTCCAGGCATGTTTCCCATGCTTGTTTCCAGCTCAAGTCCCAGACTGAGGCCAGATATGGCCATACACATACTGTCTGTGTACTCTGCTCCTTGTTGTGGAAACCACATGAATTTCAGGACAGAGACATGGTGCAAGTAATAAATTTCCGGTCTGGATCATCAAGGTACCTGGGTAGAAGGGTATGCTGAGAATCACCTCCACAGTGGAGTACAGGTGATGTTTAATGGATGTGGGTACTTGGAACAAGTGGGAAGTGATGATTTTCCATACTACAGCCTTCACCACTGTGACTCTGCATGGATTTCTAAACTGAAATTTAATTTGCAAGATCTTACACAAATACTCCCTTGTTAATTGCTGGGACCTAGCAGTTTTTAATGTTTCCTGCAGAGACTACTGAATGCCTAAATCACTGTAAAAACGCACATCTCAGATGCTTTAGGTATTTTGAAAGCTGCAGAACAAAGATTAAATCTTAGAAATATTTTTTAAGTGTTGTGTTCTACAACAGCAGTTCACATTTCTGCATTCAGGTTTTGGTGTGCTAAAAAACATCAGTTGCTTTTAAGCTGTAGATTGCCACTTGCACATTCGATTGGTAATTTACTTCCTTATTTTGTACATACAAGCATTTATTTGGAGTATTAATTTTAGTGTGAGATACTATCTTTGAGATGCACTTCAGAATATACCTTTTTCAGAAATGCTCACTGTAGATGTCCTAGAAAACTCTTGTCAGTCATAGTTTTGCCCATATTTAATTATTTTAATTTTCTGTTAATTTATAAATTAAGATCTGGGATGACATTAGGAAAAAAATTCTTTACTCTGAGGGTGGTGAGGCACTGCAGCTGAGAAGTTGTGTATGTCCCATTCCTGGAAGTGTTCAAAGCCAGGTTGGATGGGGCTTTGGGCAACCCAGTCTAGTGGGAGGTGTCCCTGCCCACGACAGGGGGGTTGGAATTAGGTGATATTTAAGGTCTTTTCCAACCTAATCCATTCTATGATTCTATACTTTTGAGGTAATAAAAAGTCCATCTTGAAACAGATTTGGTTTGGTATTTAATAAATACCCTGGTCCATCCTTGTGCATAATTCTGCTGGTTTGCCTAATTAGTGCAGTGGAGGAAATATTCAGCTATAGTTTTGCTGTCTTAGTTAGGGATGTTACAAGGATCTTCTGTGTCACTATGATACCTTTACTACTTTCTCCTTTTAAAATGTTAATTCCAGTGATATTCCCATAGATCAAGGGAATTCTAATGTAATGTAGAATTGTATGGACATGTAATTGTTTCCAATGATATTTGGCCTGAAATGAGTGCAAGCAAAACACATTTTATTCTTCAGGCATTAGAGATAACATTTCAGGAAACTCCTAGAACTAGTTTTTAATTTGTGTAGCCAGTCAAAGCAGATTTAGCGGCAGGTGCATGTCTGAATGTTAAACACAGAGATCTTCTATGAATGTATAAGCAGTTGTTTTAGCAAGTTCTTTTATCCATGGCCATACAGCTGGGTATTAAAGAGTCTGTAAATCACTCCCTAGACATATAACTACCTGGCCTGTTAGACAACCATTTTAAGCATTTATACATCTAAATTGAATAATTTCTACTCACAACTGGATGAATAAAATCATGCAACAGAGATGATTGTGGGCACAAATTAAAAGTCAGTTGTAAAGGACTGGCAATAAATGTTTATTTAAACTACATTGCAAAGTTTGAAAGAAACTTTAAGACTCTCATAAACACGTTAAAAAATGAGGGAAACAATTGCAGATACATTCAGAAGTGCAGTAAATACAGAGATGGAAGTAGCTGTTTTGGGGATGAGGAATTTGATATCAAGCTTTCGAGGTAACTTCATGTATGTTTCAGCAGTCCTGGTTTCTTTTCTGAATGGAGCTAAATGCTAAATTCTCATATGATATAAATTTTTGCAAATGATGCGGTTCAAGTGCATGTGATTGCAATACACAGCATTTTAACTGTTTAATTCTTCAACAAAAAGAAGAAAAAGAAAAGAGAGATGTATTAACATTAGTATATTTTTCAGATGAGACATGTCATGTAAAAAATTATCGGCATGCAGATGACCATGGAATCAGCTGTGAGAGGACTGGGTTGATGACATTGCATGCAAGTATTAGCTGATTAAAAAGAAACAAGGACAAAGATGAATGATTTCTCCATTTTCAGAAGTTCTCTGATTAAAACATAACCTAGATGTTAAGAGCTGTTAATAGGCAGAAGTAATGGTTGTTCAGGACAAGGTCAAGATATGAAGCACCTTCAGTTACCATGAAAATACTGGGAATGATTTTGTGCTGTTTGGTGACAAAGTCTGATTAGGACCAACAGCACATGACAATAGAACTTCCTAAGGTTATGGAATGTTATTATAAATGTTGCAGAGTGCAGAGGCCTTACTTTGTTTCTGTAGAATAAGAGATTTAGGTTACCCTATCCATCTACAGTTACCGCCAGTTTGGAAAACAAGAGTAATAGCCTCTCACTTTGGCAGAACAAGTTTCTGTATCAAAAAGGTTTTCATCTAGCTCATTATTTTGATTTGCAAATCAACTAATACTTAATTATCAGATAGAAATCCATCTGAGAACTGATGCCACAAATACAGTTCTTCTCACACACTAAAGAGGGGTATCAGAGATCTAATTGAACCAGCTATTGATTCAAAGTTTTGCTCCCAAAATGTATAATAAAGTATGTCTTTCAGAAACAAATGGCATATTCAAATCTAATTTATATACACATTAGATCTCTAAATGCATAATGATGCACAAAATTAAATGGGAATGTAACATATCAGCAAGTTTCAATTTACCACATTTGGATGATGTATACTCAGGTTCATGTTGTGTTCTTTTTAGCCTATGTTCTGAGCCATTGACAGTGATAGAAAGTGATTAGTAGTGTTTTTAAGAGCAAATATAAATAGATAGATAGATACACCAAGGGGAAAAAAAATAGAAAAGAGGTAACATTAATAATGTCTAAGAGAAATGAAACAGCAAACACCTTTTTAAAAACCTTTTATCACAAATATATATATATAAATCAAGGCTGAAAGGATGTTTCTCACTGTATGTTTATAATGGGAAGTAAATATCAGAAAAGGAGTAACACTGTAACATTGTATACATCAGTAACACAGACACATCAACAGATGAGTATAGAAAGGTCACTATAATTTCATGTTTAAGTATTCAAGAGACTAATTTCAGAGAATCACACAATCATATAAGTTGGAAGAAACCTCCAGAGGTCATCTAGTCCAAATCCCTGCTCATAAAGGTCCAGCTGAAGCCCATTCCTCAGGGCCAAGTCCAGTCAGGTTTTGAGTAACCCCAAGGCTCAAATCTCCACAGCCTATTTTGGCAACCAGGGCTTATGTTTGGCCATAATTACATTCTGGAGCAGCCAAAAAATGTATGACAATTAAGAGCAGCAAACAGCATATTTAGTCTCAATAGTGTTGAAATGTATGTGAACAGGACCATATATTACAATTGTCTATGGACTAATGTTCAGAATATATCACCTTACTCTGCACCAATGTGTCTATGAAAGGAGGCCCTCTAAAACCTCTGTTCATAAAGATGCTAATGATATACTACAAACACAGGCAAGAATGACATGTCTTTGAGATCAAAAGATTTACTGACTTCACTAAGCCTACAAATGCTCTGAAAGCTTATAGATAAAGGAGAATGTATTATATGGAGAGAGAAAAATAAATGTCATTCTGATTTCCAGAAAATAAAAGATTGATACTGACAACTATGATGCCATAAATATTATTTGAATACCTTGTAAAGCAATGAAATAAATATTCCATCATTAATAGCTGGGATAAGAGACCCATGAACAGTAGGCTGTGAGGCTTTAAAAGAACTGTATCTCATCAGTCAAACTTCATTGCTTTTTCTGATGCAATTACAAAATTAATGGGTAATGGGAACGAAGTAGATTGTATATATTTGGATTCTAGTGAAGCGTTTGATATGGCATCTTAGGAATTCTCAGTTTAAAATTTTGATTCAGTACTCCCTTCGGTAAGATCACGACCATGAAGGCTGTAAACTGCCTAAATTAGTATAAAAAATAGAAATAATAAACAGCAATATATTAAGAAGAGGAATCTATAAGTGTTGACATTTGTTAGCAAGAATTGGCAAAGGGTAGATTTGTTTAATGTCTATATTAGTAAGGTGGAAGAAAAAGTGAAGAGCTCGCTAATGAAATTGGAAGATAGCATTAAACTGGAAGGAGTGTGCACATCATCAAAGAAAAAGATGAAGAATTTGAGAAATTACAGATGTGGTATAACTGAAAAGTGCTATAAATCTAAGATATATGAAAGTCCGTTCACCCTGGGGAAATAATCTGATATTGGGATTTACAAATTACACAAAGTCAGAATATTTTCAGAAGATTCCATAATATATGTACCATTGGTACATATAAAAGTGATTTTACAGGACAGTAGCAATAGTTTCTTTATATGTGCATGAAAACAAACTTCTGTTCAGGTGATGGAACTAGACTGGAAGAAATATTACAGAATAGAGGCATTCAGAGGAAAGAGGAAATAAGAGATATGCAATAAAAGAATTGTGTGCAAATAATGATTAAAATGGGACAGAGTTCTTTGAAAAGTCTTAAAGAGATGATAGAACATTCTTAGGACAAACTTGCCACATTTTTTATATTTTTTGTGTATGTTTTGCAGTGATGAAACAATTGGAAGAATTGCTTGACTGGACATTGCTTAATGGTTATTTTATGGTTATAGGGAATGTTGGTTTTTTTTGTTGTTGTTAGAAAACTTGGGGTCTCAAAAAGGCAGACTCAGGAAAAGTAATTATGAATCAAGTGCCAACAACCTTGTGCTCTAATTAATGAAAGTATCTACCATCAACAAGGGCATAAAAGGAAAAGACAAGTATAAAGTGTGATATCAAGCAGTATAAGAAAATTCAAAAACAAACAAACAAACAAAAAAAAAACACAAAGAAACAAACAAACAAACAAAAAAACACGTCTACTGCAGCAAACCATAGCTTCTGCTCGGTCCCTAGGAAAATTCATCCATAAAAATTTTTTTTAAAAAAAAAAAACAAACAACAAAAAAACCTGTACATGTCTGCCCCTCTCTTTTTAAAGAGACTCTAAATATCCAATCTTGTACCAGCCTGTCTGCTAGCTGAGCTTTCACATTGTCTGCTGCATGTTCATCTGCATTTTCTACAATTATACTGAGTGACAGATTCAGAAGCATGCAATCACCTTCAGCTAGCTGCTTAGAATGTTCCCTCTCCCCTGCAAGTACTGCTAGTATTTTGAAATTTAGTCTGCAGATAACACTAAGATTAAGGCCTTTGAAAACTTCTCCAGCTGTTCCCATTTTGGTATCTATAGTAATACTCAAAATCTTGTTGCAGGCAAAAGGGAACAAAGCTTATATGTCAAGCTAAGGATTTATTGTTAGTCCAATTAAAATCTTAACAGGCTTAAAAATGCAAGAAATACCTATTTTTGATACAGTTACAATGGTACTAACAATTATAGTCCAAGTTAATACGGAAGTTTTATTAATAATACAGGTGAAATTGTTGTACAAAAGCTTTCTACTATCTGCTCCTTTTACCTGGTATTACACTCCCTATCTAGTGTCCCTTTCCTTAAGTGGATGAATTCTGTCTTTCTCAGAAAGAATGGAGAAACAGGTTATGGTGAGACATTGGCATCAACAGGAAAAGTTGTGTTCTGGGTGAGGGGCTGCTGCTTCCTTGGTGTTGAGTACATTTGGTTTTATTTTTAAATGTGTTTTAACACAGTCTGCTCACATGCCCTTTATTTTCTTTTGTTCCCAATCAATCATTTTTTTGTTAGCTTCACAGCTGATTTTACTAGATTTACAGGGTTACAAGCCTGTAGTGACCACTGATTGACTGTGATTTGTTATGATTGTAATTTGTGGTTGTGTGGTTACATTACATACAATTTGTGTTACTTGTGTGGGACCTTTGGTATTATCCTGTGTCTGCACTCTTACACATTACATTTTATTGTGCAGACCCAGAAATTTCAATTCACACAGAATAACTACTTGTTATTACTGTAAACTACAGCTAAACTAAAATACATTTAGGTTGCTATATAACTGAGGTTTGTTGCTGTATAAGAGCTTGTTTGCTCTGCCTGACAAATTAAGTGACAGCATTTCTTGAAGAGCTTTGTTAGCTTTGCATAAGATGTAGTAACTGATGTTATGTTGTCACTAAGTTCCATAAATATATCTGCTTTATAAAAAAAAGTGTTTCATAAAAGTGTTTTATAAACTCCACATCATAAAGAACAGTAAGCTGCCACTTTATTAAGGAAAAAATACTAAAAGCAAAAGAAAAAATGAAATATTACTGGACTCTGTGTAAAGATATCTCTATCCATCTTACTCACTCAGTCTAATGGTAGTATCTAAAAGGAAAACAACTTTCATGAACACCAAAGACAGACACATTTTTTCATCTGACACTCTAAGTATCATTTATGAGTTGATTCTTCATGAGACCTGGCTCTTCACCTCTTTATTTCAGTCATGTGTACTACTGGACTGTTAAAATACAAAGTGCAAATTTTAAAAAATAAGAGAGGAAGACAAATGGCCATATATTCCATCCCATTCTTGTCCATCATACATCTGTAAAATCTGGTTATATTAGCTATTATTTAATTGCCAGCTCCACTACGGTCAAAATAATTATTTCAAGAACATATTAATATGTGCATTTTGTTGTTGTTTTCTTTTAACAATATATTTCATATTCATCTTCCTTGTTAGTCTAATAGTTACTGAAGGGCAGCTGCAAGTGGCAATATCTAGGAGTCATTTAATGAATGCAAACGATCATTGCCATCCTTTCACAAGACAATGGACTTCAGGATAATAAACAGATATGGCTCCATGTAAAAGGTAATTTTCTTCCTCCAAGCCTCTATACAGCTTGGTTAGAACCTTAACTTGCAGGACTTGCTCAGGTTAAAACTCAATGGAACTGAATCAGTCCTTTGATTAATAGACTAACATTAAATGGAAAGCCCATATTATCTTCTTCATCAATGCACTGCCTTAGGGACAAAGGTATAAAATTTGTTTTTCCTTCTTATTCTGCATACTTAATGCTTCCATTTTTCAAATACCAGAGTGTAATAATGAAACATCCAACAGAACAGAGGACTTTTCGAACATCTCATATTACTGAAAGAAGTAGAAAAAATAACAGTGAAATCTTGTATGAGAAAAAATAAAAAAATAAATAAAAAGCAGACAGCTTATTTTTAATCTGTATCAGTAGAACAAAAAAAAAAAAAAAAAAAAACAACAACAAAAAAACAGAATCACTTGTGTCTCTATTTCAAGAGAGTCTTCCAAAACTGTTGAAACCACTGAGGAATCATAAAAAAAATATATTATTTTCTTTTTGTCATAAAGCATTCTCAGTGCTGCTGGAGAGAATGACATAAATTTAATACCTTTCTCCCAGAGCCATTTGAAGACATTATTGTATTTCTTTTGCTCCTGAACTGTTGTTCTGAAAATACTTTGAAGGAGATGGAAAACACATGACTACCTTCAGAGTGAATTGGTTGCTTTCTCTGTTGAGAAGAGTGGCATATTATCTGTAACATGTGGTAAGTAAATAGCAATAGGTCTAACATAGCTTGAAATGAACTGTATAGTTTGAAATCCAAGTGAAAGATTTATTAAAGAAAAGTTATTAATTTTTCTTGCATCACATGCTCTTGAATTAAAAGCAATTTATTGAATCTCCCCATTCCTGACTGTTCTAGTCTTTATTTGACAGTTGCCACAAACTTTGCCCTTACCCTTACCAACAAATAAACTACAATATGAAAATTAATCTTTACAGTCCTCTTTTATGGCATGAATCAGCACTCATGCTGAACACTGATCATCACCAGCTTATACTGGATCAAACCTGAGAACACAACAATACAACATTTTTCACTGTTTTAATATATATATGTGTTTTCAAGACATAGCATACTTGTGTGTGTGCTTGTGTGCATGTGCATATTTCTAGATAAGGCCATCAAATATTATACTACTTTTGTAAGGTGATTCAGTCCCTAGAAACAGGGAGCAAAAAGAGTCAGAGAAGTAGGTAAATAAATCTTCAAAGAACATCAGTGAACAGTCTGAGTTCCAATGTAACTGTCTAAGGGTCTCTAAGAAAGAAGAAAATCCTGAAGCACATTGGGTTAAATATAATAAGGTGTTATAGAATGGCTCCCTTTGAGAATCCTTAGACTGAAGATAGAGAAAACCCAATGTTTTATTGCACGGTGCATACTCCATACTTATTCGGATGGGTAGGTTAACAGTTTAACTAGATCAGTGATAAAAAGCAGTTTGAGTTTCCAGTGAAGACCGTATGATTGACTTGTGTACTAAAGAAAAATGTACAGGAGCATGTAAAGCATCTAGACATCATCTTCACAAGGAACTGATCACTGTAGTGAGTATGATGTGTATGGACAAGACATAAAAAAGAGTAAAAGAGAAGTGTCAAGAGGCTGTGTGTATTTAATGTAGTCACATACCTGAAAAGTGAAGTTAAATCTTTAAGTCTAGGAAAAAGAAAAACAACAGCAGCAACAACAACAAGTAGCAATGAAGAACCACCCAAGCAAATGTAAAACCAATGAAGATTAAATGAATAGGTAGTAAAACAGCTTCAGAGTTATCAGAGATTCTACATAAATGTTGAAAGTCTAAAAAGTAAGATGCAAGAACTGAATTGAAAGTTTCCATATAAATATGTAAGAAATTTGATGGAAGAAATGTACTTAATGAGATAATGAAACAGTGGGAATCAGTATACTTTAGAAATGTAGCATGAGTGTTAAGTTTGTTGTATCAAAATGTAGCATAGAATCTCTGTGAAATTAACTTTCATGCCTGAATAGAAAGAACACAATATTAAGGTCACGTTGTTAATCAGCCAAACGAGATGATGGTAGTAGCTCTGGAGTACTGTGAATAACTAGAAATAATGCACAGACAGAAAACATAACAATAATGGAAGATGAGAGCGCACTTAATAAAATTATCAGGTAAGAGGTTTAAAACAAGCAAAGCACTTTTTCAGTTAGTATGTAATTAAATTGTGGAGCTGAATGTGCTGAATGTTCTGGAAGCCAAAAAACTAAATGAATTCCAGAAACCTCTTAGACATGTTTGCTGATGACACATCTATGAGGGCTATTAAGTATTTGGAGAGTCCAAATGCAACCTCTGGGTCAGGAAGTTCCTAAGTCCCTTGCACCTCAAAATGTATCCAGAAATATATTGCTGTAGTCCTGCCTTGTTCCTGTGCTCTTTTCCTAAGTGACTGCTACATGGCCCAACCAGAGTGAAAGCTGAGCTAAATCAGGCTTTGTTCTGCTCCACTATGGTAGCCTTATGTTCTTAAAAGAGTTGTATAAGATTCCTTTCAGATTGCTTCTTATCTGCAGTATTTGTCTTTCTTCTTTCTTTTCAAAGACACTTTGTCTTAAGCAAACAGAACATAGTTATGGTTTTGTTGCAGTTGTTTCCCACAGTTACGATGACAATCACAGAGAAGTTGTTCTTATTTGATCCCAATGCCATGAAAGTATTTGTTAAAAAAGTGATTCTTTGATTATGTAGTTATTACGGGGTAGTGCTAGCTTCATTTGGAGGGAAGGAAGCTGGTCCCGGTCGGTGTTTTTTTTTTGTTTTTTTTGTTTTTTTTTAAACAATTTTACCCTGTCTGCACAACTACTCTAGTATATTCCTATAACATTCATGCTGATAGCCAGTGAGGCAGATACTGTTGTCAGGGATGCTCCATAGTTTTTCCAGATTAGAAAAAATTACTAAGTACTGCACCCCATTATTGTATATACTTGCAGCAAGATGATGACTAACAAACACAAAAGATACTTTGTTTAAAGCTGATTCAATATATATCGTCGACTGTATCTTCAAAGCTCAGTTCACTGGTATGCTCTTGCTGTGCTGCATTCTCAGCAATGGAGAGCATCTGTAAGACCAGCTGCATTATACAGTCAGATCTGTAAAAAGCAGGTGGAGTGCACCACTGAATTTCATCTGTTTTGCCCCGAGTGGAGAACATTTGCATTTTAAACTGTTCAAGAGTAACTTAAATTGTATGAATGAAGACACTGCATTTGGCTCCAGACCACTGCAGTACAGCAGTACACTGACTTCCACATGTCAGAGCCAGGTCTTGTGCTCAGAGAAGTACAGAAACCACTCTGTTCTCTAAAGGTACCAAATGACCTCAAGAAGAAATCTCTAAATCTCAAAGCTTGTAAGAACAATGGTGCTCCTGCTATGCAGTGCAATGCATCCAATGCTTTCCAGGAAGCAGCATATTGTAGCTACAGAGAGCACGCTACAATGTAGTCTAAGAAAGAGCTGGTTGTCTGCTTACGAGTATTAATTACTGTATGTGGAAAACAACTCTCATGTGTGCAAGTAGAAAACAACATTCCACTCAGTGGAAAAGTTGTCAACACAGTTATAAAAGACAAATACATCATTGGACTTGCTTCAGCTGTAAATGTTTTTGACAGAGAATACAGTTAATTCCCTTTAAATCAGATTAGATTTGGCTGACATTGTTTTAAATTCTTTCAAAGTTATTGAAGGCTAACATAAAATCAAATTAGCTCATGATGAATTATGTCAATCAAAAAAAAAAAAATGCACCTTCCAGTAAGAATTTATCAAAGCAAATAGCAATTGATTAACTGGTATAATATTTATTTTAAAACTTTAGGATAAATAGATGAATAAAAAAAATAGTAACAAATATAACAATTTGTTGCTCTAAAACTGTGTATAGCATTTTTCAGCAAAAACGTTTCCTCAGTGTCCCAAGTACAATAAAGTAGGCAGAGTGCCCATAACTAATTGTGAAAACCAGTGCCTAATGTGTAGCTCATGTAAAAAAAGGTGACACATTTGCATTGGAGAAAAAAAGATTTTTTCAGTCTCAAGATTTCTTTTAACTTGTTCTTCTATAGCCCTAACTATGAACATCAGGGAGATCACAATTATAATTTAATTTCCATCAATTACCCGTCTGTTTTTTTGGGGTCACAATGTGTTTATACCTAGTAAATTGAGTGCCATCTCAAATGTTTGAAAGCTGCAGTGAATCTGTTTTGAGCATGCAATTAAAAACAGTCTGAATGCAAGAAAGAATGGTTAAAATGTTGCAGCAAAAGCTATAACTAAAAGCAGGTTATGCTCTTATTTTTGCAGTCCAGCCAGCTCTCTATCAAAAAATACCAAAATGTGGAAGTACAAAATACTGCTCATGCCTGAATTTGTCATTGCAAGTTTGTTGTAACTGGGTATCTCTAGACTGTGCTATTTCCCCATGGACAAAAAGTAAAATAGCTTGCTCTTTTTGCCTTTCTGTGAAGGAAACCTCTGACTCCTTCTGTAGAGTGTACATCACTGTCAGAATGTTGGATTCTGCTGCACTGAGGCTGAATTCTGCAGATTCCCAGAACTGTAGAGCCACTTTGTCAATGGATGAAATTGCAGCCAGTCACATGGGAATGATATCCAATTATAGCTTTCCGATAAATGCATCATAATGTTACCTAGTTCTATTGTAAAGCTACCATGTATCAGAGCTAGTTTCACTCAGAAGTGTTAAACTGCAATGTGAGCCTTTCAGTCCATTATTGTTTTGTTATATTATTACACTGTGTTTCACACAATCTTTCTTATGGAAGGAAATGGTTTACAAATCTCTCTCTCTCAAAAAAAAATTAAAAAAAAAAATAAAAAATCTGCAAATTACACTAACCACGGAATTTCATGAAGAAATTCATTATGTGTAAATTGACAAATGTATTTATATTTAAAATAACCTCACTTCGTGGGTCATGTCATAGAAGACAACAATCTGCTTCCTCAACTATATGGCTCAAGTACACAATGGTGAATCAAAGTAGGACTGAGAATATGTCCTGAGGATGCTGGTTATCTAAATAGAAAATATCAAAAAGATATGTTTGAAAATATAAACAGCTATTACTGTACTGAATTAATGTAACAGAAATGGGAAGATAAGCTCAGTGTCAGTATTGGTACTTACCATTTTATACCTATACCTATGATTAAAGATTCACCTGAGTGTAGAAGCCAAGCCTCCTTTCACTAGCATGGGAAATTATCTACCTCCTAACATCTAAGTAAAAGTGCCACTGAAACTTTCCTGTTCTCCATCTCACTGACTGCTCAAGTGTTTTGCTTCAGCATAGGAGCCAGAAGGTTTTGCTCCATAATTCACTTTCAGAATAGTAAGGATCTCAATTGGAAGGTAGAACATATGAATTCATATCCCTTCAGAAATACAGAGAAATGGGGTCCAAGGCTTTTTATATCCAATGGGAGTGTTTTAACCCAGGGGCTAGACTGAAAAAAAAAAAAAAAAAAAAAAAAGAGAGAGAGAGAAAACTACATCTCTTTGTCTACCATTTCTTGTGAATTTTCCACCTTCTACTATTTTTTTTCCAGATAGATCTAGTCAGTAAATTCAACCTGCACTTGCAAATAGTTTCAGGATATTTTCAAAGACTTGAGGGCATAAAAAGAAGGGAGTGAAATGTCCAAAGTAATCTGAATTCGTACCTCCAGGCATCATTAATTTCAACTACCTCTCTGCTTGTTTGACAAAATAGTGCATATAGTATAGTAATGCCTACAGAAGAAGAGTCTGGTTGAAGTTAATTGACTGTTTGTATATCATTTGATGTTCTAAAACTTGTACTTCGTTAGTTGTAATTTTGGTCATTTCACTCATGGGATAATATGTCTCTGCTGGAGATGATCCAGAAAACCTCAAGATAGATAAAAAGATAGAGGGAGAAATATGAAAAAGGTAAAGAACTGCATACAAACATTTTGATGTCTTCCAAGCACTATGTTCACTGTAGTTTGGTTTTTCTGTTTCGTAGTCACAACCCTATTTATATAAATCATTGTGCTTCTTCAGTAGGAACGTAATACTCATTAGAGAGAGACTGAGTGTACAAAGTCATAAGGTTTTACATAATATATATTCTAACTTTACAGAATCTATCCTTAGAAACAGTTGGAATTTTCCTTTATTATACTGCTTTGAAATTACTTAGATTTCCCTATAATCATGCTATGACTTTGCTGCCGACAGTTCTGAGCTAGTCCAATGACTCCATCACCTCTAAGGTATTGATCTGTCTGACATCTGATTCAACCTGTTCGTAGTTATCTGGAGTGCTCCAAAGATAGATCACAAAGATTTGTTACCTCTCTGACACAAAATGTCTGGGAGAATAGCACTTCCCCAGTCAGCAGTCAAGTTAGTATTTGGAGACTGGGGGATTTTATTTTTTTAAGTACAAGAGAACTATTGAATTAGTACAAGAATTGTAGTATGTATGTTTTGGTCTTACAAAGATTTCACCACACACAAATTACATGTGTTATAAACAAAATAAATATGTTTTTATGTGGGTGTCGAGGAGAATACTCAGGAAGAACAGGTGAGTCACCAATATTTGGGACAGTAGAAATAAAGCACAACTCATGATGTCAGACAGACAGGAGGAAAGGGGTGGGGAAGGCTGAAAGCAAACTCAGAGCAAGACAATAGGCTGGATTAACTCCAGACACAGCATGGAAATCACTGAGCATAACATTGACAAGATGCATCATAATGTGTGCTGATGTGCTAGAGGCAACACTGAGAATGTGTCTCTGTGGGAGAAGTGTCTTGTACTGTAATTAATGAAGAAGTAGTCAGGAAAAAAAAATAATAATAAAGATTTTCAAAGTAGCACTGAATTTCTGTGTAAAATAAAACTCTGATGCCTAGACATCTTATTTAATATATTACAAGCAAATTTAAAGTTGTATCAACTAAATTACTTTAAGTTCTTGAACCAGAGAAATAACATTTTGTCTCTTTTATACTGTCAGCTTTTGGAAGAAGGACTATTTTTCTTTGATGTCTTCCTCAGGCACCAAGAAGTGCATTCATTCTTAATTCTTGCATTAATTTTTAATATATTCAGGGTATGCACAAACTATATGATAAAGACCCTCCTACATAGTTCTTATAGGTCATACAAAGGGTCATAGGTGGGAGACACATATCTTTGAAATGAAAGTGGCTAAAAGTAAATGTAGAGACATTTCCAGGTTGGTGGGATAGAAGTAAAAGATTCACCACCTACTCAGAGATGAGATATGTAAAAGGAAGAGACCTGGAAAAGAAGTGCTAACCAAATGAACGGCAGAGAGAGAAAATCAGATTCATGGTTCTAGCCATCATAATTAGTAATAAATGTTAGAAACTGGAGTTAGGAAGGAGAAGAAATAAAGGATGTTGTTATGAATCCTGGCCTGATTCTGAAGCTTTTGCCATTTGGGAAATGTGTTATAGCATATAATAGAATAATTTATTTATTTATCTGTTTATTTTCCAATAATAATATTAATAACTTTGTTAGTGAACTATAGTTCCTCAGATGCAAAATCAGTAATGCTCTCAAGTCCTTCATTAACATATTTCATTTCTGAATTAGTTTCCCCCCAGAATCATGAAAATGATTCCATTACCATTCTCATTTTGGTATTTTCCTTGAGCCTTCTTGAGCATCTTAGCAATTCACTGCTGAATGGAGTGAATATATGCACTGCGTGTTATTCCTCACTCTGCTTTCTCCGAAGCCTGTATTTTGCAGGTCATACTGATAGGTTGCAATTAGAAAGGGGGAAACTGGAAGCAGAGTTACTGAGCAAAGATGTGAGTTGGTTGGGAATTCGCTTTATATTCCCAGAAATACTGAATGACCCTAGGCATCAGGAAATCACTTCTCCTTTCCAGACAAAAGCTTTTCCACTTCTGTCATAAAAATATTGTTGGCCTCACTTGCAAAATTATTTTGATATATACTGTTCTGCAATTGTGCATTATTTTCCCTCATTTTTACTGACTTCAGTCATGTGTTGATAACTGTTTTGGCTTAAGTTCTTTCTCAGTTTGTTTCAATAGCAACTTACTTAATTAGCTATAAACTAATTCCACTCAGTGATCAATTTCTTCAGGTCATTTTTTTTCTGTGGCCCACTTTACTTGCTTTGTTTGTTACTTTTTCCATACCTTTCTCTCACAGCCTAGAAAGGGAAAACTAGTTGAAAGAGATACAAAGTCAGTGTTGCCCAAATTAATGTAGCATTCAGAAATACGCATGCAGGCATGACAAAAAAGAGGGGAGTTTTCAAAAGTTTCATAATTGATGGGGCAAGGAATATAGGAACTCCAAAGAAATTGCCGAAAGAACAGTTAGGTGGAGCTCAAAAGGGAAGAAGAAACTGCAGATATTGACCTTCTTCCTGAGATACTCAAGAAGGATCGATAATATTCAGAGCTCCACAGATATAACACATAGTGAAAGGGAAAACAAACAAACAACAACAACAACAACAAAAACCACCAAAAACACAACACCAGCTATAATCAGAATCAGGTGGAACATCATAAAGTACCCATAGATAGGAGAAATTTCCAGCGCAAAATGAGGACTGAAACTGAGGCTTAAAAATCCTTAAGCAACTTACGTTGCAAGAGCTAGTCAGGGAACAGGAAGGATAATATCACTGCTTAAAAAGAGACTACGAAGTCAAATATGTATGGTGTCTAGAAGGAGGGAAACAGTGGTGATTCTGTAGAGAGAAAAAGCACAAGTAGAGGTTA
Source organism: Stictonetta naevosa (assembly GCA_011074415.1). Classification (NCBI taxonomy): domain Eukaryota; kingdom Metazoa; phylum Chordata; class Aves; order Anseriformes; family Anatidae; genus Stictonetta; species Stictonetta naevosa. The sequence continues at coordinate 87,716,109 of CM021699.1, read as the reverse complement.
AATAGTAAGTTAATAATGAATAATATAGTTTAATATGTTGAAATAATACCATACAAAATAGAAAATATAATCATGGTGATTGAAAAGTGATGCTTTCCAAACAAAACTAAGCCAGAACTAGTTCCAGAAGACACAGGAAAGGATCAGAGAGGTAGAACAGAGTTGTCATTTTGCCACTGAAGACAAATCAGGTCTTAGACTGCAGTCTAATGCAATCTATTTTATCTTTTAATTTCCACAATGAGATGGTTTGATCTGTGATCATGTCACTGATGTAGTGTCACTCAAATGTGTTTAGACTTGTTTTATAGACAGTGAGGATTAAGTCCAGTATACTTCATTTCTTTCTCAACAGTGAAATAAAAAGTGCTTTTGTTTATACACATGTATGTATAAATGTTTATACACATGTATGTGAAAATGTGCACTTATAATTAGATTCACACATATTCTGATTTACTGAACTGATATTATATGTAATGCAAGTAATGATGAATGAGCAATCCTATGAATCAGGAAAAACTAAGTTATAAGCTGTATTCACAGGCACAGATGTTTTCAGTGTAGCTGCACCTAAAATGTTTATACACTCATTTGTAATATGTGTTGCTTATCTTGAATCACTTCAGTGTGTCTTCAGTCTTTGCAGAGAAGAAACTCCTTGACTTGCTTATATTTTTAAGATTGAAGGTCTTCCATAAAAGAAAGTAGCACTTCAGTGCCTTAGGATCACTCTACACCTCACTCACTGATTTGAAATTATTGTAGCACTTTACTTTTTGTTATAAGTGTCTTTCTTAGTAAATGGTAGGGGTTCTGGGCTTGCAAATGAGAAATAATTTAAAATTATCGGTGTGCTTCACATTTTTAGGAGACCTTCATTCTTCCAAATTAGAATTCCAATTTGTGAAGCGCTCCAATAATTTTAAATTGCTGTGTATTCTAGATCCAAACCCTAATCTTTCCAAAGTGAAAAGCTTTTAAAACTGTTGAAGCCCTTTAATAATTTTGAATTAGATCACAGATACATGACTAGACTTTTAATTTAGTTTTATTTAAAATATTTAAATAAAAAACTAACCTGAACTAACCATGGAAATACAAGCTCAAATCATGTCATCAGTTTCTGCTTTTAACTCTTGAATTTGTAGCAGTATCATGATAAAGCTTTTAGCAGTTTTGAAATGGATGTTGTCTTCATTTTGTGCCACATACCAAATATATGTAGAGCTTGGACTACTTGCAGGTTTTTAAGCTGTTGTATATGTGGCTGACAAAAAACAGCTTTAGTTATCATTGACAGAATCGGCTGTTGATCTGCTGTGCTACGCTGAGAAAGCCAGAGGCAGCAGCTGATCAGCACTTGGAGAGCCAGCTGTTCCCCCAGCTCTTCCTTTTATCTTCTACATCAGCAAAAATGTATTTTGCAAGCTGGTTTTTAAGGCTTTACAATGTATGCCTGAGTCGTTTATGTGCATGACTTTTGCTGTCCATCCCCAGCCTGCCGAGGATTATGAAGGCCTAATATGCAGTGTATAAATAATAAAGCAAGGATAAAGTTAGAGAATGCAGTTTATCTACCTTTAAATACAACCTGCTGGATACTCAAAACAATTATGTATGTAAAATCATTGACCCCAAATTTTCTGTACATTTGCAAACCAGAAACAGGAGCAGCATCCCAACCAAAGCCAAAATTTTATGCAGAGCACCCCTCTAATTCTATATCAAACCATCTGAATGTTCACAAATGTGATAGAACAAAAGTGAAATCTGTATGCCCATTTTGTTGTTTTATGTATTGACATGTGAATTTAACATATACAGACACAGATATAAAACTGGGAGATGAATATGTCAAATTGGTCAAAAATTCATTCAAATACCAATATACATCCATATTCACAGGACTGCTCCAACATATCAGTGAGCTTCTTTATATTTAAAATTAAGAATAACATATTTTTGTTTAACCTGTTCAAGAGTAATAGAAGGAAGATCAATGTCTGACATTATTTTTTTAAAGAAGGGCTGCATTTACTGATACATTCTGTTTTGCAATGCTCCATTGATGCCAATCACTTTAATCAGCTGGCTAAACTCAGTTCTTGCCTGCTGTGCATACCTGAAGAGTTACAAACAAGCAAAGCATACTGGTGAAATTGGCTCAATATGTTACAAATAAAATTAACAAGCGTTAAGCTTAACAGTTCAGCAAACAGAATCAAAAGTGAACAGATATTCAGGTGTCCTGATAATGAAACAGAAAAATGGATTTTTGTGTTTGTTTTTGTTTTTGCAAGAAGTATTTGTAAAAAGTACAAGTGAACAAAAAGTACAAAGAGATTGTTCTTAATTCAGATAAAGTGAAATTTCTTTTAAGTCTTCCTTTACATGAATATATATTTTTCATTACCTTTTAAAAATAATAATAATTTCTAACTTACAATATATATAATTATAATAATATATTAATATTACAATTATAATAATAATAATTTCTAATTAATTAAAATAAAAAATATAATTTATTAATGTGTGAATAAATGAATAATTTCTAAAAAAAAAAAGTTGTTGAACACTCAATTCAAACTTTTGATATGAAGAAGTGATCGAAACTTAGTGATTTTTGTCTGGTCACCCTTTTAACACAACTCCAAAGCAGCTGTAAATTGCCTCTAAATAAATTAAGATGGTGGATGACCCCAAACTAGAGTAAAGATACTTTTTGTGATGTCAAAGCTACTGCAGTTTCCAGTTATGAATAAAGCCCAAACATATCTATGAATAACAGGAGTAGTTTTACAGTTTTCATTGAAAGTCTTTCATGTAGGTCTGCTATGAGAGTAATACTTTTTCTTGTAATCAGTTACACTTCTTTCTGCTAAAGGCACCTCCAAAATCTTAAAGTTCATCCTGGAAGTGGAGATGTGTCTCTCCTTTTGTACACCATGTGTAAGAAGATAGGATTAATTAGTTTCCAGATTTTCTGGTGGCTCCACTTTCACATTTCTGGGAGCCCAACTTCAGTCTATAACCACACTATGAGCAGATTCACTTAGTCTGTTGGATTTATCCCAAAATCTTACTGTCAAGGGTCATGTTATAGCTGTGGATTTGACTCAGAGAACCTTCATGATGAGATCCTGAGCCAGCTGTCATCCTTATCACCTCTGGAAAAGAAGAGCAGCATTTGTACCATTTTAAACTCTACCGTTATTCTGACCTGCCTGCCTGAGTCCCCTGTTGCAGGTTGGCACTCTGCCACCATCAGTTCTGTCTGAATGGGAAACTCTTCTTGTGACACAGAGGAGATCATTGCATTAAGCAACAGGATATAAGAAATGACACATAGGCAGTATAGTTATTCTGGGGTTGATTTTTGCCTATATTCAGATTTTTTTCCTTATTTTCAACTACGAAGAGAAGTATTAAGAAAATGAACAAACTGGACGACCGGTGAGAGAAACAAGTACTCACAATAATGAAATTTGTTTCTAAGGTATTCCTGTGCCACTTTTGCTTTAGAAGGCTTAAAAAATATATATTTTCCTATACATATTTATAGAACATAAAGGCAATGAATAGCATCATAAAACTAGAGAATTTTTGCCTGATTTTGGAAACATTCAGGAATTTTAAATCTTGCTGTTAGAAAGACTGCTTTCCTTCAAAAAAAAAAAGTAATTCAAAGTAAGAAAATAAAAAAGTGCCTCTGGCATGCCAATAACAAATGCAAAATCACCTAACATACCTAAAATTCTTATCCAGAAACCCACATGGGGAATCTCCTCATGTAATGAGTAAACATTCTGTGAAACTGCTAGAAACCTCTGACATGAAAAATACATGTTGTATTTATTCATAGTAGACTATCTGAACATGTTGCTCCTGTCCTGTGACAGGATATGAGCGTTTATAATTATCTGGCATTCCTTCATCTAGAACTAGGAGACTACTTCTATGAATTCTCATATATTGTTATTAGAAAGGACTGTTCATGTTAAAAAAGAGAAGGCTAGAAATTAAGTCTGTGCCTACTCTGAAGACTGTGGAAAAGTAGCCCAATTTCTTGTTAAAAATTGCCAGAGGCTATGCTGACAATTGGTATGGGCTGCCTAGCATACTGGTTTGGAACTCTAGTGCCTCATTCTTGACACCGTCATTTTTGATGTTTAAAAACTTAGATATGATTTTGATGCTGGAAGATCTGAGAATCACAGTCATATCTATTGCAGAATTCTTTATTGTGAACCCACGATGACAGACTTATTAAAGAATGGTGATTTAAAGTGGTTTCTATTTCCCCCTAGCAGTGTATACTTTTTATATTAAATTGTATGAAATTTCTAAACATCCAAGGCTTGTCATCTGCTTGGCAAGCAAACAGCACAGATGTGTCGGAAGAAATATTAAAGGCTAATTTTAAAACATCAATCTGCTTGTCATCAACTTATAAATAAAATTTAGGCCCACAATGACAGATCAGATTACTGAAGAGAAGCAGGTAAAAATCAAGTCCTTGAGAAGAGAGAAACCTGTCTGATACCTTCAGAAAAGATTCTGTGAAGCTGATCAAGTCACAGTTGGTAGGCCAATCTCATTTGTACAGAGTGAAGGAGAACCAAGAAATAACACAGTACTTCAAAACAACTCTTAGGAAGCATTTGAGGAAAATTGAGAGTCTACTTATGTCAAAGACAGCTGTCATAGGTAGGAGGCTAAATAGAGAAAATTCCACTTGGAATCACAAGCAAATGACTGAAAGACAAGAAAAAGCTGATGACTGTAATGATGAAATTTTGGTATTGTATAGTGTTTTGGAAACAAACTAGTGTTAGAAGAGTAAGTGCCCATCAGAAAGTAGACTGAACAACTACCAGTTGTAGAGCATCAGGAAAATAAATAAATAAATATTTTTTTTCATAAGAGAGATTAAATTTTAAATTAATTTCAGCTCCCTATATCATTTTTTACAGATACCAGCATGAGACACAGTTCTGGTTATGCAAAGTTAGGATATTAATAGACCACATAAAGAATGGATCTAATTTTATCTAATTGATAACTTTGTGTGAGGAGGATACCTGACATAGGGAATATTTTCTTGTTTCTGAAGAGCTGTTTATTTTAACTATCAGCTTGAGTACAAGATATAGGAATAAAAAAAGGAATGATTATGAGAAGAGTGATGAGGACATGATTGCCTGGTATTTTCAACAGAAAAAGGACCAAATTCCTGCCAGAGAAAAAAGAACATCAGTGAAAATGTTATTTTGTTACTAGAGGAATCCAAGATATTTGACACAGATACCAGAAAGCATTCCTCGATTACCTTCAAGTTTTTACAACAGTAGCAGAGGAATCAATTAGTTCATGCAAGTGTATACACAAAAGTGAACACATTTTAACACATTGAAATTAATATAATGACTGATAAATATCCAGTGGTAACACACCACTCATTGATGATAAATTATTGAGCCTGGAGATGCTACAAATCAGACTCCACCAAGTTGATTAAATGTTTTCTACAGGATGTTAAATCTATTAGAAGCATTCAAGTGTAGTCCATATAATTCTCAGAGATGTTTCTCAGTAGAAAGCAAAATTTCATGGCTTGTAATATCAAATGTTGCAGTAAACTCACAGAAAAAAAAAAAAAAAAGACAGGAAAGGAAAACCCTCGCCGCAGTTTGCCAGCAGACCATTTTTCATTCTTCAGCTTTTATGAAAGACTTGAAAGCAAGCTTAAAATGTACTTCACTGGCTTTGTTCCGGTTGAGCAAAATTCCAACAGCAACCTCATGCAGGAGCTCTTTAATGAAAAAAAATATGAAATCTAAATTTATTTGTATTTCCAGGAAACAAACAAACAAACAAACAAACACACACACTATTTCTTAGCATGTAGATTAAAGAAAAAGGTTGCTGTTTCTTTTTATTATTATTTTCAGAACACAGCTAATTTCTGCAACCTTAAAGTACAATTTCAACTGCAGCATCTGTGAAAGTGGAGGAAGTAAAATATACATGTATCATTTAACACATATTAAGCTCATAAATATAGAAGAAGGAAAAAAAAAAAAAAAAAGAGCAGTTACAAGCAAGCTCTTTTAATTGTTAAGTCTTAATAAGTACCCCTGCTTTGTTTGTTCTGTGGAGAATGTTTTTAAAGGCATATTTTCCTTGGACTTTTATTGTTTTTATATTTATAAAATTTATTAATTGAAAAATAACTAAAATACTGGACCTGTGACTCCACTGTATCTTACTCTGTGCCTGTATTGAACTTTGATATTGCAGTCAGTGCAAGTGATGGCCACGCTTGCACTGTAGTGGACAATGGTTCTATGTCCAAATGGAGGCCATTGATGAGCAATGTCCCTCAGGGGTCTGACTTGGGACCAGTGCTTTTCAATATCTTCATCAATGACATAGAAATTGGGATTGAGTGCATCCTTAGTGAATTTGCAGATGACACCAACCTGAGTGGTGCAGCTGATACCAAAGAAAGAAGAGATGCCATTCAAACACACCTGGACAGGCTGGAGAAGTCGGCCCATGTGAACCAAATGAGGTTCAGGTCCAAGTGCAAGGTACTGCACCTGGGTCAGGGCAATCGCAGACAGCAATACAGACTGGGAGAAGAGACTAGGGGGTTCTGGTGGACAAAAAGCTTCATGTGAGCCAGCATTGTGTGCTAGCAGCCCAGAAGGCCAACTGCGTCCTGGGCTACATCACCAGAGGAGTGGCCAACAGGTCAAGGGAGGTGATTGTCCCACTCTGCCCTGCCCTTGTTAGGCCCCAACTGGAGTCCTGCATCCAGGCCTGGGGTCCCAGCACAAGAATGTTGTGGACCTGTTTGAGCGAGTCCAGAGGAGGGCCACAAAGATGATCAGAGGGCTGGAGCATCTCTCCTGTGAGGAAAGTTCGAGAGAGCTGGGTCTGTTCAGCCTGGAGAAGAGAAAGCTCCGGGGAGACCTTATTGCGGCCTTCCAACACTTAAAGAGGTCTTACACAAAGGATGGAGAGGGACTCTTTACTCGGGTAGATAATGTCAGGATAAGGGGGAATGGTCTTGAATTCTCTAAAAGAGAACAGATTTAGAGTAGACATTAGGAAGAAAATATTCACTGTAAGGGTAGTGAGGCACTGGAACATGCTGCCCAGAGAAGCTGTGAATGCCCCATCCCTGGAAGTGTTCAAGGCCAGGCTGGATGGGGCTTTGAGCAACCTGGTCTAGTGGAAGGTGTCCCTGCCCATGACAGGGGGGGTGGAACTAGATAATATTTAAGGTCCCTTGCAAACAAGGCCATTCTATGATATGATTTCTATGATTTGACCTAGGTGAATAAAGAAAGGAGGGTGTGATCAGTCCCCCTCAGTGAGTCACTCATCTAAAGAAAAGAGGGAGAACTAGGCTCCTTAGAATGTGATTCATATAATGTGCAGTGCAGTGGACAAGGACACATCTGTATTAGTCAGTAGGAAATACTAAATAAGGGTACCTGAAATATTTGTCTTTTTCAATGTTGGGTACCTAATTAGAAATAGACATGGAGAGTCAGACATCTCAATGAGACTATAATTCAGTACTTTCCAGTTGTACATGACATCTTCATGTCTAAGGACAATTGGCTCATTGCTTTCATTGAGGAGGCACCTCAATAGCACCTATCTTTCATATGATGTCCTACTGATTTTCTTGTAGTGCAAGGCCCAAAACTGAACACAATACTTGAGGTATTACCTCTATAGAGCTGAGTACAGTGGGACGATCACTTACCTGGTCCTGCTGGTTATGCTATTCTTGATAGAAGCCAGGATGCTGGTGGCCTTCTTGGATACCTGGGCACACTGCTGGCTCATATTCAGGCAAGCGTCAACCAATGTCCCCAGCTTCCTTTCCTCTACACAGCTTTCCAGCCGCTCTGCCCCAAGCCTGTAGCATTGCATGGGGTTGTTGTGGCCAAAGTGCAGGACCCAGAATTTAGCCATGTTGAACTTCATCCCATTGGCTCCTATCCATCAATCCAACCTGTCCAGGAACCTGTGCAGGGCCTTACTACACTCTGGCAGATTGACACTTCCCCCCAACTTGGTGTCATCTGCAAATTTACTGAAGGTGCAATTCCCTCATCCAAATGGACCTGCCTTCAATTAGCTTTCAGGAGATAGGAGTATAAAGTATGAGAGATAAGGAAGGTTCTTTCTGAAAAACAAACAAACAAACAAACAAAAAAAACTAACTCAGTGGTACAAAGATAGTTTTTCCAAAACTCTAAAGTCCAGCTGACAGGATAAGATATTTTGTGAAATGTTCATTGTGTTGCTAATATGCAAAGCTGTAAAGATAGTTCATCAGTGTAGGGTGATGGCATCTTGTCCTGCTGTCTCTCCAAGATTTCAAAGGAAGTATGAAAGAGTCAAACAGAACGTAAATGTTTTCTGTGAAATAGGAGAGATTCTGTAATTAATGTAATTGCTTAATGGACGTTTTTAAGCCATTCTCAAGGTCCTTTCCTGTTATTGTACCAATCTGCCGTGTACTTTCACTGTACTAGGTAATACAGTTTTTCCCAAAACTGTTTAATAAGGTTCACAGCCTCTCCAGAAAGGTGCTAAAACTTGCCCTTAGTGGACTAAGACAAAAGTAAGAGCTTTCATTCAGGGACCCTATCACTCTAATAGTTGTCCCTTGTCCTTGTATGTACTTGAATTATGGTACAGCATCTTGACATCAGTGAGCAGCAGGATTGGGCAGCTCCTCAAGGGAAGATGAGCTGGAAGCTGAGACTGACAGCAAGAACTTAGATAAAGGATGAAGTCCCACAGTACCCAAACAAGAAGAGCAGAACAGGTCCAGAGTAAAACACAGACCACTCACCATCAGATAGCCTGTAGTGACAAGGCAGATTCGAGATCAAGTTGGCAAGTCAAGCACAAGGCAAGGTCAGGGCTGGCATGGTACAAGGCCATGGGCAACATAAATACAGTATAGCACAGACATGGACTAAGGACAGAAGTGTGAGCATAAATGCAGCCCCTGAGCTAACAGATGGAGCATGTGTGCATGCAGGTCCCAGCTGTTCACACCTTTTTCTCACAACGTAGGTGTTTTCACAACAGGTTAGTAAAAAAAGGTACACAGTTCTGCCAGATCAGGAGTGACGCTTGAGCCAAGCCTCTGGGAAGGGTTTGGAAGAGAGGCTGAACAGGAGGTTTATGGAGAATAGTTGTTACTGGTCAGGGTAATCAGAGCCTGTTTGTGAAATCAGGGTTCTGGCACTTGATGAGAAAATGCAACTTTTATAAAAGCTGTTACTTTGACTTTGTTTTTGTTTTGTTTGTTTTAATTGTTTATACCTATTACAGTACTATAACATTAATATCTATTTTCTTTGGTCCACAAATAAAACTATGTACCTCAAAAGGAGCTGTATGCACAAATCAATACTAAAAAATGTAATTTTTTTTTTTTTTTGCAGTATTAAAAAATGTGCAGCTTAGAGCCTTATTCACCTCCTGGGAGGTGATATGGCTTGTCAACTCTCAATAACTTCACAGAGAACATTGTGCCTCACAGGAGGCCATTGTGTAGGAAACTTGGGGGGCTGGATCACTGACCCATTTCACTATTCAGTTTAACAGCTTGAGTTTAACACTGTAGGGGAAAAAACTTTGCTAACATTGTTTGAGCTATTTATTAGTTCTTTTAAAAAAACTCATTGGCTTCCAATATGATGAATACAATGCTTAACAGGGGAACTTTTCCATAGAAAATCAATTTTCTGCAATATTATCATGTCTCTATATGGAACAATAAAAAGACAACATCAAAACTATTTCTTATTATCATTGATTTGAATATGGTATGCTTTATAGCTTGGATTTCTCAGTGTATCAACTAATTAGCTTCACAAATTACAAAGAAAATTCCACTGCTTCCAATTGACTCTTATGAACACATAAAATAGTTTCTTCATCATCTAAAAATGAAATATGACCTTTTAAATGTTTTAATCTTATTTCCCTTTTTGTGAGTCATGATACTCTGGTTTATGTTCTATATTATGTTCCTGTGGAATCACTACTCAGACACATAAGATAAGCCAAATGCTTAAAAACATGTTCAATTTGATCATGAGGTCTGTATTCAGATTATAATAAGTGTTTCATATAAGCACAGAGATTATGTCTCTTCACTGGCATATAGGGAGCCTGTCCACCCCAGAGATTAGGCAGTTTCACTTTTTCTGTCTTGAACCTAAATGCCACAGTAATTTAAACTCCTAAATTAGGCAGCTTGAATACACCCCGAGTCAATTACAGAATGCCAATATTCCAAAGTCAAAGTGGCTGTACAAATGTCTTCATCCTCTGCCCCACATGCATACATAAATGACCTTATACAAACACACACACACACATACACACACACACATGTTCTGCAGACCTGTCCCAGAGCCATCCAAGCCAGCTGAAATTTTTCTGCTGGCTTCAGCTGGCTTTGGATCTTATAATTGCATTTACAGTTCTACTCTGTTTTGAAATCTAATAGGTCACATCACGGGAATCCTGAAACAAACATACCACAACTGAAAAAAAAAAAAAAAAGAAAAAAAAAGAAAAAAAAAAAGAAAAAAAATGCATTTCTCTAAACCATACTTCTAAACCATACTGATAATCTGCCAAGCATTTACCTTGTCTGCTTCCCAGTTTTGTGCTTAAATAGGCAAGATGAAGCACAATCCTAATACAGCCATTGGTAGTGGAAGGCACCTAAGCATTTTCAAGCGCATTCAGCAAATGCAGCTACCTTCAGAAGAAAGCACTGCCTTGTGAAAGAGATCACTCAAGAGATCACTTACTCTGGACTCTTGCCCATTCCCAGCAGACTGCTCTGTAACCTGTTCTTACGAACCTGAAATGATGGAGATTCCATGGCTCCCTGAGGTGGAATGATCAAGGCCTTACTGTTGGTACAGCTGGAAAGCTTCTCCTAATAGCACCTGCCCCAATCTAAGCTCATCACTTTTTTTTTTTTTTTCTTTTTCTTTTTTTTTTTTTTCTGTCTCTAGTGGAAAAGGAGAAGAGGACACTACTGCTTTTCTCTTTCTGGCAACTTCCTATACATAAGGAAATTGTTATCATTTTTCCCCTCAGTTTTTCTTGTCACTCAATTAAATATAACTGTTCTTACAGCCTTTCTCATCAGGATCATATTTTCTAGATCTTTCTGATCTAGATTTCTGATTCTCTATATCTACTTTTTTCTGTTATTTTGCATTTTTCATCAAACTTTGGATGCTAAATCAGACATTGCTCTGATGCCTTACCTGATTTCAGTAGATTGGGAAGATTAAGCTAACAAAATACTCTCTAGACAGAAATATATTTCCTTTTTCATTTCTTGCTTTGCACAGGAAGAGAAGTATTTAATATATCATATTTCTTAGACCAATCAGAGGAATAACAGATACTAAGAGAAGTCTCAACATCAAATCACAGAGTTTGTCAACATTATGTAACCAAACACCAGGTATTTAGCTAGGTCTGTTGCCATCATTAGATCCCAGTAGCCCAGCTCAGGCTGCCCTTGGTTGTCCTTCAGGAGTTAATTTCTTTTGCATATCCTCCACCTGTCCTATTCATTAGAACATTGGTTTTGTGCATCTGTCAGTCAGATGAGTTTGAAATCTCTATAGTTTGGGATTTTTTCATATTAACCTGGAATTAAAATACCCACTACCTTGTGACACACAAAAGAAGTTGGGAAGAAATAGGTATTTTCTTAACATTAAATATTTAAAATGCATTGGGGAAGTGAGTAAAAAACTGATCTTGCTTTCATACATTGCAGAGTTGACTCGTAAGTTGATGAAGGTGGTTGAGAGATATGATCAAACAATGTTTTAGTGACCTATTAATCTAATGAGATTCTGAAGAGGAGCTGCAGAGATGAAAGATTAGATGGAAAGAGGAGCAATTGTAGTTGATAGTGAATATAAAATGAAATACCCTATGTGGCTGTAACTTCATAGCTTGAGACATAAAAAAATACATGTTCTGTTTCCATGAGATTTTCATATAATTCCCCTGGGAGATAATGAGGGATTTGCTTTTCTGAAAGAAAGCCTTGGTAATTTTATATACTCTCTTCTTTTATGTGACCACTTCCCTTCATTTATCCAAAAGCAAAAAAGGACAGTTAATACAATGATTCTAGTCCTGCAGCATATAAAGCACACTGTGCATTCATGAAAGGACTCAAAACTGGTAAAAGGAAAAATGTAGGAGTCACAAGATAGCTAGAGGCCTTTTCCATTCATTAATATGATGACTTACTTGTCATGAAAAGCAGTGCTTACAGTACATGCATTTACAGCAGCGTTTGGCATGTTGCGTCATGGACACAGAGGACTTTATCCAGAAACACCTTCAAAGAAATTTAATGTGACCTTTGTAGTTTCTGGCAGTAATTTTGTGGGAAATCTGTAAATAATACTGTAGATAAAGGAGCAGACTTCTGTGCTGTCTACATTAGCAAATACTCAGAATTTTTTTAATGTAAATTCTATGACACTGTGCACAGGTTGCTATTGTCATTTGCATTTCAGCTGGCAACACCACAGTTTTATATACCCAGTAGTATTAGAACCAGATCCTTCAATGCCTTACACATGTAAGGGTGGGAATAGCTCCATTTATAATGTTGCATACACAAATGTGTGTGTGCTTGGAATATCAGTTGTATGAACAGAGATGCTTCTTGTATATCAAGGTTTCCTTTATTAGTTCAAGGAACAAAACTGCTGCATTAATAATTTAATCTCAAGAGGAGAATATACATGATTTAAGAGCAGACTATTTTTGAAACAGTGGTGAAGTTTAATGTTGCAGCTCTTTTTTTGAATCTTTACATTTATCTCTAAAATAAATTTGACAAAGTAAATTAAAAATTGACATCAATTTATTTTTAAATCAGAAATTTAGTGTTGTGGGGAAGATATTGATGTCTCACAAACACACTTATTTTCCATAATTTGAGATTAATTCCTATTCACATAGTTTTGTTATTTTTCTCTAAATATCTTAAGAACAATCCTCTCTAATATTTGCTTTTCTTCTGGAAGAAATTTCCCTAACAAACAAACAAAACCCAACACATACTGGTTTCACACACACACACAAAAACAGGTGCACATCTCTAGAGCTCATTCTGTAAACAATTTTGTCTTGTGGAGAAGGAATTGGTCACAGAATGTTTTTCTTTGTGTATGAACACCTTGTTTTTCAGTGGACCTGATGTTTTTTATTATTTTAATAGGAAAAAGATCAAATACATTAAGATGCAGCTTTCACTAGTTAAAATACTGAAATTGCAGACATCCACAGCTCTTTTAAAAATATTTGCTAATATAGCAGATAGATAATTCAATATGACTTGCTGTAACATAAGCTTGTAATGTAATCACAAGCAAAAACTGGTGTTAACCCTATTTATCTTAGATACATAAATGCTATCTTCATCTCATGTTTTGCCATTACACTTTGTGTGTACTATCATAGCTATAGACTTGACCAAAATACATATTAACATCATGCAGGTAGTACCAGATTAGCCTTTCATTCTTGCAGCAGAAGCTTGTTAAACAAGGGCAAAATGTTTGAAAACCTGTTAATTTGAAGGGGAAAGTGTATAAACATGCTGTACACTGAAATCACAAAGACATTTTGAGAAAGTTTACAGCATGTTTAATTAAAGTGTCACCTGCCTTGTACAGATATAGAAGAATCTGTTAGATGGAATATGTGCACAGGCAAGATTCAATAAGCTTCTGTTTCTCCTGACACCCAGATCAGGTACTGCTGCGTATTTTTTCCTCCTGTTTGCTCCAGTCATGTCCTAGTCCCTCTTTAGCTGCATCTCCATCCCTGTATCACCAGCAAGAAGTTTGTCATTGCATATTTCTCACTTTTACACCACTGGTAACAGTCAGCTGCATCAGTAATATCTTCTCTCAAATATATGTGTCCTTTTTTCTAGTAGTGCCTTCCATGGGACTTTCTCTAGTTGAATGGTTTCATATGGGCTGTGAATCGTTTCATGCATTTCACATGGTTTCAGTCAGGGAAGAGCTATGATATCCATGCAGAAAGTACTGCAGAATGATCTCTTTTGCAGTCTGCTGACGTCTTCCAAGACTTGTACTGGGTTTTCTCACAGTAACCATACCTTTCCTTTTTCAATGACATTGAAGAGTAATGACTGACAATTAAGTGGGACAATGTTAGAATGAACTTTGTTTAACAAAGAAACATTTTCTGCAACTACTAGCAAATATTTAATTACCTATTGATGTTGTTAACAAATAAATAAAAGGGAATCTTTTCCTGGATATTCAGCACAAGGAATACTCATGACCTTGTATAAGTGTTCTGGGCTTCACATGACTTCTCCTAGAAACTGTAATATCAAGCCAAATAGTTCTATGAAGCTATAGATTATGAAAATGACAAGAAGTATCACCATTCCTTTTTCTTTTAGAAATTGGAGGGAAGCATCTGATAAGGGAAAGAAATTACACTACATGCACAGAATGAGATCTGAAGCATGTTTTGATAGAGAAATATGTTTCAGTGATTATGATTATTATTTGCATTCAAGTTGGAATTGATTCTTAATTCTGCTAAGTGTTGCAAAATTGTATTCATTTAACATAAATCTGTTTATAATTTTTCATCTGGTATAATACGGGTTTATTCATGGATAATAATTCATATTATGAATACAAACAATACTGATACTATAATCATCAATTATTTGAATGTTTAATTAATTCAAGAAGAAAGATCTTTCATATCCTAAGTTACAATGTACTATGTGTAGTGTTAAAAAATACTAATAATAAAAATATATATAACAAAAAATAAAAATAAAATATTGTTATGATATAGAGACCAGAAGGATTTGCTCTCATTATCTAGTAGTGCCAACATAGAATATTGCCATCTGGGTGTGGTCCTTGCTTACTTTAAAGTCCTGCTTTGAGGCTTAATGTATTGATATTTTGTGATACTGAGACGGAGATGGCTGTAATTTCACAACTAACCTGAGTATGTGACTATTTTTGAGTGTAGGAGTAAACCAACTAAAATCACTGGCATATAGAGTTATAGACATATTTAATATTACAATGAACCATGAACTTAGAAAACCAATGATATTTTTTTTTTCAACTTCCTACATTAAATTCCTACATTTAAAAAATAATTAATTTTGAAGTAATTCTGTCAGAGACAAAGTTATTCCTGAGTTAAAATTACCAAAGGTGAAAGAAAATCAAACTTTAAGGGAAATCAGTTTAGCCGAAATAGAATTAATTATGTTTAAAATATATTAATTTTGACTTTATTTTTATAATTAAGTGAGCTCAGAACTGGAAATTTGTGAAACTCAGAGCTATAGAGTAGTAAAATATTTTCTGTTTTAAAGCAAGTGAGCTAATATTTTTCCAAAGCACACATTTTTTGAAAATCTCATATAAGTACTTGTATTGTGTATAACTCTTTTATAGGATTCTGTAAGAAATTCCAATTTGCATTGTACCACCTACTTGTAATAATTAACATATCACTTAAAATGAAGGATGGCTTAATTCAACTAATGTTGCAATCATTTTAATTGATTTTAACGTGAAATGGGTTGAAAGATAAGACACTAGACATTAAAACACAACCATAAGAGCTGCAGCTGAGGCCTTTATTTGTGTATTTGATGGCCTTGAGTGTTTGACTCCTTCATTTTCCACAAGTGTTAAAACCTTTACATGAATTTATATCTTATAACCTTTAGAAGAAGTTAGACTCTTTAAAGCATGTTATGAGTACTATTTTCATACACATCCACCTGTAAAATTAGATATCTTAGTTATTGAAAGCATAGGGGAAAAAAGGCAGTAAAAACTTTCTAAAGTAAGCTAAAAATGGTTTTCTGTTCCTATAAAAATAACTCCTCCGTATATTTTCTTTAAAATGTCATGACTTCAAAGTTTGATAGCTGACAGCCCTGCAGGGTTAGAAGCAAGGTCTGTGTGTCCAATTGGAAAGCTGAGAATTTTTCCCTTCACAAGTTATTGCCTCTAGCCCTGCAGGACTACTAGGTATTGGACTTAAAAGCAGTGACATTTTTAAATACAGAGTAGATGTTACTGGCTTGGGATTAAAACTTGACCATTCTACAGCTCAGGAGGTATAGTTTTATATAGAGAAAGGCAACATGGTGAAGAAAAAGAAGCAAATAATTTTATAAATGCTTAACAGTTGAAATTAATCATGGAATAAGAAGTGCAAAGCCATTATAAATCTAAAAACAAACGTTATGAAGTGCATCAAAATCAGATGAGACACAATAAAAAATATCACATAGCAACATCTGTTATCTATGTCTATAATACATATATATTCTATCCATCTCAATAATGAGAGATATTTGAAGGTGTAAGCACACTTGCAAAATTCCAATTGTACACTATAAAATTAGATAAGAAATCTTGTCTCATACCAGATAAACCATTAATGCAAAGCAATAAAATTTTAATTCACCCATTCAGTGTTCACCTATATGATGCCAAGAAATTCAGTTTGTAAATTTAGGATGTCATAGTACCTCAACATTATATTGAGGTTCATCAAAGATACTGCTGTCTCAGCAGTATGCTGTGGGTTTAATATACATATGCAATATGCTACAGCAAGATGAGATGTGTTTATGTTGAAAGCAAAACCCTTAAACCAGGAATAATATTTAAAGTACAAACTGAGCTGAACAGATGAAAGATTAGTCTAGCCCCAGCATCCTGTCTGCCATGGTGGCTGTTAGCAAATGCCTGAAAGAGTGCTCAAGAGTAAGGTACTTATTTAATGGAAATTCCCCTGACATGCCTTCCAAATTCCAGCAGTTTTATGAGGTACAGTTAGCTTTTTTTTTTTTTACTTTTGTGTGCTTTAGTCTTAAAAGATTTTTTTTATTTTTTTTTTTTTTTTTGTCTGTGGATGTATCTAATCATTCTTTCAGTTCACATAATCTTCTGTCATTTATAACCTTCTGTGGTAATGATTTTCACAGTTGAACTATACCCTATGTGAAAAAATACCTCCTATTGTTTATTTTGAATATGCAGGCTAATAATTTAATTTAATGCCCTTTGGTCTTATGTTACCAGGAATAGCAAGCAATCATTTCCTGTTGATTTTCACCAAGGCACACTTACAGACCTTTATGTGACCTCCCTTGACCACCTCTTACCTAGTCTGAAGAGACTTACCTTACGGAAGCCATGCCATACCTTCTGTCACTTCTTCCCCTTCCTCTGGAGCTTTCCTAGTTCTACTAGATCTGTTTGAGTCAGGAAGAGATCAGAATTGCATACTGTGTTTAAAATGTTATAAATACCATAGACTTTTTTAGAGTGGCATAATCATGTTTTCTGCTTTGCTATTTCCAAACTCCAGCCTAAAATTAATGTAACTGAAGAACACATCATGAGCTTGACATGCTCTAGTATCTTTGAATTGAAATACACATCTAAGTTTTCTCTGATGCAGAGTCAAGAGATAGATGTTTGCTTACATGTAATTTTGGATATCATTTAACTGTCTGAGAGATAAAAATATAGTGCCAGTCTCTGATGTGAGCTAGACCAAGGATATTCCATTGAAGCTGACAGGTCCAATCAATATACAGCATGTACTGACATGAAATGGATTCATGACATTCCCTGGAATACTCTGTACGCACACACAATGATTGCAATTGCACTCATTATGTAATTTTTAGGAGATATATTCTATCTAATAAGCTTTGTGTACTAAGAATTCTGTATATAATTCAGATTTAGTAAAGTAATCTAAATTAACTGTATTCTTTATTTACTGCACTTTTAAAACAACATGTACTTTGAGAACATAACAGAATGCAAATTATTTCAAAATGTAAGAAGATGCTATTGCAGTTTCTGCTCGCAACACTGTGTCTGACTGAAGGGAAAGGCATTTCAGATTTAGAGTTTTCCACTAAAGCATGTCCCATCTATGTGACACATTGCAGACAGACAGACATCTTGCAGGATGCCTTTCATGCCAATGAGAGTTGATTCCATTCTGCAGAATCTGTGACATTAACTGAATAATATTGCCGTGTATGTTTTTTAATACATATATTTTCAGTAGTCTATATTGTATAAAGTCATAAACATCAAAAATAGGATATAAGACCTCCATATAAAGACAGAATTAAATAAATATAGCATTTTCTTTGGGGTCTAGGAGTAATTTACCTTCAGATTTTTATTTTGGCCTTGAGTCCTAAGGATGTCTCTAATTTTCCTGCAGCTCATGTTGAGATTCAGGGTGATGCCATCCATATTTGTGTTTTAAAGCTTTCAGCTGAAAGGTTGACCAGGTATAATGCAGGTTGACCATTAGTATATTAACATTGTTAATTATGGGGCATTTCTCCAGTCCCTTTCTGCCATACCTGAAGGCTAGAGAGTGCACCAACTTTGACAGTATACAGACGCAAGCCAATTATTACATTCCCTGCACCTGCAGAGCATAAAATATTCTTGTTCTGTTTCTCTTAAGGAAGCCACACACACACACACACACATATATATATATATTCTCAGGAGATGGAAAACAGTAGCTAGGCTACTAGCTCTTTGCATTTGTTCAGACTTTTTTTGGCACCCAGTTAAGGCACGTACTCCCCCACACCTCCCCTATCCTTTTTTTTTTTAAGGCTCTGAAATAAATGGCTCTTATCCAACCTCTTGACCAATTGATATAGTGTTTAATGCCATCAGTCACTTTTGTCTAAACATGGACTCTAGATGAGATATGACTAGATGACGTGGAGTCAGAGGAGTAAGAGGACTTAAATTCCATATTGGCACTGTTTACTGCAGTAAATTTTGGGGGACTTCCAGGCATATGGATGTTACAAATGCAAATTGTCTGTTGCATTGTGGATGCTCCAGATATATCACATATGTGCAGATCAGATTTAGAGGAAGACAACAGAATCTACCAATTTTTGTGCATGACAGTGGCCTCCTCTTCAACACACACCAACACTCAACATTATACTATTTAGTTAGCACAGTCCTTGATACATAAAGTTCAGTGTTCATACATGGCATGGTGCAGACCCTCCTCTTTTTTCTTTTTTTTTTTTCTTTTTTTTTTAAGAATTTTGAATTGAAATATGGGGGTTTTAAGCATCTGTTTTCATGTGTTGTAATGCAGTGTGATGCACACCTCCTTATTCTAGCTTCTACTGGTCAATTCTATGGGGAAAAAACAACAAAAACAACAACAACAAAACAACAACAACAACAAAAAAAACTATAGTTTAAATGTTATGTGCAGAAAGTATCATTATCAGCTGACTTCATTTTAGGCAACACTACCAGTACATAGGTGTGAAGTGGTACTATGGTACTATAAAATGTATCAGTCAGCACATATTACCTGTTCACTAATCATATTTTATTCTCTTAGTCTAGACAAGACATAAAATTGGTGTAGAAAATTGTAGCAGCAAACCGTTGTATGTATCTATCTCCTGTGAGTACAGTATATATAGGCTAGCATAATTTGCCATTAGTGGGCAGCTGGTCAGTGAATACATCAACTCAGGAAAATTCATACGAGCAATAGCTTACACAAGTGCATTACAAAGTAGCTGCACCCAAACTATTCTGAATCTGAAAGCAACATTACTACATCTTAAGGTAATAAGCTTCTGTGAAACATAACAACAACAGTGCTAAAACCAGCACAGAAAAGTAAGGATACATATAAAAAAAGGGTGCCCATTACATCTATTTATTTTAACAAAATGACCTAAATTTCCTAAATCCGTACTTGAACGTATCTCACTCTGTAATCACAGTGATTTTCCCACATCTTAAAAAAAAGTTATACTTTTTTTTTTTTTTTAAAAAAAAAAAAAAAGGTGCATCAGATTATCATTAGAATATCATAGGAGTTAACTGCAAATTACAGAGATGTTAATATACAATTTACATCTATTAGCTTTAGCAATGTCTGGGTTGTTTAGTTTTGTTTTTTAATCAGACTGTAAACAACACTTTAGGAAAGATTTCTGTTTAGCTATATTACATAACATTTGCTATCAGCTAGGCATATACAAAGTCACCACACCTCAACTTTTTGTACCAATTTATTCCATTGCCCCATCTTAATAAAATCTCAGCCATTATATGAGATAGTCAGTTTCTTGCCACTATTGGTACCTTAGTCCTTAATGGACTTTGTCAGACTTCCTTTCTGGTCACCATACAACTCTGGATAATCCTAAATCTAGATGATCTTATGGGTTTTATATTAAAGTGTTCTGCCACCATGTCTTCATTCTAACGCTCTCAGAAGGACCCCAGCATTAACTCTCATCAGAGTTCATAAGCAGGTCGTCTCTGTCATTTTTGACTATGGCCTTGACTTAGCAATGAATTTGGCACTACATCAAACATGGGGAAAAAAAATAAGACCTTCAGTGTAGTTCTTTTGTCCGGTCATTCAATGATTAGAAAATTCACCCACAAGAGGAGAAATTTACCTTAACTCCAGTCCTGTCTGTACTTGCAAAAATGAGAAGTTTTCAGGAGAAATGACCTAATCTCTAATGCTGTAGGACATTTTGGAATGAAGAAGCTGTTCTTATTCCCTTCTTACACGATTAGTCCTACTCTTTCATATTATAACTAAATATTGATTGTCTGAAAAAGGAAGATTACTCAGCTTTACAGATCTGTAGGTAAGGTTTTCACTGAAGAATGGATATCCAACAGAAGATGCTAAGCATTAGTCACTACAAACCCCTTGTCACTTCAGACTGGTTAATTACGATGTGTCTGATCTCAGTCAAGAGCCAATAGTTATAGCTGTATGCATATTGAGGTATTTGTATCAAGTGTGCTTTTAATGTTCAGACTGATAACCAATAAAAGATTTGATGAAGGTTCATTCAGGGTGCACACTGACTCACCAGAGAGACAATAAGGAGATAAGCATTACTCTTATTGAAGCAGAAGTTGTTAATTGGCTAGTCAGGTACACAAGATAACATCTGATCTAACAAAGACACATCTCCAAGGGAGAAAAAAAAAAAAAAAAAAAAAAAAAAAAATAATTATTTTAATTTAAAGGGGTTGTTGAGATTATCTCCCACATAAAATAGAAATCAATTTATTTGAGGAAAAACAGGTTAGATCTGTTGATCTGTTGAAACTCCTGGGGACGACTTACAAAAGAGGATTGATTATAAACAGCAAATGTCTATACAAGGAAAAGGACATAACCTGAGTCCAAATGTGTACAGAAAAATGGACTCTTTATAAACTGAATGTTTAGGAAATGTTGCAGAATATTATCTGGATAAAGGAGTACACATACTGCTAACATCTCAGTGTCAACAGAGCAAGTTGTCGGTTTTATTTTATTTCTTTGTGTCTTTTATAAACATATTTAACTGTGTCCAGATTTGCTTTGGTTTGGTTTGATTTGGTTTTGTTTGATTTTGTCTTGAATTGTGTTTTTTGTTGTTGTTTGTTTGTTTTTGTCTGTTTGTTTTTCAAAGTGTAAGTGAAAGTATTTCTTTTTCCTTTTTTGTTTTTCCTTTTCTTTTTCTTTTACTTTTCTTTTTCTTTTCCTTTTTCTATTTCTGAAATTTGACACTGAGATAAATTTGCTCCAGTTGCCATAGCTTTGTAGAACATCCTTTGGAGAATCCAACAGGTATTGGACAGTGGAGGAGCAGCAAGCAGTATTACAAGAGCTGGTGAAGGAGAAGGTGATAGTCATGCAGTTAAAATATGAAGGAATGTGTATGTAACTGTGGTGGTTTCATCGTGCTAGGCAGCTGAACACCACAACCGCTCTCTCACTCCCCCTCCTCAGGTGAGGAGGGGAAGAAGTAAAGGAAAGAACAACTCACGGGCTGAGATAAGGATAATTTAATTAAAAAGAAAAAAAAAAATAAGGAAATATTAATTAAACAATTCAACTAAAAGGAAAAAGGGGAAAGGGGAAGAGGGAGGGGCGAAGGGAATAACAAAACAAAACAAGTAAAGGCTGTGTGGAAGTGCAGAGGAAAGAAATTACTCTCTACTTCCCACAAATGAGCGATGCTTGACCACGTCCTTGAAGCAGGGCCTCAACGCATGTAGCTGGTGTTCGGGAGGAGGACAGACGTTTTCGCAATGAGAACCCACCCCTCCCCTCTTCTTCCTTTTTCCACCTTTTATTGCTGAGTGTGGCATCATATGGTATGGAATATCCCTTTGGTTGTTTTAGGTCAGCTGCCCTGGTGATGTTTCTTTCTCACTTTTTTGCCCACCCCCTAGGAGGGTTAGAGAGAGTCCTGATGCTGTGCCAGCACTGCTCAGCAGCAGACACAACACCGGTGTGATACCCCTGCTGTTCTAGCTACAAGTGCAGAGCGCGGCACTGTATGGGCTGCTGCAGGGAAAGTTAACATCCCAGCCAGACCCAGTACAGTAACCTGAGGGTTTTCAGAGAATTTGTAACACTGTTGTTTTAATAATTAATATGGAGTAGAGCAGGAAGTGGAATGTAGATGCCAATCCCTGTCTTACTGAAGTATTGCTACAAAGTCAGTGCTTTGATTCACCTTTGAGCCCAATGCATAGTTCTGTTCACTGAGCACCTGCCTCAATAAGAAATGGTCATGGTATTCCCACATGACAACACTGTAGTCTGGTGGTTAAGCCATCTGCTGCAAAATATCTATTCAACGCCCCTCTGGGAGGGAAGGAAATTGAAAGCACTGAGTTGCTACATTACATGGGGATTCTTCATTGAGCATCTTTGAGATGTAACTGTCTTCGAATTTTGAAAGGTAATGCCTAGCTCTGAAAGTAAGCTCTCTTCTGTCTCACCGAGCATCATTTCAGTGTCTGACCGCTTAGTGTGTTTGCTTCTACCATTCTCATTTTGTGGCTTAACTTTCTTCCTGCATCATATTTGGCACCTTTGGTGCCTAATTCAAAGCATTGTCAGAGGAGACCATACAATGCATAGGATAGGATAGGATAGGATAGGATAGGATAGGATAGGATAGGATAGGATAGGATAGGATAGGATAGGATAGGATAGGATAGGATAGGATAGGATAGGATAGGATAAGATAGGATAGGGTAGGGTAGGGTAGGGTGGGATGGAATGGGATGGGATGGGATGGGATAGGATAGGATAGGATAGGATAGGATAGGATAGGATAGGATAGGATAGGATAGGATAGGATAGGGTTTATCCACACCAATACTAAATATAGCGGGAGAATCACCTCTTTTAACCAGCTGGCTATGCTATCTTTAACGCATTCCACGATGCGGTTTGCCCCTTGACCACCAGGGTGCGCTGCTGGCTCATGCTGAGCCTGCTATTAACCAGTACCCCAAGCCCTTTCTGCTGAGATGCTTTCCACCACTTACCTCTCAGTTTGTACTCGTGTCTGGCATTACTCCATCTCAGGTGCAGAACCCAACATTTTCCTTGTTGAACTTCATGCCGTTGCTAATCACCCAGAGCCCCAATCTATCTATATCCCTCTGCAAGTCTCATTGTCCCTCCAGAGTCAACAGCACCTCCCAACTTAGTATCATCAGTGAACTTGCTGATGATGCATTCAACTTCTGCATCCAGATCATTGATAAAAATGTTGAACAGGACTGGCCTTAGAATTAAGCCCTGGGGAACATCACTGGAGACAATCTGTCAGCCAGATGTAGCTCCATTTGCTCTAACCTTTTGAGCTATACGATTGAGTCAGTTCATCACCCAGCGCAGTGTAAACCTGTTAGTCTCACAACTGGACAATTTGTCCAGAAGGATGCCATGAGGAATGATATCAAAGGCCTTACTGAAATCCAGACTGATTACATCTGCCATCTTCCCTTCATCCACCGATCTGGTGACCTTATCATAGAAGGAGATCAAATTACTAAGGCAGGACTTTCCCTTGATGTACCTATGTTTACTATGCCTGGTAATAGCTTTGTTCCTTAAGTGCCTCTCAGTGTCCCCCAGGACAATCTTCTCTATAACTTTTCCAGGGATTTAGGTTAGACTAATAGGCCTGTAATTTCCTGAGTCTTCTCTCATGCCTTTCTTGAAGATCAATATTGTATTGTCTAGCATCCTGCCATCAAGGACCTCTCCAAACCTATGGTAAATTGTTGAGAAGGGTCCAGCTATACATCAGGTAATACCTTCAGCAGTCAGGTGAATCCCATCTGGCCCCACAGATTTAAGAAAGTTGAGCTGATACAACTGTTCCGTTGCAATTCTGGTGATCACAGATGGAAAGTCACTGCATTCAGTGCAGAACAGACAAGTTCTGCTTTAAGTTTTATTAGGTCATTCAGTCTAGAATCGCACAGAATGTTGTAACAGTCACAGTGATGGAAGCCCAGCCTCTGCTCTTCTCCTCTTCCATTCCCTATCATATTTGTTCCCCTCACTGCTAATCATAGTTGGCCCTGAAACTTGAAATAATGATACTACTATGCTCTATTGCTAATCTTTTGATTTGGAAGAAACATTAAAGATAGCTACTACACTGACCTAGCATTTGACATTCATAATTTCCAGGATAAACTTCTGAGGCCCTAATCTTTTCAAGCCCCTGGCAATGTACAATTCACAATGTTCCTTTTTTGCTAGGGGTGCCTGTGAATAATAGTACAGTCTGAAAGATCTCACAAGTTCATCACTGGAAAAATTCTACATGGCAATGTTTCCTTAGATCACCATAAATCTACACAAATATTTATATAGTCTGAACACATGAAAGATCGTACTGATTTTGTGAGGAGTGAAAGCTAATAAAATATTTGTTGAACTAAGCCTTTTTTCTACTAAACATCTGATAATTTTATCCTATAAAATTAACGTAGTTGAAAATGAGCAATTTTATTCTTATCCAAAATGCTTCTAAACTCAATATTGCAAACTTTGAGAAAATATACTTTAACATACCATCTCTATATGAATTTTTGCCCCAAGAAAAAAAATCTGTAATACAAAAATTTAAACAAAGAGTCCTGTCTCTAAATATACCCCCAGTTAAGCAGTAAATGCTTTCAAAATGTAGCATGATTCTTGTTGAATTGGTCATTCAGTATTATCAGGTATATTTCTGTGTCACAATGAATTAACTTCACAGAAGTTCAAATTTAATGTATTTAAATGAAAGACAAAATTAGAATAAAGACTGACACTAAATAAATGAAACGTCATCAGGAAGGAAGGGAGGCAGCAATTCGCTGCAGAATTTGTAGTGGAGTTGACCAATATGCTCTAATTATTGTGGCTTTTATGAAAATAAGACGTATCTCTCTGTCACTTCCTATGGGAAATAGGAATATTTCTATGGGAAATAGGAATATTTCTATGGGAAATAGAATGTCCTGGAAGGAAATTGTGGCCTCTTGTTTGATCCATTCACCCTGTAGGTCCATTGGGAAAGAAATCATAGTTCTCATAAATCCTTAGCAGATGTACACATCCTTTGGCAGCATATGCACAACAAGAATGCCCACTACTTACTCCTGTACTTTGTCTAAGAGCATCTACGAGGCCAGAGATAAAGCTATGAAAAGAAATTCACTTCCCTCAGTTTTTGGATGTAGTAATACATCTTCTTGGATTTTTTCTATAGTCTTGAGAAAAGGAGGAGAATGTTCTTGCTCAAGTGTCCATCTATTAGGTTCCTTGGAAAAAAAAAAAAAAAAAAAATGAATTGTTCCTGTAAGTTTGCATTATAGCAGCAATATGCAACAGGAGGCAGGAAACTCCTGGTACTTATTTCATACCATTTTCATCATATTATTCCTTTAGAGTTTCTTTTTCTTTTATATTTTGACACGCTTGCAGTATGCTGATGTCAGAGAGACTGTTGATCGCAATAAAGTTCATGCATGTTGTTCTCTAGATTATGCCCTAAACTGCATGGACAAGAAGGACAGGAGTATTAAAATATTGCCCCAAGCATTAATACTCTCTTCTATAGTTTTTCTTTGGGTGAATAATTTTGGTAGTGGTCAAACTGACAATCAAGGGAATTTTTGGTTTTCTCCCTGATCTTATTACGTGTTGGAGATTATAGAAAGTTAATGTGACAATCTATGCTTATAACTAGAATGGCTGTGTTGTAAAACTAATTTTTTAGGTCTTACGTGTTTTAAATCATGTTGGACTAAATTTCCAGCCTAGATGCACACTTGTTTTACAAACAAAACAAACAAGCAAAACTTACGTTGTTAAGTATGTCATTGTGGAAAACTAAACAATTCAGTGCCTTATTTGGAAAGGTGACCTTATTCTTTAGGGAATTGAACTCCTCAAAGTATTTTAGTTGGAGATCCAATTGCAAGATAACCATCACAGATCTTTTTCTTCTGATACCTCACAAAATTCAGAGATCCTTTTGGGGACATTTGTATTGCATTAGACATGTACTCATAAGACAGTTATTTTTTGTCCATTCTATTTAATCTCCACAATTTCATGCATTATTTTTCCTAAATTGTATGAGGGGGAGGAAAGCCCTGAGACATATTGTTAATCATATTAACAATTTCAGGGTAAACAATACTTTGGCAAAGTACAGTTTCTATGTGTTACATTATTATGCAAAGTGATTGCATTCATCTGTTTTGTTGGTGGTTATGTGTTTGGGTTTGTTTGTTTTTACATTAAGAAAAACTGTGGAGATAAACCAGATGTTGCTATATAATACTGGTAGGAATAAGATGGATCACAGCTGAAATTGTGCATACTAAGGATTAGGTCAAGCCTGAGACATATGGACATGCACAACTGAAAGGAGACTCCTGCAGTTCAGCCTTCCCTATGGCTTCCCTGAGATTTTAAATCCAGGTGTAAAGAAGTAAGCAGGTGTTGAAAGGACTTTATCTTCACTAATATGCCAGCTAGCACATCTGAACAGGCACAATGGTGTACATAATCTGCTACTCATAAGGGCCATAAGTTTATTTTCTATCTTTTGCTGGGCTAAAAAAAATCTTGTCTGCATTTTCCCTGTTCTTCTCATCATTATTTGTCATTAATAAAATTGTAATACCATAGTCTGTTCCTAATGGAAAAACAGCACCTGGCTGAACAGAAAACAATGTACAATAATGTACATGCTCCAAAAGTGAGCAGAATTTAGATGACCTTATGAGAATTAATGTTATAATTTCCTAACTTCTGTGTATTCTGCTTTCTACTGTGTTATTTAAGTAATGTAATATGCAATATGTAATTTCTTGTCGCACATCAACAAATATACCTGTCATCAAATAAATTACTAAAGTAAGCTAACATGCTGCATGTATAGACAAGATGTTAACTCTTTGTTTATAAAAATCAAAAACCCAAGCCACTAATTGAATCACTATTTGCCAGTATAGAAAAAATAGTTAACAGTATTATCCATAAATAACTTCCTTTTTCTTTCATGCCTCTTACAGCATGTTTCTAATAAATAAATACATAAATAGAATAAAATAAAATTAATAAATTGGATACATTGAATAAAATTCTTCAAAGTAAACTAATAAGGTAGACAGTGTACCTAACCACTTATGTGGTTAAGTTCTTTACTAAGTGAGTGGTTTTGACAGCAACGTCATAGCTGATTTTTATTCATCACTATGTTAAAGTAGGTAGAACAATACAATTACTACAATGTATATTATTAATTTTAACAAAATATGTGAGCAATAAGTGATAAGCAATGCCATGAGACCAAGGAAAATGCTGCAAAATAGGGGAAACATAACTGTTAGCATAATAAATGCAGCTTGATCATCAGTCTGCGTCAGATTGGCAGTTGTGTCTGTGAATTATTTGTGTCTTTTATTCTACAAAAATGCTCCTATCCTATAAACTGTATTTCCACTTCAATATCTGAGACAGTCTTGTCATTGTTTTCAGTAGAAGGAAACACATATATCATGCAATACTGCATAATACAGTATTAAACAGTAAAAACCACATTATTTCTGCTATATCACATACAATTAAAATACTTTTCTGTACATAATTTGCCCATTATTTTTATTGCACAGTATGTTCCCAGTTCTTGATTAGAAATAAAAAGTTTACAATAAATTCTAAAAAGGTTTTGAAAAGACACTCTGGCATTTCTCTAACTGTAAGACTACCCTGAGAAGAACATAATCAAATGTTGGAGCAGTCTTTTTGGGGTGCTTATGCCATATTAACCAAAGATCCATGGGGCTGAATTACATCCTACTCTGACTTTTTTTTTTTCCTGTTTGCCTGCTTTCCCCACTTTTTCTCATGCTTAAGCTGCAGGATGACACAGGATCCGCAATGGTGAATCTATGCTTCTTGGGAATTCCTCTGCTTATGTCATGGGAATTCTGCCAGGTTGATTAAATCATCTGTAGCTCAGTGGAACAGTACAAAATTGCCAATAATGGGCATGAAACTACATCTATATTTGCTACATATTTTCAATTTGATAATTTTTCTTGCTATAAATAGAACTTGTCACTCCTTTATAGCTTTCTGCATAACAAGAAAGATCCAAAGGAATAATAGGTGCCCTTTTGCATGTTCATATAACCCTAAACGTTAGACACGTATTCAAAGAAAATCACACCAAAAAGGAATGAAACTTCTAAATATGTGACAGATTCTTACAAGCCCAGGAGGGTTGTCTTACAAGAGGGACAGATGATCGCAGGTGAAGGACTTGATTAACAAACATAGCATTGAGATCTACTGATTATCAGATATCTGTTTTAAATCCATATTTCCATTCCTTATTTACTTTATACCTAAAATCAAATACTGATTTTATGCTAGCAAGTCAAAATGTCCAGTATTTCTGACTAAGTAATCATACATTTACAGTTCTGCAGCCATGAGCATCATGCAACAAATTGCAGTTACACTTTTCCACTGGATTCTGCTCATTATTCTGTCTCCTTCATGGAATTAGTGTAAAAATCTGCACAGCTTCTGTCAGACATCATTTCAACAGGCTACAAATATATTTATTAATGAGATTTTTTTGTTCAACTGCATTGGTTAGAAAGGAGAGCTAGACCTTATTTAATCACTGAATTTTCATCTGTTACATATTGAAACATAATGCTACTGGACAAGAAATAGAAGTGAGTCATTGAAAACATATGAACAATGAAATGCAAAAAGTGTCAATATTAGCCTGACTCTGCTCTTGCCCTGTCAATGAATGTCTTACTGTTAAGTTCAATTAGAGCACTTTCTTCACTCCAGAGTGCTTTTGGAAATTCCTCTGAAATTTTCAATAATATTCAAGTAGTTTTGCAAAATATGTAGTGTATTTGTAATATCTGGTAATACAGTGCTACAGTGAACTGCTCAGATAATGTGTGACTGGAATTTTACATTTGCATGAGTGGCTTGAGGAGAAGAATAAGTCCCTCTTAAACCTGGTGGACTGCCCATGATTTATACTAATTTAAATATAATTATAATTGTAACAGATGTTTTGTTTTAAATTAAGCTGATCTCTGTGGTTGTCTACCTTTTATAATTAGAACTTGTCTAAATCTCCACATTGGACACCATCTGCAAGGATTTAGTGTTAACTGGATGCATTGTACTTTTCAGCATAGGGTGAATTCAGTATATTAAATCTTATTCTTAGAATGAATAATATCATCCTTTTGTTTTAAAAATACATCAATTTCTCTTAAGCTATCATTATTTAATATTTAATCAGCACAGATAAATGTATTTCATTTGGCCTTAACTGTCTGTCACAATAAGATAAGAGGCAGGAAAGTTAATAAAGTAAATTGGTTAGGTTGTCCAGAAGATAATGCCTCAGAATATAGAATGTGTAACTATATTTTTCAAAGTGGATGTTATTTAGAATGTGGCTCTTTGATAGACAATTTGTGAAGGACTGGTAACAGACAGCTTTAGTGGCTTGAAGAATAGGTGATTTTCGCTCTATTGCTTCCTCTAGTTGCCTTTTGTTTTGCTTATTACAGGGCACTGTTCTAAAGACAATAGTGTGCTAGGGTTACATCTGTTGTGTGTTCAAAAGCTAGTGGCGCACAATGCCGAGGTGGGCTAGGGCTAACTGCATTCTTGAGTGGGCTTGGGGTAAAAAATTGTCTTTACATGAGGGCCCTGACACATACAGCCACTCATAAGGGTGGGTTGTTGAGGCAGAAGAGGTGAAACAAGGGTGATTCCAGTGACTGGAAAATATTATTCCTCCACCTTCGTTTCTGTGTTTCCAAGTCATTTAGTGACCTGGGGTGATATTGACAGGAATTGACAGCGCACACGGTGCTGTTGCCAGCAGAGTTCTGCAGTTGCTCCCTGGACGTGAAAGGAGGGGAAACAAGAAGAACCCAATTGGTGTTCTCTAAACGTAACATATGTAAAGATAATAGGTTTGAATTAGTTGAAACCAACCCCTTTTTTTCCCGTAGAAATGATCCCACCCCACCCCCTCGCAATCCAGGAAAAAAGGAGAACTGATTTTTTGTCTCTCCCTCTCTCTTTCCTTGCCCGCACAAAGAAAACGTGGGTTGATACCATTTTTATTGTTTTGCTGGGGTGGGTTTCAGACCTCGCATTAGCATATTGAATGTCTAATTGAATTCGGAGGCTGTGTTAATCATCTTGTTTTGTTTAGGGGCGGTTGGTGAAAAGTGCCAGCTAATGATCTCTTTGGCTTGGGGTTAGCGTGGTGCTGCCACCCCAAGAAAAAGAAATCGGGAAGGGGGAGGGAGCTAGGGAAAGGCGAGTTGACTGAGTGATGTCTGGAGGGCGAACTCGTGTGTCTCTTTCGTGATGTTGTGTGCTGCTGTACTGAAATCCACCCCTCTGCTGGAGCTAAGGCAAGAGTTGGAGGCATCTGATGCTGCCGTTTCCAGGGTGAAATTTCCAAGGCTGATCACTAAAAACAACAACCAAAAAAAAAAAAAAATCCACGGCAAAAATAGCGATCGGAACAGAAGATCCGGCATCTCCCTGTCCAACTGGCATAACCCAGACAGGCGTTTGAGAACCATCTGCCTTTAAAACTATCCACACACACAGAGTGAAAAATAAATAAATAAAAAATAAAAAAATAAAAAGAAAGAAAGAAAAGAAAGAAAACAAAAAAGACACTACAAGTAGAGACCACCACATTTTTTTAAAAAAGGGGCCAGAAACTGAGCTGGTATGGGAAAAAAAAAAAAAAAAAAGAGAGAGAGAGAGAGAGAGAGAGAGAAAGCCTCCCCCTCTTCCCCCGATGAGTTTTTCGCAGTGCTCTGGTGAGGCTCGGAGGTGGCTGGCAGCGCAGGGGGCGGCTGCTGCCGCGGCTGGCGGGGCTCCGCGCAGCGCAGCGTGCCGGGCTTTCAGCACCACGGCGCCGGACAGCTCCGCGCCGCTCCGCGCTCCGTGCTCCGCGCCCCGCTGCGCCGCGGGGGCGCCGCCGGCGCCGGCACTGCCCCACTCGAAGTGCCTCGCCGCTGTCCGGGAACTACACACTACACTCTCCTCGAGATTTCAGCTGCATTGTCTCCTCGCGGAACTGGCCGTCAGGCGTAATTATCCCGATTTTTTTTTTTTTTTTTCTTTCCCCCCCCCTCCCCCCCCTCCCTCTCCTTTGCAGGAACGACTCTTTGGGAACCTGGTCCACCCAGGGATGTAAAACTGTGCTTACCGATGCATCCCATACGAAATGCTTATGTGATCGTCTCTCTACCTTCGCCATTTTGGCTCAGCAACCTAGAGAAATAGTAAGTAACAAAGAGGGGTGGAAAAAAAAAATCCAGTTTAAATGCAAAAGGCAATAGCGCGGGGGGGCGAGGGGGGCTTGGTCAAAATTTCCTCTCAGGTATATTTCAGACGTTGCATTGAGGAATTGTTTAATATTTCAGGTAGGCTAATGTTGTTAGTCTCCTGGTGTCTACAGTGTCTCAGAGAAGCGAATTCCAGATTCTGTGATATAACTAAATCCTAGTGAAATTTACGTGTTCTCTAACTCTGTATTTCTCAGAGAAAGCCTTCTAATTGTAATGCAAATGTGTTGAAAACTTTTGTATTGAACAATTATCAACTTAACAAGCTTTTTAAAGGTTGCAAGCCTTTTCAGGAGGTTGTACAGGGCTTTATTATTGCTCTTGGTAGGACAACCCTAGATACTGTAGTTAAACAGATTGCAGATCTGCATTGGACATTTTCAGCACAGATTTTCTATGTAGCTGTTGATACCATGTAACAAAAATATACAAGTTTGCATGTAAAAGAGGGAACATAAAGTATATGAGCAGACACAGTAATATTGAATATAAAAACAGCTCAAAAGCAAATATTTGTGAAGTTATCATGCTAAGGTATAATTTCGTGTTCCTGGTTTTAGAAGCATATGATCAGACTCTTTTTTGGAACAAAGTGGCTGGAATAAAATGTTACTTTCTGCCTGAGATGTGGCCTAAAAGTACATCAGTCTTATCTCCTATTTGGGTGACAAAAGATATATCGATAAAACGTAATTTACAATACCTCCCTGAGCATTTTTGTAAACCAGACACTGTATCATTTTAAACTTTTAGGTCTATCTTTTTTTTTCCTATTTTTATTAGCAAAGACCATGTCTATTGCTGAACATGAGCACCTACACATGGAGGGAAAACCTTACCTGATATCTGATGATAATAGCTCCTTTTGTGGCAGGAAAAGCTAGTTTGTTTTCAAGGTCATTTATTTATTTTCGTATTTTATTCATACACAGAGTACAAATGAGTTAATCCTTAATTTCCAGTTTCTTTATGTAAGGCTTATGATATTGTTGCCATAGATATCTTGCCATTCCTTCTAGATGGTCAGAGGCCCAAGCAAATTAAGTGTGTGAAAATAGTAGATCGAAGTCAAAGTTATTAAAAGTCAGAAAGTTTGATAATTCTGCAATAAGCATGAACCAAATTCTGGGAAAAACTACAGGATGATATTAGGGTAAAACCAAGCTGTTTCTTTAATACACAATTCCAAATGTTGCTGTTTCTCAAGGGAAAATATATTTTAAAATTAATTTTAATGGGCACTTCAAACTTGCGTTCTTTTTATAATCTTCTATTACATTGTAATATTATTATTATTATTATTTTAGATATTATGCAGGTATTATAAGGCATTTTAAAGCACAAAGGCCTCTGAGGCTTGTATCAATAATTAAACAGATATCAGAGTTATGTATGGATCATTTTTGGAATTAAGTTGATTTCTGCTTCATAAGTAATATTATTGAAGCTATCTCTGACAGGGTTGCTGGATTTATCATTTTGCTTTTAGAGCTTTATTGTGTTGAACTGTTGTTTTAATTGCTGGAGGATGGTTTTCCTTCATGGTTATCTGTTGTAACCTACAGATCATGGAATCATCTGGTACACCCTCAGTAACCTTAATAGTAGGCAGTGGTCTTTCATGCTTGGCCTTGATCACCCTAGCAGTTGTCTATGCAGCATTATGGAGGTATGTAATGGATTGACAAAGTTGAATGTGAATGCATAGTTATATTTAGTTGAATTAAAATTTAAAGAGACCTTTAGATGAAACATTTCTTATTAGAAAAATGATAATCATACTAGTTATAAAATGTAGTGCATGTTTTGATTTCTGTATCTGTTGATGTGATCGATTAGTTTTCCTCTCTTGTCCTACTGGCAATGGTATACCCACTTTACCCTCTTCAGTGTGAATGATATGGCTTTTTCAGTGAGGTATTTATAGTGCCAATAAACATTTTACATGTTTTTTCTACAAGATATGTTTCCTGTGAGAAAGTGAAGCAGTCTCAAATAGTGTGGTGGTACAGTCCAGTAATGTACTTTCTGTCTGTCCTTAGTTTAATACATAACAAAATTAGATTGACTTAAAAGTGCAATAGATAATCATGGAGAAAATGAATTTGTGATGTGATTAATTCTGAGATGAGAAATAACATAATGTGTTAGTGTGGAAGAAATAGAAAAGTGAGAGGAAGTGTGACATAAAGTAACAAATATATCAAAAATTAAAAAAAAAAAAGAGAGAGAACATGAGTTTTCACTTAACTTTGATTCGTAATACAAGAAAAGTAGGTTCTCAACTAAAGAAGAAGAAAAACAGGGAGAAAATACTAAATTTCAAAGTAATGTAAAATCAGCTAATAGGATTTTGCTTTTAGAAACAGTTTGGTAATTTTACACCATTTTTTTTTCACTCCCTCTTATTCAGGCACAGAGATTTACAGAACTAGACACATATATAATAAATATAGAATATCTAGTTACGTAAGTTATAATATTTTTTTAAAAAAGTATAGAAATAATTAGTTATTGTCTGTCAGAGCTAAGAATGAGAGTATTTCAGAATATTCCCATCTGAAGTATTATAGTGTTATTTTTGCACTCCCTGATATATTTAGCACTTGGAAGGAAATACTGTCATGCTCAGTGGAACTTGTCTACTCCACTATGTTAACTTCCAAGCTGAGGAAAAATGTATGTGGTATATTATGGAGGACCTAACAAGGGTTCTGCATCCATCCAGCTGAAGAGAATATAACTCAGAATAATCTCCATGTTCTATCAGTGAGATATTTTGAAAGCATTATGATTACTGAGTGGTCTGTCATTTGCATCATTAAAATTTGTATTGAACAATTTCTTGAGAGCACATAGTAGCCAACCGTAAGGAGAAGATAGACCATGGAATTTATATATATGTATATTTGATACACTGCTAATTTTTACAAAATTGGAGGTGGGGAGAAATGTAATATTTTGACCCCATGCCTATATCTTCTCTTGCCTTCCCTTCCCTTCACTTCAACTTTCCTTCCCCTCCATAGTAATAAGGGCCAACACTACTGTATTGGCAGAAAAATTATAATCGTTCTAGCTTAAGTCAATGTTCTGATTTCCTCCTTGCACTGTATTTACTCAACCACTAAGATCTTTTATAGGCCATAGATAGTCAGCGTTGGGATCTGGCCCACGTGAATCAATAGTTAACAAGTTAGAAAGTAGCAGCATACTGTCCATCTAGACAAAGGCATTAGACTTCCTGTATTTGTTTGCAAACATAGCCTTAACAGCACTGTTATATTTTTAGAAAAATATGTGAATTATGGTATAAGGGTGGTTCTGTCTTCTTATGTAAAAAAATGTAACAGTAACTTAAATGACAGATGAGCAAAAAGGACCATGATTTATTACAGGTCCCAAGTTGAGCATCTCTTATGCATCACCCCTTGCTATGACTTCAGAGTGTCAGTAATGTGTGTACAGCTCAGGAGAAAGCAATATTAACTAAGCTCAGTTGATAATTATATAATATAATATACATATAGTCATAATATAGTCATAAAATATGTTAATATATGGCATAGTCTTCAGAGAACTGAGCACCCTTAACTTTCATTAACTTTAGTAGTCAAATTACTCTGTTAGCAGCTCTGAAAATTGGGTCAGTAAGATACTTCAAATGAAACCATCATTATTCTCTTTCTGTGCTCTAGTATATAAAAGCAGTATACAGAAAAATGAGAATTTGCATCTTGTAAGGAAGTAGGTAATAAGAGTATTTGTACTTTTTCATCCTAAGCATACTTGTAAAATGAGTGTAATAAGTTGGCAAGAGAGTGTGTGATGCTCACTGCTATAATTTAAATCTTTCTGTACAAGCATTAGATATTTTTGGCATTAGGTTTTATGAAGATGAAGATCTTACAGTATTAATACTTCTCCACACAAATTATTTGTAAATGTGGTGGAACTTCAAGATTAATGTTATTGTTATAACAATAACACATTTCAAAGTGCACTGCTATAGTATCATCAACCAATCTGCATCTTAGTTATGCATTGTGGACCAGATCTTCTCTTCATATAAATGACTACATTTCTCTGAAGTTAGTTTGGTGACTCGTCTATGCCAGCTGTGGATATTCCCAGGGATGAGCAGGGAGCATAAATTACATGAATGCATCCAATCCCATTATCAAATGGTGTCAGAAAAGTGTTGCCAGCAGTTTTGTAAAGAAGCATTGATAGAATTTTTTCTTATTTTATTTTATTTTTTTAATATAGCAAGAAACTAAGAGGGAATTGCAGAATATTGCAGAATATCTATCCAAATACTGTAGTTCTTATGTTTGAAACGTGAAGCTCACTGATACTCCGAGCACATGAAAGTTTTCACAGTTTTTAGAGTACATCTCTCTAACATTTCTAAGAATTGCATTAAAGTTTTGCATGATTTACTAGCTGTTTTCCATTTAGATTTCCATTTAGAAAAGTTTTACACTCTTTTTTTTTTATTATTATTATTTGAACAGGTACATCAGATCTGAGAGGTCAATAATTCTAATCAATTTCTGCCTTTCTATTATCTCATCGAATATCCTTATCCTGGTTGGACAAACTCAGACACATAACAAGGTATGATAGATAGTATAACATTTGCACTTAAATATTGATGCCTTTATTTTATTTGTGTTTAGCTTAAAATAATTGCATTTATTTAGACCTTTATTTATAGGACTTGGCATTTTTGGTAGACTATTAACAGAAAAGGGAAGGTATTTTCCATATTTCATAGTCATTTCTTCCCCTCCAAAAATCCCTTTTGGTATTGTTCCCTCTGGATAAACTGTGCTCTCTGTGGTAGACTTGTATGTTTTCTAACTAAATTTCAAAGCAAAAAAGTTCAAAGACTCAACATCAAAAGCACAAATTCGGGTTCATTATAATAGTTGTAATAGGATTGTGCTACAGTGTTTTTGTCTTTTTATTAACATGCTGGTACACAAAAGGCAAGTAGAAATTGCTTAGAAGTTAAGAGTACTACTCTTGAAAAGTGCACAGACAGACATAGCAAGGTACAGAACTGTTAAATCTCTGGCTGATGTAGCTATAAGAAAGTAACAACCCTGCATACCTTACTTAGCAATAGACTGCTGATTTATTACTAATCTGTTCTCAGACTTTCTGAAGATATTCATGATTTGCCTCTTTCCTGTAGAGCAACTGTGTCATTGTTTTGAGGAACTTCCCAGTGCCTAGTGATGCTAGGCAACATTCAGAAGTGACAACAAATGCTTGTTTTAAATTAACTAGAGCTACATTAGAGCTTAGAATACAAAATGGAAAGCAATTCATGGATAGGTCTATATGTGATAGAAGGGTTTGGAGATGTTATAGTTTGGAGTAAGCAAGTATCTGTGAACTAATTCTTTATCCCATCTTTTTAAACTACATAATACACTGCTTGTATTAATTTTACCAATATCTAATGAAATACCTTCATCATTCTGCTATGACTAGTGTTTCTACAACATAACTATAATTAATCATTTATTCTTTTCAAATGAGTTCTTAGAAACTTTGCTGCCTGGTATCATAAATTCAGTGGGAGCCACATAGCTGTACTTTAAAAGACATTCAAAATATCCATCATTTCCAATATAAAATTTAACCAAATTATTGAAATTAAGATATTAATATTACTTAAAGTTTTGAAATTGTGTAGAAATGCAAATGAATAAAATATGGTTTTGCAGAAGGAAAACACGCGAGTCTTGGAGACTTTATTCAGGGGATAAAAAAGTCTGAAATATGCAAGTGACTTCAGAACGCCAGTAACAGAGGAAGGCAGAAGAAGGATTTAGCATCTCTAGAATTACAGCAATGATGTGCATAGTCATTTATACTATTTTATTATGTATTTCAAGAAGAAATAAGTTTCTGTAGTTAAAAGTTGCTGGTAGTAGTGCCATTGTGGAATCAGGGTTTGAGGACACCAGGCATATATGTGTTTGAGAACACACTCCTTAGGTATTTTGGAAGCCTTACTCCAATGCTTCAGTCTGGGAACACTGAACTCAAAGATGCCCATAATCTTGATCCATTTTATGAATCTTAATCTCCTTGAGCTCACTCACTTCTGCTTCCCGAACTCCTAAAAGTGCAGAGATATTATACTGACTTATTTTTGAGTCAGTATCTGCAGATCCTAAGAATGGAGATGTTCAGAGGAAATTATTGACAGAAAAAACACATCACAAGGTTTACATTTTGAATATATGGTCTGAAAAAAGACTGTAAAATATCTCTTTTTACTATGCTTGTCTTCTTTTTGAGTCCATGTCTTGTTTTTGATACACGTACCACCAGGGAGCTTCTAGCCAGGGAGTACCTCTAATGGATCAAAGGCAGAATACACTTTTTATACCAAGGAAGATATTCCTTGTTAGACCAAAAGTCTTTTTATCACTACGTCCATTGACCTGTGAATTTTTTGTAACTGTAAGAGACTAGCCTATGAATGCACCATCAAAAAAATGTCCAGCAAAAGCCAAGGTTTAGCAAGTGCTTAATCAAATTAAAATAATCAGACCTGGTCATGGCTTTGGTATGTTTGTAAATACAGATCTGATGTGTTTCAAAACAAGTTCTGAGTTCTATATTTTCCAAGTTTATATATGACCAGAAGAAGCCACTGTTTGATTTTTAATCCTTAGATATAGGTTACAATGCTGACATCCGTAGGAAAAAATATGTTTTCATTTTGCTGAGATGGAAAATTCAATATGTAAATGAGAACTTTAGAAAGAAGATCTGTGCCTTAGCTATGGTTTAAGATGAAAAACATTTTAAGATTTTTTTCTATTTTTACTTACTATAGATTTTTTTAAAAAAGGGGTTTTAGAGTTTGAAAGTTTTGGGTCAAACTTTGGAAAGAATTTTATGAAGAATAATATACTTTTCAAGTCAACATTCTTTTTTTTTTTTCTGTACTAAAGACTGAGGTGGTGTTTTATGGTAAGATGAACTCAGTTTTTTCAAAGTATCAGGGAAAAAATGAGAAATGTGATATACCATAAATGAGTGTTTATTTATTCCACTCCATTCTCATTCTTATGTCCATACAATTTTTATATTATTGGGGCACCCAGTTAGTGTCCATAGTAGGCTGCTGATGTTCACAAAGTGGAAGAATGTTGTTTTAGCATATTGTGATTTGACTTTGCTTCTGATTTTAAACTGTCCCAAGCTCTATATGTGTGTATATTCCCTTTGAGAATGTGTGTTTTTAAGTTTAGTCAAAGATAAATTTCATTTTAAAGTTGAATAGTGTGTAAATTAAGCATGTATTTATAACAAACAGAACTCTTTGCAGAGTTCTGCAAACTAGTTTTCTCTAGTTTTCTCTATCTGCATTAAACACTGCACCAATGACTCTTGTTCATTCCAATGCTCTTCCATCTCTAGGAAATTTCTGTGGTTCACTTTAATGAACAAATTGACATCTGTGACAGAAAAAAATATTGACTCTCTTGGTCTAGATAAGTGCACATCTGTTATTTTATTTTTGCTTTATGTAAATCATATATCACACAGAATCACACAGAATCATCTAGGTTGGAAGAGACCTCCAAGACCACCTACTCCAACCTCTGAAATATATATACTTACCAAGTCAGGTTTAGCTCTGCTCTATTAAGGTTGAATATATTAAGTTTTTACAAAAAATGAGACAAAAAGTTTTTTAGTGAAGACTGAGTTTGAATATCACATTGCCTTTGGTTCAGCTAAATTCTGCCTTTTTCAGTAAAAAAGATCATGTAGAAGTAGTTAAATTCTTTAAAGCTACCATAGCTTTTCCATTTCTGCTATTTCTTGTTTAAAAATGAATGTTTCTCCAGTTTAAGTATGTAAATTGTAACTCAAGAACACCAACATTAGTCCAGTGGTCTAGGTCATAGTCTTAGCTAGTTTTAGAATTCTTACAGACCTGGGGGGGGGACTGGGGGAGTGGTTTGGTTCCTTTAGAAAGGTTTGGATTGAAATAGCAAAAAAAAAAAAAAAGAAAAAAAAAGAAAAAAAAAAGCCTTTTGTCAGCAGAAACGCCTTGCTACTTTATTCCTTCTTAGCCCAACGTGCCGTGCATTTTATTGAAGACCCAGCTCACAAATCTGCTGCTGTTTTCAGTATGTTTGTCCAAGATTTTCCAGAACTTTATTCAAAGCCTTCTTAATATGTCAAACTTTGTAAGAGATCTTTATTTTGTGACACTGTCTTGAAGCACAGGTCACTGAAGGCTGAATTTGGAGGAATATTACAAAATTAATTACATATCATGTTTCAATATAATCAGTGTTATACTAGGCATGATCGTTTACTCCAGTATTCCTTTCTGTTTCTTGTTTTCTTTTCCAGGGTAAATCTTAGTGTTACATGTTAGACCCATAATCTTATTTAAATGTGAGGATACCTGTAATGCAACTGATGCACTAGGGTGTGGTGGTTTTACTTGGGTGGGCAGCCGAGCTCCACCACAACCGCTCTCTCACTCCCCCCCTTCAAAGAGGAGTGGGGAGAAAATACGATGAAAGGGGCTCAAGGGTTGAGGTAAGGATGAGGAGATCGCGCAGTAATTATCGTGATGGGTAAACAGACTCAGCATAAGGAGATAGTAAGATTTATTGCCTATTACTAACAAGCTAGAGAAATGAGAAACAAAGAAAAGAAATTAAAAGCACCTTCCCCCCCAACCACCCTATTCCACCTCCTCCCCCCAAGTGGTGCAGGGGAACGGGGGAATGGGGGTTATGGTCAGTCTATAGCAATTCTTCTCCGCCACTCCTCAATCACTCTCGTCCCCTGTGCTGTGGGGTCCCTCCCACGGGATGCAGTCCTTGCCGAACTAATCCAGTGTGGGCTGCCCACAGCTCTTCAAGAACTGCTCCAGATACGGGTCCATCCCCTGGGAGCAAACTGCTCCAACCTGGATCCCCCACGGGGGGCAGCTCCTGCCAGGTCACCTGCTCCTGTGTGGTCTCCTCTCCACGGGCTGCAGATCTGGCCTGGAATCTGCTCCGGCAGGGGTCTTCCAAACGCCAGAGTCTCCAATGGTGCAGGTCCACCTGCTCCACCATGGTCTCCTCCACGGGCTGCAGCGTGGAACCCTGCTCCACCGTGGCACTCCATGGGCTGCAGGGGGACAGCCTGCTTCACCATGGTCCTCACCACAGGCCGCAGGGGACTTCTGCTCCTGCGCCTGGAGCACCTCTCCCCCTCCTTCTTTGCTGACCTTGGCGCCTGCAAGGCTGTTTCTCACTCCTCTCTCTCTCCCAGCTGCTGTGTGTCACAGCTTTTTTTTTTTCCCTGTGTTAAATATGCTCTCACAGAGGTGCAAAACATCACTTATTGGCTCAGCTCTGGTCAGCAGTGGGGCCCTTACCAAACATGGGGCAGCTTCTAGAACCTTCTCACAGAAGCAACCCTTATGGCCCCCTGCTACCAAAACCTTGCCACGTAAACCCACTACATAGGGAGAGCCTTTTTACAGATGAATTTAGTTGTAATGTTCAAATTAAGTCTCTTGAATTAGGGAAAGGTAACATTTTTCATGTATAACCTAAATGCTCAAGTATATGTTATTTCACAAATACTGTGAGGTGTTCTAATAATGATGATTTACAAAAGCAATAACTTTTTACTTTGAAGAGACTGACAGCTTTCTTTGGGGAAATATCTATCAGTGATTCGTAGGTTTTACTGTAATGTATCTCTTGTTATATTATCTGTTTCTTAATGTTCTTCTTCCCATTGGGAAAATTGGTTTCTTTCTTCTATATGTGGACATTTGACATTCAAACAATAAATCTTTATTATGTGTCTGTTCCCATTTAATGAACAGATTCTCTACCCCCAACAAGTTATTGATTAATATTATGTTGATTTTTTCATAAATTCTCTTTTTGTTTGCATACATTTAGAAAATACATTGTTTTGTTCACAGTTCTGCCAAAATAAAAACACATTAGCTGTTCGATGTAAACAATTCCTGTTTACCTATTTTCCCTGCTAAGAAAGCAAAGCTGAATAAAATTTAAAATAAACCACAGAATGAATTATACAGATGGGCAAAAAATAATTATTTTCCATATTATCTGTTTCTGACTGTACTTAAGAATTTCTTTCTGGAGTGTAGGTCATTTGTGAAATACAGGCATAGTTTTAGAAATGTCATAAAGCCCTGCACATTTTGTTAGTCATAGTCAGATTTATGTGTACCTACCAAGGGAAGACCATGGACCAGAGCACAAGGCAAGACTTAGCAACCCTGATATTTTGTGTCAGCACTGTTTAATTGCAAAATCCAGTTTATTATGCTTGCTATTACATTTTGGATTTCATCTCTTAAACCATACCTGCAAAGATATGAAAAGGCAGGAATTTTATATCTGATGTGTTTGGGAAAAAAAAAAAAAAATCATAAAATTTTATGGGTGACAGGATTAGAATGGTC
This sequence comes from Stictonetta naevosa, assembly GCA_011074415.1. Taxonomy (NCBI): domain Eukaryota; kingdom Metazoa; phylum Chordata; class Aves; order Anseriformes; family Anatidae; genus Stictonetta; species Stictonetta naevosa. Next base: position 87,673,668 of record CM021699.1, on the reverse strand, counting down.
ACTAAATAGGCGAACTGAACAAAAATAACTAAATAACTCTATTTACTAGCAGTTCTAGTCTGAAAGAAGCAAATGGAACTGGAAAAGAGCTGAGAAGCCACAGCATTACATTCCCACAGCACTCTGAAGCAGCTGACTGTGTAACTAAGGCTCCCTCAGGTTTTGAGAAATGGTGGGTGGAGGGATCCCCTGAGAACCCAGCAAATGTTCAGGTGGCATTAATGCTGTCTCTAACCATGTGGCTCTTGCCCCATATCTGCCACTGCCTTACAGATGCGAGCATCATGGCAATATATCTCCTAGGAAACAGCGGGGGAGACCTAAGAGCAGATGGAATGAACAGAAAAATGATGCTAACACAGCATTAAGGTTGTGTTAGAAAATCAATGAGGAAGTAGGGAATTTAATGTCTCAAGCAGCAGCACTCTGTATTTTAGCCCTTGCCCTGAGAACTTCAGGACAATACCATCCATTTAAACAGTAGGGCCTGGGCAAATATGTCCTTCCATTTTTGCCAGTACCCAGCTGCCAAATTAGTACCTTTGCTGCTGATTGTCATCTCTTTCTTTGTCTGCAACAATTTTTTGAACAATTGAGCCACAAAGTCACTGGCATAGGTTAGCTCTCTCAGAAACCCACCAGTAAATAGGTCATCAGTTGGAGCGCATTGCACCACACACAGCTGTGTATTTGGGAACTCAGAAACAATTAACTGAAGAGAGCCCTCTTAAACGAGTAACTATTACAGGAGTAGGTCTGTTTAAGCAACACGGTTTCACCATGCCAAATTCTGACAGAACCCGTTAACATCAGCTGAATTAACTACCTACTTTTAAATTCTCAAGAGAACCTCTGGGAGCAGATCTCTCTTACCCAAGATCAGTAAACATTGTCATTCATACAACTGTTACCTGCCTCAGAGGAGAAGGTAACATTCTTCTCAGAAGTGTCTGCCAGTCTGTTTCTCAAAATACATCAACTTTATCATTCAGTTTGCTATTTCTAAACAAACTAGACATTTTGATTGTATGTGGGCTCAGAAAAGAGATTGGGTAGGTATTAGCAGCATGTGGTCTCTGCTCAAATTCCCAGAACCTTTTTAAGAGCTCTGTGAGCTATTTTAGAGTCACAGAATTGTTCAGGTTGGAAGATCATCTAGTTTAACCTCGTTCTCAAATCAGGGTCAGCTTTATGGTCAGAACAGGTTGCTCAGGGCTTTATATAGTCAAGTCTTGAAAATCTCCAATTGTGGAGACTGCACAACCCCCTTGGGAAACTTGCTCCACTGCTTATCTGTCCTCATGGTAAAAATTTTTTGCATATATCTGGTCTGGACCTTTCTTGTTTCAATTTATCCTTATTGTCCTTTGTCATCCCACCACAAATCCCTGTGAAAACACTGGCTACATCTCTGTGAGCCCCCTACAGCCCCGGACAAGCTGCTGTTAGGTGCCCCTGAAGCCATGTCTTCTCCAGGTTGAAGAGGCCCACCTTCCTCAGTCTCTCCTCAAAGGCGAGTGCTCTACCCCCCAAGTATCTTGGTGGCCTCTCTAAACTCACTCCAGTTTATCAAGCTTTCATTGGATTGGACGAATCAGTTGTATTGGACACAGTATTCTATATATGGTCTAATGAGTGCTGAGCAAAGGAGGAAAATCCATCCCTCAGTCTACTGGCTGTGCTCCTGTTGATGCAGCCCCAGATGCTGTTGACCACCTGTGCTGCCAGTGCATGCTGTTGACTTACACTCAGCTCACTGTCCATACTCAGCTCACTGCCCATCGCTCCAATATGTCTAGGTTTCTCTGGATGGTAGAAATGCACTCGAGCATATAGACTGCTCCCCTCCCAGTTTGGTGTTATCTGCAAAGAGCAAGAACTCCACTGACTACTCTAGGTCACTGACATTAAACACAGGACCCTGGATAGACCCCTGTAGTATACCACTTGCTATCTGTCTCCAGGTGAATTGCCACCCATTAACCGGTACACTCTAAACCAACCATCCAAAAAGATTTTTTAACCTTTTGGTTGTTCACCCATCTGACTGTGACGTCCTAGCCCAGATACAAGAACTCCATTGGAGACTTTGTTGGAGCTCATTTTAATTAATTTAATTTTAATTAATTTAATGAAAAACAAAAGTAGTGCAGTTTTGGGAATCCAAAATTCATCAAGTTTTACCTGTGAAAAACTTGGACTGTGTCTGACTCACTGCAGTATCAGCTGGTCATAGTGCTTCTCAGATGGTGGGACACCCACGCACCCACTCAGGCATGTGCTGATGAGTGTTGCACCAATGTAGTATACTCCCTCCTCCCTGGATGTAGTGATGGTCTTGGTGCTGGCATGTGAGCCTCTCCTGTCCTGCCTCAGTCCAAAGAAAAGGAGCTCAGATTTACTGAGGTGACCTCTGTTGTCCTGATGTACTCAGAATAGGAGGTGAGGGAGGGGTAGGTGGAGAGGGGGGTGTTGTTTATTTTTTTATTATTATTATTATTATTTTTTTTTTCCTCCTTGTTCTTCAGGACCTTTTTTAAGTAGTTTGATCTCTTCTGGAATTCACCCCCACAGTCCTCTCACATACTCTCACAAACACCTGTTTGAATCATTTTAGACAATCTGTTGATGACTCAAGCAGCTATTTTGGGCTTCGCACCTTTTCTCTACTTCTCTTCTGCTTATTTGTTTAATTCAAGTGGAAATAGAAAAACAGTCAATGGGAAGTAGATCAACCTACAAACAATTAATGTTCTTGTTTTTCATTTACATAGTCTTACTTTTATAAAAGAGGAAACCATAAACACTTCTAAGTGACAACAGTAAAAAGTTTTCTAAATGAGGATACCATAGGAATAGACTTCACATGACTAAACTGTTGAACAATAATAATAACACTAACATCAACACCAAAAATCAGTATTCAGCTACTAGGTTATTTTCATTCTAGTATGAAAATTGAATTTCCTGTATGGATTTTCCTATGTGGATTATTATGTCTAAGAATGCAGGCATAGAATCTATTTGTCACGTAAAACAAAACAGATAAAGGAACAGAGCAAGATTTTTTTGGTATAGATAGTTGGTAAAATAATATATTAAAAAAATACAGTTCTTAGATAACTGTAAATCTCATGTCCTAATACAATTTGTATACCATTACTCATTCTTTACAATGAAATGAAACATATTAGAAAACCCAACCTTTTTTAAAATACTATTATTTAAAGATCAAAAATGTAAGTTTGGTGCAAAAGGTTATGTACTTATTGTACTGGATTTTATTTATACTTCCCTACAACTGCCTGTTATGTCCCTATATTTTCAGGTACATATGGTATAGATTTGTTTGTTTGTTTGTTTCAGTTTGGTTTGGTTTGGTTTTGCTTTTGCTTTTGCTTTTGCTTTTCTGCATTCTTCTAGGTAAGAGTTTTTAGGCCCCTATATCTTGTAGTTAAGTCACTGAGAGCATTATAAGGTAGATGACTATGGGATTTATCTGATTCTTGCATTGGTCTGATTAGAAGCTAGAAAATGAGTATTCTTTCCTTAACACTGTATACTTCACTCTGTAAAAGCTACAGGGCTCAAACATATGATCCTTGTACATAAAAGTATTCTACAGCCATATATTTATTTTTACTTTAAACTTTTGGAATTAATATCACATAAAAGTTCACAAAATCAGGCTTAGATATGGCTTAAGAGACAGCATGAAAATAAATTGTGGGGTTTGTGTTACTTGTTGCTGAAGTACACTGAGTTCTGAAAACAGAGCTTCCTACTGAATCAGTTCAAGATTTACTCAAACTAGTCCAGGATACTGTTTTGAACAGCAGCCAAAACCACCCATTCCAGAATTACAAAAATCTCTGCCCTGGGCAATTCTGAGTTAACCTACTACATAGCTTATTAGATTGTTTAATTTGTGATTGATTTTAAGTCAGGGCTGAAATAAACTTCCCATACAATGATAATTGTTCTCAGGTGCTAAGATTAAGGTATGGGTTCCAGTGCCTATGTCCAGGCCTGTTTATTAATTTTATATGTGACTACCTTTGGAGGAAAAATAATAATGTGGGATCTCAAGATTCTTTCTTTCTTCCCCTATGTATCTTGTTTACCTGACTACCAGTAGCCAGGTTTCAACAGGAAAAGAATAGAGTTTCTTCACCATTTCCACTTTTTAGCTCTTGAACAGTGTGATGATGGGAGAAATTTCATGGGAAGTGGGACAAGCACTGAAGAAGAATGAAGAAGAATGTGTCTTCTTCACATTCTAGACAGAGGTTAGCAATTAGGTGGAAAGCCAAGGATAGTCACACAAATTCTGTCTTTTCCTGACTTTTCTTTCTAAGAAAGAAACAGCTGTCACTGTGTGCAGAACCCAAAGTTAGCATTCACCAAGTGTGGTCTGAGCATATAAATGCCATCATAAGAAAAAAAAAAAAATGTTAATTCCTCTGGATCAAAGTGGGACTTTGTCATGAGATGAATGCCTAACTTTTCAAGGTGCTCCTAGGTATGGTTATGGATCAAAAATTATGTATCCCGAGATCCTTTTGGTGTTAGTGTAAAATGCATTCAGTGCCTCTAGTTTTGGATGGTTGCTGAAACATGACCTTTTTTATGTTTGTTTTCATGGACATACATGCTTGTTACGTTGAGTCCCAGTGAGTCACAGACATCAAATGCGGTGCTGAAAAATTTGACAGTAGCTGTGTTCCAGTATTTTTCTCTTTTGATGGTTTTGTCAAAAATTGTAAAAAGCTGACAGTGTGGATGAATAAGTAGGTATTTTGTGGGATTTAATAGAAAATTGTGATCAGAATACTTGTTGAAAGAAAACTGTAAATGTAAATTTAAGAAGTATGCATTTGGCTATAATCATGGACATTTTTAATGAATGTAATTGTGAGATTTCCAAAACTCTGCAGGGAAATGTACATGTTTGTAATAAAAAGGCCTCAAGCTGTTAAAACTGATAGAATTTCTGAAATGTCAAGCAAGTTGAGTTTGCACTAGACTTTTGGGTTTAAAAACAGGATGGAAAACATGTTAGTATCTCTCTCTTCTGAAGAAAACTGAAATATATCTGGCACAAGGAGTCCAGCAGTTGGAAGGAAGTATGAATAAGGTTGGCACAAAATGTTGTTCCATTAGTAAGTGATTACATCTCTCTCTCTAATTAGTAGCATGGCATATAATTTGTGCTCTATGCTCTTTATTTCATAAAAAGTCACATCTTCAACCTATTCCATGTTTGCTAAATAATTCCTATAAGCTAGGAAATCTAAATGGATTATTTTTCTTTAAATACCACTTAAAGTTAGGTGAAGGCTTAGAATGAGAATGATTTCCTTAACAAGCTTAGCTGAGCTATACAGGACAACAGAGCAATGTGTCAGAACCTACAGCTATTGAAACCTGAGTTTTAGAAAGATGGGATTAATTTTAAATCGGCTGTTATTTGCATTGAGATTTTGCACTTCTTATATTTAAAAGAGCTTTCAAGCCTATGTCTTTTACTGCATATCCTCTTATGTCAAGTCAATCGGAATTCAGGCTTGAGTGTTAGCAATTTAATTATTGCTATAAAACCTTCATTTTAGCACTGCTTATCTTTTAAAGTAAATACAGAATAGTAATAATGTTTCATTGAACTGAATGATCTCACAAGGCTTTGCAGTCATACTACAATGGAAGAAAAATAGTTTTGCTATGAATAAGAGTTAGACTTCAGCATCAAGGCAACATTAATGATGGACAAGAACTGCTACTAGGTTGAGTTTGTTTCCTGTAGCTGTAAACCTCATCCCATAAAATCTCTCCAGAAACCAATTGTAAGAGTTTAAACCTGATCAAGTGTCTGTTTCCATTCATTTGAAAGGATTTTTCCTTTTGGACAGAAGACTGAACAATAGTATCTAACACAAGTCAAAATATATTCTAGTCAGATTTTTAAACCAAAGTGAGAAGAATGATTCACATTCCATAAATACCTGAAGAACATGTCTGTCCTAGTCAAACAACAATCACTAAACAATAAATCATGTCTGTTTAATTGTAGGAAATTGTCTGTAAATTACAGATAGGAAGCTTTCAAAACTTTGAGTTGTGGCATTAATCCCTGTGCATGTTTTGCCAATAGGAAATGCAAAGCCTGAAATGAACTATAACTAAGCCAAAATGTGCTGCCTTGCAGTTGCCATGACTAGGAGCATGCATACAAGTTATTGATACAGCTTAGCTGTCACTTGTTTTGCCATGATGACTTGATTGTGTATTTGAGCCCCTGGAAGTGTCAGTTCATTGAAGTTCAATACTCAGTGAATAGGTATGGTAAGCAAAGCAGAACCAAAGCAGCACTTTGAGGTTTCTTTGTCAAAGAAGCACTCTGTAGGATTTTCATTTAGGCGATGTGTATATTTCACCCAGCACAACTAGATCTTGGTAGTCTTTCTGTGTTACACAATATTAGTGTTAAATATGGGCTTTGGTAAACTCAGCTCATAGCCCTGTATAATTCTTCTGTATAATTAAAATTTCATCATGTGTCAGCTGGAAGGACTGGTTTTGGTGACTTGGATTCACTTGTCTTGCCTAGAAACTGATGAGCAGAAACCTGCTAGCATGCTATGAAAATTTAAACTTCTGTAAGGAATTCCTCTAAGTGGTGTTGAAGACAAGGGAATAAAAAATGGATGATTATGTATGCACATAACAGTCTTTCTGTGCAGCCCCTAGCTTATTTCTTCTCCAAACCTCTTTTTAGGTTCATACACACAACACAGTGACAGACTGGTTCTTTCACCCTAAGACAGGCATTTGTTTCCGGTACCTATTTATAATATAACATTACCAAGTTTCCAACTACAGGAAAAAAGGAAAATAAAATAAAATAAAATAAAATAAAATAAAATAAAATAAAATAAAATAAAATAAAATAAAATCTTGTGCCTTCTGGCATCTGGAAGGGAAATTTGCTACCCCACAATGATCTAAACCTGCTAGTGCAATCGGTTTAGAGACGCTGCTGTGTATACAGAGGATGGCACTGATTTCAGTAGTAGGCTCTGCAGGCAAAGCTATCTGATCTCTGCAGATCACAGAGAGTCCGTTAAGGGAATTCCCAGTAGAGGAGTGGAGCGAATACAGATAAACTTTCCAGTGGTAATTTGGCTCTGTCATTGTCATCCAGGGCATTGATATAGGCTGGGAGATTTTGCAGGAGGAGACATTCATGCTAAGTATATAATTTAAAACCTAACATTTTATACTTGCTAATTTTAGTTGCCAAGATGCATCTGAGAGACATGTAGCATTAATTATTAATTATCATTGTTGATGATAAAAATAAACCTATCATTAAGGCTCTGGGAATATTTCCAAATTTTCAATTTAATTTATTAACAGATATAAACATGTATTTTTTTATTTCTCCCTCTAGTCAGACCCTTAACTTATTTCATACTCACCCCTCCCACAGGGAAGAGCCTGAATAAATATGTTAGCCTTGCACTGTGTTCTCAATGTCAGCACATTGAGCTCTCTCAGCTCTCCTATAGAAGCATGAAGGGAGGGAAAGAGGTAAGGATGAAGGGAAGGAAAGAGATAAGGACAACTTCAGCTGTAGTGAGACTATTATGCCTCCTATTTCTGATCATTTTGACCATAGAAATGTTAAGTTGAACACAGAAGCACTGAATGTTATGAAGAAAGCTGGACCTGCAACTCTTTGTCAGGTATAACAGAGCAAAAACAGACGCTCCCTTTCCTCCCAGCAGCAAAAGTGAGGGTAACATAGTCTACAGGGAAAAATTGTGGTAGAGGCAGTAGTTCTGTGAAAGGGGCAAACTTTGCTTTTATTGATTGCAGTCATACATGACTGGATCCAAAGAATTAATTTATCTATTTATCTTTTTATGTTAGCAGAAGCTTCCAAATCGGCTGGAAGAGTCACCATGTGGAAGAGCATTCCACATGTTGAGCAGATTAGGGTGTTAAATATGTAGACGCCAAAAGCTGGTATTCCAGCAAAACAGACAATAGGGGGAAAAATAAAAGGGAAAAAAAGTCACAACTTCTATTCCACATACAGATGGATACAAATAAAAATAATATCATCATCAAAGCCAACATTTGGAAATTCAGGGATTTCTACACTTCTACACAAGCTTTCTCCATCTTTAAGCAGAGAAGAGAGTTTACAGGACGCTGTCATTATGTTCTGATCATGTAGGTTTTCTTCAGTATTTGAATTTCACTGGAGAAAAAATTTCTGCTGATGGCAAGGAACTGGAACTTTGTAAGAAGTAGATGTGGCATCCAATTATGGTATTCAAATCTATATGTGGCTGTAGCCAGTCAGACAGTTTTTGTTTCAAGGTCATTTTTTACAGATGAAGCAACTGTGTCCCTGGGTCATTGGAAGGTTTACCCGATGCTCCAGTGTGGAGTCTGACAGAAAAAAAATCTTCCAGAAGCAAAGTCTTGTAAAGAGGACTTATAAGTTAAAAATTAGAAGGTACAAGTTAGAACATGCACATGGCCACAATGCATATGTCACATTTCTTACTTTCCCTAAGATGCTCCCTGCTCTGTCTTAGAGCTTCACTGATTTTAGGGATTGAGTTCTGCATTCCACACAGATAGCTCCACAACAGTTAAAAATTCATCTCCTTCCACTGAGATACTATTTTTTTCAGTAGCTAGTCTCTTAGTACATATTCTTTTACCTGGGAACTCTTTGCATCCCATATATGTTAAATTTTTAATATGTGACTTAGTTAAACTTAGAGTGAGGGGTTAATCATGTGGCTAGCCGTGCAGTTAATGACTTAAAATAACTGAAGGGATTTTATTTCCTTTAAAATGCTACTAATGCATTATTTAATGTCATAATTTGAATATAATAAAATGCCTAGACTCAGTCAATGATAACTGTGTTACTTAGAAACAATGTGAAGTCATGTACACTGAAAACAATACAGTGGCATTTGCTTTCAATCTGAAGCTATATGGTAGACACTTCTGTTTCTCTGAGCATAGTACTGCATTTTGCTTAATATTTATGGTTATTTTCCTTTCAAAATAAAATCTAAATTGGAACAGAGCTCAAAGTGGTAAAATAACCTTATATATGTTCATGATTTGTAATTAGGAAGGAAAAAAATGTTAAAAACAAAGATAATGTATTACTAGCAATTATATCTTTAATTATATCAAGTGCCTTCCAGCACATAGTGTATGACTGGAGAACAGCAGACCAACATGTTCACTAGACAGGACAGCTACCCATTCTTATCCTTTCAAACACCAACTCTTAGTAAAGGGAAAATTCCCTTTGTCAGAACAGAGCTGTGGCGTCACTGGCTTTGGGGAGAAGAGGGTCACAGCAAAATAATTCCAATGCCTGGTTACAATGAAAAATACAGGTCACTTCTTGGGCAGGAGTATAGTCGCTCTTGAGCTCCATATGCATTATGGACTCACTGACTGTGAGGCAAGAGGAAGAACCTTCCAGCCATTTCTCATAGGTGGGAACCTATGAGAACTGCTTCAGATATCCCCTGCTGCCACAGGTGGAGATTTCCCTTTCCCTTTCAGACCTTCATGTAACAAAAACAAATAAACTGTTTTTAAATTAATGATGAAGAAAGTAAAACAGCCACTTCACAGTCTCTTCTTTCATCAGTTCACGCCCCCCCCCCCCCCCCTTTTTTTTTTCTTCTTTTATCTTCATTCTTCCTTCATCCCTTGTCTAGCCTTTATGATTTGACATATTTTGTTTTTGGTCTGCCTTTCCTCACTCTTTCCTTTGTTTGGCCCCCCATACTATTGTTTCCTTCTTTCTCTGTCGTCCAACATTATGGTCAAAATCATCATTTGGAAATTCCATGACATCTACACCAGCCAGTTCTCCGTTTTCAAAGAGTGAAGAAAATTTACAGGATGCAGACATTACTTCCCAATCATGTAGGTTTTCAGTATCTGAATTTCACTGGAGAACTAATTTCTGGCAAGGCATTGGAACTTTGTAAGAAATAAGGGCAGCATCCAACTACAGTATTCAAATTCTTATGTTCCTGGACCAGTGAAGGGTTTACCCAATGCTTTGACATGGAGTCTGACAGAAACAACTTATTTGAGGGTATGCAAATTAGTATAAGGAAGGTTCCTTCTCGGTTCTTTTTATTCTCCCCTCTATTCTGCCTTTTGTTGTTGTTGTTTCCTGAGAGGCAGGAAACATCTTCCTGCTCACTTTCTCTCTTCGCTTCTGGTCCATTCTTTCTTCACTGAAGTGTTCTCTGTTGACTTTCATGGTTCTCAACACATAAGGTCTTCTGAAGTAATGGCCATCTTCTCTTCTGTTGTTGCCATCAAATTATCAAAAATCAAAAAAGGATAAGGTGAACATTTCAAGCACAGTTACAATACTTGAATGCAGTAGCTCTGCCTCATAGATAGAAAAATGAGAAATAAAGGAAACTGTGGTTATGAGATATAGCTCAGTAGGACTCCCGTGACGTCACGTACCAGTGAGACATACATTGTATGCAAGCAGTTCTCCATTGCTGTGCTTTTCAATAAATGTGTTGTTTTTCTTTCTTTTATTGAACTATAGTTAAAAGACAGTGGGGAACAGAAATTATATTACTATATGTTTATTATAGAATTATACAACAATTTTGTATATGATATTTTATACATAGAGTGGAATGTTATTATTAAAGAGCTCTCCATTCAAAATTCAGTAGTGCTAGCCAGGGAGGTTGCATGCTAATGCATCATTAACACTGTGACATTCCCATAGCACAGGATAGTAGGACTAAGAAACCAGCTCATGCATGGCTGTGAGAGAGCCCAGTGCCCATCCCAAAGCCCATTTACAAGACCATCCATTCTGTCATGCAATTGCCTTGCTCCTGTATGGCTTTATATTACTATAGGAAATCACACTATGTTGTGTTTTTTTTTGTTGTTGTTGTTTTCTTTACCAAGCTGATCTTCACTATTGCCCATGCCATACTCATATTTTATGCTACTTTGTTGATTTAGAGTAGGCCAGGTATTTTTTGAATAATTTATGACTAATATTATGTTTAAAAACAAATCTACTTTTATAAAATTGTTATTTTTACTAGTTGAAAGAATTAAATATTTTAAACAGAGAAAATGGAGCCCAGTAAATTAATAAACAGATGGTTTATTACACACCCACCTTACAAGCTAGTCTTAGGCCTTTTTTTTTTTTTTTAAATCTCTGCTGTCAGAGATTCAGAACAGTAGACTGATGTAAGAACATCATGTCTCGGTCTGTATCTTCCCTATATCTAGCTCTGTATCTATGTTTGCTGAAATCTGCCTTTTAAAATCTGTATTAAACTATGGGCTGGGGTTAAAACAAAAACCAAAACCAAAACCAAAAAACAGGGCTTAGTTGTCAGTTGGCTTGTACCTACACCTAGTAAACCTTTGAAAACTGCCAGGTATAGAATAACAGCAAAACTACATAAAAACTGTCACACTCAGCACACATAGGTATTAGTCACTAGACAAAGTTCAAAACAGTGAAAATCAAGACGGAAAACTAATTCATGTCTTTCATATTCGTTTCAAAATTCAGACAGGCCATAAGCTCTCCACTGCCTAGTTAAGTGCTTAGTTTACAAGTGCTTTGTATCAAGTGATCAGCACAAAGTAGCTTGAATATACTAGCAAATATACCCCTCTCCATTTCTACATGCTGCTTGTCAAATAATAATAGTGTTGTTGCTGTTCTTTTGGTTTCTTTAATTCCAAATATGGGTTTAATTGCCTCCCAACTCTCATTTAGGGGTAGATTTTCCATGAAGTGCTTTTTAAATTGTATAATGCCCCCAGATTATAATGGGGGCTATGCAGCATAAAATCCTGCAGCACATTGAAATTAAGCTTAAAACCCTGCAGTGCTTTGGAAATGGAGGATTTTTATTCAGCAATGTGTGTTGCACCAGTGTGGAGAAAGGCCCAGGAATTTCCACAAATATTACTGGAACAGGAGTGAAGTGTTTCACACAGGACCTATCAAAGGAACACAACTTTGTATTGACTACACCTGCCAAAATAACGACATACCAGACATTTGATCCACTTTTAGATAACACTATGAAAGACTAATTGTGGCAGATACAACACAAAAGTAAAAGTTCTACTTGTCATAACATTAATCCATTCATTTGTGGGATTCTCTTCCTTTTCTCACATTTAACAGTGCCTATGATTTATATATATATATTAAGATTTTATGTTTTTAAAGGAAAGGATCTAACCATTTGTTATACAGCTGTAGTAAACAGAACAGTTAATCAACAGCATTTGATAGATGATAATGCCTGCAACTGAATTAGACCTTAATTCTGAAGTGAATTTTGTATAGTCCTACCAAAGCTATGGAGCCTATGCAACAATTCCCTTTAGGATAGGACTTCTGTTGTAATGACAATAGCATTGTAGAAAAGCTAAAACAAACATTATTACTCAGTTCCATGGATCAGTTAGTTTTTAAATCATTGTTCCTGAACAGTAATTCCCAGCTCACGTATTCAAATACCCTTGTGTAGAAGTCATGTATATTTGATTCAAAATGGTAACTGTTTATTGTATCTTTCCCTTCAATTTTTGGAGAATATGCAATGCATCTCTTGAAAATATACAATTCCAGAGGAGTTTGGAATAAATTCTAAATAACTCCAATAAATTATATCACACATTTCTTTGTGCATGCATATGTCCAGGATTTTCCAAATACAAATCAATCTTATATGAACTGTGAATATCAAATACACAGCTTTCTTTGGTTCTGATTGGATCTATGACTACATATTAGAGTAGAATGCAGTCCATTAGTGATTAAATTTACCATTGTAAAAAAAAAAAAAAAAAAAAGTAAAAATGCAATATCTTAGTGACTCATTCACAGTAAGAACAAATGAAGAAAACAAAGACAGTAGGATAAATACACAGATGATTAGAATCAGGAAAATACCTGAACTCAAAGGCATGAGGAACCTCCATTAAAAGTTAATATGTTATTCCAAATTTTTTCTTTCTTTGAAGATACATTTGAAAAATCTTGAAGAGGGCTCTTGAAAGACAAAAAAAATAATAATAATAAAAAACTTTTATTTTTTATATTACAATATTCTAGTACATACCGATGCATAATATTAGTTGTATATCACTGTACCCTCCTTTGAGGTAAATTAATATGTATCTATTTGGACAAATCAATTAATTATGAGTTTTCCTTACTTTAGAAATATTTTATAGTTTAAAATAATATTTAGCTTTTCAGCCAGACTGACAGTGGTACATGCAGGGTTTACTGTAAAAGATCATTTGATAATTTTCTGTATATATGACATCTGTTTCTTTATATCATACAATTTCTTGTGTCACTTATCTCACATCATGGCATTTTAGTTTTTGTTGGAAGTATCTGCAGCTTTTATGGCAACAAGAAGCTGTGAAAGTGTTATGAGTCCATGAGCAAGGTGCTTGAATTGGCTCTTATTTTGTGCAATGATACAGTTGCTTTTCAGTGAGCAGAGAATCAAGTCATGTTTTATGTTAAGTAGTCATGACATTTTATCTAGCTGAATTTATTACTCTTTCTATTAAGTTTTTCTGTGAGCAATCACAATACTGACAAGGTTGCCATGTTAACATTTTTTAGCAGCAAGTGGGGTTGATTTGCCTACAGGCTCCCAGGGGACAGCGGGTATTCCAATCATTTTACAAAAAGAAGTGACAGGTTTTGCTGTCTCAAGTGACTGTGCCATTTTCTTTAGCACTCTAGATTCTTCCATCTCTGCAGAAACTTAGTATATCAGAAACATTAGTATAGATTTGCAATATAATATTAATCTGATTTAACTTTGATTTAACTTTGCTCCTCTTCAATTACAGATCTTGCAACATATTACCACAGGTTCATGTGCCATAGAGGACTTGTTAATTTAGCCTGATTTTCAGTATTTTCTCTACCTTTGGGGTAGAAAGGATTGACTTATTTCTTAATCTAACTGGGGGGGTTTAGTATGCTACTTAGCATTTAACCAATGGCTTTTGTTAACAAGACAGCACTTTGCTTGAAAAGTACACAAGTCATCAGCTCTAGCATTATAACAGCTTAACTTAAAGCAGTTGAAGACACTACAGATGCATAGTCTGTAAACTATAAAATTGTTTAAATTTTAGTGTCAAGAACATTTCCATGAAGTGTCCCCCAGTGATGTGTGAAATATTGTTCCAAATACAGTATTCCAGACTTACTGAACTCAGTGAGATTTCTGTGTCAACTCTAGTAGCTTCATGGCTTTGCCCCTTGAGAAATGACTCAAGCACTTGACATTACAGGAATATATTCAGAAATGAAATAGATACCTTTTGTTTAAAAAACATATAGAGACATTTTAAATCTCAAGCCTTCCAGAGTACAATTTCAGACTTGCTGAAAAATGCACCTATCTCTGTGGAACCAAACATCTCAGCATGTCACTTGCCTCCAAACCTGTGTGTAACACAGAAATCTGATATTCCCCCAAGAACCAACTCTGAAGGGCTTAATCTGTTCTGTGTTCTGAGAGTACATCTAACTTACGGTGACAGAGCCAGACTCTTAACAAAACATGTCTAGCACAGCATTTCTTTAAATCTGGGAACCAGGCTCTGGGTGAAGAAGGTATAAATTCATAAGTTCTCACTGTGAAGTTCTGTAGTGCAGGTTAAAATGTCATTAGGAATCTTCCACTTTTCAGAAACCACTGAAAAGTAAAACTCAGGACTAATTTATACAGAGCAACTCCTGTAGAATTCACATGCCATCTTGAAATAAATTAAATTTCAAAACAAGTTTTCCTCTTTTGATTCTGTATGAAACCTAATTGCTTGTCAGTAACACCTTCTTAAACAAATATTTTAACATACCAAGCATTTGTGCATGAAAGTATTGATATTAATTATCATTCCATAATGGAAATGTGCAGTTGATTGTAATAGGAGGTAATCATATATTTAGATAATTTTCAAGCCTACCTAAATACACATGAACTGCACTGCTTTAGCAGCAGTTAAGCTGGTCCTCAGTTTTGCAAAGCAGATGGTGAGAATGTAGCACTCATATGGCCCCACTGCTCCCAGTTATGGGGTGGTATTTCCAGGGCTGCCTTAACGTTGATGTACAGCACTGCTCTCTTCCAAGTTGAGGAACAAATTCTTAAGAGTCTCTTTTTTCACACTGACTGTCTGCACACTTATCTTAAGAGAGCTATATTCCAATACCAGTCTCTACCCTATACATGTTTTCTAAAAAAATAGGAGTTCTGAAATTTTACATCAGATTTCTTTGGATCTTACCACAGTGTCAAGTTTCATTTAAATGGAGGATGGGGGGGGGAAGAGAAAAGAGGCAGAAGGTAACATGGATAAAGCAGTCTGCCTTCAGGTTCTTGCTTTTTTCTTTTTCTTTTTCTTTTTCTTTTTTTTTTTTTTTTTTTTTGTCATTATGCTCTTTGTGGTGTCCTTAGAACATACTGTAATGTGAAGAAATATATATAGAAAATGTGAATTTTGAGGGTTGCATTTTAAACTAGAGGTCTTATAGATTTTCAGTCAGTTAAATAGTTTAAAAATATCATTTAATTCACAAGAGGATAAAGCTTGGTTATAGACTAAACAATTATGCAGATGAAAGCAGTTACTCTTATTAAGCCTCATTTTCCGTATATCACATAACATGAAAGGCAAAGTTTTTTATTATTGTATAGTTTCACATTCATTCCACGGTTATGGGCAAGATTATAGCAGATTTTGAGAATTTTGTGATGGGTTTATTACGTTTAATGAGCATGCAATATATGGCTTCCCAGCCTTGGCTGACATTTTGAGATTAGACTTCCAGCAGTGAAATCTTGTCAAGGATGGGTTTTAGATTACTCAAGCTTCCATGATTAGAGGTTTTCGTACATAATGTCAAGTACAATCGTCAGTTAAATGCTAAATGAGCATACCATTGTTAAGGTAGTAACAGTACAGAGAATAAAGACTCTAGAGAGTTTAATTTTTGCTGACTCAAAACTTTATTATGAACTTTATTCATAGTTCTGTTCTTAAATATATGTGGAGACACAGAAGAGAAAGACCTCTGCACAGTTTTAAAAAGTGTATGAACCCTTTCTTGAACATACTATAAAAATTAATGGTCAAATCTTGATCATTTATTCATACAACAACCATATTCCTGACAAATGTGAACAGAAAGAAGATTGGATGTGTAGAAAAACCAATACAGTTTTCAGCATTTTACTGCAGAACACAACCCTCCTGTCATTTAGGAAAACAGACAAACAAACAGAAACTTTAGAACTGGGTTAGTTTTCAGCTGTTTCATACTTCTTTGTGAGTTTGCAAATAGTTTTTTCCTGCCCTTGGCCCTCATTTTGCCTTGACATCACTCTGAGCAGGTCTGAGCTCCAATCTGATAAAAGGTGATTTTTCAACTTAAAACTTTGGCCTTTTTTTTTTTAAACTGTTACTACCCCACCAACCAAGCACCAATTAATGTTTTATTTCTTCTTTTTTTTTTTTTTTTTTTTTTTAATTTATTTAACTGATTGCTCAGTATAGTAGAAACTAATTAATGGCTTAAGTATTTTTCTTCTGGTTAATGTTTCTTATTTTGAAATCAAATATCCTCAGAATTTATCTAGCAATGGGAGAACATTATCCTGTGACAACATTTCATCCACTGAAGTTTTCTTTTAATTTCCTTGGGTCTTAATATGTGTTTGATTTTACCAACTATTACCAACAAATGCAAATACTTTTTTCTCTCTTCTGTTTTTTGCACCATTTGGTGACAATGTGTTTTCAGCAATGTGTATTTTCTACCTTTGCATATGATCACTGTTCTTCAAAAAGTAGCAAATGTTAGTGCTGCGAGTAGCCCGTGAGGCAATACCACGAGGCACTGAGCCAAGCAGATTACTGGAATAAGTAGACCAACTTCTATAAACTTAGCTAGCATCAGGCCAATTTATACTAATATCAGATTTTGTTCATCTCACTTCATCTGACAAAGAACATTCCATCAGTTTCCATACTTAGGTTTTGATTGAATAATTTTAGATTTGTTACTGACTGTGGCAGCTCATACACCTCTCTCTCCTCCCCTCTTTACTTAAAAAGGTGCAACCATCTGACATCAACGTGTAGAGATAAAATGGCCAGAAGGTTCTTTCAAGTAGCCCTTGAAAGATCATTTAAATATTATCTTTTCAGACGAGGGCAGTAATATTGCAGTAACACCAATTTTGAGCCCATCAGGCATTGCAGCTGAGACTTTGGCATTAAAAAAGGAGACATCATTCTGCACTCCTCTCTCACCCCTTTAGTACTGACCAAGGGTTCAGGGTGGGGTTTATTGCAGCCCAGTGTGAAATACACCACTTATTAAAATATTTCAGCAGCAGATATTTGTATATCAACACCAAAAGGATTACAATGAAAAGATGTTTTTTTGTGTGTGTGCATCTGTTGCATACCATTTCCTGAACTGTGCTGTCACCATGCATGAAGACCTACCTTAGAGTATCTGAGATTTACTAAACTAGATGCATAATAAATTGAAGGCTACTAAATATTTACAGAAGTGACAGAAAAACTAAAACAGTCCTAGAGTTTCACCTTGTGTGAAATAAGCTAATTCCATTGACTTCAGCTCAGTTACACAGATTGAAGCCAGGCTGCTCAATGCTTCTTAAGGCAAAATAGAGCCCTGAGAGAGAGAGAAAGAGAGAGGACAGATAGCTTTCTGAAAGAGGGCAAAAAAATTTTTGCAAAGCATGTAATTACAGATGTGTACAGAGGGCATGCAATGTCAGGATACTATAATGGCTATAAGATTAAAACACTATGCATATTTTGAAATTATAGACACAAGTAGAGAAATTGAAGTGTGCAGACACAACTACCATGCATATAATTTTTGTCAGCTTTAGTTTGAGTTCCGAACAAACTGTAGAGTGTTTTAGGGTAAGGAATAGATTTATGGTGCCTCAGTACTGATGAAAACATCAGAGTTAAAGCTTTAGACAACACAGTCAATGTATTTGGACTATAGTATGTTTTAGGGTAGCGAATGGCTTTACAGTGCTTCTTAATGCTAATGGAAACATCAGAGTTAAAGGTTTAGACAATACAGTCAACCTATTTGGAAAGTATCATTTAGAATCCCTAAACAAATATATATATAGAGAGAGAGAAGATAGTCTTCAAAGTGTCAACATGGACTGTTCTGGGTCAGAATTCATCCATTATGAAAAACTTGTATTATCAGAAAATTAAACAGAAAATAACAATGAACTCCAGCTCATTCCTTCTCCCTTTTTGAGGCTGCATTGTTATATCTGAGGAAGATTGCCTTTCCTACCTCCTTTGGTGAGAGCTAACAAGTTCCCTGCTAAGGCAAGGCAGCAAGGTTCAGTCAGTACCTGTTAGGTTCCCAAAAGTCACAGCTGAAGAAATCAGTCACTCCCTTGCAAGAGTAATTAACAAGAAAAGTTACATTAAAAATTGTTTTAAAATTATTAAAATTTGTGAGACAGAATGAGGGAGAAGTAACCCAAAAAACTATTTTGTAGGAAACACAATATTGTATCTCCTGCTTTATATTTCTAGGTCAATTTCAAGATTCTCTGCTCTCTAAGTTGATCAGTAAAAATATCAATCATGGTGTTCTCTGATGTTTTCAATATCTCTTCCAGGTATAAAAATAGTGAAGATTCTGACATTAGGGAGGGGGAGTGAGGAGGAGGCGGGGACTAAAGGAGGGGTGGACCTGAAAGGATCTCTTTCTCAAAATTATTTGGTTACTTCCTGAATATTTTCCATAACTGTCAAGTTTATTTTCAAATTATATTGAAGACAGTTCTGAGCATAAGACACTGAAATTGTAGGAATATTGCTTTTACTGCAAATCTTCCCAGCCATTTATAGCTAAATCAGATCAATGGCACTATGTTCCTTTCAGGACAGTCTTCAGAAGCCTCTACGTGTCTTCAAAGCTATGTCTCCAGCAATGAATTGAGATTAGTTTTATGAATTTATTTGCATTCATCCTTTCCAAAGTATAGGCCAATAATGGATAGAAGGTACAAATTTTTACCTAATTAACTGAGAAAAATGGAAGGTCTGAACATAGAAATGTCAGATCCAGATATTTTAATATTTCAAAATGAAATTGTACAATGAAAGTTTTCATTATCCATTAGCCACTTTGGTCCAGGTAGAAAGGTTCCTCTGTTTGTTTGTTTCAGCACTGGAATGCCAGGGGACACCTTCCTCTTCCACCCCATCCAAACACAACAGAAGATTATACAGTTAGCATGACTCTAGTACTTCACTATCTTCACTCTCTCTGCTCTTTTCTTGCCTTCATCTTCTGTCAAGCCAAGCAGAGGAAGCTCATTTAGTGACTGTCTTGATGAATATAGACACACCATTCAAAGATTTGTGAAAAAGTAATACCTATTTGGAGATTCTTTTGGAGATTTATTGCTAGTATATAAACTACTGTGCTGTACTATAGTACATTTTGAAGCTACATTCTAAAAATATGACTTTTCAGACTTCCCCATCTAAGAAAGACCCAGGTGTGAATATTCACTGAAGACGTATAGCTGTTGAGATTGTGGATAAGTTCATGCCCCTGACAAAGGAGGACCAGTATTTCCAAAATACCCTGCTCCATGGAGTCACCAGGGAAGAGGGAGCCTGCTCAAACCCAAATGCAATGAGTGCCCATTCTGGAGCACTTCTTGCAACCATTGGCTAAGCCTGCTAGTATTTTGAAACTTAAAAGTTATGCCTGAACTTTTTACAGTGTCTTAGTTTAAGGGAAGAATGGGAAGAATGCAAAATAAGCAATTGGTACTCTACCAGATACACTTGACTACACTCCGTCAACTACTGCTGGCTTTTTTTTTTTTTTTTCAGATGTAGTCTCTCTTGATTTCCTCATTGATCTGACAAAGCTTGTTGTAATGGAAGAGAGCTCCCATGCATGTTGGTCTTGCAGAGGAATCTCTCTGTAGTAAATCTCTCTGAACTAACACTAGGAACTGACAACTTCTTAAAGGACTAACAGCATCTTATAAAAAATATATACGTTATACAACTCAGTGATGAGAGCTGGCTATCATCTTGGCAGTGTTCCTTTCATATAACAGTAATACCTTCCAAAGCGAAGAATCATAGTTGATCGTTGCATGCTTACTCACTAATGACAGCCACTCAGATAGAAGCATCTGCCAATACTGAGAATACTTGCTCTCTCATACCTACCAATCCCTGCTTGTAACACTCTGTCCTTATGTTGACAATATTGTAAAAGCTTTTTAATTCAAGATTCAGACTTTTTAGTTTTCTCTCTTCTTGCCCACATATACTGTCATATCCCTTGTATCCCTGTCGTTACAAAAATCACTCACATAAGTAATACATAAATTAAAACTGGTAAACTCAGTACTGAAAATATGGTCCTTTGGATATTATGACATTAAAAGATTTTCCAGGCTGGACTTCCTCTCTCAGGTTTCATCTAGTGAGGGAAAAATAAGACTCATTTATAAGGAATAAGTAGTAAAGATATTTATTTTTTTTTTCAAGACTTTCATTCTATACACTTGCAAGAGCCACAATCAGTTAATATTTTAATGACTTGATCATACCTGCCTCTGAAGTTTCACCATGTGAAGTACTTTTTCTTCCTTTGATCTTTAGAGTCATTAGTTGAATAATGAGAGTAATTGAAGAGCCTTACAATACTGAAGAAAAAAATTTAACCTCATTTTCTGAACAACAGGTGTGATCAGTGTGAAAAATCATTTCTATACAGGTCTGAACCATACTTTCCCACCTTTCTTTGTAAAAATCAAAAATAATCTGTTTTCTGTTCACATTTGCTTGGCTAAATTGCTGTGTAGAGAATATGATATATTTAATTTTTTCACTTCATATTTGCCCATTCATTTTACAGTATACAAGTGACAATTTCCAAAAGAGTCAATTACAAAATGTTTTTTGTAATAAAGAAATAAGATATAATTGTGTTGTATTTTTAAGACCAAAAAGCTCTTTATTCTTACCATTATAATTCTGTAAAACTAAAGGAGTTCTTTGGAAAAAAAAAAGTAAAAATAATAAAATAAAAATAAAAAAAAATATGTTCCCTGCATTTTGGAAGGTACATCAAATAACCTGCAGAAATAGAGCAAGGAGAAACTTAAAAGCATAATTACTTGATTAGATAAACAAAAAAAAAACACTTATATCTGTGTATAATATCTTACATAAGTTTTCTTACTTTGAGGCAAGGACATGACACCATTATCCTTTCTTTCTGCTTTTAATTTGTGTCAGCACATAATAAATATTAGCATTTAAGTCACAAAGCAAGCCAATACTTAAGAAACAACTGAAAACAGATGAATAGAAGCAGCTTAAATTCCTACCTAAGCAACAAGATAATCATGTTAATTGAAAGAAGTCTAACATGTCATGACAACAGCAGTATTCATGAGTAATGGGGGGCAGGGGGAGAGGATCAAGAGTATGAAATGCAAGTGGGGCAAAGGATGTAAAGTAGAATGGGTGTATCATTAAAACAAGAAGAGTCTCAACACACCAACTGGCTGACTTGGCATCCAGTGCAATGATATATTATCCATCATTCATGAGAGCTGGTTTTGGAGCAAATACAGTAACACATAAAGAACAAGTAGCAGCTAGCAGCAGAATATGCAAGCCTTAGGCTTTGGAGACTGAATATTAAGAGTGGCAGGGTATTGCCACTTTCTTTAATGATTACAGGATTGAGTCGCATATGAATATATCTCCTGGATGTTAAAACAGGAGTTCTTTTTATAGAATGTAAATCCATCTTTCCAAAAAGCTTTTGATAAATATCCAAATACACCCTTTCTTTGGTATCTCCCTCACTGATTAGGGATCTGAGAGTTCCTTGATGCATGCTATGGTTGGTTTTGTATGACAGAGGAGTAAGCCTGGGGCAAAAGAGTCTAACAGGATAATACAGGGAGTAATAAGAGAGGCAATACTAAAAAATCTAGTCTGAGGAGGTTGACAGTTGTAACTGAAATAGAGGAACGAATACAATGATATAAGTTAAAAAGATTAAAGGTAAGGTAATTAAAATATAGAAGTGAAAAAAGCATGAAATTTCATTTTAGAAACAGTTTATGTTGACGTACAAAGTGCATAGGATTATATTAGTGCTTTAAACCATTATTAGACTTCTGAGAACAAGGGCAAAATTGCCCAAAGCCAGGCACTGATTTTTATTATCTTCAAAGCAAACCCATGTTTTTCTTTTTGCAGTGGGAAATAAAGAATATAAAATTCTAGAAAGAAGAGAGAGGTCTCAGCTGAAGTAGTAATGGAACGGTATTTGCATAAAATGACCAATAATAATAAAAATAAATGCCAAGTGACTTTGATTAGTATGGCTTTCCAATTTTAATAAATTGGAAATATTTTCAAATGTTCTACATAAAAAATTTGCCTTAATAGACTATAGTGTAATTTGAAATATGAAGTTGCTAGACCAGCAATTGAGTTCAAGCAAAACAAACTAAAATAGAAAAGGAAGAAATGATGTTTCTATTATTCTTGTATAACAGAACTATCTGACACAACTGTGATCTACCCACCAGTTTAGAGAAATGAGTTTGTAGCAAAGCCAAAACTTACACCCACACACATACCCACACACTGCAGGAAAAAAAAATAATAATAAATAAATAAAGTAAATTTACATGTAGGAGGGCACATCAGATTTTCAGAAGTCATATCACCAAATTATTAAGGGTGCTTAGACATCTGTAGGTACAGATAGATATCAATGAAAAGATCAGACTACAGATTCAGACATGGTCTTCACATGTCTACTTTGACTTGCTCACTCCCTTGTTTTTTGTATGCGATAGTACTAATTCTAGTAGTGGTTATCCATTTCATATACAGAGAATAGCTTTCAAACAAGAAAATACTACAGAACTTAAGATGCTTTTAAGTGCAACTGCTTAGAGAGTCTTTAAGAACACTTCTTCAATATCACCTTATCCAACATGTAACACCTGCAATTACATTATTAATCCTGAATCGCCACTTGTAGAAACAATGTCTATTTTTCGATATTGATGCTTCTGTAATTGCCCATGGAATGTGTTACATTACCAAAACCTTTTTCCAATTAGTAGACATTTTTTCCTGCTTTCATATAAGCTTTTTTGTTTGTGTGGTGAATAAAGAGAATAATTGATCCCTGAAATTTTAATAGGAAAGGTCAAAACGCTTTCGCATAGTATCCCAGCTTAATTGCTTCTGCACTAGTACCTCAATAAGTTTTGTATAATATTAGCAGTTATGAAGAGTAATAAACTCTTCATAACTGCTGGTATTCAGACTGAGCCTTGCTATATTCCTAACCTCTACTTAATTCTATAGTGATCTCACACAGCTATACAGGGGAGGAGGAAAAAAAAAAAAAAAAAAAAAAAGTCTTTTTCAACTATGGGGATCTGTCAAATACATTGAAGACATTTAAAACATATTACTTGAATGCCATATATACAGAATAATTTGACACAGAGTTATTTGGAAGCCTTAAATAAAGGGCTTGATTCTTTACCGCCAAACTATCTATGCAATCATTTATTCATGTACAAGGAGGATCTAATTCCCACAAACCCAGAACAATAGTATTTACTCCCACTTTGCACTCATATACTCATATTAGAGAAGTGTAAAAAAAAAAAAAAAAAAGTATACAAAGGCACTAACCACTTTTTCATCATGGATAAGTACTAAGGCATGAGAGGCTAGAGATGTTCAAGTAATAGAAAATACAAAAAAAAATTGCATCAATTGCATCTTTAGTTAAAACGCATACAAGTAATGCAAAGTCGAGGTAAGGTAAGAAGTAGAATAGTAATGTTGCTGAATCTGTAAAACTGAAAAAGAATTGAATTATTTTAATATAAAATTTACTTATTAAATTATGTAAATATATACATAAACTGTTTCATTACAGCTTTTTTTGTGTGTGTGTGTGAAAGAGGACAAATCAAGCCACTTTTATAAGGTTTTCCATTAAGACATTGGTGATAATTAAGAAATGTGTTTATTTTGGTCTTTGTAAAATTTTGTCTTAAAACTCCATGTAATCCTCAGACTCAAACAAAGGTGTATGTGGTCTTCATAATTCAGTGTATGGGAGCTTCACATCCACCACTGTATTTGTCCTCAGACTGTTTCTACAGATGGAGGGAATTATTGGTCTTCCCTCTTCACAGATTGGACAGGGACCAAGAAAGACCACCAGTGACATTGCATGGTATAAAGCCAGGCATGTTTGAGTAAAAAGAAATGAAACCTGACAGCAATTTTTGGCTTCTAAGTTTGTGGCAATTAGGGAATCATGAGTCAGAATGTTTTCAGAGAGACAAAATGAGATCTGTGTTTTGTTATAAAGATTTCTTAAACTCCATGGTTTTGTCAATGTTAAATCTGTAATGAGTTAAACAGGCCAAGAAATGTTCTCTGGACCAGAGGACAATTGGTCCTGCACACAACTTATCCATGCAAGTTATTTTACTTATATATTCATAAAATCATAAAGGTTGGAAAAGACCTCCAAGATCATCTGGACCAACCTTCCCCCTACCACCAAAATCATCTATTAAACCATGTCCCTAAGCGCCATGTACAACCTTTCCTCAAACACCACCAGGGACGGTGACTCCACCACCTCCCTGGGCAACCCATTCCAATGCCTGACTGCTCTTTCTGAGAAGGAATATAACCTTATTTCCAACCTAAACCTCCCCTGGCGCAACTTGAGGCCATTCCCTCTAGTCCTATCACTAGTTACCTGCAAGAAGAGGCCAACCCCCAGCTCCCCACACCTTCCTTTCAGGTAGTTGTAGAGAGCAATAAGGTCTCCCCTGAGCCTCCTCTTCCCCAGACTAAACAACCCCATTTCCCTCAGCCGCTCCTTACAGAACTTGTGTTCCAGGCCCTTCACCACCTTTGTAGCCCTTCTCTGGACATGCTCCAGGGCCTCGATGTCCTCCTTGTACCGAGGGGCCCAAAGCTGAACACAGTACTTCAGGTGCAGCCTCACCAGAGCAGAATACAAGGGGACAATCACCTCCCTGCTCCTGTTGACTGCACTGTTCCTGATCCAAGCCAGGATGCTGTTGGCCTTCTTGTCCACCTGGACACACTGCTGGCTCATGTTTAGGTGAACATTGAACAACACCCCCAGATCCTTTTGCTCTGCACAGCTTTCCAGTCACTCTGCCCCAAGCCTGTAACATTGCATGGGTTTGTTGTTTATATTTGGTATTCTGCCTTTTCTTGCATCCTGATGTCACTTAAATTTTGGAATAGATCTTTTCCTAAAGTACAATAGGGATTAGACATGCTGTCTCTTCAAAATTTGGCCACCAGTTTTGTGCAAATCAGTTCAGTCTTTCCAATACACTACTAGTTTTTTAGATGCTGACTTCACTGATACCTCCCTCTTTGGCAAAGTTAGATAGGTTTTTGGCAAGTGTAGTCCATTAGTTATTCATCTTTAATTTGTTGAAATTAACTGTCAGATGCTGGGATTGTTGCCAGGAGAAAGTCAATGTAGACCTGAAAATCTTTCTCTAAAGTCTTTTATTCTTTTGTTGGTAACTGCTTAATCTAAGCAGTGGATTGTGGTCACTGCCACAAGTGCTCTTGCCTGTTTGTACAGAGCTGAAAAAATATATACAAAATCTTGAACTTGAATGTAGAATGTTTTGCAATGATTTTGAATCCAATAATTCCACCATCTACGGCTCTTTCTATGAGCAAAACAAACAAACAAAAAAACACCTGACTGTTAGTATCTCTTTTTCCACTTGAGATCATCAGTCGGTTTATGTAAAGATTTTTCATCTGGCTATAACTGCCTGGTCTTCCTCAAATTGTTTGTTGTTGTGTTATGTGTTGTTACTTTTTCTACACCGTACTGACCATGTGAAGGTGTGCCCAAAACTGCTGTAGGCAGATGATTGATTCTGTAAAATTCCATAAAGATTCTCATAGCAGTTTTTGTTTTGTTTTGTTTTGCCTTTTCCTATAACTTTCCTAGCCAGGTATCATCTTAAAATAGAAACATGCTGGATAGGAGAAGTTTGTCTAAAAATGTCTGAATTTCATGTTTACAAATGTCATGTACATGAATTTCCCAATTCATAATTCTCATTCAGAGACATGCCATCTTATTGAGCCTCAAAACTGCATGTATTCATCTACCAAATTCATTATTATCTCTGCTGTAAAGATACACATCCTGAGCAAATATTAGAATATTTATAACTCTCAATGAAATCTCTCTGAGCCATGACCAGTTCTCTTTTAGAAGACTGGAAAGACACCAGCAATTTGTCAGTCTGAATGACTGCTTTGGAGGTGCTCTGGTGGCGAAGATCCATGAGCAACATCCATTAGATGTACATCTTTCTGACAGGGGCTTTGACATAGGTGTACAACAAAACAGATTCTTTAGCTAGGTGAATTTTCCAGGAACCTGCACTGACATCTGACTGTGATAATACTTTGGACAATGGCCTTCAAATTAATGCCCAGTGAGCTACAAAAAGCGCATGTTCTTTTCTGCATGTCCTTACAAATGTACATTTTTCCTATTGGGCTTCAGTTAATTATTTCACAGTTGTAGCTTTCTCTTTTCCTCAATATTACCTGATAAAATCCTTCTTACTCAACTAAAATATAAACCATGTTGCTATTTAGGGCTTTGTGAGACCTCACTGTTCCTGGTGTGAGATCTGGTTCTAACAAAAGCTGTGCTGGCAAACTAGTATTTCTGATGCTAACAGCTATCTTGTCTTTTATTAGTCTCTTCTTTTAACACTGTATTTGCAGGGTTCAGCAAGACTGTGAACTGCAGCAGTTAAAAGCTTCATTTTTTCCCTTTTGTTCCTGGGACCTTCCAATAAGTTTGGCTCTATCACATCTAACATTCTTTCTGCCTAGGCCATTAATATGATAAGTCCTTTGTATTTTGTTGTATCCTTTCTTCCATCTTCACTCTGGGAAGGAACACATAAGGTCTTCAGCAATGTCGCCTGTGGCATACATCAGAATATGTGGCTGTATTCCTCACTATACCACAAGCTGCTGACGGTGGTGAAGTCTCTAAATGGAGCAAGACCTTCACAATGGCTTTTATCTCACAGCCATTTGTAATCCAGGCTTCATTTAAGCAGGGAGCTGGAGCTGTTTCCTTCAGAAATTTCCTCTTTCCCTGTTAACATGCCCATGCAGTACTGCTGAGAAGCTTGTTTTTCTTTATTTCTTCTTTAGATAGCATGATTCTTTCCAATCCTCATGTAATGTTGGGTGATGACATAAACAAAAATGTTTGAGCTTCACCTGGAGACATTCTTCCCGATTATTTTCTCACCTTTCTGCATTTTGTATTCCTCTCCTGCACACCGCCGGAGATTACCCATCCCACCATTTCAGCTGTGTATTTTATACAAAGAGAGCTCATTTTTAGTGGTCAAACTGACCTTTCCCAACACAAGAAATATTAATCAAGTCAAATCTGTTACCTAGAGAAAACAGGCAAAAACTGCTAAGCAGAGTGAACTTTGCCTTCAAACCCATCTGTAACAAGCTGGAAGCTCTAACCCAGGCCCAGTAGCAAGGGTCTTAGGAGCCTTGCAAATCTAACCTGATCAAACCTCAGCACTACAGGGAAAGAGGATGAAATACCAGTCAGTATTATGGATTTAGAATTTCCTATGATGAACAGCTTCCTTGCCAGTACAAAAACACACAGAGAGCAAAAATTCAGTTTCAGTTCCAGTCACACTAGGAAGATTATTTCATTAAAATTTATCACCATTTTTTTTTTTTTTGGCAGATATAATTCCACTAATTCTAGTTGCTTTGCTAATGCAATAAAATATATATCTCAAATCCCTCACCTCTGAAATAAGTGATGTATAAGTACACCTGTTGTATCAATTTCAAACCAGGGACTAGAAAAATAGAATTAGAGCAAGGTGAACCAGTCCAATGGCTAGGATTAGCTAAACAAGAACAAGGCTCACACAGACCTGTTTAATGGTGTTAAACCACTAGAAAGGTGGAAGGGTGGAAAGCAGTGCAGCACTTAGTCTCAGTTTTGCTTTTTTTTTTTTTTTTTTTTTACAGACATATATATGCCTAGCCTTTTTTATTTGTAACAGAAATCCTTTTCTGAAGATATCTGTTTTAGTGACTGAAGCATTCCTATCCTAAAAAGTCCTTATTCTACAAGCAAAATAAACAGCGATTCATTTATAAAAGTAGATTTCTAAGAAATGTGCCTAGCACGTACAGGAAAACCTGGGCAATTATTCTTGTATTAAAAAGTATTAGATAACTTGATATTACTCCTAAAAGAAAATTAATCCTAAATTAATGTCCAGTTCATCAATTTGTTAAACTGCCATTAATAATAATAAAAAAGCCCAAATAGCTTTCATTAGCTACAAAAGTGTAATCAGACTAAAATATCTGTATCTCCAGCTAGCAATTTTAAAAATGCTGTTTCTTTTATCAACTCACACACACACACACACAAAAAAATCAGGACATACACAAATCACAAAACCATTTCAAAACAAGAGCAACTTTGTCTCTGAAAATATTTCATTGATTATGAAGGTACAGAAGAGGGATTTTCCCATTTTCCGTTTTAATTTTCAAAGAAGGGTATTCATATAAATGCCAGGAAACAGCTACATAACAAAACAGCTGCAAAGAGCCAAATGTCTTGGCCCAGCTTCCAGGAACTGTTACTAGATTTTTTGAATCCAGTAATTTAAGCCAAATTTGTAGATAACCATAGATTCAAAATAAATTTTGACATCCTCAATAGACATTCTATTTTCTTTTTGGTGACTATAAGGATCTTGCTGAGCCTGTCTGCTACAGTCAGGTAGAATACCAGACAGCAAAATAGCGATATCAACAATACATAGAGCTATTTTTATAGCATCTGAATCAGTCTCTATGGCAACATTTCTTAGCCTATTTAGATTGAAAAAAACTGCAAAAAAAAAAAAAAAAAAAAACCTCTGTCTCTGCCCCTTGTTGCATTATTCTGTTGAGTGACAGATATTGATAAAAAGATAAAACTTAATGTCCACATAAAAATATCTGTCAGGCTTGGGAGAGTAGATAGTTGTTTGCTTTATGTTTGACCTTTCCTTTTAACAGATCAAAGATATTCCACTAAATTTCTTTCCTTTTCTTTGTGAAAAAGTTATGAAAAAAAAAGAAGGAAAAAGGAAGGAAGGAAGGAAGGAAGGAAGGAAGGAAGGAAGGAAGGAAGGAAGGAAGGAAGGAAGGAAGGAAGGAAGGAATCCAATTAATCTAATTATGCATAAACATATGCTTTTCCTCTTTGAGCTTGAGTATTCAATGAGAGTGGTGTATGTCATCATTACTGTTTTATAGTTGGGGGAGACAAATATAGACAAAAAATATATATATACATCTCCAAGATTAGCAAGCCAGTTGACAGTTTCACTCACGCTAATAACTTACCTATAGATTTTCAGTAGCTTAACAAGTGTTGTCCAATACTGCATTTTATAACCAAGTTCTCCATATTTGGAAAGTTTACCTTAGAGCATTTCTGTTTTGTTATATGTTTGCATCTCTCTTCTGTTGCTCTATGAAAAATGTCCTCAAATAAGCAGGAAATAGGACTACAACCTGAGAACTATGAAACTGTCTGCTTCAAAATGCCATTAAATTTGCAGAGACAAAGAAACCATTATGAAAGCAGAGGAAAATTGTTTTTACAAAATCCTCTTCAGTTACATTAAATCAAAGTATTTTATGTAGAATAATAGGTCTGAAATGTATGTTCTTTCTTAGATTAAAAAAAAAAAAAAAAAAAAAAAGATAATGCTAAAGGGTGATGGCCACAAAGAAATGGGATTAACATTCCTGGGCAATATGGAAGTGAAAGCAGTTTCTGCCATCTTGGGATACCTGCACAGAAGAGTTTTACTGAGGATCTTAGACCTTTGTGTAAATAGACCAACAGAGGAGTGTCTGCTCTTCACAACTATATAGATGAAAGGGATTTTCTTTACAAAGACAGAATTCTTATCTCTCATGATTTGACCTGATTTTTAAAATTATTTCATAGTTTTCTACCTGCCAGTTTTAGAACGTAAGAATGGCAGTATCAGATCTTGTCAGTGATCTGTCTTATGCACTGTGCTTTTCTTAAAAGCTGTTTTTAATGGCTAAAAATTGAAAAGTTATGTATAGGAGAGGGAGAGAAAGGAGAAAAAAAAAAAAAGCATCTAAAAAGCATCTAATCCAGCTGAGTTGATTCAAATGTAGTTCTAAAATAATTAGTAAGAAGCACTTACCATAAAACCATCACAGCATTACCACCTTCAAGGGTCAACAACAATTCATCTTTAGAAACTGTGTGCCTAGCATGGATTGAGAAGGTAATATTAATGAAGGAAAGAACCAGGAAATACCAGGACACTTAAAGCTAACTAGAGCTAATGTCAGTGACAAAAGACAATCAGAAACACATGAGTAATTTATTAAGGACTAATAGATTTGGGTAAGTAGACCTTCTTCTGATATGTGGGGTGAAGATAAATTAGCAGTTTTGTAAACTGAGCATTTCTGTTTGGCCTTTGCATAATATATAAAATGAGCCTTCAAGAAGTGCATTTGGTCTTTTCCTAACAGGTTTTCACTGCTGTACTTATCCACAAAGCTATATTAAATCTCTTTTGGGAAAGACACTATTAAAATTAAACTTCTGTCAAGACATCGCCCTGAATGATTATGTGATTAGCAATCATGTTTATTGGGTATCCTGGAGCGCTCAGCTCTGTACAAACACTGGAAGAGCACTGGAGGCTTCTCTTTCAAGGAGATTGCAGTCTAAATCAGTCACAGAGCAGATATAATTTAAAACATCAAACTCAAGGCAATAAAGATGTAGTTTTATTTAAGTCCGTCTTCTGTTTGGTAAGATAGATGTTCATTCATACAATGATCTCGTACACTTCATTAGGGGATACAAATCACTTTCTTATTAAATGTTAATCTCTTTCCTTTGCATGTGCAAATGGCCACTGTTATGTTATGAGTGGAGTTGAAGATTAAATAACCCAAATAAATGCTGAAATCTCACAACATCTTTGATATGAAAAATATACAGATACAGGAATACTGTACATTTTAAACAAGTGTTCATAGTGGAGGTTTTGTACACTGTGTGCTTCCACTTGTTTCTGCTTATAAGTCCAGAGCTTGGAAATTCATAAGACCTTCTCCAAACTGATCTTGGAGCCTTTCTGATTCTTGTTGTCTGAATTGACAACTCTGAGATACTGTAACTTTTTCTGCTGTAGACATCTTTAGGAAGAAGCTCTTCAAATTCCTTGGAAAGTATTATCTAAACACACAGCTAAAGCTCACCTGTAGAAAGCTATCATGTTGTTAGGCATTACTTCTTTCTGTAGTTTATCTTGTTGAAATCTCTGTGGATGCTCTCCAGTGTCCAGCCACAACTTATTTCCTCCTTTATCTGTAAACCTCTTTTTTATCCAGCAGGAGACTTCTTATGAGCTGAGAAAAGGTAAAGCCAGTAGATATGAGTCCTTGCAGAGAGTTTTCATGCAGTAGCAAGATTTCTTGTAGTGACTCCCATAGGAAGAATATATTTAGAGCTTATTCACGGAAGGATTAACCTTGTGCTCACTGGTATCCGTGAGGAATAAGTGCTATCCAAATAATAATACTGTCTCATTTCCTCTTCCAGATTGTGTTGACAGGAATGAATTTACCTCACTTTACATCCCAAGCATGGTCTAACTCAGTTTACCTTGTTTTGTGGCTCCATGAGAAGAAACAAGGAGAAGTGGAATACAGGGAAGAAAACCAGGGCCAATAGAAAGACTGCTGGTCTCTTTTATCCAGAAATCTGTCTTGAATATGATAGAGGATCCATTACTAGTTTTGCTGCTCCTGCTTCCTCTTGCCACTAATTTCATTCCTTTCTGCTTTAAAATACACAGGTTATTACAGTGTCCATCTAATAATCACAACTTACTAAAGAAATCGTTGTGAAAGATTCCACATTGCTTTGTCATAAATATTGTTTTGTCATTAACATAGACCTTTTATCCTTCTGATTTACCATAACAGGTAAAGAGAGCAGAGTGAACATGATACCTCACAGATTTTCCTACTTGTTGAAAAACAATACAAAAGTATAACCAGCATAAGCGGTTTCACCTTTTATAAAAAAAAAAAAAAAAAAAAAAAGATAGAAAAACACCTTGACATTTTGCTTTACGATGCAAGCTACGAATGGAAGTTAATGTCAAAATATTATCTGAGTGAAGAAGCTGACTTTTTAATGTATTGTTCTTCTTCCTATTCTGAGTTAATCCTCCATATACACATGTGGTTGTAACCTTTTCTTTAATTTTGGATACTATTGCTTTTTTCTCCCAACTACAATAAATTATTTAATTACCCAACATCTTGGTAGCTATGGTATACAATAACCAGAACTAAAGATCAGACAGAGATGCCAAGTATTCTGAAGAACTGTATTCTTTGACTTTTCCAGTGTGCACTCAAATCCATTACTATAGTATACCATGTGAAAATTACTGAGGTTTCATTAATATCATTAGAAACCCATGATTGCTCAATGTTTACCCTCTCCTGCATTTAAAGGTACACAGTCTAATTTCTTTTGTTTCTTTAATATTCTCTCTGTCAAGAAGTTCTTACTTCCAGCTGAAACTTCATCCTGTGGATGAAGCTGCTTCATTGCTATTACGTAAATCTGTATATGAAATAAAGAAAGAGATGGGTGGTGTTTGAAACTATCCATGCCTAATATCATATTAATTATGTGACTATATAAGGAATTAATGTGATTCATTATGTTGTTGTATAATAAGTTTGCATTGACTGTATTTTACATGAACTAGGGCACTGTTTTTTCCCCAAATTGTAGACTCTACTCTTCACCCTTCACTCTACATTCATGTTCAGGCACACAGGTTGACATAATCTCGTGCAGAGATATAAAACCCCTTCTTCTATCTGCTGAAAATGTTGCTTTGCAAAGAATGCATGTCATCCAAGGTGCTCTGTATCTCCACTCACTTTTCTAGTGTGGCAATGTATACTCTGATTCTCATGGCTCAGGGAAAAAGGGTATATATTTCTGTAAGAAAATATTCAGATCTGCAAGTAAATGAAATTAGGGAAATAGCCTCAAGATTTAGGTTGGAAATTAGGAGAAATTTATTTACTGAACTGATTGTGCATCATTGGAATAGGCTGCGCAGGCAAGTGGTTGAGTCACCGTCCCTGGAGGTTTTCAAGAAATGTGTAGATTTGGAACTTAGTAGCATATTTTAGTAGTAGACTTTAGTACTATGTTAAAGGTTTGACTAGATGGTCTTAGAGGTCCTTTCCAACCTGAATGATTCTATGATTCTATGAAACAGCAAAAACTGGTAGCCCATATGTGTGCATATATGTATCCTGTTAAAGATTTTCAGATGCATTTACTTTATTTATTTTTTTTATAAATGTGTATGTGTATGTTTATACATTATATGAACACTTCTTGATTCAAAAGCTTCCATTGTCACAGTCTTCACAGTCATGCACAAAAACACTTGCACATGTACACCCACACACACCACTTGGGTTCAGTGTTATGTTGATATACTGGTTGGAATAGAGTTAATTTTCATCACAGCAGCCTTTATGGTACTGTGTTTTTTATTTGTGAGTAAAACAATGTTGGCAATACACCAATTTTTTAGCTATTGTGAAGCAGTGTTTGCACAGTGTTAAAGGTTTCTCTGTTCCTCACTCTGCCCCACAGAAAGTTAGCTGGGAGTGGGTAAGAGACTGGGAGGGTACGCAGCCAAGACAGATGACCCCAGCAAACCAAAGGGATGTTCTATACCACATATCATGACCGACAATAAAAAATGGGGCTAGTCTTTCCAAGGTAATTATCACTTGGAGACTGTCTGGATGGTCTGTTGGTGGAAGGTGGTGAGTGACTGCTCCTACATCACTTGGAACTTACTTTTTCCTTCACTTACTAAATTGTCTTTATCTTGACCCATGAGTTTTTCCTGTTTTTCATATTCTGATTTTCTCTCTCTCCCATCTTGCTTCAGGGGGTGGTGAGCAAGTGACTTGGTGGGTGTTTAGCTGCTGGTCAAAGTTAACTTACCATATTGGCTCAAACCCACCACTTGTTTTACTGAATAAGAGAACAAAGCTCAAATTCTCCAGCTGCCTCTGTAGGTGGGCATGACCCCAAGAACTGGCATGAAGTCATCCATACTCTTGAAGCATTAGCATGCATCCTGGCACAATCTTGTCCCACACTAACTAGCACTAGCCCGGTCAATGCATCAAGTTCAGGAGAGTTAGAACTGTCAAGGGACCAGTGCCAGCAAGCTGTCTGAATGCGACCACCTTATTTTGAAGTACAATAAATTCTACCAATATAAGCATTTGCTGTGCCATTCCAGCTGGTCTCAGGCTGAGTGAATATTTTCTAACCCATCTGGTTTGCAAATACAAGTAGAAGTAGCCATGGTCTATCTTTTAAAAATGTATTTTATCTGTTGTTTTTGAAAATAAACTGAAGTTCTGTGGTACTAAAAGACTTCAGGTGACCACAGAAATGAAAATTCTCTTTCCCTTTGCTGCATTATCTCTATTTTGGACTTAAATGACCTCTCTCAAAAGGGATTATTAAACAATTGCTTTTAAAATCTATATATACATCTGTGATTAAAAAAATAAACATAAAAATATGAAGGAAGGTTATATATGGTAATATTGTAATAGCATTGCAAAGCTTCAGTGGTTTCAGTCTATAGAGGAAAGAGATGGAAGTCTTACAGTTACAGAGAGAAGGAATATTTGCTGACACCAATATCCCAGAGAAGAAGATGGACTGTTTTCATATGGCAGGGTTATAATCATCACAGTCAGACTAACTGAAAGGCAACTGCAAGCATTGTTGTTGAACTTCTCTTTCTAGTCATCATTTTGATTGCTGTGGAAACTCCCTAAAATTACAGCAATTTTATTGTTAGCAAATGAGATCAAAATCGAAAATAGAGCAAACATGATCCGATTTAAGATGAAAGAGTAGAGATAGTCCAGTGCTGATCATGTTTTTTTTTCTAAAAGAGAAATTATTTGACAAGTTTTTTACCCATATATCAATGAGGAGCAACACAAAACTTTATTCTTTATCTATCCAGATGTGGCTTTTCCTGGTAATTTTTGCACCAAGACATCAGTTTGCAGAGGCTGCACTTGGATCTTCCTATAGGAAACTGTCTTGCATATCAGACTCTGTTGTTTTAAACATATCAGTATCCATTCTTAACTCTTTTGTTACGTCATCTCTTCTAAAAAGTGCCTTTGGTTCCTTGCCTTTTTCAGTGCCCAGACACTTTCTCCTCTTTTTCTCAGAATTGCATAGGGAAATCCCTTTCAGCTGGGTTCTGAACTACTCTTTTCTTTAGCTGTGGTCATTGCTGACTCATGAGTAACCCTTGTGCTTAGCTCAGCCACCTCTTCCTTATCAATCCTGGCTCATTGTCCCTAGCTACTCACACAGCCCGCACAATGAACTTTTAAATAAATTAAACTTAGGAAGACTCAGGACCTTTGGAACACTCCAGCATTGGTTACTCATCACTCTAATTGACTGTTGGCTCTTATATCTTCCATTCTTCTCCAGAAATATGTAGCCATTTGTATTCTAATGCAACCAAATATTCCTACATGCAACAACCCAGAGAGGGATCTAAAAATCTGGACATCTTTCTGTAATAAGTTGAAATGAACATAGAGAACATCATTGTATGTTACAGCCAAACAGCTTTTGCTTCAGTGTTAACACAGTTGCCTGTTATCTCTTCAAACCCACCAAGGGCATCCGTTTTCATTTATGACAACACATTGCAATTCCATATTTTAAAATAAAACCAATATGGAATTTTCAGAGTCTAAAAACAGTTTCTGAAAACCCTCAGATATGCTCCTATAATATTATTACCTTCAGTATGTGCAAGAACATAAGAACTCCAGTTGTTTTTCAAATATGTGGTTGATTTTACTTATTCATTAATTTTTAAAAAATATATACGTATATATATATATTATCCACAAATCTAAATTTTATCCTTTTTAAAATAAGAAATATTCCAGACTTGATATATGCAAAATCTCATAGAGCTACTTCTACAGAGCAATTTTTCTGGATAACATTGTCTTCAACTTAATTTTTTAATTGTCATTCCTTAATAGCTCAGTAATGAAGACGTTTTTACAAAGCATGTCAGTGATTTCCACTTTTATTATTGAATCAAGCATGATCACTTTAGAATCAAAAGTGTTGATTTTTCAGAAAAAACAAAAAGGTTGTAAATTAAAGGAAAAAAAATAACAAATAAAAGGTGTTCTCTGGCATAGTGAAACATCACTATAAGAACACCATGATAGGAATGGGAGGTTAAATAGTCGGGAAGAAGCTGAAAAAAATTGTATTTAAATAGGCTTTATGCTTTTGTGTTGTAAAGGGCTTATTTTCTTTTATATTCTGCTTGAAAAACCTGCTGTTTTGAGCTTCATGAACTTCACAACACGTTTGTGTGAGGACATAGTTAAAATACTAAGTTATTTTGTCTTGACAGTTGACATTTACCTTGTTTAAAGTGCTTAACATCAAAGCCAAAAGAAGAGGTGAAGTAGGCCATTTTCAATTACTAGAAAAATTATTCATAAAATACTTCATTAAATACTTATTTAAAAAATATATGGATCAAGACTCCAAGACTCTGTTCACACATTTTCCATCCCTTATTCTTTAGGTGTAATGACCCAATATGAAGCCCAGAGAATCTTTCCACTGAATTTTGAATCAGTCCTGTAAGCAATTAGAGGATCCTATTTATTCATTCTTTGTCTGGCAGTCCAAAAAATATACATGTTCACACTACAAAGGCAAAAATGGAAGAGTTTCCCTTATCAGGTTTTGTAGTCGAAGAAATTAAATTGCCTCTGAGTAACTGGTTCTGTGATACTGCTTGTGCTGAATTCGTTTGCTTGCATATAACCTAGCAGTAACAATCCAATCCAGGAGGACAACTAAAGTGAGTGTGAGCATTAGGAAATGGTATGAGAACTGTCTTCCAACTGGCTTTCAATTTATGGCAGGCATGCCACCAAGAAAGCAATTCTGAATTAACACATTATAAACCTGTATGCTGCAGTGACAATCTCTAGAGAATGGCATAAACGACACAGAATGAATTTTACTGCCTCATATGTTAGTAATAGCTTGACATATTGTGAATTACCCAACTGGACTTGCCTGTATCCAAACCAGTAACTAAAATGGGCCACAAATATTTCTATAGCCCCAAGGCAAACTGGCACAAGACTGCTTGCATGCATGCAACTGAGCACTCCAAGGCAGGAAGTAAGCTTTCTGCAGGTTGACCATGAGGCAGGGTTCCTTCAGTCTGTGGTTAAGCCTGGCCTCGGACAGCACTTTTAGGCCCACATGAAGACTGTGCCACTAACAATTTATCGGTATGGACCACATGCCAGTCCATAAAGGATCCTGTCACTTTTGCTAACATAGACAGATTAAGTAAGGAAGGAAGGAAGGTCTTCAAATACAAAAAGTAAGTTTCATGAACACTTTTCTATCCCAGAAATAGCAGACTATTCCCTCATATCTAGTTAATGGAATGATTTCGTGCTATGTGCATTATAAGGTCTGGAAAAGAAAAATGGCTAGCAGAAGAATTAGTCTGGATAAAAACCAGCAGTTGTTGATAGAAATAACAGAGGATGCCAAGATACAGCTGTACAGTATCAAAGTAAAATGAAAAGGTTATTAATATAAGTGATAGATGTGACAACTATTGAAAGAGAACTTTTAAGAAAACTAACTACAAGTGGCAGAAGCTGAAAAGAAGGCTCTTCATACTTTTTGCGGATCAGGTATGAGCAGCACCTTCGTCGCTGGATTCTGCACCTGGTGAAAAATGAGAGACATTCTGACTGATCTCCTTCATAAGCAGAAGTACGAATAAAGATTGTGACTGTTTTCCTCACAGAGCAAACAGTACATTTGCGAAATACCTTTGAGGTAACCATTGGAAGAAGAGGAGCAGGAACTGAATCTATCTATAAAGCATCTATCTAGAGGCTAATTAGGTGAAAACTAGAAGATAGATATTAAAAGTCTGATGGAAAAGGTCAGATGTGATAAAAACATTTAAACAAACTGTAAATTCTCTTTCAGTCTTGTACAGCTTTGCACTAGTGTCACTGGGATTA
The DNA here is from genome assembly GCA_011074415.1 of Stictonetta naevosa. Classification (NCBI taxonomy): domain Eukaryota; kingdom Metazoa; phylum Chordata; class Aves; order Anseriformes; family Anatidae; genus Stictonetta; species Stictonetta naevosa. The sequence continues at coordinate 87,635,082 of CM021699.1, read as the reverse complement.
TGCTGTTAGATACGAGGAAAGAATCAAGAACAGAAGACCAGATATTACAGAGGAACAAAACTTAAATCACAACAGTTGAACAGGTCATATTGAGACTGGGCACATGTAGTGGTCCCAAACTTTAGCAACAATCATGATAATAGTAATAGTAATAGTAATAAACATGATACTGAAAATATCTTCCTGTGGATTTTTGATGTTCTTGATATAGATGTCTTCTGTGAGACTGTAGTCATAAACTAAACTATAGAAACTGAGGAAAAAACTGGGTAGTTTTTAAGCTATTTATCTAAGAACCTAAAAAGTCATCTTGTTTGTTGCAGAGAAACAAAAAATCATTGAGTAAAAGAAGAAAAATTGACAGTCCTTACTTATCCCTCATGACTTTTGTGGGAGAGATCACTTAATATTCTGAAATTGCTACTTTTTTACTAAAAAATTTCATTGCTTGAAAAATCCAAGTGACGCTTGCCATTGACTTTATCTTGCACTGCATATAGAATCCTGCAGTGCAATAATTAACTGTGCATATATCTTCACATATATGTTCATGAAGTCAAATGCTAATTATTTTAGGTTATCATGTACAGATTATCAGAACACAATGTAATGAAACTAAACCTCTTGAGCCTTTGGCTTTTTAGGACACTGGAGAAAATTTTTCAAAGATCTGTAAGTCGGTCTGTAAGTTAATTAAATAGCTTCACAGCTATTGATTTAAAAGTATGAATAACATTATTTCATGAAAAAGGTAGTCAAGCATTAGAAAAGGCTGTCCAGGGAAGTGGTGGATTCCCTATCCTTGGAGACATGAATGTGGCACTAAGGGACATGTTCTAGTGATGAGGCTCAGTAGGTCAGACTGGTGGTTGGACTTGATGGTCTTTTCCAACCTAGATGATTCTATGATTCTAGAACTTTAGAAAAAGTCCTTCCAGTAGAGTGATATTTTCAATATGGGTTTCAGATTTCCTAACAAGAGATGTTAGAAGTACTTTAGTGCAGCAAAAGAAAATAAATAAATAAATAAATGAAATGAAATATTACCTTCAAAGCTGTATGGTACCCGTAATATTAATGATCCTAGAAGGAAAACCTAAAAGTCTACAGCCATGATTTCTCAGGCATTTAGGATATTAACAGTTTCAAATGTGTTTGAAATTGAAGAGACAGCTGTCCTTGCCATATTTTTTTGTCATTTAAATGCTGTCCCTCTTCCAAAAACATAGTCCTGAGATGCAAGCCCTTGCTTATTTGTCCCACAGCTTCTGAAAGCTCATCTATTGTTTCATGGCAGTTTACTCTAGTAAGTAATATTTTACCTAGAATTTAATATCATCTGACCAGTATATTGTATTCCTGTGTTCTGACAGTTTGCCATTCTAATGTATTCTAATTCAAAGGTATTCTAATGCATGTCAGTTAAAAAAAAAATCAGTAAAAGAAAGCAAATAGAGAATTATAAGTATTTTCCTTTATGAAATTATATATTTAATTTTAAAAGTTAAAAATAAACTGTTCTATAACTCTTTTACAATTGAGGGCTTGAAAGTCACAAAAAGCCAATAACTTTAACAGGGAATTATGTTTCTGTTCCTTGCTATGTTACTTGGACTGTCCTTGTTTTTTTATTACTTGTTTCATTTTTTCATTGTTGTAAGTGGTTTTTGTTTGTATATTCAGTCCATCATCACACTTCATAAAGATAAATTAGCACCCATTTAACTTACATCTTTACAGCTAAATCAAGAGCAAGATTTTTTTTTTATCTTCAATAAATTGTATTATTTAGATTATTTTATATTAATTCCTAGTTCTCTTTCATGACAAAATCCAACTGAATAGATTTTAGTTCTACTCATTTTGCTATCACCAATACAGATTGCATTTTTCATGTTCATTTTCCAGTAGCTTTGATTCTTACACCATTTACCAGAACTCAGAAACATAAAAAAAGAACCTGTTTCAGGGAAATAACAAAAATCAGGTATCTTTAGGTAACACTCTCTGTCTTTCTGTGGAAGATCTGTTCACACTGCTATCAAAAACAATCAAACAAACAAAACCACACTTCTGTTAAAGAATCAGATACTCCAAAAATCATGGTAAATGTATTTTTGCAGGTAACATTTATGACCTTCCTTTTATAGGTCATAAAAATAGATACATGTTCTCTATTTTACTTATCATTATTACATTAAGCCCTAGAATAAGTAGATTTGAATTTCCATGGTTTTTTAGACTTCTCAGCTATGCTTCAATACTCTTATTCTGAGTGTGTCCCTTACAAGAGTGAAAGAAGGAAATAATTTGAAACCTGACGTGAGCTCTTGCTTTTAATAGCATACTGTTTATGAAGAAGGGATGGCTTGTCTTAGATATTCAAGCTAGCTAAACACTAGAGGCTCAAGTAAAGCTCCTGAAATTGTGTTTTCTGAGGACAGAAAAGCTCCCTTCTCCAGCTGTAATTAGAACTAAATTTGGGGAGCTGGGAGCTGGGAACAGCAGCTGTGGAAAGAAGAGGAGGTCAGTGTAACAGAGCTGACTACATTTCAGAAGCTTGAAGGAAGAGTGAATAAATTAGGCTGTTAAAATTCATTTTGTTGCAAATTGACAGGTGCTCAGCACAGGTAATTAATTCAGTGAGTTTTAATAAACTAGAATTATTAACAAATAAGAACCATCTCCTCCTAAGGAGATGGGGAGGATGCTGACCACTATCTCTTAATGCAGACAAGTTGACACACTGCAGCTTTGTGAATGATGGGTTGCAGGATGTAGTGATGCCCTTGTTAGTGCAGGAAGGTGTGGAGCAGGCAGTGGTTTCTTGCCAAGGCAGAAGAAGAGAGGAAGAAGGAGAGACTCAGAGCAGTCCAGGATCTGCTTAGAAAGAGAAAAAATATTAACATGTTACTTGTAAAGTTATGGCTCCTTTGCTAGAGATAATACCACATTTAAAGACAGCCTTTGGTGAAAATGTATTATTTTTTCCTATTTGGAAATAAGCATCCCAGATATAACACTTTCCCAGACTTAGCACAGTGTAGTTTGTTTATTTATCAAATGGAAGACTATAGAATTACTTAAAAGCCAGTTTTCCAATGGTGATTGTCCAGCCACGGAGTACATGGCTTTGCCTGGGAGTAGACCAGTTATCAGGACTGCTGAGGACAAAGGGAGGCTGAGTTCACTTTGAGAACTCCCTGCACATGATTTTGCCAGCATGATCCAACAGCAGTCATTAGATGGTTTTGAGACTGTTTTGCATCTTTCTAATGGTATGTGATGCAAATACGTTGTTACCCCCATCTGCCATTCAGAAGAGTTAGCTTTAATCAGCAGTCATATATTCCAGCTAGAGCACAGATCTCTCCTAATAAAACTTGCTTCTGCCTTCTCATTTTGTGATCAACATGATCATTAACATTTTCATCACGCTTCTTTCTTCCACAACAGCCTTGTCCACATTTGTATCATATTATCATCATCTGTCTTTCTTTCAATACACGGGATATAATATGAGCTAAATCCTACAGTCCATATTCAGTCAGCCATAAGTTAGCAGTGATTTCACCCAAAAGATCACGATTTGTTCATATTTGCATATTTATAAGACAAATAGTGTATTCACATTTTCCAGTGTTTTACCTATGCAGATTTCCCCTGAAAGATTCTGTACTGTTCCTCAAGTGTTTTTTTGTCAAATTCTAGTTCCAACAAAGCATTGATAGAAAGGCAAATTAAGTTTGCATAGTGGGAAGTCATAACATATGAGCCACCTAGTAAAAGACAGGACTTTTCTATATTTTCTGCTATGGTTGTTGTGCATTTCACTGCAGAGCTTTCATCTTAAATAAGCATTTATGTTTCATATACATGAAACAATGTTATCAGCCAGGCTTTAACAGGATAGATTTTATGAACCCACATACATTAGGGACATCTAAACATAAGAAATAAAGGCAAAATCTAAGATTGAATGTCTAGTGCATTTTCAGGATCTGTTGGTTTTGTATTTTGTTTTTTACTCACTTTACATTCTTCACATTCTTTTAAAAACTATATATAATAATAATCTTGCATATACTTATATAGAATCCACTGCCCCCAGATTTATTATTTGACCCAAGATTAGATAGCAAGGTGTAATATCTCTAAAATCACAGCTGGAAATGATTAAGTATTGACTCTTCAAGTGCTTAAGTTTTTGAAAGTTTTGGAGTTCATATCAGTTGAAATATATATTTGAGACAAGGAAATAAAATTCTGAGAAAATTAACACAATAGAATATTCAACGCAACATTATCTGAAGTTAATTAAGAATATAAAATGAACTAAAAACAAGTATAATATTATATTTATTTTACCTTTTCCAACTTTTCATAGCTTGATTCAAGCTTGATTGAACTATTTTGCTGAACTGGGATTTTAGTGAAAAAAAAAAGACTAGTCTTTTATTACACGCATTTAAGATAGCTATCAAATATGTATGCTGCATAAAGAAATAATCATAGTATCTACGGCTCTGAACAGGGTTCTTGCTTTGTTAATATTGGGTGCACGTAGATTTTATTGTCTTTTTAACCTTGATGTGATTTTGATGCTTAAAATTTTGATGGGGATAGGTGTAGTTTATTCTCAATATTACTGGTGTGGTTTTGGTGCAGGGGTACAATGTATACTGCATTTTATAGCCTGCAACTAGCATTTCAAGCAACACAATGAAGGGTGGATCATAATTTACTTCAAGAAAGATGCAATCTCATTTATATAAGTGATAATGTCAAGTTTAATTAAGGGCTATAGTGACAAAAGAGAGCTGACTGCATGCATTCAAAATACTTTTCAGATGACAAATGACTGAAACCCATAAAAACAATATCCAGAGTAATTGGTAAGGTTATGATACTTATGACTAAAAAGATTTCAGGCAGTATATTCCAGTAGGTTAACATTCTATCAGATTTAAATTCAAAACAGATAAATCAAACTTCCCTATTGCCTAAAATTCAGATTTACAATCAGGAACTTTCTTTATCGAGGGAAAGAAAATATAACTGTCAATTAGGAGCATTTGGATCCCCACATTTTCTTTATTCAGCTCTATGAGATTTTATAGTCAGTAACACTATGACTTGATCTCCAAAGTGGCATTATGGCACTCCCTGGTCAAAAAAAAAGATGTAGAGAAAAATCTGTTTGCATGACTTATTTTGTGTTCTTCACCCTGCTCTGCACACTCAGTGTTTTTGAAAATAGTCCAAAATGCCTAATCCATATCAACATCTCTCTTTTTTCTCTCTTTGTGGCAACTACACCACAAAGGGGGAGTTGATGTTAAGGATAAAGGTCAGGATGAGAGAATATGACAACTCTTTGAAATGAAAAGAGAAATGAGTGTCCCTAAGTATTCAGCACAATCTTTTCTTTGTTCCCTGCAGGGCATCTGCACCACAACCACCGCATTTTTACACTTCTTCTTCTTAGCTTCATTCTGTTGGGTCTTGACAGAAGCGTGGCAGTCATACATGGCTGTTACTGGAAAAATTAGGACACGGCTCATAAGAAAACGTTTCCTGTGCCTTGGATGGGGTAAGTCTGTAAAATTCATTTATTCAGAATCATTGGAATGAAACATTTAATGCAGTGGCAATGTCAAGAGTATCATAATTTTCCTCAGTGAACCTGAAAAATAGCAGACAGCATGTAACTAAACAGAAAACTGGGTTAGGAGTCGTTCCACTTTAACTCTAGCTTCAATATAATCTGTTAGCTCAAGACATGTTAATGTGTATTCTCTAATAAATATGTTTTAACATCATTTTAGTGTACAACATAATGTAATATCAAGAAATTAAAATAAAATAGCAAAAACATGTGCTGAATAATCATGAAGTCTCTTGCTATTTCACTTAAAGACATGTCAAAGGTACCAGTAATTTAAATACAATAAAGAGATACACTGTGGGCAGAAAACACTGTCCTCGCTACCAGTGCTTGAGAAAAACAAATCTTGCAGTAGCACTGTGCTTTTTCAAATGATTCATTCCACGCAAAATTGATCATTTTGCGTTAGCTTGCTCTGACATTTCTTGTCCAGGCAGAACAGCAATGTTTTCTCACCCTCTAATGGTTTTTACTGTTTCATGGGTTTTCTTTCTTTTTAGGTTTACCAGCCTTAGTGGTTGCAATATCAATAGGCTTTACCAAGACAAAAGGATATGGAACAGCTCACTAGTAAGTCAATCCGAAATGGTAAATTACATTTTTAATTTAAAGAGCTATCATACCCATCAGGAATTATATAGCATGGTCTGAAGGCCCTACAGGTGTCCATTCACACTTGGAACTGCCCTAAGAGTCACTGAATGATCTACAGAAGAACAAAAGGAAACCATATGCTAGACTTGGACTAAGCTCAGCAAAGCACCAGGGAAGCTGGATTTCCTGTGAGCATTTGAAGCAGCAAGCCATTTAGAAACACTAAGGATTAGGTCCATTTAAATGCACAACATTTACATAAATTCACCAAAGAGAACCTTAAATGTTAAGGTTAGCCTTTGCCAACCTCTAAACATGTCTATAACTGTACTGGCAAGAATCTCTTTGGCACCCAGATTTCTGCCCACCAAGTATGTTAACCACTACCTAGGCTTTCATGCCCCTGAACTGCTTAGAGCCAAAGCCCTGCAGAAGTCTCAAAACCCCCCTCTCTTTCAACCCCTCTCTCCTGGAGTGTCTGATCCAGCCCATTTTCTGGACTGGGCTATATGTGAGAGACCACAAGGACATCTCTGTACTTCATTTCATTTTATTCATATGGGTTCTGTTTAACCACCTGACTGCTTACTATATATATTTAGCACCCTGGAAAATTCACTCCTCAGCTAAGCTGCCCTTCCCTTGCCTCCTGCTGAAGGAGTTTGGCCTGAGTCTCCTTCCCGCCTGCAGAAGGCTCTAAGCACCAAGACATAATGTGTGCGAGGGTACATTCCCTTCAGTCTCTCTGTTTGCAGCTCTCCTCATGTTGCCTAAGAAATTAAGCATGCGTCTGGACAGCAGGAGAGGAAATAAGACTCTGTAACCTGCTAATGAGGGCATTCATCAGAGATGTGGATGAGCTAGGTCAAGTCCTTGATTCAATGAATACTAAATTATTCTCCCTTGCATCCTCACTGAATGATCAGGATCCCATCTCTGCCCTGTGTGTCCCACCCTCATGGCACATGGCAGAGGCGGCTTCAAGCCCTTGCTCTATCTCCAGGTGGGTAAGGCTCCAAAAACAAATCTCCTCCTGAGTACTTGTTCTAACCACTGAGCTCTCTAGTTCTGAATTGTGATAAAGTGTCTTCTATTTGTTTCATGGGGAATAGCTTACCTAACTGTGGGACAACACTTATAGCTGAGAATCCTTAGTGATAAAAGCATCTTAGACATCTTTTGGTAGTTGTATTGAGAACATGCTACTCTGGATTTTTTTCTAGCCAATATGTGTTCGTCTTGCTATTTGTTTTGTTTATGTTGTTGTTGTTGATTTTATTATTATTATTATTATTATTATTATTATTTAGTCCTTTAACAAGGACTGGAGGACCTTATCAACTCTGAGTCTTACGAATGTTACAGTGTCCAGATCCCATTGGGGATGTAGCTCTGTCCTTTGCAGGATCGATACTATAACATTTACTCTGCTGAAATTATTCATGTGTGACAACTTGTTTCAGTTAGTGTCACTTCTTGTTTCCTTCCTGGGATGAATGAATTTTTAAAAGAAGATATACTGAAATATTCAGTCAAAGCAACAAATCAGTAATTAAGTGTAACCTGGAAAGAGAAACAGAGCAGTTCTGTACATATAACAGCCCCTCTCCTCCTATCCAAAATCAGCTGACACAGTACTGTGGAACAAAAGACAACAGAAGGTGCACAAGGGAAAAAATGAACCATAATGCAGCTCTTGTCTTATTTACAATTACATTTTCTTGCCATTTAACATCACAATAATATAAAGAAGCCTGGAAATATAGGAAATGGAGTTTGCTCCTCCATCACCAGCTGACATACCGTCCCACTCAAGAATTATGGCCTGTAACTTCTAGGACATGTGAAAGTGGAGCCCCTGTGCTCTTTTACCATAACTAAAGTACTTTTGTAAGTTTTTGAACTGCTTATGCTAATGTATATTTGGCCCATTTGGCTGTATTCAGAAGACAAACACACAAACTGCCATCAGAAATGCATTCAATTACACACATTCTGCATCAGATATTCATTCTGCCATCAGAAAGCATTCTGCATTCTATTTTTGAAAAAAAAAAAAAAAAAAAAAAAAAAAAAAGAGAGACTTTTCCAAAGGGAGAAAATTAAGAGTGAAAATAAAGGAATTGATTTTAGTCCCATGCAAGGAGAGTTCAACTAGAAGGGAGGCCCAAGGGTTTCAAAGCAGGTTTTGGTGTGGTACAGCTGATGATTTTGGCTTGAATTATTCACACTTGATCCAACTCTGTCATAACAGTGTGTAATTTCTCTCTTTTTCTTTCAACCCTAATTATTACACAGTTATATTACTGTACATTCAAAATCACTTACGAGAACACACTTGTACTGAAACAGGTACAGAAATTTAATGCATTCCCTAAAAATAATTCGGGAAAAAAATAAAAGCACACATTAACAAATTTTTAGATATTTGAAAAAGTTTGTGTAAAAGCTTAATTATTTTTTCCAACTGTTTCTGTGGGGTTTATAAATACTGTTGCTTTTTTAATTTCTAAAGATTGTTGCTACCTCTCCTCAGAGCTATGAAAGCACCACTACTGCAAGTTACAGTTATTAATGTGTGAGACCTACTCATGTATACATGCAGTGCTGTATACTAATAAGCAGTGCAGGTAACTTTCAGGAAATTGTTATAACAGCAAAATTTAAAATTCTGTTATAGTCATGTTCTCCTAAGAGAAGGAGCCATTCTCCTAGAGAGCATCAAACTACTCAGAAAATATACAGGACACAGGAGCAAGTCTACTTCATCACTCAGCAGAATTTTATGACCATGCAGCATGGTCCCATAAAACCACCAGTAGATGCTCTTAATACTAATCAATTTATATGGCCTTTTGCTATGTGAAGAGCAGGGAGAAAGAATACAGAACAGGTGAACACAATAAAAACAGCCATAAAGCATTGGGAAAAAAAAAAAAAAAAAAACTATTAGAGCAAAGAAAAATAGAACAAAAAAAAGTGGTCAAAGAGTTGGCAGCAATTGCCTTACAGTACACGAAGACACCTGAAAATCCATATTCAGAAATTCTTCAATAGAAAAGGTTGGGAACAAGTGCACTTCGGAGAGATCAATTGGTGGATATTGAATACATTGCAAAAATCACATCAGACTGTTGAAAATCCCAGTTGCTGAAAATTCAGATTGCGTAGAGAAAAGAAAACACCCTCTACATTCTTCACCATCCTGATCCTAGATGAAAGTCACTCTACTGAACAGCTTTTTTTTAATTGAAGGCATAGGAGAGGAAGGACACAAATGTCTCTTTGTCTTAAAGATTTTCATGGTTGAAATCTTTTTGTTCTTTTAAATAAAATGGCAGACATTTTTTTTCAGCACAAATAATTGAAATTATGTTTCAAACACAATATGTCAACAATTTTTATGGACTGATGTTTCCATTCTCAAATAAACATGAACATTTTAATTATGTGTTTGAGTTACACACAATGCACACAATGGTCATCTTCACTAATACTGGTAGGGAAAAGCAATATATTCCTCCTCAGAGGTCCATGTTCTCAGTCTCTCATAGTAAATAATGTAGTTTTTTTTTTAAAAAAAAAAGAAAAAAATTCATAAAATTTTGAAAGTATGTTTCTTTGACATTAGAAAAATAAATGGAATATTACTGTTCTGATGTTGTGGTTGTTGCTTTTGAGGTGAGATGTAGACTAGCCTGCCATTTATTGCCTTTTTAATATTGAAACAGATATAAATTATTTACATCAGTTAATCATTTCAGAATTTAACACATTGATGCAGCTGTGTTCATGGAGCAGATTTCACATGGCTTCACTACAATGGGGAACAGTTTTATTCTTTGCAGTTAAAATTCCAGCCGTAACAGATCATTATGATGCGTTTGCATTTACTTTACATGGTTTTCAAAAGCACAAAAAGAATACTGGAAAATAAATAAGAAATGTACAATTCTGATGTGAATGTTTCTGGATGTCAGATCCAAGTAAATTATTTGAATGCATATACTTGAGTTTTCTTATATGTAGGTGTGATCATGCATTCAAATAAACATGAAGTTCTTTGAATGTGCAATCACTGAGAAAATAGCACAGCTGCATTTACTTCAGTGTATGATGTTCCTGATCTTCTGCAGATATGGAAAGCTTTACATCATGATGTATCAAATATTGAGAATTTGATTCTCTAAGTGCTCTGTGTTTGGAAATCTGAGGGTTTTCAGTGAAAACCCTGATGCAGTATGACAAAGTCTGCAAGATTAGTAGCTCACCAGAAAATACAGTTTTCAGATGCTTTAAAATATACATTTAAATTGTTTGCAAAATATTCCAGAGAATATAGAACAGTTAAACTATAGATAATGAATTTTCTTTAATGGAAGTATTGTCCAGTAGCCCTAATAGGACTTCCTAAATGACATAAGTGAAGATACATAGAAACATGTTTTTAATCAAGTTCCACTCTAGAGGTATTTGACTGTTCATTGTTTTACAGATAGAACTGCCAGGCATTATAAATTAGAAATTTTTCTAGATACCTACCAGCCAAGACCTCTTCAGATAACTCATCACATATGGTTAGAGTAGATTTAACAAAAATTTACAGATTTATTTTATATTATGCTAAAATATATTTTAGATTTCAGCATATGTATAATTTGCATTAAAACTTTTGACCCATTAACAATTGGTAATGGAAATCACTTTTCAACTGTCTACATCATCATAACCAAGTAATTCAATTCTTGTGTGTGTGTGTGTGTGTGTATGAAATTCTACATGTAGGATTGAACATAAACCAGAATGATCTCATGCTGTAGTAATTATTAATGCTTGCATGGCAATACACTATACTTATTTTTAATTTGTGTTAGTTCTTCTCTAATGTTCTTTCCAGCTGTTGGCTGTCTCTTGAAGGAGGGCTACTTTATGCTTTCGTTGGACCTGCAGCTGCTGTTGTCTTGGTAAACATTAATATCATTTCCAATATTTTCATATGAAATGGTGGAACATGCTATTTAAATTATAAAAGCTTAGCTATACCATAGAATTAAGTTTTGCTGTAATTATTGAGCTTGGTTTAATATACCTTCAGAATTTTGAATACATGATATACTTAATTGTATCACATCTTTTTATCAGTATCTCAGCATGCTTACATAGTAAGCTGTGAAAGAACAATGAGCTGATCGGTGGCACAGAAAACTTGTTAGAGGCATCACTGAGTTATTATCAGTAGCATCTACACAATTGTCTTTGCCTTGTAAAGTTCAGTGACAGTCTTGATAGAGTGCTGCTTGGCAGCAAAAGCAGCAGAAAGAGTGGAACCAGCCAGGAAGTTCTCCATGGCTACTGCTTTTCAAGGCAAAGAAAAAATCATCATCATCATAGCTGAGAAATGTTACTCATTTGTGTATTAAACTTTTGCATTTCTGGAAATGCATTTATGGAAATGCATTTATGTGTAGGATTCAATTTGTCTAATTGTAGACAGCTACAATGTAGATTTCTACATATATCCTAGTTATTCCAGATGCATGTTGCTGTCAGTGGAGAAAAATATGCACTTTTAGGGCTCAAATCATCAGACGTATTTCAGTTTAGAGTAAGATGAATTGCACCCGATATGTGCCACTGGCTATCAGTCATCTGCTCTGCAGTCTATATGGATTTTATAAAATAATTTGTTTCACATTTTTCCTTTACTTGTGGGAAAGAGATTGCAGATTTTGAATCTAATTCTTCTTTCCCCTGCACCAATTTTATGCTAGGATAGCTCTATCAACACCAGTTGTCTCTGATTTTCCCTTGCAAAAGGGAATCAGTCTTAGTAGTCATCAAAGATAAAGCCATTTAGCTCCAAAGATTATCCTGAAATGGATGTTTACTACTCCCATAGAGTTTGTCTCATCATTGCCTGGAGTCAAGCCAGGATCCTTTTGTACAACTCACAGTCCCTGTCATGATAGAGGAGCCAAGGATGTTTACAAAAAGCCAGGCATAATTTTCACATGGAACTGTATGTTCTCTTTGTAATTGGCAAGCTTTGTTCAGAGGTGTTTGAAGTTCACAGTTGCAGTTTGCCCTACCATTAGCTAGTGACTGTGCAAGGAGCTGTTCTATGCAGCCACTTAAGCCTAAGTGTATGAAGCAAAGGAATTGTATAGCATCAGCTGGAAAATGTAAATGCTGAAAATAAAGTGATGATAAGAAAAGATGAAAAAGAGTTGGCAGGACAGACTGGCAACAATTAGAGATTTTGGCACAGGTCCTGGAAAATCTGTTTGAAAGAAAAAAAAATATCACCATTTTCTAATCAGAAAAATAAGGAACATTTTTTCAATATATTGAAAACTTGGTACTACCTCTTCAGAAGACCATGCAGAGTTAGTTTCATAAAGTTCAGTTCAATAATACGAATGGATAATAACAGTCATTAAGTTGTCCATTAAATGTCATTAGTATGTCCATAGATTGCCAAAGTCTGACTGCCAAAATACTTGGATTTTTTTTTAAGGTTAATTCCTCAATTCCTCAACTGATGTACGTGGGCATAAAACCATGTACTTTAATGGGGATAAACAGACTTACCCTAGGCATTTACTTGAACCCCCCCCCCCCCCCCACACCAAAAAAAAAAAAAGTCTTTAGGGAGGACAACTGCTGTCAAACAAGGTTCAAGGCTGGCATTCTGGTAAATGAGAGAGACAGTGACTGATGTGCGGGAGGCTATGAAAAACCACAGGCTGGTTCTGCTTAAGTCAGGACACCCACACAGGCATTAAGTGCTTGAAAAGGAACATAGTTATGACCATTTGTGTGCACTAAGTCTGCCCAGTGCACTTAATTCAAATGCAATGCTATGTGATTTTCCTACAATAGAATACATAATTGAAATTAAAACCAAGGAAACATTAAAGTTATATTACTCGAGTTTCTGGCCAGAAGACACATATGCATAGAACTTGGTACCAGACATAATTTAGGATTCAAAAATAAGCCTATTGCAGTGTGCCAAAGTACGATCCATTTGAGAATATAAATTTCTAGTGTGTTTGGGGATGGTGTCACATAATTTCTGATGGCATACCCAGAAATGTAACAAGATGCATATTGCAGGCTTGGAAAAGCCCTTTACTGATGCAACAGGATTGGTTATTTTCCTTCAGAAAAAGATCAACTGTTCGTTTTCTGTTTGACAGGTCAACATGGTGATTGGCATTTTGGTATTTAATAAACTCGTTTCCAGAGATGGAATCCTAGACAAAAAGCTCAAACACAGAGCGGGGTAAGCATAAATTGTGGGGTTATTTTAAAGCATATTCAAATTGTATCAATGATTTCCAATTACAGATATTCACTAAAAATACATCTGATTGTGCTTTGAACCTTTATACCAGTATAATAGTTCCTAACAGATTCCATTCATATCAAAAGTTGCAGTTACATTATCCTGAAGAAATGCAACTAAATAAACTAAACATAATAAAACACAAGTACAACAGTATTAAGTTAATAAAAATGAGGATTAAACAAATCTAAGCAGAGATTTCACAAGAATGTCATATATTTAAAGTAGTTGCAGTTAGGAAAATATTTTTATGAACAGCGTGCACTGAAGAAACTGATTATTTTTCTGTCTAGCTGTCAAGTTTAATTACTGTGGTGGGAAATGTTATTTATTTGTGTAAACTGTTATAAAATACATTTTACAGCAATATATCCCTTACTGAGGTCAATGCTATTCTGCCTCTCTTGACTCTGTGAAGAATTTGCCTGTTCTGACATATGTATCTACACAGACTTATCTTCTAAATTAGTGAAAAAAAGTTGAAAATTAAAAAAAAAAGTATTAAAAGCCAACAATAAGGAGAGAGGGTAAATGCAAATCCTGTGTTATCAATTATTTATTTGCATTTAAATTTAAATTCCATTTTTATTATGAGAAACAAAAAAGGTTTATAACAGTGATGGTATTGAAAAATGTTTTTCAGTGGATGATAGATTTGACGTGCTGCAACAGCAAACCTAGATTCATCCCATAATGTAGAAAAAATATTTCACAATTTCATCATCACTTTCTTAATGCTTACAAGTAAATTAAAACTTTGCATAATCATTTTTACAGCCATATTCTAGTACTGTCTTTTGGACCAGCTTGTAGACCAATGTCTGCATATCTAGCAATGATAAACAATGATATTTTCATTTTACTGTGTATTATTGCTGTTGGTAAAGTTTTTAAAGTTTCGCTTTGAGCTATTTCACCATTCCATTAACAGTACCATTCCTAATAAATTCAATTGATTGGTTGGATGAACAGATTTATGATAAGTAGTTTGGCTGGTGATTTTAAATTAAATCATTCTGGTTTTAAGTTCTTTCACTGTCTTTCTGACAAATATGAACCAGAAGCTTTCATTTTGTTTCTTCTCTTTTCCTCATTTTTCTTTACAAAGTATTAATTTCTTAACCTTACTTTTGGCTACAATACTCCATCAATATCCTTAACTGTGCAATACTTCTGATGAAAGCTAGAATATTAGAAAACTAGCCAAATTATTTCAAGAGTAACTTAGTATTCAGCAAATTACATTCACAACTGCTCTAATTCCAGTGATTTCAGGAGTTTGACCAGCTTCAGGTTTGGCTTTGTATATTTTCTAAGGATGTCTAAGCTTAGATTTAACTGAATTATTTTTTTTCAGCAACTCAACTGTAGGCTATAAAAATCTATTTGTTTATAGTTTACTTTCCTGATGAAACAAATAACTTGTTTTCTAACAGTGTGCAACTTAGTTAAGATGTATTTTATTTTAAAGTAAATGGATGAAGAACTAGAAACCATTGTCAAAAACAATCCAGTTATTATATGTAAGCATGTAGATGAATCAAGAAACAATCTTAACTCCTGTGACACTATGAGATGGTGGTTTGGCAACAGCATTGCTTGGCAGGTGAAAAGTCTTGAGTCATTGTTTGGGGCATAGGAATTTGTGCAGCATTTGGTCTCCAGGTGAAAGGGCATTGCCACTCATTTCTCAAATATCTCTTGCCAGTCATGGTCAGGAAGGCAACTTTATTCTTTCTGGCAAATGTTGACCTCACGCTTGTCAAAAGTTCAGCTGTGGAAATAATTTATGTAGTATTTAAAGTGGTGAATGGAGCAAAATATATTAACTCCATATGATTTTCCTACCTTTATGAGTGTAGGGTGAATCAACAAGTGAAAAAATATGGTATATTGTCTTCATGGATATCAGTCATTCTTCTGGCATAGGGAGTAGTGTACATGTATGCTCAAACAAAAAGTTTGTATTTGGCTAACATATACATCAAGCTCAATTATTATTTGCAAGATCCAGAACAGATCTATAGAGTTACAGAGAATAAACCAGTCCAATAACAGTGAAGTTTTGTGTAGCAAAGATGGAAAGTGTTTTCCCAAACTTAGCTTAAGCTTACCCATGGCGTATTTATAGTTCATTCATTAACCTAGTGTAAACTGTTGTGGAGCCACTGAGTTCTTTTCACATCCCACAATCAACTTGCACAAGGTCATGGCTCTGCACAGTTGTTTTTACAGCAAGTCATGGTTTCATTTGGTTTATCAAAATGGAAGCCACTGGAGTTCAATATTTGTTTTGGACAGTGTTTGAAGTCAAGTGAATGTTGGGTTTGGCTATAAAAAGGGTGTTAATTTGCTTGAAATAACTTGGAAAGAACCTGAAGTGTTACCTCTCTTCAACATGTTGACCATTTTCCAGCTGGGAATAGGTAAAACATCTTTCCTGTCATGTCTCAGTCAGCTATGGCTATTCCTGGTTCTTACAGCATAAAGAGAAGGAATAGCAAAAGTATTTATTTAGTCAACTCAGGAAGCTGAATGCGTGCTGTATGTAGAAGAAAATTTAAATTCCAGGTTTTGCCCTTTAACTCTTCTGACAGGTGCTGAGGTACAATTGTCCATACAAAATGCTTTGAGCTTAATGCTTGTGTACTGTGTTTTATTAAAATGCAAAACAGGTCACCCTTTTTTCAGTACCAACTGATATTTATTTCATCAGATTCCATACATTTCAAGCCCTGTATTCAGACCTTCATACAGCATGAATAAAATCACTCCAGATGTTAGTGGGCCATTCAAATCACTAGTACAAATCTGACGATACAGTATGCCCATACTGATTTGACGCTTGAATACATTTTGCAAGTTTCTTTCCCTAATTGCTCTGTAATTTTATATACTTCATACTTCCCTTGCTTTTGTCCTATACTCTTTCTCAAGAACAAAAGTATTTTAACAGGTCTGAATAGAGGGATTTCACTTTGTATGTCTATCCTAGCACATGCTTATGTTTACTTCAGTGTACTGAGCAGTTTTGATCACAAGATATTTGGGGCCTTTCTTAGCTTAAATGGAAGAAATAGAGTCTGCATGATATGAAGCCCCATACCATTAACAATTACAGTTAATAATAATGTAAAGTACAACATACAGTTTTGCAACAACATAGACCATTCATCCTGAATAAGTCTACTTACTTTTTTCTGCATGACGTCATATTTAAAAGCTAAATTTCAGTAGCAACGTTTTTTGG
This sequence comes from Stictonetta naevosa, assembly GCA_011074415.1. NCBI lineage: Eukaryota > Metazoa > Chordata > Aves > Anseriformes > Anatidae > Stictonetta > Stictonetta naevosa. The sequence continues at coordinate 87,618,219 of CM021699.1, read as the reverse complement.
TGACAATTCAATATTTTGTTCTTTTTGTGGGTGTTCTGTTTGTTTGCAGTCAGATGAGTGAGCCTCATAGCGGTTTGACGCTCAAATGTGCCAAGTGTGGAGTAGTTTCAACAACAGCTTTGTCAGCCACCACCGCCAGTAATGCCATGTTAGTCCTGATCATTTACATCTTCTTGTTACAAATCTTATGCAGTGCATGTGAGACAATAGTTTGATGATGACAACTGTGTTTGCTAACACTGTATAGAGTGCTGAGCACGTTTAAATACTTTTTAACAACAACAAAAAAGTGGAACTGTTTATTAACTGAATACAGGATATTCTTTAGAACATAAAGTACCGACACTGTTACATACTTGTCTGTGATTTTCAAGTTAACTTGATAAAGTGCCACCCTTAAAAATGTATTATTTTAAAATTGAGCATTTTATTTTTATTAATTTATTTATTTATTTATTACAATTTTACAGTGCTGCTTTTCTCTTTCTTTCAATAGGGCATCCCTTTGGAGTTCCTGTGTGGTGTTGCCACTTCTGGCCCTGACTTGGATGTCTGCAGTTCTGGCTATGACAGACAAAAGATCAATATTATTTCAGATACTTTTTGCAGTATTTGATTCATTACAAGGCTTTGTTATTGTCATGGTCCATTGTATTCTCCGAAGGGAGGTGAGGAATGGCTTCCCAGTTTTCTAAGGGGCTGTGTTCCCTATAATCTCTCAAATCTTCTTTAATGTTATGTACAACTTTATCTACAGATTTATATTTCGTAACAAGAGTGAAGTATTTTATGATGAGATGTAGAGGAATAAGTGAAAGAGAGTGGAAAGATCATTTAATTCCAGGTGCAGATTATCAGATTCATTATAAAATTGTACACACTTGATTAAAGGTGGCTTTTAGTCAGTCCCAAATTCAGTTTATTTCCCAGTGTTAGGCTTTTCCAGTATCCTGAGTATAGAGAGATTCTAACATGAATGCCCTTTTCTTGGAGAACAAAAGAGAGAGATTTTACAGTCTCTAACACCAATTCAAATACAAAATTATTTCAGTTTATACTTTACGTGAAAGAAAACTCATAGAGATGAGAGGTTGGTGAAGAACTATCCCTTCAGTTTCTACACATACAGGTGCTAACATGCATAAGTTAGCAGGACAATGAGAATGAACAGAGATGAACATTTTGAGAACATCAAAGAAAAGCTAGTATCCCTGGCCTACCATTTGCAGCTCAGTGTTGCATATTACCACTGATATCTGATGTCAAATCTACTGTATAAGTGCTCTTTAACATGACTCTGGTGACAGCTTCATTAACAGTCTAAACTACTAGCTAACCCAACACTATAACTGAGATAAGTTTGCCAGATTTGTGGAAGTGGGAGCATCTATCAAAAAGGAGCTGATGGAGCCAAACTGGAGAGCGGTAGCCTGGTTCCACCAGCATATCTATTTAAATAGCTCATGTCTGTTTAGACTCTAAGTGTGGCATTTATTAACTTCAGGATATTTACCATATCAATAAACCACATTACATTGTCTAGCACAGTTTCTTGTGATTGGCAAGAGTTATTCAAAAGTATTTCAGGACTGAAAAAAAAAAAAAAAAAAAGCACACGAAGATGTTTCAAGAGAGATTTACTCTCAGTGCTGAGTGAGAAATCTAACACATTGGTTTTCCTTTCTACCAGTCACATCCTTTAAACATTGAAAATCACCATATTCATGAATAACAATTACAAATGATGTAATTTATTCTAGCCTTCCAATGGTGTACGACTTTAGACAAACTTTATATCACTATTCTAAATAGTATGCATATGAGACTCTACTATCAAATAATCATTTTCATATTTTAAGGAAAAACTTACCAATATCTTTCAGAAATTACCTTGTGTGTGTGAGTGTGTGTAAGTGTGCGCTGACTCCACCCTACATTATTTAACTGTTAGAGACTGCAAACCTTTATTTTCCTTAGTTTTCATAGTGGAAGGGGCTTATCTCCTTTACTAAGATTTTTATTGTTATTGTTGTTTGGGATAAAAATATGTGCAGATAAGAGATGCTACTTGAGGAAAATCTATATCATGTAGAGCTGCCTTCCTATCCCTTTATCTTCAACAGCATTTTCCTTCCCATGTGATTTACATCTGCAAAAGAGGTCATTCTCATCTGTAGAGCTGAAAATTGCCGTTTCAAATATTGTTTTAGTATAATGGTAAAATAGTGCAGTCATTTGTAGTCACATTCTTCAGTAGAAAGAATGGCAGTTTCATACTGGTTTTCTTGTCCATGAAGTTAGTATTTCCTAGGGATAAATTAATTAGCCTGGAAAGAGCAGACCACCTCCCACTTCTTGGCCTGAGGATCCGTACTTATTTAAAAATATATAACACAGTTGCAGATGAAAACTTCAATACCTATGTTTTAAATTACATTTTTGCTCTTATATAGTGTTATGCTATGTTACTTTTAGAATTTCTCATGGATTTTGGTCTGGTTTTTTTTGTTTGTTTTTTGTTTTTTTGACCAAATCCAATGACTGATATCCACATATGCATTGCAACCTCTCTGCATTCTTACAAAGGTAATGCTGTTTATAATGTTTTGGTTTTGAAGATTTCATCTGCAACTGTGAGAACTGCCTTAGTGCAGCAATGCAGGAATTTATTTGGAGAGAGATTTTGACTGTTTAAAATGAAAGTGATGCAACTTCCCACAATGTCCCAAGCATTGATTTGAAGCCAGGTTTTTCAGCTCAATGACATCTATTTGCTGAAAGTGTTTAATTCCTAGGGAACTCTTGGATGTTGTTGAACATATAATGAAAATATTATTTTCCAAACTTACTCACAGGTAGGACTCTAGCAATTTTCCTATGGGAGAAGAAAATGATTAGACAGTTCTTCAAGAACAGGAAAGAAGTAAAACTTGACTTGCCTGAAAAGTTTTTGTTTGTTTGTTTGTTTGTTAAAAATTGTGTATGGTCTGCACTTATATGAGCCAGTTTGCAGTAGCAAAGAAGTAGTTGCTAGAGTCAAGAAGTTTCTACACAGAAGTAGATATAACTCCAGTAAGATGTGTTTCAATCTGGATCTAGCAACCCTGACTTTCTACTCTAGTACTCCTTTGGTGAGTTCTTGTACAAGCCCAGATAGGCCATTGTGCACAGCATGCAATGGAGTCTTTGCAATTCACAGGGTATCTCCCCAGCTGAAAGAATAGTCTGTTTCCTTCTGTTGTCTGCAAAAGCTTTTTGCTCTGCCAGTGTGTGTCAGAGAAACCCTGCCAACATATTTGTCATTCTTGATGACAGCTACAAAGCTATCTCAGTTATAGCCTATAGGATTGATCTAATATTTATAGCATATCAGAACAGGCAAAACAGTAATTCTGACTGTTGGGAGTGGGGGGAGGGGGAATATGTAGTGGAATATATCACCATAAAATTCAAACAAAAAGGACAGCCCTGCTTTGCTATACCCTTATTGTTATATTACAAAAAGACATAGACTTTTATAACTCTCTCTATAAAACCCACTTATTTCCCTTTAGTTATAAAGATATAAACATATATGATGGATTAATTTTTGCTTTCACCAGTATGCTATATCAATGATCTTGTGTGACAAGGGCTGCACTGGGAACCCAAGGAGATTCACTAAGACACCCAACTAGTAGAGAACTGTATGATGTGCTGTGTCTGTTTCTTCCGTCCACCTACTAAGGGTCTTTTGGAAAGATATTAAATCTCTCTATACTTCATTTTCCTAACTTCTAAGATAAATGTCATGCTTGTTAAGCATAAGGCCTCTTAAAAAGGCAATTTGAAATTGGGAAAGAAAAAAGCAAGTAAGACTTAGTCATTATTGCTTTATGTAGCCTTCATAGCCCAGAGAGCCTAGTATTTTTTCTCTTCTTCTTGCTGTTTGAGTGCCTAATTGGGCATTGGAAGAGAGTGAGGAATATGTCACAGAACAAAGAATGATAGGAGAGGGTAGTGCTGAAGATTCTTCTCCATCAGAGCAAAATGTTTTACCTGATCTGCTTCAACATGAGATTTTCTAAAGCTAATTTCAATCATACTGAGTAGCTCCCATTACTGCTGGTGATGGGAGTAACCCACTTGTGTTCTCTCTTTTGCTGTGCTCTGCTAACTAGAATGCATTTGAACTAAATGCATCATTGGTGTCTAAAGCCCACATTTCTGTACTGAAGAAAAAAGGGGGTGGGAGGTGGGGGAAGTATATTAGTAGGGAGAGGGTAAGTTATAAAATCTTTGGGTTGGTTACTGTTGCTAAGGAAACCACTTCCTTGGTATCTGCACGTTCATCACATCTGTCTCTCCTGCTCTGCCTGGCTATAAGAAAATCCTGTAATGATGTTAGAAGGCATGGGGGAAACAACATTATGTTTCAAAGTAAGAGGTAAAGACAGCACAATCTTAGCCAATTCTAACAAGTTTAAACAAGTGGTTTAGAGCAGTAAGCCAGTATTTTGGCAGCTCACAGTGATATTCGACATTCTGTTGACATGTTCAAATCACATGTTGCTTGCCCTCCAGAAACATTCTAAGAAACATGCATGTATAACATCAGGATTCACCACTAGAAAGTAAGGAATGTAGGGCATGATATTTTTGAGAACTCCAGAGCTATCTGAACCAGGGAAGCTTCATGAACACAAGTCTCAAACATAAGGAGGGACATTGCATAGAGTGAGAGGTTACAGAATGTTCTGAAATGATTATGTTTTAGAGTCAAGCATCATGAGGTCTGAGATGAGATGTGGCTTAGCTGGAGGTGTTTCAGAAGATACGATTTTTATTTTTTTTTTTTTGCTGAAACCATTGTGCCAGTGCTTATCTAAGACCTTAACAGTCTGAAGTGTGACCTGACTAAAGCATTGATAAAGTGAGAGAAGACCTGGATTAAATTTGCAACAACTGTGAGATGACAAATTAAATTAATGTTAAACATGTGGAAAACCACAGTCAGTGTAGTGCCTAAAATCAGATTCTGAGTCACAATACAGGTCAAGCACGTTCTACATTACCACATGTGGGAAGTCTTGGCATTTTGAAATCAACCCAAACCTTAGCACCTTATTTAATTCTTCTTTCTTCTCTATATTAATCTTTCTCCACCTACCTCAGTGACTCTTCAAAACTGAAGAGCACTGTTAGTCATCTAAGGTTTGAATACTTTAAAATAATGCTTCCTAATTACAAAAATAAATGATTTTTTTTTCTATTTAATTTTCCTTTTTGTGAAAGCTTTTAAACAGTTTGCAGTAGAATATGGTGTATTGAAAGGGGATGTCTTTACATCAGCAACAATTAATGAATTATCCTCTTCTGCTATTCACAAAATGTCCATGAGTAGATATGATTTTCTACCTTTTAATTATTCTGAATAAGACATCAAGTAATTTCTACAGATAACAAATGGAATGTAGATTTTTGTAGTTATTTCCATTGAGAGTATTTTCATATTCAAACGCAAAATGATACTTGTTTGTTTTGACTGGAGGTCACCCACGTAAGTTCCTGTTTTCCAAGTCACATCTTGTAATCAGGTTGCTAACATGGGTACTTGCATTTTTGGAATCAAAATTTAAATTTTAATACTTAGATTGTATTACTATATTAGAATACATCTGAAGATATGTAAAGAGGTGAAAAAAAAATAGTTTTTTTTATTCAAAGAAATATTCTCTGTATATTTTAAAGTATTGGTAAAAATATTCCTTTCCATTCCAAAAGTCACCTTCTTGTCCCTACTGTGGTATCTGCGAGAATTCAGCAAAATCCATTTACATTCTACTGCTAGCAAACAGAAACTGAGTTTTGTCTCTCTGCTGAACCAGAAGGGTTGCATAGCAATATTTCGTTAGACACACTTCCTGCTCAAAAACAAAGTAAAAAAGTCTTCTCTATGAAAATATATTTTCTCTAATGTGCTTGTGTTTTAGGGGCAGGTCTTAAAATTTAACATATGGTTCATATTAATAAACAGAACTGAGAAATTCTTTTTTTTTTTTTTTTTTTTCATTTCAAGAAACCAGACTCTGGTTCAAGCAGTCCATTTTTCTTCTTATTGTTCTCATACTGAAGATGTTTGCCCACTTTGAAGAGTTTTACTCCTAGAAGAGACATGAGATTCCTTATACACGGAATTTATGATTGCAATCAGTAACATCAAACTGACATATTCTTTGAAGTACAATTAGGAAAGTACTATGTATCTGATGACAGTAACTGTTAAAAACTGTCTTTGAAGAATCTTACAATTATCAAGCAGAAGACATTATATTTTGCAGTGGTGTATCTATGAAACCTGCCTTTAGACCTTCACCAAACTGAATGAGAAGACAAAGACAAACTTTATTACCCAAGACATATTAGGCTTGAGTACCAGATCATTGCTGACTACTATTCAATTCTTTCCACTGGCAAATCTGATACTGTGGTCTTGGTGTGGTTGATTGACAAACTTTGCAACAGGTAAAATACCAAATGTATGAAATGTCAGAATTCAGCATTTATGTTTCCTGTTTCTGATTTATTAAGCATGCTAAAGAAAAGCCATGCATTGTATTCCATATGGTTTAATTTAAACATTAATAGGAGCAGAGTATATGATGTCACAAAAGAATGAGTATAAGATATTGTTTCCACAGGTTCAAGATGCATTCAGATGTCGACTAAGAAATTGCCAGGATCCAATCAATGCAGATTCTTCAAGTTCCTTTCCTAACGGACATGCTCAAATCATGGTTAGCTTTTTTTTTTTTTTTTTGACTATTATTAATTTAAACAAAAGGAAAGAACTTACAGTACTGCACATGGCAAGTATGCACAGATGAAATATTAACACAATTTTCAAGCATAAGTCTGTTTAGGTCATTATCTGCTTGCTTAAATTTGTTAGCAAGTTTTAAATTATTGATGTGATCATGCACTGGAGCACAATGCATTACCATCTTCCACCAGTGTTCTTTATGACAAAATATTCTTACATAAGAGAAGGAGAAAAACTAATCTTATATAATGACTTTTTCTACGATTGGTATAAAGAGCACTGATGCATTTGAGAGTCTTTCCTTCACAAAGCCTTCAAAGATGTTCCTTTCAAACTCATTCAGACAAGGAGAAAGTAACAGAGATTCTCAAAGAGGTGTATATTTATGTGGCTTGGATTAAGGAGATAGTGAACAGATTACTATGCCAATTTGGATTTACTAATATTGTTAGGTCGTATATTAAGACAAAACATTGTCCCCTTCACTTTCAAAGATAGTTTGTCATTTATGATAATGGGGACAGGATCAGACCCTAAAAAGTGCAAGGCTCAGTAAGCAGTTACCCTTGAAAAAACAAAAACAAAAACAAAACAACAACAACAACAACAACAACAAAAAAAAACGAATCAAAAAAGAATCCTTTGTTTTGACTTCATAAACTAGAAGGATGTCAGATCATATTTATTTTTTTTAATTTTTTTTATTATTTGTTTTTGTAATTAATAAACCTTTTGTGGAAATAAACACATAATTGATAAGTACTTGCATTCTATACCAGAATAAATAGTTTTGTTTAACTGGGAAAATTGTGCTTGGATTTTCAACTGTTAAAATGAAGAAAAATTTTACATGATTACATTAGTAGCCAGGATGGACAGAATACTATATAACAAATAACCACTTCATAACAAATTAATGAAGTTTCAGATAGGGTGAACTAACTGGATTACACTTATTCACAGTAATTTGTATTGCAGGCTGCTTTCCGTACTGCTGTTTATAGCATAACTATGCAAAGCTTCCTTAAAGATGATCCTTCCAAGAGATGTAGAAGTTACTCTTCCATATATATAATAATATATATATATATACACTGTATCATTTTTTTACAACTATATACTCTATTTCCACCTATTTTATTTTATTTTTTCTGGTCAGGCAGCATACTTTGAAAACCACCCAGTTATACTTTAGGAAACTTTGTAAAGCTCTGCTGTTGTAAAACAATATACTTCACCTTCTCAGCAACAAGAAACCACTTTTAAGAGACTATGACTCTGTAAGTAGGACATTTTGGAAGCGCTAGTTGGCAAAAAGGTATTGTGGTTTAGTTTTCAGTTAATAATGGTTATCCTGTTTCATTGTTTCTTGTTACAGACTGATTTTGAAAAGGACGTGGACATTGCTTGTCGGTCAGGTAAGGTCACTGTGAGAGTGTTTAGCTTAAAATAATAATAATAATAATAATAATAAACACTTGTGCTAGTTCTTTCTGAAGTAGATGTCAGAAATAAATACCATGTGTTGATTACAACATATAGTTATAAACACTAAAAAACAAAAACAAAAACTAAAAAAAAAAAAACAACTGATGCCACTATATGAAAATATTTTTTTTTATTTTCTTATAAAAGCCTTTTACTAGAAATCAGCATCTGGAAAGCAGCCCAAAGGTATGACTGTCTCTTAGAAGGCAAAAGGTTTTGGAAAGAAAATAAGATTTACACAAAAAATTATCCTTGCTCTAGTACACAAGCAGATGTGAAAGTCATTTTGTTTTTAAAAAATAAAATCTATAAAACATATTAAAACCTATTTATATGAAGGATGTAGAAATTGGTGTTAGTTTTGAAAAGGCTATTATCTAGGGCTTTTTAGCAATAGCTTAAGCAACAAGGTATCAGGAAAAATAATATAATTTGACTTTATAGGAACAATTTATTTTTCTTTTAAAGACATTTCATTAGTGTGATCTTCAATTAGTCAGCTTTGTCTGTTTCTACATATTAAAAATAATCAATTTTAAGAAATTACTTTTTCCAGCCCTGCTTAAATAAAGCACAGTGAAAAACAAGTGGCCCTCTAAACCCCATAGAAATGCTCCACTCCAGGACGTTATCCCAAAGGACAGGTGTTCTTAAGGAGGTGAGTCTACCTAGACACCCTCTATTTTCAATGAAGAGAAAAAGAAAGAGACAGAGGGTGACTTCTCTGCAAGGCGAGTCAGGGCAGGACAGCTAAGTCCTGCATCACCCACCCACCCATCACCTGCCTGTCTTTGCTATATGGCAAGCCAAGAAGGCTGATCTCATTAAGGTAGAGTTTGAGCTTCTAGTCACACACCTTTAAAAAACTGCCAGCTCTGTTTCTGGAATATAGTAATCGTTCTCTGTATATATTAGTTTTAATATGAACATTTGAAGGCACAAGACAATCCACTGTAACATAAATGCACACCTGTTATCATCTAATGCAGAGGAAAGTCTGGCATTAGTCGATGTAGCTCTCACTTCTTACCTTTGCCACCATAGCTCTTCAACATGGACAGCCTTAAGGAAATGGATTCTGAATACAATTACGAACAGGTTTTACTAGTTAAAAAATTAACTTCAGTTTCTTTTAATGAAAGATTGACTAATAGGTCACTGTTTGAAGTGTCTGGCTATAAAAAATGCAGCAGCCACACTGCATTGCACAAAATGGACTGGGGTGCCAGGACAGGGGGATTGTAAATTGTCACAGTGTCAGATATTTGTGTACCATTGTTTGCAGGGAAATTGTTCTCTTCATAATTGAAAAATTAGCATCAGTTTTTGTGAGGTAGGAGAGTGGGCTGCCATATGACCTGCCAGTGGAACGTCAGTGAACTGACAGGTACTGGAGGATCTGGGTCACCAGAGCCCTCAGGCTACCAAAACCAATGTGAATGTAACACCTGAGATACTTCTAGTTATCTTACTGTCTCAGTCTGTGAGAAAGATTTTATTGCACAAGCTGGTATTGGTGTAAATTAACATACTATTTTAAAACAGGACAAAAAAAAAAAAAAAAAAAAAAAAAAAAAAACTTGCACCCAGCTGGAACAAGACGAGGAATTGGATATTTCTAAAATTTTTCATTCTTACTACCTAGCCTTTTTTCTTTCATTACAAAACTTGAATTGCGAATTTATATTTAATTTTCAGAGAAATAATTGTGATGAATGCTTTGATGTTGAATACATCCTTTGGTGTTCCTGAAAAAATTGTTTTTTAGTGACAGGATTAATAAATTTACATGTGCAGCTTACTCTAATAAAAAATTGCTGGATGTCAGTACAACATTGACCATGAAGGCCTAAAACAGAAGTGGATTATGAATGCTTTATGAGACACATTTATATTCTTTATAACCTCTCCAGATGCAACAAAATATGTTTTTTTCTGATAGCAATGGAATTCCTTCCCAATGTGGTTACTTTTTTCTCACTTTTATTTAAAATAATTGAACACAGAAGAGTTTTGTGTTAAATATATATGTATACATATACATATATGAAAAAGAACATTTAGGAGCTCAGGAATACATGTCCATAGCTACAATCTTACAATAGAAGATTATAATATGTTGACAAAATTATACTGCCTTACAATCAGACATTTTCCAAGAGGTTATGTGTAGTTAATAATGGCAGTACAGATGTCATACTGTTGTGGTTTTTTGGAAAACCCTTAATTGAGTTACACATGGCAGACTTTTGCTTAAGCTTCAGGTCACCTAAGATCTGCGTAAGGAAGTACAAATAAATGAAGGACTGGTTTTCTTTTATTTAAATGACCGAGGCTTAGTCAGATATGTATGTCAGTTATACACAGAATATTAAGAGGTGTTGATTATAAAAAAAAAAAAAAAAAAAAAAAACCTTCCCAAGGCAATACTTAATAGAACAAAAGTTATTAAACACCGAAAAGGAGTTAAGAAAATGCAATAGTAAAGGGAATATTGATAAATAATGCCATGAGCAAAAGCAGAGTTTGGGAGACATGGTTTCATGTTTCAAGAAGTCTGTTCTCTGACCCACAGTTCTGCATAAAGACATTGGACCTTGCAGAGCGGCTACTATAACAGGAACACTTTCTAGAATCTCACTAAATGATGAAGAGGAGGAAAAGGGACCAAACCCTGAAGGAATGAGCTATTCTACCTTGCCTGGAAACATCATCTCTAAAGTGATCATCCAACAACCAACGGGTCTCCACATGCCTATGAGTATGAGTGAACTGGCTAACCAGTGTTTGAAAAAAGACAACAGTGAGCTGCGGAGGACTGTGTACCTATGCACAGATGATAATTTGAGAGGTGCAGATATGGACATAGTCCATCCTCAAGAACGGATGATAGAAAGCGACTACATAGTAATGCCCCGAAGCTCAGTAAATACCCAGCCATCACTGAAAGATGAGAGCAAAATGAATATAGGCATGGATACATTACCTCATGAAAGGCTGTTGCACTACAAAGTTAATCCAGAATTCAATATGAATCCTTCTGTAATGGACCAATTTAGTATCAATTTAGACCAGCATCTTCCCACCCAAGAACATATGCAGAGTTTACCATTTGAGCCCCGCACAGCAGTAAAGAATTTCATAGCTTCAGAGCTGGATGACAATGCAGGATTGTCCAGAAGTGAAACTGGATCCACAATATCAATGAGCTCATTAGAGGTCAGTGGCACATAAAAAAAAAAAAAAAAAAAAAATACACTCTGTTGTTCTAATTATATGATAAAAATATATTGTGGTTTGTCTCTAAGGAGTCTAAGCTAATGTTTTAATTCAGAGTAAATTATTGTTAGGGATCATGCACTGCTGTTCACATTTCTCTTAGTATTAGAAGTGTTTATACCTAGAAAACAAGATAAAAGTTTCAGAACCAGTGTGTATGAACCTGTACAGTTCTGGAGATTTAACATTCCAGCCAACTGCAAAAAAAAATCATGACTTGCCATGTCAAAAGCAATGGAAAATACCATGTTGCTATGAGAATACTACTGCAAGATACAAGTGACAATCATTGACCCTACCTGCAAGCCCACTGAAATTAAAATATTTTCCATCTTATTGCTGGCAATCATATCTCACTTAGATATGATAAGTCTGATTCTGCTCTCACTAGTGTGAGTCTTGAATTCTTCCATTTGTTAGTCTGACATTTAGTGATTTGTATGCATGTCTGTATGGTTGTATGTGTGTGCAGGCATTGGTACAGCCGATGTGTACAGCATGTTCAGGTAGACTTCTTGTGGATTAACTCAGATGCCACTCAGGTTGTAAAAATGGACTGAAAAACCTTTAATAAGAAGGATTCCTTTCACTACTACAATCTGTCTGTAGGATTTAAACATTACAGAAATTGGAACTACTTACCTTTTGACCTGTCAGCTATTGCCATTCCTATTGAGCCTTTACTTATGCAAAATCATCAGCAAGGTGGAATTGATTTCATATACAGTCCCCTTTAAGAATTGGAAATCAATTTCACCAGCATTTCAAAGGTTATGAAATGCAGCATTTGTTATAGGAAAGAAGATGACAAATGAGAAAAATATGGTACTTACCCTGTGAAAGAATTTAAAGATGGAAAAAAAATTCTACTGTATGTGACTTGAAGCCATTAGCAATTTGGAGTTGTCTGTGCAGGGAGGCAGAGGCTTTATCCAATTTTTAAAATGTTAGACACAGAACTATACCCCATATTTCATAGAATAAGTATCTATGGATATTTATTTTAAATGGAGTTTTATGTGTGTATCAACAGGAGAATTTGTGCAGAAGATCAGAACTTAGTTTCTTTTCAAGAGATGCCCTTACAAGCATTGACTGTGAAATGTTTCCCATGTTGTCTGTGTTGTTTGTGTGCTACCTTGAGTTTTTGCAAGACATAATTTAACTAAAAAAAAAAAATAATGAAAAAATGAAATATGGAGTTTTGCAAGTAAGCAGTGTCCACTTCTTGTGGGCTCTTTTGGATTGAATATGTGTAATCCTGGGATAAATTTTTGAAAAGGTTTCTGAAAAATATCTTCAGTACTTCCACACTCAGTGCTCAAACAGACTTTTTCAAAGCAAGTTGACATCATTAAAGTTACTGCCCTCAGCTCAGGTATATTAATTAATAGATCTTAGGTGGTGCACAGGAGTTCTCCAATTTAATGCAATACAAAAACAGAATAGCTCAGGTCACCTTTTACTATTATCTCCTTCTGTCTATCTATAACACATTCTTATAAGTACTTTTAGGCCTTTATGGAGCCTCAAATCCAGCCTTGTTAATATTTGATATATGGGTGAGACATCTAGGGAATGATCCTAATTCCTTGAGAAGACAGACACCTGGCACCCTACCACCCACTCTGCTTGAGATCTAAATTGCTCTCTAGTGACTCTTCTTTATTTCCATTGGTGACAAAGGCAACCTAAAATATGGCTTCTTTAGAGTTTATTTTTACTGTATTTGTATCATATTTTAAGCTTGCTTCCAAGATGTGGCATAGATAGCAAATCTAAATCACCATTCTATATATCATTTTTATACTCAGAAGAAAGTACTAAATATGTAGTAGAAAATATAATAAAATATAATAAAATATTGTAGTAAATACTTATTCTCTTCCAATTTCGTAAAAACATTAAGTTTAGAAAGCTGTATTTTGGCCCAAAAAGCTGTAAATGATTAGGTTATTAAAGCTAACTGAACCAAGCATAATTCCATATCTTAGGGAAAATATATATATATGTATTGGGGCAGATCAAAAATGAAGGGAACTGTTTTGGCTGTCGTGCCTGTCTTTGTGGTTCTCAGCACTACTTGATTATATAGCATTACTACATCATTTGTTAAGGATGTGCTGCAAAGAATTGAAGATAGGAGCATGAAAAAAAAAAATGTACATAGAAGAAAATCAGTCTTAAGAAGATACAGATAGCAGATCAAGCCAGATACAGAATGTGATTGTGGTTTTATGTATGCAGTATGCAAAAAGCAGAGTTGAGGCAAAGCCCCAGAATGCTAGAACGGCTGGAAGTGACAAGCTGGATTAACTTCTATTGCTATGAGAAACAAAAAAAGAAGGGAGGGCAAGGGATTTTCTTTTTTTTTTTTTTTCCAAAATATTTCACATCTCCCATACAATATAATTTTAGAAGAGTTTAAGACCTTTTAAAAGTCATGACTTTGTCAGGCACTATGAAGGAACAAAACCTCATTTTGCCCATGTTTTCCAGACAGAGCCTGACCAGACTGTTTCCAAAGGAGAAGCTTCTGAACATTAGGAAGCTTCCCTCAGCTATCAGCTGATATTGTTGTCCCGCCCAAAGTCCAACATGGCAGTACACGGGTTTCTGTAGGGGCCGTTCCCCTTTTGCTGATCCAAAGGAACAAGAGTGCCTTTCCAAAGGAAAGGAGTCCTCCTATAGTGTTTTCTTGTAGTCTCTCCACTATTTGCCATTAGGTATTTCCTGGTGCTTTTCCTGGAATTACCATATTAACTTTTTTTTTTTTTTTTTTTAACATGTAGTTACACAGTAATTATCATGTTAGTAAATTACCATGTAGTAAATTACCAATTACCATGTTAGTAAAATGTGTTTAGGCATTTGTGACCCGTGTTAACATAATTCTTTTTTTTTTCCTCTTAATTTAAAGTCTATAATTAATAAAAATATAAAAATGGGAATAGTTTACACAGTGGTTAGAGAAAGTATCTCATCTTATCAGAATGGTTTTACATGTCATGTGATCCATTTTCAGCCACAATCCAACCCAGCATCTGATTTTGGTAGTTTAATTATGAATTCACAAACACATGAAGACATAGAAATACTGCAGAAATAACTGTTTGCAGCTGGACACACAGTAAAATGGAATTTAATGATGTACATTGAATAGTTCTTATCTGTTCCCTCATTCCATGGTAGATACCAGTCTTTGTGGCCATAAAGAACCAACAGAATTAGACAACAGTTTGGAAAACATAACCCCTAAGTATTTTCACATCTCTATATATACAAAGGTATATATATATCTATACCTATATATACCTATGTTTATAGGTATATATATATGTGAATAGGTATATATGTACCTATATACATAGGTGTATATATATATATTTCACATATTATATATATATCTAAAGTGAACACTTAAATATCAGGTCTTTTTTGAGTTCTCTTTCATTTAGACTTTGTATTGATTACAACCAGTGGAGATGGATGTTTTGGAACAGAACCATGGTGTTAAAACAAAAACATATGTCCTGACTTTTAACTCTGCAGGGAGGATCCATCACCCCTACTATTAAATATCTAAACGTAGGCATTCCCATTCTGACCTGGAAAGGATCTTTCCACATTAGGCTCCTCTTCAGAGTCAGCAGAGAGAAATATGCACTTTTAGGCCACGTTTAGACATCTAACATAGGATGAAGTAAATCACATGCTGTCAATGCAGCTATCTACTGATACCAGAGGGAAAGATAAAATTAGTAGGTCAGGCATAAACATCAAAAATATTGATGTCCTAAATTCAGTCAGATGAATCCTACCATGTGTCACAAGCTTTCTTCTAGTTTTTACACCTACATTTTTTTTTTTTTTCACAACAAAATTCTTTGTTGGGAACAATCAAATGTTTTGTTATATATGGAAGAGTTTCAACTTTCAAAAGATTGTTGGAGAATGTCATAATATTTACATAAATACATTGCCCAAGTAAGTATATATTTAAGGATCTGCAGATTCCCAGAGTGCAAGTCAGTGATTTTTTATTTGGTATGTACGCAACAGTACTCATGATTATAAGCACAGGCAGGCATATTAGTACATCACTGAGTTTTTGAGCAGGAGTAATTGAACATCTGGCTAATCTCCTGCACATCCTTTATATGCATGGATTAAAATTGGTTTTGTTACCTTGGCATCAAAGTGGTTTGGAGTATGCTCCTTCAGTTCAAAGTGTTTTGGTTTTAATGAAGAAAGGACTCTCAATACGCTCTTTAGGAATGGTTTTTGTTTTGAAAATGTACACTCAGAGTGCTGTGCTCATTAAAATAAAATTACTTTGAAGTGAAGTAGTGCATTCCCAGCCACCAAGATGCAAGGAAAGGTTAGAAGGCTTAAATGCAGAGGAAGCTGATCTGTACAACATATCTTTGGGAAAAGTTATTCTTCTCTCTTTATTGTGGAACAAATATGCAAGAGGGAGTAGGTCACTTGCTGCCTGTTTATGTGAAGAGACTTGCATTGCTACGTTTGTGGGACAGGAATGATGGGTTCTCTCAAGGGAAAGTCAGTGTAGTGTGAACTTCTGCTCAAATGGAAAAAGGAGACAAAGAACTGAAATAAGAGGAAGGGCATGCGAACATGGGCAAAATAAACTTTTATTAAAGGTAAAAAAGAGCATCAGCTTTATAAGAAAAGGAAGGAAAGGACTTTCCAAATGGTTTGCCATGTAAAGGACATGAATTCTCTTCCCATTTTCATATTTTCCTTGTTTGTGTTTCCGTCACAATTTCTGCTAGGAGACCATTAGGTGAATAAAGAAGTAAATCCCCTAAACTGGAAACATGGCCAAAGTAACCCTTCAGTACTCATTCATGACAGTTCTTAACACAGTCAAAGAAAGTAATCCCCAGAGCTCCTTGGCCAAATTGCTGATGTGGGACTTCAGGAAGAAATTACTGTTACAGCTGAGAAAATAAAGTGATACATTAAAAATAGTTAATGGCAAAGAAAAAAAAAAAAAAAGTATGGATAGGAGAGTAAAGACAGACATGTTCAAAAACAGGGAGAGAAAAAGAGGGCAGAAATGGAGAAGAAGCAAATGGCAGTACACGGAAAGCAAAAAGAACAAATGGCAGTACACAGAAGCAAAAAGAAACAAAAGAACAGAAAGGAGAGAAGAAATATGCAGTTTAAATAGTCAATCTTGTCAATAAAGTACCAGAGCATCAGGCAGAACAAAAGCAAAATGGTGTGAGGTCATTTTGATTTATGAGATGAGAAGTTATAAAGAAATAAATTTTAAAAGAGAAAGAGAGAACAAAAATAGAAAGACAAACACCACAAGAATTTCCTCTTTATCATGTTTCCACATATTATTTTTTTCAGGCATTCTCTGTCTCAGATTTCTCTCCCTTCCATTCTTTTTTCATTTCAAGAACTGTAGAGACAGTTCTTGCCAATTTTGTGGCTCTCGGTGAAATGAAGCCTAGAACTACATCAGCCCACTCTTTCTTTTGGTGGTATGAGTAGGTCTTGAGTTCCTCTAACTTCAGAAAATGTTGCAGCATATTCTTAGGCTGCTCTACTGGAATGGAGGTAGTATAAGGCAGAGCTGATTCTAGAAACAGAAGATGTAAAGAACAGAAATTTAGTTAGCATTAGAGAGTATAGTGCATATTTCATTTTTATATTACAAGAAGCTATCTTAACTACAAATAATCCTTAGGAAACATATTTTCAATTGCTTGTCCGTGTAAGAAATGCTACATTTGCCCCCAGAACCTTCAGAAACACAAAACAAGTATTTTTGGTCCATTGAGTAAAAACATATACAGGTTATATATATAAAAAAAAGGAGCAGTAAACCAGAAAAATTGCTGAAACCATTTTAAAACGGGATCCCTGAAGTTCTGGTTGTGCTGTGGTGAAGTGCTACATTTGCTAGCAGATTTTCAGGTCTTAAAATTTACACGTTAAAAAGCTAATCCACTTTTTTTGTGTGTGAAAATATACTGCCTTATGTCCAGCTCATTTTATAAACTAATAGCCAATGTAATCTATTCAGAAATCAAGCTTTTTTTTCGGTTATATACATGCAAAAGACATTTTAAATCAAAACTGTCTACTCACATTTCACTTTCATATCTCTGAGGGCCAAAAGAGATTCTCCTTTAATTTTGTTCAGGGAAAAATCCTCCCCAGGCTAAGATCTTGTATGTCAAATGTAATCTCAGAATGAATTATAAACTCCTGATAATAAAGCTTTATATTAACGGAAACATGGTTATAGCCCTCACTATAATGTGGTATCTCTGGTTTCAATTATACTTTGCACAATGTAATAAATCTTCAGGAGTATCTCATGTAATTAATCAGGTAGTGGCATAATGCAGACAAGAATAAGGAGAAAACCAGGCATTTGTTGTTTTACAGAGATGGAGAGGGATTTTATTAGTCATTTAGTGAGAGTAGCTCCTTCCCAGTGCCAGCAGATTAGTGCATGCTGCTGTATGGAAATTATTCTTCAGTGTTCTATTTTTGTCCCTGAGTGAGCAGAGTTTAAAGTTGCTCTGGAATTACACAGAAAAGCTATACGTGATTAGCACAAAGTAAAACTGATTTTAAATAAATTACTACTGCAGACCTCTTTTCAAAGAGTTTTGCTTTGGTCCTGGCATGAAGGGCTTGGGATTTTTTTTATTATTTTTTTATTATTTTTTTTTTTTTCTGTAATATGTATTTTATCCATCAAGATCAAAGAGCTGTAGAAATTAGAAATGGAAAAAATCTTGTCAGGTCATCTCCTCTATCAATGCAAGAACATTTTCTACAGTGTATTTCTGTAACGCACAGTCCAACCTCACTTTCAAAACTACAGTGAAGGGGTCCCACTCTTTCCTTCAGCAGCTCACTTTGCAGTCACATAAACTTTCCTTTTTACTGACATCACTTAAAAAAAAAAAATAAAAAAATTACAAATGTTTATATTTTTGTCACACCAGCTCTGTTTAGCAGTGTTTGTATCCTTGTAAGCTTTTCAAGCAAGCTTCTATGTTTGCTTCTTCCAGAGCCAATGTTTAAACAAACTGTATGACTTCTTTATCCTTTCCTCTTGATCTGGTGTATTAACCCTTTAAAAGGATTTTTTGTTGCTCTACTCTGAAATTTCCCCAGCATACATGCATGGTGGGCACAATGGGCACAAACTGGAACACTTATGTGCTGTGCAGGTGACTGAGCACTGGCACAGATTGCCCAGAGAAGTTGTGGAATCTCCCTCCTTAGAGATCTTCAAAAGCTTCTTGAACATGGTTCTGGGCTCCAGGTGTTCCTTCTTGAGCAGGGGGATTGGACCAGATGACCTCCAGAGGTTCCTGACAACCTTAACCATTCTGTGATTCTTTGATGATTTTGCTTCCGACAATTCAGAGCATTAGTGCAGATATCTCATTTGAGTTGTTCAGGAAGGGCTGTATACATCCCTGCCTGCCTAAATGGAGACTGGACTGTTTTTTTGTTGTTGTTGTTGTTGTTGTTGTTTTTTGTAACATTTGGAACTGTGCATGGATATCCTGTTCACTTCTTACCCATACCCCTCCGCTTTTTCAGAATTATCCCACATAATTCCCTGCTGCTGAATAATTGCATGTAGCTTCAGCTTTTTAGGCAGTTCTTTTATTAGTTACCCTTTCCAGTTCTCCAGCATTAAAGCTCTTCAGTTTGGAAAACGGATGACTGTGTAGTGAATAGGGAACAATTATTCATATTTCCTATAATTTAAAAAAGGAGCATCAAATGAAAGGGCAAAGAGATAAACAACATGATTTTCTTTGTCACATTATGCATATTTAAATTGTGGAATTCACTACCTTACCAAATTTTGGATGTTAAAATTATGAATGAGTATAAAACATGATTAGACTAATGGAATAGTGTTAAAAAAAAAAAAAAAAAAAAAGTGTTACAACACCCAACAGAGTGAGTTCCTCCCAGGGAACTGCCTAACTTACAGTTGAAGAACTAGATAGTGTATTGCAACAGAAATATCACTTTTTACACACACTTTCTTATAACATTCCTTAAACATCACTGCATAACCTGGTCAAATACAAAAGCTGAGATTAACCACTGATATTACCCTTTGTGGCCATTTGTTAGTTCTGTTCATTTTATTTTAATGCCCAAATGGATCTCCTGCCGATCCTTGAAAAAAAACCACCAACTTCCAGTCTAATTTTTATGTTGTTTAAAATCTTTCTCAATTTTACAGTTGGGTAAAACAGGTTTTTGAAAATAAACATACTGGTGTGACCAGTTCAGCAGCTCATTTGTCCCAAGAGATTTTTTTTTTCCTTATTCTATTTCATTCAGCTTCTACCTTCCATTAATTTAAATTGCAGAATGAGCTAGATGGTTGACTAGATTTCTAAAAGCATTTAGGTACATTTGGGAAACCCTATTTTTCTCAGCCAAAGAGTCAAACCAAGAAAACTTTCTTTAAGAAATATATATATATGTTTGTGTGTATATGTATATATACAATCACAATTAATAGCACAGTTTAATATGTTGCAGACTGTTAGATGTGTTATTTTACCATGTAAATAGTGATAAAGTTGTTCAGCTGCAAAACCTAATAACATGGCCACAAATATTTGCACTGTCATCAAACAGACTTAAGGCAAAATACAAAGGTGTCAATTTTCTAAATCACAGTATCTAGCAAACTACATAATTAATTTCTAAATTTTCCATGTTTTCACTTAGGATTCTCAGTCAGGCAGTTCAATGGTACCAAGTTTATCACTGAACTTTAGCTTAAATAATGGCTTTTTCAAGCATTATTCAAATCTGCACCTGTAAACTTCACCTTATCATCTTCTGTGTGCATTTCTTCTTTTGAAATTACTGAGCCTTTACTGTGGAAGATGTACTCTAATTACACCTTAAAAATAGATTCTTCCTCATTAGAGATACACAGATTTCTTCAGGTGTTGATTTACTGTGAAATGATTAAGGCCTATATCAAAGGTATACTTGTACCTTGGTCCTCTTAATATGAGTGAGATGTAGGTACTCAGCTACCTTCAAGAATTTGGGCATAAGTTCCTCATATTTTTTCCTGCCTCCAAAACCATTGCTGTTTCCAAGTTTTCGTGCTATTTATGTTTGCAGAATTGTTTAATTTGTTTTTAAACACTGTCTCTAAATTATGTTAGGTGAAAGCAATACTTACTAATTAATGATAACCTCTCCAAAATTCAAAATTTGCTTTTTTTTTTTTTTTTTTTACTTTTACTTTTTTATAGTGTTTGCTTGTTTGTTTTGTTTTGTTTTTTGTGCCTCACAGGTCTTTAGACATCAGCGTGTCTAAACTCTGTAGGGAGTGCTACAGTTGTCTTTCTCATATTATATGATATTATAGATATATTGTAGACTGGAGCAGGTCAAAATTTTACAACAAATCCTAGATGATATCACAAAGTGGTATTATGAGAGATCAAATATTTTCTGCTTTCTGCAGCTTTAGGACTTTTATTTTTTTCTCTTTCAATTGCAAGAGAACAAAAACACTTACTAAACCCTGCATGTTTGTTAAGCAAGACAAAAGCCAAGTTTAATGAAGTCAGTAACATTATTATTATTTACTCAATTGGTTTGATTTCTATCTCACTGCAAAAATTAAGTGCATTTTGAAAAGGTTTAATCACCATGCCATCCTATTCCACTACAAAGAAATTAGGGTTAAATTGTACAGGCAAGCCCTTTCTTTTCTTGAGGTATTTTTCCTTTCCTTTAACTCTCCTTCCTGAAGGAGAATGTATCTTTTCTTTCCATTTACATGCTTTTCCCCTTTTTTTTTTCAGCTCCCCCAATCACTGCTTTCCATATCTCTTTAATCTATTGCAAGCTATTAATTTTCCCACCTTATTGGAAGAAGAAAAAATATATTTTTTTAAATCTCTTCTTTATAATATTACTATTTTAATCTGATATAATTGGACTTCATAATTGGTTTCTTTCAGAATCTGTAAAAAAAAATATGTGCTAAATTATTTGTGACATATCTAAGGAATCATATTCTGTAGTATTGTATACAATTGTTTACTTCAATAGTAAATAATTCTTTCTTTTTAACAGATGCTTTGAATCAGATATATCATAAATGTAAAACAAAATCATTGCTTTCTTCATCCAGATTGTCATTGCAAACAAATAAGCTGAAGCCTCTATGGAAAGTATAGATGGCTTGAGCTTGATTTTGCTATCAGTTATCCCATTGAAATCAACGGAGTTGTACCAACGTAAACCTGATGAAGGGAAGAACCGATTTCTATATACTTATACAAGCCTAAAACATGGATACATATAGATATCTATGTAAAAGGAATAAGTATTATGATAATTTACAAATACCACAGAAAGCATAGAAATAAATATATTTTATGTACAAATAACATGCATATGAAACATCCCCGTGAAATGCAATCTGGTTTATTTCAGTGAAAGGAATAGAGTACTGGTCTAATAAACTGTATAGAAAGTAATTCATTAGTCTTAAATTGTCATAATAAAATCTACAACCTCTCACAGAATGCCTAACATATATCTGATGGAAAAACAAGAATGTTATTTAGACTCATTAATGTGATTTGATGAATAGTCCCCTTGTTAATACCACCTCTTTTTTCTTTCTTTTTTACTGCTTAATAGAGAAGAAAATCACGTTATTCGGACCTTGACTTTGAAGTAAGTTTCACTGAATTACTCCTGATTATTGCAAGTGTTTTCCTAAAAGCAAATATGAAGTGTTTTAGAAGATTTTATTTTTCTGACACTGTAGATTTCATAGGATTTTTCAGTCGGTGCTGTATAGAACAGAGAAATTCATGAAAACTACTTTGGTGCAACTTGTTTGTAAAATATTCTGAGATCAAATTGTCATAGTGTAATATTAATCATCATGGTTTCAGATTTTAAATTCTCTGCCTCTTCATTTTCATCCTTTTTTTTTTTTTTTTTTTGGCTTTTTATCTGCTCAAAAAGTGTGACACTTCTGTAGCACAGGCCACATTGTTGCAGAAGCTTGCTTTGAGAAATCCTCAGTCATTTTTTCTATCTTTTTGTTCAATACTAATTTACTGGCATATGAGTTTCACATCCAAATAGTGGTTATAAATGTGTCAAATTTTGAATGATGATGTGCTGCAGTTGTCAAAGCTTATGAATCACATGCTGTATAAAAAATCAAGTTTATGTAAGGTTTCTTAGGTTGGATGGCCACAATTTCAGACTTAGAACCAACCCATTGAATAAGTAGGTTTGTTTGTGTTAGTTAATGAAAGTTGTATTCTCAGTCACTATGATGAAATCTTTTAGAGTTTTGTTTATTTGATGTTTTTTTTTTTCTATTCTCTACCAGAAGCAATATAGCAGTAATTTTTCAAGAGCATTTTAATAATTTATCAATTTTTATTTTTTGTATAGGCTGTCTGTACATGTTATAGCTTGATATAATTCATTATCTGCGTCTTTAGAGAAGTTAATCATAATATTTGCATGGAACCTACAGACATGGGACTAAACTTTAGCTTCCAGTGATCCTTACATATCAACAATAGCTTTAGTACTTCACCCTCGTTATTTCCATGTTCAACCAAAAGCATTCTTTATTATATGGGCTGTAAACACATACACTTTCAGATTTCAAATTCTAGTCCATAGAGAAGACAAGTAACTAGAAAAATGCAGCCATAGAGTGGTCATAGAAGCCTTGGAATGAGAGGTTTACTTTGGTGACCTGCTTTTGTTAAAATGCTAACCTTCCATGTCTGATTGTGCTTTGTTGATAGCTTAATATCATGCCTTAATATCCTTTGTCATCTTCTCCCAGAGGTTGTAGCTATCTTAGATACTCATGTAACCTCTCAAATATAACACCAGACATAGATTCACACAGTAAGTTCAAAGAAAATAAAATGAAAATATTATCCTAAATATTTCACTATTTCAGTCTGGACCAACCTTCTCACTTCCAACAGTTCCTGAAGCTCCCTTAAGGAAGTAGGATGATCGAGGTACCATTCACAACAGGCAATGTGGCGTTACACTTCTTATTTTGGAGACTATGAGAATTTAGTAGCATACAAAGAGAATATTCCATGTTAGATAGTGCCATTGAATAGTCTTGGACATGTTCGTCTTACTGCTATAGGGTTGCAGTTTGATAGCAATATATATATATACTTACCACTCACCTTAATATAGACATTTTGAAATAAAACCAAACCAAACCAAACCAAGCCAAAATAAAACACACACACACACACACACACACACAAAAAAAAAAAAAAAAAAAAAAAAAAAAAACACATAACACTCATTTTTCCTGAGGATCATAGAGGAAACCCTAAGCTAGCTGCTTTATAGGGTGAACACAGACAGACCAAGTCTGTATTCAATGCCATAAAATAGTCTCCATCCCTCCATCCTTGTTATCTCCAGTATATATAAATACAGGTATAGTTTTGTGAACCTTCATAGCAAACAGTAAAGAATAAAAGTCATATGATTGTGCTGTATAGTTTTATAGACAACATGTCTCCAGACCAAGGAATGAAAAGAAGAGGGAAAAAAATGATAACCAAACTGGCCAACCATTATCACAGATCTTCTGTTGGTGAGAATGAAGGCTACACCAGCTGTAACTTGTTTTTCCTTTATAAATAGTTTGCCATTGCATCGTTAAATCGTCCCTTCATGTAGAAGAAAGACAGACTGTAATACAGTGAGTTTAGTTTATAGGCAGAGAGTATTACAGCTTAATAATATACTGTCCGATACTAGAATTTGCAAAACAGACTGTACGAACTTTGAATTTCAAACGAGCATGCAACATCTTTTCAGCTCTTTTCTTGCTGTTACCAAAGATTAGTTTAGACACCTTTTCATATACTTCAGTATCCAAAACACAACCAAAATCTTGGTCTGGGAGTTTTGGATCCTTGCTGTGCTGCTAGCTGTGGTAATGCCAGCTAAGTGTTCACCAAGCACAATCATTATGTTCTGAATTTCCCCAAAGCTGGACAGTTTTTGTCATGAAGGCACAGCACTAATACTTAGCTGTCAGATCAAATAAAAGTCATTCTAATTATGTTGAGCAGAAATACAGATGCTGTGGAAATTCCCAGGAGGTCTTTACAATAGGTGTGCTCTGTCACTTACAAAAACATTCAGAAGAGTTAAACACTATTATTGACATGCACTTTAGGATACAAGATCAAAATTACCTTTAAATTCTATGAGAAGATCTGACTGCTGCATTTCCCCACCCATCCACTTCACTCTCCCCTTCATACAATGTGTTAATTTTATCTACTTACAATAAACAACTTTTATGCCAAATAATTTAGAAAAGTGCTTTATTACCCTGCTCTCCAGGATTCAGGTCATCTCTAGCTCTTTCTGAGCTCCATTAGGGAGACCAAGGATACAGAAAAGTATGAATACCAGAATGTCTTTTTTTTTTCCACAGAGCAGCAGAATCCCACCAGCAATAATGTTGAATTGGTATTTAATTGCTGGAGCTGCATTCTTTCAGAATTTCATCCACAATAGCCATTCATTATAGCGATATTGGAAACTCACCCCAAAATTTAGAATCTTTCTCTTACTGATCTGAAGACATCTCTACAAGACAAAGGCAAAAAACAAAATAAAACAAACAAACAAACAAAAAAAACCCCTCATGCCTGCATGGAAAAATCCTTTCCCATTCCTAAGTTTGGCAACAGATCAGACCTATAACATCTTGAAAACACAGCATGCTTCCATTGTAGGGCTGGGAAGGCATTTCCCCATCTGTTCCTTTCACCTAGCTATTTCATGCAAAAAATGAGCATTTTTATCTGTAACAATGTAGAAAATCTCCAAGGCAAATTGAATGACATTATTATTATTATTATTATTCATAAGATTGGCCATGAATCTTTGTTAGAATATTTATTCTTGAGCTAGATTTCAGCTGAAATCTTATAATAAATAAATAAATAAATAAATAAATAAATAAATAAATGAACTGGGTATAGAACTATGTCTGAAGTCCTTCTCATTTTGATGATAGCCACCCACAGTGCTCTTCTGAGAGTAGGTGCTGAGAGTAAGGCTTGGCCTTTTCAAAATTCAACCCTGATGTTAGTTGTGAGTGGAGTAGAAATGTGAAAGTGTTATCAGCTCAACCTGTCCTGCTTTAGGGGTGAGGGGGACACAAGAGTTACAGCGCCTGGTTGACAGCCAGCTGAATATGAGCCAGCCATGTGCCCTGGTGGCCAAGAAGACCAATGGCATCTTGGCTTGTATCAGAAATTGTGTGGCCAGCAGGACTAGGGAAGTGATGATCCTTCTGTACTTGGGACTGGTAAGACCACACCTCAAATATTGTGTTCAGTTTTGGGCCCCTCACAACAAGATGAATACTGAGTTGCTCAGGTGTGTGCAGAGAAGAGCACTGAAGCTAGAGAAGGGACATATGAGGAGCGGCTGAGGGAACTGAGGCTGTTTGGCCTGGAGAACAGGAGGCTCAGGGAAGATCTCATTGCTGTCTACAGCTACCTGAAAGAAGCTTGCATTGAGGAGGGTGTTGGTCTCTTTTTCAGGTGGCAAGTGATAGGACATGAAGAAATGGCTTCAAGTTGTGCCAAAGGAGGTTTAGGTTAGATATCAGGAAGAATGTATGATGAGTGAGTCTTTAGACTGGTAGCCAACTAAGTTGCTTCTGGTATGGGATGCAGTATGACTGGGCAAATCCACAACTGTGCCTAAAGGAGGTGCACTTTCTAAAGGCAGCATCAGAGACTCCTCCTTCATCCTGTTCAGGTCCCTATGCTACTGCAATCATCCTAGTATATATTGGTCAAGATTTTCAGCTCTGTGTTGCATTCTAAGACTGATAAAACTGTGTTTTCTACATTGGCAATTTAATAGAGAAAACCTATTAAACCCCCACAAATACTTTATGGGTTATTTTCTCATAAAATATAGTTATCCAACAGAGCATGTTTTCTAGAGAACAGATAAGATGATGAATTCTAAGAAGGAATAAAATAATTTTAAAATGCTAGAAATGGAGAGTTAATGTTGGAAGTTTAAGTTTCTGTACCTCGCTGACAGTTCAGATAGTTCTTTCTAAGCGGTGAGGAGGATAGGGTTGTCAGTGGGTAGAAATTATGGAATGGAAGAGAGGCAAACACAAAGCAACTAAAAGATCCGTATGTACATGTGCATACCAGTTATTCTGCTATTAAGAATAAAATTTAAAGCCTTTTCTCTGGCAGACTTCCCACTGCAAGCGTTTAATTTCTCCTCCCACCTGCTTCTCCTCAGGAATAATGTAATGAACTGAGTAAGACATTTGCATTATTCATATTTGCTATTTAACTAAATTCTTGGGTACACGATTCAGAAAACTATCAGAAAGTAGCATTCTCTATATTCCTAGCTTTCTATTAAAAAGTTTCCAGCTGGAGACATTTGTTTCACAGTCATATGCTATTTTCTGCTTTTAGAGCCAGTATTTTAATGCATCAAATCTGTTTTATTCCCTGCAGCATGGCTCCTTACTTCATCCAATAATAATCTCTGAGGCAGAACCTTTCTTTTTAAAATTCTATGTATAGGAAATTTGTTAAATATTCCTGTCTGCCATAACAGCAACAGCTTAAAAGAATCCCTAGGAAGTCACTTAAGTGAAACTTCCCTTATAAATTTAAATCAGCTATCTCTAGTTAAATTATGTTTTGCAAGGAGTTCCTCATGGAATCCTGCAAAATTGTTTCCCTTTTCACCCCACAGCTCATGTTAAGTTAATAGGTCTTTAATTGCTTGCTATATCTCATGTCTCTTTTGTGAATAATGTTGCCAATTTCCTGTTCTCAGAAGTGAAACCAGTTCTCAACCCGTGGTGTGGCTATATTAAGGTTAATGTGGTCATTACAGCATAGCGGTAGGAATGCACAGCCAAGAGAGCAGCCACATTTCATGGAATTTATAAATTCAGAATGCAAATGAAAGATAAACAAGTGAAAATTGGAACTGGTAAAATATTATTTGAGGGTCAGCTACTGCAGCTCCATTTTTAAAGGTATTAACTCAGCCTTGGTGGAAGTGTTACTTGCTGGGGAGGGTCACATACAGGCACTGCATACATAAGTTTGTGGGGCTTGTCATGTACACTGCCAGGGAAAATCAGGCTTGAAAATTAATGGACATATGTAGAGGCTGGTGACCTGCACCTTTTCTATCAACATTACTGGCTGCTGCCCTGGCTGCAACTCAAATTCAAACAGTTACAGAAGCTTAAGAAAAGCCAAGCTGGGTCCATCTGCTGTTGGACTGAGGTGAAGCATCCTCAGCCCTTCCTGTCTCCTGTCCACCTACAGTACTGAACCACAAGATTGGCCAAATAGTAAGCAGCCTTCAGCTTTGCTCTGGAGGCTGGTCTGAATCTACACCTGATAGTGAACTTATCTGGAAACAACACAGATGGTATGCATGGCAGTCTAGGCCTGAAAATAGGTTTCACTCTTTGTGTAGCTGCCAATGCAGATACATGGCCTGAGTGCTCCTCCAACTGTGGGGTCTGTTTGGGGTCTCCACCTGTTGCACAGGAGTGCCATATAATTAGATTTTGTGGAAGAATGCCATGTGCATTGGCTGGGGGGAGGGAGGGGGGGAGTTTCAATTGCTCAGTCCATAAAATAACAAAGCCATTAAAGTTGAGATATTGTGCGTATTAATATGTATTCCATTTCAACTGTATTTTGTGATGATCTGAATGACAAGATGTCTGATTAAAAAGACATAACATTTTGGGCTTTTTTCTTTTGGTCCAGGAATCCTGAGTTTGGTGTTCCCATAAAAATTATTCTTAAAAAGTGCTGATACAAATTGCTGTTGCATTCCTCTAGAAATTAAAATGCTAGTATCCAAGCTGAAAACAGAAATTCTAGAAAATATTCCTAATTTGCAAAAGATAAAGTTCCTTCTGAGAAACTGCCATTGCTTTCAAAATTCTTTCAGGCTAGCACAAAAAGTGTGTTCCTGGATTTCAGCAGCTCAATAAATGCGGGGTTAAAAAACTCCTTTGTATACAGGAAGTGCATTAAACAGAGCAGAGAGAAGACAGTGCAATTCACTTCCATTGATCGAGTCTATAGGGAAAAGATGGCCCTGCCAAATTCAATTTACTTTATTATGCTGGGGGAAATAACAGTTCTCTTAAAAAAAGCCCAGATTCAATTATAAATAAAAGCAATTATGTTCCTTTTTTTGTAGAAGGTCATGCATACAAGAAAAAGGCACATGGAATTGTTTCAAGAGTTAAATCAGAAATTCCAGACACTGGACAGATTTCGGGATGTACCAAAATCAGGCAGCATGGTAAGTTTTCCTTCTTGGCTATTTAAAATATGCTGGATCCCTAACAATAACAATGAAATGGGAGTTCTTTGAATTTGATTTTATTTCCTGAGAAGAGCTCATTTTGTGCTGCTTTTACATAGCCTCAGAAATGAGAACAAAAGACATTTTCAGTAATCTAACCTATGATGGGATTCATTAGATTGTACAACTAGACAATAACTAAGTCACTGATATCATTGTAGATGACAAGTAATTGAACTATAGGGAACACATTTAAAATATGTATGTGTCTACTAAGTCTAAAGGACTACATAGAGAAAGCAGCTCACTAATAAAATTTAGCCAACAGGGCTTTTCCTCTAGCTAGGCAAACAGATATTAAATTAGTTACTGCAAATAAGTCCAACTAGATTTACCTATATGTAAGAGTGTCCAGAAGGCACACAGGGTCTCTGTAATCTTCTGTCTTTTCCATAATAGGCTTATAAATATTTAGCATTGGAAAAGCAAAAATTAAATCATCTTGAATTGACACTGCTATCATCATAATTCAAATTTATAAACACACACTCATACACACACATAACACCCTGACTACGTCTGATAATGAGAGCAAGGAAATAGTTGATTCTGCCTAATTAAAACAGCTAATTTAGTGTGACATAGTTGTTAGCAGTAATATTGTGATTAGTAATAATTTTCTATATAACTTTATAATGTGAAAATTGCATATTAAATGAAACTGAGCTAGAATCATATTATTATACAGCATTTTATGATGAGTTGCTCTCAGACATGAAGTATTAAACAGATGTGAGGTCAATGGGTTTACATCATTCTAATTCAACAGAAATTTGGCCCAGATTCTTTCATGAATCTTTAGCTGTGATATGTTATTTTGCACCCAATTCTCACCCACTCCCCCGTTTGATATTTGCTGGCACATGAAGTTAGCATTCACCCCCCTATCTGAAATTTGCTGTCCATGTAAAGTTTGAATTCATTCAAAATCTCAAAGGGGTTTTCTGAGGATGAGCTGTGTTGATTGCTCATGTCAGTGCAAAATTCTTGAAGTGTCTGCTAATAAAAGCTGCCTAGGGGAATGGCCTATCTGTAATGCAGTCAGAAAGTGATCCAGGTACCTACATGTCAGCATCTCAGGCTATTTTAGACAGCCTCAGGTATAGTAATCTACAGCAAAGTATATGCAGTGATGACATAGGACCCACACCTCTCTTGAAAGATAGTGGGAGATCCAACAGGATATCCAAAGGCATCTAAAATTGTGTGAAAATGTTAGGTTTAGGCATCTAACATAACAGATATCACTAATGAACTTGGTCTCACTCTGTAATGACTTTTACCCTGTAATACTTCACATTCCAAAAGAATTCAGGGACAGTAGAAAATAAGACGCTTTCAGTTTGCTAATCCTAATATACCTGAGCTGTGAAACAAGGTGGCTATAGCATTCTTGATGAGCAGGTTTCTTCTGTTCTGTCATGCATTTGCCCCAGTTCTACATTAAGCTGGCAATCTCTGTTTCAAAACACTCCATATTTCAGACAGCAAGCTCTCCTCAATTAACTTCGCTTCTCTTTTTGCACTTTTTGACACAACCACAGCTACAATGTTGGCTGTTGTTACTGGATCATTTGGTGATTCCTCACTTACATTGTTTCTTGTGAAAGACAGGGCTTAGCTGGCAGCTCAGGTGAGGAGTCTGCCAAAGAGTTGACTGCTCGCAGTGGAAGACAGTCACAACGGCTCTGAGCGTGTGCCAGCCTGTCTCCCTGCAAAGCCATTTCCTCTGCCTGACTCCTGCATCTCATGAGAGCACATTAGTGATCAGCCTTATAAACAGAAAACACATTATTTCATCCTCGTTTTTAATTGCTCTTTCTTCTCTGCTCTTCAGGAGAACTCAGCGCAGAACAAGGCTCCATGGGACAGTTTCAAAACCACAGGCGAATATCAACACTATACAACGATAAACGTATTAGACACAGAGGCAAAAGATGCTTTAGAACTAAGACCAGCAGAATGGGAGAAATGTCTGAACTTGCCTTTAGATGTGCAAGAAGGTGACTTTCAAACAGAAGTTTAACAAAAAGAAAAACAAACTGAACAAGAGAAAAACAAATAAAAATAATTAATTGCACTGACAATAAAGAGACTTTGGGAATCCTGACACTACTGTCTGAACATTGTGACTACTTTATGTCAGGCTCTTCCTGTGCCAAATGTCAGTGTGTTTTTTTTTTTCATACAGTTTATTCCCACTAGTATGGCTAGTGGAGAACCAGGTGTACAATTCTTACCATCGTGTGTTGTAAGTACCCGTGGAATGGATTTGTAAGGTAATCTTTATAGATAAACCTCAAGCAACGATTCATGTTGTAACAGCTTCATTTGGTTTAGTTTTCAAAAAACTTCACCATGAAGCACAATGTATATATTTATGCAGTTTTTAAAGTTTATAACAGTCTGTTTGGCCATTACTACACTTTTTACTTTATAATATAAAAGCAAAGTTTTTGTCATTAAATGAATGTCTGTTGAGCTACATTCTTCATTGCTTTAAATGCAATAAAGTAATAATCTCACTTTTATATGAATAATATATTTCACATCTTTATTATTGCAGTTTTCTCTGGAAAGCTCAGATTAGCTTTCTCTGCTGCAGCTGTGTATAAAATATTTAAAATGTTGTATGGTGTAAATAAACCTTTGTCTACATATCAGTTTCTTAGTGCATTTTATTCTGTATTTGTTGATCTTAAATTTGCATATTTATAAAGTTCTCTTTAAAAACACACATACTGAATATGTATATGGAGTTTTCATAGTATATTGTTCTAGCTCTTGCAAGGAGTTTCTCAAGTGTATTAGGAGGTTCGTATAGCCATTCTGCATTTTCTTAGGATAACTTTTGTGACAATGTACCATATAAATTGGACTTGTCAGAATACTATTACAATTGTTCTATTTTATAACTATTTTTTCTTGTTGCAGAAAGACAACTAATGGAAAATAAGGACAGCACCCCAAGAAAATGTTGATTTAGAATCATTAAATTTTGTGCATGTTCTTGTTGCTGTATAACAACAAGACTTTAAAGATAAAAAAAATTGAAGTATTTTTGACAAAAACAAATGGAGTCTGTTTCATATTATAAATAAAGAGCACAGCATGATTTATGTTGCAAATACAAGTTAAACAATTAGGAATAGAAAGAAAAACTAAATCCTCTTTTCCATGCAAACTGAAAGCAAATCTTTGAAACCTCTCCTAATCTACAACATAGCTGGGGGAGGGAGATGGCATCTCAAACCTGTAGGTGCTAAATTTGTAGAAATCTTGTTTACAAAAACAATTCTGTTCGTGCTGTACAGAATTGAATATGCCACAGCCTACTAGCTGGAGAGCTCTTCTGAGAAAAAGAAAGCATGCTCAATAGTCTGTTTAGCAAGGAGACTAAAATACAGAATTGTTAGAGAGAACTTTACCCAGAGCTTTGACAGATGGAGATCATCATCCATCAGTTAAGAGGAAAGCAGCAGATCATCCTTTTATTTTCCAAAAAATAAGCTGAGGAGCAACCTTTGGGAAAGCATTCCAGTCACTGAACATCAAAAGAAAGGAGGCATTTTCTGCAGGCCATAGTAAGGTCCTTAAGTCATGAGAAGCCTGACTTTGCCTATTCCAAATGAGCATCTCATGCAAAGTGCAGATTTAATCTAAGACTTTAACATCTAAATTTTTGCATGAATGCAAACTAATTAGCTCCCAACCTAGTACCAAGTCCTCTACCTACCCAATTTAGGTGCCCATGGGTTAGACATTGTAGTACTCAATTTTGTAATACATCAGTCAGTCAGAACTGGCTGTCTATCAAGAAGCTGATGCAGAAGCTGGCTGTGCAGCCTATGGGCATCCATGCTGCTGAGATCTGATATTGCACCAAAGACTCAATTCTTTACAAGATGAGAATTTAAGTCCCAAATAAGAATTTGAGTATTTTTTTAATATATATCAAGTTCTAACCTGAAAGGGGTTTATTTTCCCCTCTAGATAAATGTATGATGGAAACATCATATTTTTAATGATTTCATCTAGTATAGTAAGCATCTCTCAAGCAGAGTAGGTTTTCCAAAGTTTCCAATTTTCAAGACCAAATCAGGAAGCTTAGGCTTTCTGATTCAAATATAAGCCTTAGCTTCCTCCTCGTTTGATCAAAATATAATGCAAATCTAAAGCACCTTGATATTTCAATAACTGAGATAATTTATATAAGCTTTATACCAGCAAACTCTTGTTCCAATAGCAGTCTAGTTATAGCAGCAGAAAGCTTAGGGTAGGCTGCAAACTTACCCAGGAAACGTGACAAATCAGTCTATACTCAACACTCTGCTGACCCAATTGTGCTGTTATTAATAACCATGCTGATGCAGGTTTAACATTAGCCTGAGTATTTATGCACCACACAGCAGTCACAGATGTGCTTTCAGCATATCAGCAACAGTTCAGTGCCTCTTTATTCACTCTTTATTCAGATCTTGAGCTGCACTGCCCAGAAAGTCCTAGGGATTTTTATTTTCCTATATATTTCTTATTTAGAAATATTAAGAACATGCTGAAACCCACTGTATTTACCTACTGATTATATTGCTTCATATCAAAGCAGAGTTTGTCTTCCATAGGCAAGCTGCCACACATCCTCATGGCTTACTTCTCAGTGTCTCTGGAATAGTGCAAGTCAGGCTGAGCCCAGCACAGAGAGTACAAACATGTATGCATTATGTAAGTGTTGCTAGAGCACTGATGTTTGGTATTATACTACATCCACATAAAAATGTAGGGAGTCAGAATTCCCTACGTTACAGTGGATGCAGCGATAATGGGGCACTCTGCATTTTCCTGCCAGGGAGGGCTGGTACCATTCACAGTGCCCCGTCCTATCCCAGCTGGCCTCCAGCCACAGTTCCAGCAAGGTTCAGGGGTGTGAAGGCTCAGCTACCCAATGTTACTGCAACTGGCACAAGACTATATCAAGGCAGTTGAACTCAGCCTAGAGTTTACCTTGGTCCAATTTAAAATACATATTCCCTAGATGTATGTAAATAATAATTTTTTTTTTTTTTTTTTTTTTGAGGAAAGGCCTCATTTTCTCAACAGTTTAAATACACTTTAGTAACCATGTAGTAGTTCCTCTGTCTCTGTCCTCCTCCTGCATATAAACTGGGAAGGATATTTTTCTGGCAAGTCAATGCTCAGCAAAATATGGACTTCTTCCCTGGAGTTTTTAGTACAAAGAAGAAGCGCACACAGGAATTTCTAGCTGAGTAGCCATAGATCAATCAGATAGCAGTTCAAGATATCCGCAACTTCAGAGCCAAGGCTGTGTAAAGGGGTTTTGTGTTGCTGGCATAAAAGTTATTTGCTACATTGATCCTTGACAAAGTGATGTTATTTAACCCAGAATTTTCTGGTGAGATAAACTAGTCATTACTGAACTTCAGCTCATGCTCTGCAATGCCCCTTGGAGGGAAGAAGGAAAGAGAGACTAAGTGCTGCAACAAGGGAGGAGAGGTAGAATAGCAGTGCTGCCATACACCTTTGGAGTGCTATGGGCTGAATGTTGCTGTGATTTTAACAACTCCTTATACTGAAGATTTAGGAAAAAGCTGTAAAAAAAGGCACAAACAGGCAAGGGGGCTTTCCATTTCATTCACTACTGGGTCTGAATTTCTTCATAGTCAGTGAAACTGCAGTTCTCTGGGAAATGGGACACTGACATTCCTATAAGAGCAGAAGTCATAAAAGACCTAACAATGTCTTACACTGCATTCAGCTGGGGTAGTTTCTTTAAAAAACAAACAAGCAAACAGAAAACCCCAAACCCTCAGCTGTGAAGGTGAAATGTGGTCTGATGTTTTGGCTTGTTTCCATTCCCCATAGTTGCTAAGCAATGCTGCACTTAGGGACCAGATTTAAGAAAAGGTCTACTTCCCGCATGTAAGCAGGCATCCAACTGGCACAGCATCAGCAGTGTGCTTTCCATTGGGTTACGCAAAAGTATATGGAAATCTCTGTTAGCAATCAGCAGATGGAGACACTGCGTATGGAGAGGAGACTTTCAGTTCTTCAGGCTCAAAGCTATGCTTTCTCTCTGATTCCGGATAAGACACAAGAAGCAGTTTGCATAGAAAATGTTTGCTTTCTCTCTCCAAAAGCATTATATAGCTCTCCTGTGTGATTAAACCCATTCTTATGTGCTGTTAGTAAACAGAGCAATATCCAGTTGAATATGTGTTTGAGGAGCTGTGCCTAGTGTCAAAGTGCAGATGGTGCAAAGAAGATTTGTTTCAAGCCAGGTCTTATCCACTGCAATGTTGTATGTCTTTCTTTGCAAGGAAAACAAGAGGCCTCATTAAAAATCAGCTAAAATCAAATACTGAGAAAACAGTAATGACTACTAACCCTAGCATTCCCATTGAAATGTTCTGTCCGTTAATTACAATTGCAATATAAAGAAAGAGACATTTTTCTGGTTTGGACAAAGCTGTCTCTTGGATGAGCTGCATTGGGTCATCCAGTGGCAATGAGAAACTCAGACTAAGTATGTGCTACTGTAGTACTTATCTTGATCGTTCTGAACTTATTTACACCTCATTGTTTCTGATAAGGAAGAGTTAATAGCTTTTACCAATTCAACTTCCTCTCTTTACTATATAGACTTCTACTATGGGCCCCACAAGTTACATCTTTTTCAGGATTACGACCCCTAGTTCAGTCAGTACTCTCGTGGAAGCTTCTCACTGATTTCTATCATCTTAGTATCTTTTTCCAGGTATGCTAAAGTTCTGAAATAATTCTCAGTAAATCATGAGCTCATAAGAGTATCCTGTTTGATCCCTGTTGAAAAAGGAAAAAGTCAGCCAGAAAGATTCTAAGTTGCCTTTCCATTCAATAGGAAAATAATAAATACACAATAATAAATAAAAATAAAATATTACAATAAAGAAATAAATAAAGCCAGAAATACCTGAATTTTAGCATTGTTTTTAATCTAACTACTATTTAATGAAAAATGCATGACCATTTCTTTCAGCAAGAAATGGGCATCAGGCAGCTTCTCCTAAGTGATCATCCTAACCTGTGGATTTTAGAAGCTTATTTTCTGCTGCTGCTTCTCTCTGGTCCTGTGAATGTAGAACATTTGTTTCTTAAGCAGTGCTGCTTCAGCAAGACTCACAGAGTTACCTACAGCCTGCTGGCTGAGTTTTACAGTCATAAAGTGAAGAACTATGTGAAACCTTTCAGATGGCATTGTAATTGTTTCATATGTTGTGAAAAACTGCTGAATTCTGAGATTTTCACAGTTTTTTGTATCACCCCTTCCTCCAGCTTTGTGTTCAAAGAGTGATTGTCCTTTCAGTTGCTGACTCTCTTTTTCAAAACTTACAATGGTCTCTTCAGACACAAAAAGGGTTAGGAGCTGCTGTTCATGACGGTTCATCTCTGTGGCCAAGAGCTGAGCACCTGCACCTCAAGAGATGTGGAAATTAAGAAGCGGATCTCAGAGATGCCTACTTCTTTGCATACATTTTATACGAAGATAATGAAACAGGCACTTAAATCTTATGTGATGTAATGCTGACCATCTAAAAAGTCTGTGGCCCTTTGTGGATCAAACATTTAGGAGTTTAAATACCTCCCAAAATCTGTTTCTTTGTATCCAGTTTTAAAAACATCTACAAGTTAGTATTTTTTCCCATCATCAATTCAATGATTTATCGCAATATGTTCCTGGGCTGTTGAATCAGGAAATTGCAAAAGGTGATGCCTAAAGGACCTCATAGGATAAAAGAAGAAATTAGAATTGATTATTATGTATGTTCAATTTCTTATTTGGTGTCTTATTGGACCTAACTACTTTATTTCCTGCTCTTCTCAAGAACAAGGTATTAGGAAAAATATTTTTAGAGCTCTGTTTTTAGTAATTAGGTTCTTAAATCAAGCAAGAGTTAGCTATGGCTTCTAAAGACAGATAGGTAGAATCCATTCTATTTAATTTAGAAGTCTAATTAAAACATGGTCTTGCCAATATTTCAAACAATGGATTCTGGCAGGGCAATCTAATTCTGCCCATCATAGCTGTCTAGGTTCTTTCTATAAGGTAAAGAAAAAGGGAGGAACCTCTGAAGTTCAGCTAGATTCATCCAGCTCTCTACATTTAGCACTAACATCTTTGCATTGATTGCACAGAGAATTTAAAAGCCTCCTGAGGCCAATGAAATTCTTCTAAATTAGGCACCAGATTTAGCTAGATTTAGTCATCAACATGTGAGCTAAACTCCTATTATAATCAGTGGAGAACAGGTCAATACAGTCAATGGAATGTAAAGACCACTACAGTTTACCTGTTACTAGAGGTGGGATTCATTTACTTTTAGATGCCTTAGGGCATTTTAAACATTTGCATGGGAATTGCAGATATGAAAGATAACTTAAGGGGGACCTGCATGTTTCTGGTCCAAGGAGGACCCTACACTGCAGCTGGTACTAGACTTTCACATTAGGACAGGTGAATGCAGCTCCAAAAGAAGATTTTCTGACTTGCTTCAGGATATCTAGACTCCAACTCTAGAGTTGTATTGTGTTATAGGTCTTATGTCACGTTTGCCAACTTCATATGAATATCATAGGTACTCTTACTATCACACATAGTCATATTGCTCAAAATCCACCTTGCCTGCCCTTCTTCAGAACATTTACATCTGTTCATGTACAGGTCTCATCTTCTATATATTATTTCTATATATATCATTTTAATGGTTAGACCTCCACATCCTTCATATGGATTATCTAGATTCTCATCCTCCTGAGAGGTAAAGAAGCCATGGACCCAAACAGCCTGAGATGTCAAGTATCAGTAAACCTGGAAAAAACACATGCTGAAAGATCATATACTAGCCAGACAGGCATGCAGGAGCCATGGAGCCAGGAAATTTACATTATTATGCTTGGAGCTGGTACTGTATTTCAGCCACAACTATAGATGTAGAATATTCCTGACATATTGACCTGGAATATAGTCTTTCCTTCGCATTCCAAGAGCTTCTCCTAACTATTAGGCAATGGTCAAGTTATCTCTTTTTTGTGTCCCTCTGACCTTTTAACACCTGTATTTCTGATTACACAAAGACCAAACTTGAACAGAGAGGATAAGTATTATTGCCAGTGATACTCTCTGTTCCCTTAACTTCCAGCCTTTTCCTGAAATATAGATGGTGATGGTTCAAATCTTGATTAGATTAGTAAAATGGGGAAGCTCTCCAGATTCCTCATAATTATCTGGTCAGCACATAATTACGCAAAGAAGGAAAGACATTCACACCTTCAGAGCAGAAAAAGTCAGCAGTAGTCTGTGGGTAGATTCAGGCCAGCCTAAGAATACTATTTTTGTCACAAAAACTTTAGAATAGTCTGTCAAATGTAACCTTAACAAATCAATCTGGGCTTGGGATACCACAACTAAAAATATAAAATAATCAACTCCTGAGGCAGGTCACACAGAAATAGCAAATATAACCTGGTATACCATAAATTGAACAAACTTAATATTAGAAGGGAGGGAAATGAGTTCTGGTTTATAGCTTAACCCTAACTTCAAAGTAAATGAAGTAAATATCTCCTGTGAAGAAAGGCTGACAGAGCTGGGGTTGTTCAGCCTAAAGAAGAGAAGGCTCCGGGGGGACCTCAGTGCAGTTCTTCAGTACTTAAAGGGGGCTTATAAAAAAAGATGGAGAAAAACTTTTTACTCAATCAGATAATGACAGGACAACAAGGAATGGTCTTAAAGTAAAAGAAGGGAGACTTATATCAGAGGTTAGGAGGAAATTCTTCACTCAGAGGGTGATGAAGCACTGGAACAGGTTGCCTGGAGAGGTTGTGGATGCCCCATCCCTGGAGGTGTTCAAGACCAAGTTGGATGAGGCCATGGGCAACCTGATCCAGTGGGTGTACATTAGAGTTCCTGTTTGAATATATCAGCATATTGTTCCAGTTTGGTGTCATCTGCAAACCTGATGAGAATGCACTGCATCATTTCAAGTTGTGTCAGGGGAAGGTTTAGGTTGGTTATTCAGAAAAAATTATTCTCTGAAAGGGTTGTGAGTCATTGAAACAGGCTGGCCAGGGAGGTAACTGAGTCATCGTCCCTGGAGGTCTGCAAAAGATATGTAGGTGTGGTGCTTAGAGACATGGTTTAGTGGTAGACTTGGTAGTGCTAGAGTAGTGGTTGGTCATGATCTTAGAGATCTTTTCCAACCTAAATTATTCTATGATTCTATGATTGCATCTTTGATAAAGATGTTAAACTGGACAGGTCTCAGGAGACATCTCTGTAGTACTACACTTATTACCTGCCTCCAAAACCACTAATCACAACCCTCCAAGACCAACCATCCAGTCAGCTTTGGGGCCCCCATTGCAAGAGAGATATGGACCTATTAAAGCAGGTACAGAAAAGGGTCACAAAAATGATCAGAAGGCTGGAGCACCTCTACTATGGAGAGAGGCTGGGATAATTGTGGTTGTTTAGCCTAGAGAAGAGAAGGTTCCAGGCAGAACTTGTTGCAGCCTTCCGATACATACAGAGGACTAACAACAAAGATGGGGAGATATTCTTTATCGGGGTATGCAGTCATAGGACTAGGGGTGGATATCCCCTCCCTGGAAGTGTTAAAGGCCACATTGGATGGGGCTTTGAGCAACCTGGTCTAGTGGGAGCTTCTCCTGAACATGGCAGGAGGGTTGGAACTGGATGATCTTTAAGGTCCCTTCCAACCCAATCCATTCTGTGATTCTATGACTTTTTTTTTACTCATCTGGTTGTCCATCCATCCCACTCAAATCCTAACTTGAATATAATCATTCCAACTAAAACAAGAACTACATAGGCCCTGCAGATGTCACACCTTCAAATCATTTCAGTTCTGCACAGATGGATCTCCTTGCTAATATTTGAAATTTAACAGTTTACATCTGTACGGGGTCTGGCTGGGATGTTGACTTTCCCTGCAGCAGCCCATACAGTGCCACGCTCTGCACTTGTAGCTAGAACAGCAGTGGTATCACACCAGTGTTGTGTCTGCTGCTGAGCAGTGCTGGCACAGCATCAGGACTCTCTCTAACCCTCCTAGGGGGTGGGCAAAAAAGTGAGAAAGAAACATCACCAGGGCAGCTGACCTAAAACAACCAAAGGGATATTCCATACCATATGATGCCACACTCAGCAATAAAAGGTGGAAAAAGGAAGAAGAGGGGAGGGGTGGGCTCTCATTGCAAAAACATCTGTCCTCCTCCTGAACACCGGCTACGTGCATTGAGGCCCTGCTTCAAGGACATGGTCAAGCATTGCTCATTTGTGGGAAGTAGAGAGTAATTTCTTTCCTCTGCACTTCCACGTAGCCTTTACTTGTTTTGTTTTGTTTTTCCCTTCCCCCCTCCCTTTTCCCCTTTCCGTTTTTTCCCTTTAGTTAAATTGTTTAATTAATAATAATCTTTTCTTAATAATTATTTTTTCCCCTTTAATTAAATTATCCTTATCTCAACCCATGAGTTGTTCTTTCCTTTACTTCTTCCCCTCCTCATCTAAGGAGGGGGAATGAGAGAGCAGTTGTGGTGTTCAGCTGCCTGGCATGGCAAAACCACCACAACATCTCACAAACTGCTTGATGACCTTTTCCACAGAATAAGCAAAAATATTGAGAAAGGGAGATTATTTGAGGAAACCTGTCTGAATGCATTTTGGGTAATTAAGCAGTTGTTGCCATACCAACTGAAGAAGTATCAGGAAATGTTTGTCAACTTGTGTCCACATTTGATTTTATCACACAGACCAAGACAACAGAACATATTTACCTTTCCTTAATGACTGTGTTTTGACCACTTGTGACCTATGCTGTGACTTACATATTGATTTTAGTCTTTAATAGGGTAAATATTGATACAGTTACAACTTTTATCAAACTTCCAGGTTGCCTTTCTATGCAAGATTTATGACCTGTAGCTAGATTACTGTTTTTAGGATTCATTAAATTGTTGACTTAAAAGGTTTCTTTTTTACAGTGAAAGTGGATAATTAAAGTATTTTGAATTATTCCAAAATATCTCATTTTAAAAATGCTAACTAGTTAGTAAAAGTTGACAGTAAGAAACTGTATGAATGATATTTCAGGATACTGGTAGTTTTACTCTCAAATATAAATGATGAACACTTTGAAACATTATGTTAATATATTAACTCTAATAACTGACTGTTAGATTACCTAAAATGGAGGTAATGTCTCATTCATTCATTTTATTTGTGTTTTTTTTTTCTTTGTTTCCAAGGGGGTGGGCAAGCACAACTGCTATTGTCACCCCACTCAGAGGTGTCATTGGCTTTGCAGCAAGACTCCTACCCTGAGCCTGCTGCACCCGCTCACTGCCTGCTGACAGCATTTGAGAGGAACCAGTTGGACTGCAGTGGGAATTATGAATGCTGAGCGGAGAAAGTTTTTTCTTGAGACTTCAAGAGCCTGTCCTGGGTTAGAGCAAGAGCCCACTTCAGCACACTCTGTGTGTGTCATGGTATCACCGCTCACGCCAAACAAATGTAGGTCTTAGGCGTACAGACATACCAACTACTTGGCCATTCTTTCCTTTGTCTGATAGCAGAAGAAACTGAAAAGTGCTTCTTTAATTTCATATCAGGATTCCAGGCCAGAGAAGGTGAGGGAAGGCCAACACAAAAGCAGATGGGATGGCCTAGCAAAAACATAACTGTCCATTCCCAGGAGGTTCCTTGTTCATTTTGCCGGAAACTGATTCTTACTCACAGCTCTTGAAGAGCTGTAGGCTGCTGCCATCCTATACTCAATTTCCAGCTGGAATATAGCTTAAACCAAAGGTGAGTTCAGGAGGAATCTGTTGGTGTGTCCTTCTCTCACCAGCAGCTCTAAATTCCTGTCTTCAGTGCAGGGACGTTCCTAATGTCATCTCCTTCTACCTCTGCAGGCCTGTTGAGAAGTCAGGTAATCAGCTACACTGTGTAATTCCCTTTGATCAGAGAACAGAAAAACTCAACCCTAACACACTGTCATTGTACATCCTCGTTCTTCTGAACCTGAAAGAGAAATGACCGAATACCATTCATGTACTCCAGCATGTAGGTCATGTTAGTGGCAGTTCTTCTACTAAAGCATGACAGAAATGAAATCTTTACTTCTCAGTCCTTCTCTCAGCCCTAAGAGTGAAGAAGGGTGCATGTTACCCTCTGC
Source organism: Stictonetta naevosa (assembly GCA_011074415.1). NCBI lineage: Eukaryota > Metazoa > Chordata > Aves > Anseriformes > Anatidae > Stictonetta > Stictonetta naevosa. The sequence goes on along the minus strand of CM021699.1, from coordinate 87,575,901 downwards.
CTGGGACCATTGCTTCTCTGTGATATATAGATTGATTGGTCCACCTCTGCCATTGACCTTCCTGCCAGACCTTGACAGTGGTACTGATTATCCAACGACAAGAATGATGAGAAAACAAAGAGAACTGTCTCAGCCATTTAAGGAAAAAAAAGGAGTTTAACAGCCCAGCCTTCTTTCTGAAGAATTAAGAAGGATGAAATCACTAAGGGCTTTGTTGTAGACTCTTATTTCCTGTACTGCTGCCAGAAGAAAAGTACTGAGAAGATTGAGGGGATTGTGAGAGAAAACATGGGGTCTCAAATAGATTGAAAAGAGATAGGGGGACTTAAGTAAGGCTGTTGAAATTGCTTTTTTGTCTCAAGAACCTGTCCAAAAACCCTCTCACCATTCAAGTCACCAAAGGAATTTTACGTTGATCAGAAACCGAATGATTACAGTTCATTGATTTCCTAACTCAAGCAGTGTCTATTGTAAAGTTTACCTCTGTTTCAAAGTGATGAATCATCTCAGCAGTTGTTTTTTGTGTCCCAAACGTCTATCTGTCCTCTCTGTGAACTGAGAAGCAGCAGTATGCTAGTTAGTGCCACTTCAAGGCTAGTAAAATCAGTTCACAGTTCTCTCCAGGATGTGAACGTTTTATGAAACACCAGCCATCAACCTTGACTGTCAACCTCCTCCAGCCTGTGACATCTATTTGTCAAGATGGAAGGCTTTTTGACTTCATACTACCCAGCTACACCATCAGAAATCAGACGTCATGAAAATTGAATTAACCCAGATGAGAAAAAGGTAATGCAGTGAGTTATTCTTGACAGGGAGTACAAAAACTTCAGATTTATTACAGCCGTGTTGTGATCTGTGTCACATTAGATAGATGTAAACCAGAAAAATGCATCCCCTGCCACCTAAGGAGTTCTGGACAGGAAAAAGTGTTGGTAGAGGATTTATTTTGGTGACAGCTGGAGGGGCCTGGAAGGCTGTCAGGTCTAATATAGTCAGGTTCAGGATTAATTCCCACATGCAAGATGCAGGTATAGGCATGCAAAAATTGGAACCCACTCAATCAGGGAGCAGCAGCATCTGCTCTGGTCAGCAGGAGATATGACTATGACATTTGCTCTCTGAAACACACATTAGGAGAGTAGTCTTGGAGACAAGCATAACTTGGCAGTTTCAGGTCCTGAGTACTGGAAAATCCTTCTCCCTTTCATGTGAACAATACAGATAAACCCCCAAAGTAAAAATAAAAATATAAAATAATAATAATAAAAAAACTACTTCAAGAGCAAGTAAATGACCTTACTTGAAGAGATAAGCAACTTAGGCCATGTTCTTAGTTATACTAGCATACATCTGGAATAAATCCATGGGCCTCATCGGAACTATTTCTCTTTCATATCAGTGTAAGCAAAACAAAACAAGTTTATTTTTTCCCTATGCTAACGTAAACATAGATTTAGAAATATGATGGAGACATCAAAAGACTAAATTTATTCTATCTTTATATATATGCAGTTCTCTTGTATGAGTCAGGGAAACATATACTTGTTTTCTTTTCCTCTTTTACAGAAGAGGAAGATTCTAGTAAGGACAGGTCATTGTCAGCAGACAGAAGCTGAAATCCTATTATCACTATTGATGTCTTAAATACTTTATATGAGAACATTTCTTATATGAAACTTTCCAAAATATTTGAAATTTCAGTTTTGTTTGGAACTTGACTATAAGCTGCCCCTCTCAGGCAAGATCAAAGTAGAATTTGTGTTACCTGCAGTTAGGGCTTTAGCAATTCCTTACATTTATTAAGAAGAGTAGGTTGTTTTTAACAAGAAGTCATAAAGTTTTTATAATTGCAGTGTTTCCTAGATACCTTATGTCACAGATACACATCTAATCTTTTATTATATGTATTCAGTTTGCCTTTAAAACCAAAAGATGAAAAAATAACACCTCTTACATAGCAAAGCCGTTACTCAGAGTGTTGAGCGTTAGTCTTCTCACAGCTCATGAACCTCTAATGTGTATGCATGAGATTATGTGGAGAGGTTTATCCTGAATACAACCACTCAGGCTTCTACTGGTTGTTTTCAAGAACTTGAGCACAGAGAGAAGAGAAAACAGTTTTTCACCAGAGCTTCTGCAGATTTGAGATATCTTTATCCAAATCAGAGTTTCTCCTTGAGTGTGTGTACCATCTGGAATCTGAATGGAAGAAATAATGGGTTCCTCCAGTGTCACCCAAGGGCACCAAAACAGAACTTAAGCCCACATGCCTCCTGCTGCAAATATGACGATGTTCTGAGGAAGGGAAAGTTTCATTAGTATCTTGTTTCTTCCTTCATACCAATCTTTGCAGATTAGTTCTCCAGGGCAAGTCTGACCAGCTTGAAACTATGTAAACCTAGCAGGTTGGTACAAGTATGAGGACATGAGAAAAAGTACAATATGTTTATGAAATGCAGCAATCCGGCAATCCCCATTTAGGCTGTGAAACGATTCTCTGCCTCTGGCTTCCATAACTCTTAGAGAGTGCTCAAGAATTAAAGAATTATAGTAAATTTGAAAATTAAAAAAAAAAAAAAAAAAAAAAGGAAAATAAATTAACATTCACTGTTGCTGGAGGCTTGACTCTGACCTTTTTATGTGTGTGTGTCTTTGCAGGAACACATTAGGAAAGAAACTAAAACGTTTTTTTTAGCCCTTCCATACCTATCAGCAATTTCATTAGTTTTGTGTGGAAAGCTGTTCCATACTCTTTGTAAGCTCATGAATGAAGAACAGATGAATTTATTATATAGGTAGGGTTTTCAATGACTGAGAAACAAATACCTTTCTTTTGTAAAATCAAACTTCAAGTGTATCTACAGCAAGTAAGTGTCTTTTGAAAGCAATTCGTTATTTCATGATCAATAGAAAAAAAGAAGAAATGCATCTTTATAAGGGAAAAAATTTGTTTCAAAAGCAACTCCAGAAAGACAGATTCTGGAACACACTCACTGGGGCTCTTCATCACAATCAAGGTACAAAAAGGAGCATCAGGCATCCCACAAACAGCTACTGATAGAGTGCTGTGAGCAAACAGTGAACACCACATTAGACAGGAATCCTCCCTGTTGCTATGCAAGACACTGCTGCAGAAATTCTTTTGCATTTTTTGACCAACCAACAAATAACCAGTGTGCTTTTAGCAATAAACACTTCAGGCTCAGCCTCTAAAAATATTTTTTGCATTCCTTCAGTAAAATGCACTTAAAGATATGCAAACTAAAACATTTATCTTCAGTGTTATCCTACTCATTAAAAGACATTTTTGTTTTGCCTTTTTTGGCTGAGGTCTTCTTTGTGTATTTTTTTTCTTTTTTTCTTTTTCAATAAAAATGGACCTAGGTGAAATTGAAGACCTCAAGAAATCTGAATCATATAATGAAAAGCAATTTACCATTCTGCTTGAAGAGAAAGGTTTTCAATCAGTGTGTCCTTCGTGCAGTGACTTATGGATTAGAAGTGCAGAGGTACTAAAAAAAAAAAAAGACACAAAAAATGCAACTAAGTGAAGAAGAATATAATAACAAGTAGGCTGAGAATGGCACATACAGACAAGAAAATAAATGACTGGTTCTGCCAGGGAAACTTAACAGAAAACAAAACGTGCACAGTCCCGGGCCACTACATATTCTGGAAAAAAAAAAAAAAAAAAAGATAAAAAAAAGATAAAATATAAAAGTTATGGTAGGTGATGTACATGACAGAGCAGAATGCAGATGCAAAAGTATTGAAGAGGTGTGATAGGTGAAGTAAAGATGCAGCCAGTCTACTAAGGACTACAGTATTGCTGATAATGAAGGCTTGACTCTGTTGGTTGTTGTTGCAACTTATGCCTAAAATGTCCATAACATATTTATTGACATCTTAAAACTATTTAAAAAAAAAAAAAAAAAGTGAGGCTCCATGAAAACCAAGTATTCATATACAATATTTCATAAAAATAAATATATAAAAATATTTTGCTGTGTAAAGTTTTGATATATATCATGAAAAATCTTATAAAAATACATGCTTGCAAATTAGGAAAGATGAACTAATGTTTGAGGAAGTATGCAGAGAAGGATCCACAGCCTGTAACCCAAAGTCTCAGGAGTACAGACAAATTCTCTGTTCATTCACCATTCGATTATTATAAATGTATACACCGCCTGAGGCCTGAGCACACATAGAAATGTTCTTCCTACTGTTAATGCCACACTAGAGACTTACCTTAGCTAAGCTAATGTAAAAAAGATGACTGCACTGACAGTAAGAACAGCATCCTATAAGCCTGCAGTTACACTGTGAGCTCATCCTATGTTCAGCTGTGTTATGCATAAAGACCTAGAAAAGTTCAAATGGGCAGAGGAAGTCTATGGTTCATAAAATCACTGTAATCTTGTCTGCTCACTCTTGGTAACTGGGTACACTGTTTAGAAATTCAATTAGTGTCAAGTAACCATGCTCTTTTCAATGTCTAGCTTTCACCTCAGGTGAAATTCACCTGCAGTAGTGGCCTGCCCCCACCATTGAATAAAGCAGCTCACATTCTCGTGAGGTGTTGCAGAAATGACACTATTTTACAAGTAAGGAGGCTGGAAGCTAGTCAGTGATTGAAGCTTAAATTGAGACCTTGTAAATACATGTAAAGCCAGTTCCTGCAACCTCTCATACCAAAAGAGGTCTTATTTGCTGAGGACTGCTCTTGACCTACTTCCAAAACACACAGTAATAGGAATATGTTGTCGTTAGTCCATACAAACACCGGCTCAGCCCAAAACTTTTCAGAAGAAAGTCTGAAGTAGTCATGGGGCAGAAATAAATTCATAACATGAAGATAAGAAAATCAATACCAACCTTGAAGCATATTTCGACCATCCTCTGGACCTTAGACCTGTGAATAATCAGTCTGGAGTTCACACATTAATCATGGGTATAGTTATGTCTATTGCCAGACAGTTATTGTCACATAGTGTCCTTTTTGAACTGGGGGATAACCGAAACCAGGCACCTGAGATTTAGTACAATACAAAACAATACATTAATTAGTTTATTTCAGCAAAACAACTTCCTAAACTCCCTTAGAGCTACTAGTCATGAAACGCAAATTCTTGTTGGGATGAGTTATTTTGGCTGACCTACAGTACTTCCAATTACCAAGGGGTTTAAAAGGCTTAGCCTGATGATTACCTATCTGAAAGACATCATGCACTCTATTCTTTCTAGATGCAGACCTGAAAAAAAAAAAAAAAAAAAAAAAAAAAGACATTTTCAGCAGGCTTAAAGCAAAACAATCCTGCTTACAAAATCTGCTGGTGTGTTTAATATCACTCACTGTGAGGAACATGATTTCTGACAGTAATGATTATTAGAATCTCTGAGTGCTTTGGGAACACAAGTCAGGGTAACAGGATGATATTCTTGATTACAGTTTCTTAAAAAATGTGACTGTAGTGACTGCTGAACAATGCACATGAAAGAAATAATCTACATGAAATTAAGGAAAATACACCTTAACCTTTGGTGTAATAACTCTTTATGTACATACTGCAGAGGAAAAGCATAATTTCAAATTAACTTTATTTTCAACAATTTTTCCCAGTGCTGCCACAGAAAGAAGGCTGACTTATTGAGTACAGATTCACTACGCAATTGTTTTCAAATCTGTTTCCCATGTGCTTGCTTTTCCTCTTCTGGATTTTAGTATCAAAAACATGTAAAAATGTGTTTTGAAAACCTTTGGAAATGTAAGATGAGAGGAAGAGTATTCACAAAGACACACTTTAACCTCTTCAAACTCATCTCCCTATTTCCACTACAAACATAAAATGAGAATTAGATTCCTTAAGAGGCAATTCAAAACATTTATAACAAAAGATAAGTCATAGTACAGAATGATTTCCTGCAGTAAGCATGACAAAAAAAAACTTCTAGAAACCTGTATCCGAGTCCTTGACTAGTCCCAGATACCTAATACCTTGAGAATTGCAGTTCCTTATATATAAAGTACATTCTACATTATTTAAGGAGACAAGAGAATCCATAGATATGCATTTCTATTTCTATTTTCTCCCTGAAGTCATTATCCTTCAGCAAAAAAAAAATCCATTTTTCCTAAATCAGGGATTTTTTACAGAACAGCAGTGTTCTTGATAAAAACAAACACAATTTGAAGAATGTTTTAAATTTTTTACTTTCTACATTATAGGAGTCTGAAAGATTAGCAATGAACAGAAGCATTTCTTTATGAGGGAAAACCAGGTTTGTTCATAAAAAATTGTATTTGTACACCTCCAACAAATTATACTCTGACTATTGCCATTTACTTATGACTGCTGGAAAAAATATTCAAAGTATAGGAAGTTCAATGGATGTAAAATAAGATTCACACTAATCCATCTAACAGCACAATATTAGATTTCTTTGGGCAAAGTGGATATCTTCTATAACAACCCTTTACAAGCCAGAAATGATACACAGCTTCACTGCCGATCGTATATGCATCTATCATATGATCTTCGCTATATAAAAGAAAGCTATTTGACCTCTTAATGAAGGTACTAGATTTTTTCCTCAATATTTTTTGCTCATCAGCACCCAGAAGTTTTTCTGGAAACTCCCAAAATCTCTCCAGTACTTTTCTATTCTTTAATCAAGTTTGTCATATGCTAATACTGCCAATGAGCAATTTAACTTCATTTTTTTTTTTTTTTAATGAAAGCAGTTATGAGCCTTACAAGCACTAAATAGTTAAATAGTTTTCCAATTTCGAACAGAATTGAAACATCCAGTAAATAGGACTGGTTTTGATTCTTTTTTGCATCCTCCTCATCAAGATGTGAAGTCACTAAGTAATGACTTCACCAAAATAATAAAGGTGATCAATTTTGTCTTCTAATTACTTTTCTAAATTTTAAGGTAGCCACTTTTCTACAGACTTCTTGAACTATTTGGTGAAAATGAGAAGCGTAAATTGATCCCTTGATTCCAAGGACAGCACCTTCGCAAAAGAAGAGATTTATTGTTTAGTTATGTTTAGTTGGGAACACAGAAGTGCATACCCTGATTAGTAGACCCTGAACTGGTAGAGTTCTGAAGAAATACTGCCTTCAGTTGCAAACCCTTCCATGTCAGATAGCGTGAATGACCTTTGAAAATGTTATCTTTCCACCTAATCTTAAATCTATTGAAATAACTTCAGTGTGTTTGCTGCAGAATGAGAATGCAGTTCTTTTATGCATCCTAGACCTTTTCACGATTTCTAGGAAGATTTGCAGAGATAACATAATGGAACAAATACTATGCTAAACTGTTCTTTAAATCCACACAGCAAAAGAGACCAGTACCTTAATTTACTTTTTAAAATAGCAATTAAATGAGCTCAGGCAGTACAGGTGTTCAGACGGTATGACTATAATGTCTGTAGCTGTAGATTCAAGTAAATATGAATAGATACATATTGTCATAATGCAGTTTAATTTGCAGCTACTTTCTGTACTACAATGTCACAGCAAGATTATTTAAATACAAAATGGTTTAGTTCCAGCATGTATTTTCTCATCAAATTAAAATAACTACTGAGAAATGGATAAATATCTTGTCCACTTTACTACAGCTCAAGTCAATTGCCAGCTATTATCCTGATAGTCACTTTTATTTCAGGAAATTTTACGTAAACTAGCACGCATTTCAACTGTTTCTTGTTGAAGAAGGTGTAGTACCTCCTACCATTCGAAGTTTGCGAAAACAGCTATGTGTACCTATTAACATTAGGCAACAATGCCTGGCAGTTACGTCACACTTAAATGACTGTCTGGAGGAGTTAATCGTCTAAGACAATGTTCACTGCTCAGACAGTCATTAAGTATAAGACTCTACCTGACCTGGAGGTCATTCCTGCTTATGTTAATTACTGTGATGACGAATAAAGCATGTGACATTCCACCACATCACCCTAAAGCCATTTCTGCATCAAAATCTCCCTCAGTTCCCGGATCTATGGTGACATTTGGCAGTCAAGAACAGCATGCATAAATACATTTGTTTTATTGAAGATAAAACACTAAATGTTTGAACTGACCAGAACCACCACCAACTAGTTGGCAGACTCAGTCAGTAATTTTGTCATAACCCTAAATATCCCTGCCCACATAGTCACTTATTATTAACTATAGACATCCCACACACATTGTTCAAGAAATATTGCATGTACCTATGCCTCTGTACTTCACCAGCCTAAACGCAGTTTTTCAACCAGATATAAATCTGCTGTGAGCTACATCAAATAGATTAGGTGAAATGGCTCAGTACTTACTTGAAATTGTGTAAACCAGGAATAACTTGAATTACTATTGTTTACAGTCATATTTAGGAATATCCACTGTACCTACTGCCACTAAATCTGCAATCATTGCATCTATCTGCTCTAAAAAGATCTGAGTCTTCATAGGCAGTACATGCAAAGTATGGCAATAAAACAAGGCCAGCACTTTTAAGTGGCTTTAAAAATGTTAACCTAAACAGACATGCTAAATATTAAACATAAGGTGAGTTTTGAAATCCATGTGACTTCTGTACACTTAGCAGTTCACACTGCCATTCCAGTGCCAGTGGAGTTATACCATTAAAAAACATTTCATGAAAGACTACTGCTGTGGTCAGGAGATTATTCACTGCTTAAACTCTTTCTAACCAGCTTTTATTCAATAGGTCTGCATTATATTCTGAATTGTTTATGGTATTGCTCCTCAGACAAGCTGAAAGCCTGTGACTTCCTCATGTCCTTCATCACTTGTAGGAACCAGCAGTTTGCTTATTACCACCAGCTGAAGTCAGAGGGTCTACTCCAGTGTGCAGCTGCTCCCCAGTGTAAAGAAGGGTTCACCACCTGGTACTAACTGGCAGAAAATCTGAGCCTTTTGCTACAACACAATTCTGTTTTACAGTGCAGTTTATTGCTGTACTACTACATAAAACAAAAATAAGGTCTGCTTTTCTTCTGATTAGTTAATTTATTATTATCATTATTATTATCATCATCTTTGGATTATGGTACAACAGCTACTATAAGGAAAGTGTAAAGATAACCATTACCAATAAATAAATTTTGATAGTTTTCTTTTACCCATTTATTTCCAAGAGCAGAGGTGTCAATGCAAACAAGGTCTTTTTATTGGGTATAATAGATCAAGTGGACATTTTCTGCAAGAAAATATATGGAAGAATGTAAACACCTCTCCAAAGTATCATTAATAAAACTATGAATATTCTTTCAATATCACTTTTTTATAGTAGATTTCTGCACTGCTTGCTGCATGTACCCTAATATAAAATTTGTACTGTGGAGTTTCTCTGTTCTAGATGTGTTGTATTATAAATGATTATACACACCTCCTGTGCTTTGGTAACAGTGTGAGCTGCTTTCCTGAGGTATTTACCGTAGACATACAAAAAAAGTGCTGTGTGACTTAAAGGCTTGCTTTTTTATGGCCATGGGGACTTTTATAGGAACATGACAAAATATTTTATTGGTGTGCTTTTGATCATTTAGTAATACAACAGTGGCTTGCACTGACTTGCTGCATAGCTCAAGCAAATTACTAAGGTTTTAAAAGATGCAAAAGAGAATAATATTTGATACAAAATTTCCAAAGGAATTCTCTCTGTGTATTTGTAGCAATACCATCTCATATTTTCTGCTGGTCAGAAGGCCTAACTTGGTCATTAATAATATATTTTCTCCACTTTCATTAAAAAAAAAATTAAAAAAAAATGCCTTATAGCCAGTCCATTTTTTCTTGTTTTGCCCAAAAGCAAAAAATAGTTTTAACTAGACTGGAGGTCTTCAGCTGTTTGGAAACTTCTAGACCTGTCATTCTTAGACAAAGTGGAACAATGAATCTAAGCAAAACTGCTACCTTGACTATTCCAGTTTAAAATATGAATGAAAATGACAATGTGCATATAGATGTTAAATAAAGGAGAAAAGAGGATCCACTTCAGAAATATACACTCCTGAATCTAGATGACTGACTACACCTTAAATTATTTGTTTGCTGATATAAAAAAGTTCAGCTGTCAGATAAAGTGTAGCTTCTGTACACAGAGTTTTTTTTTAAAGGTAGAAAACTTAGGTATTCTAGTATAAAACTCTAGCAGGTAAACCCAAGTGTAAAAATAGAGCCTGTTTCAGGCACAGAAAGAAGTCATTAGGTAGAGTAGGTGAAAATAAAAAGACAGAACAAGGTATCTAAAACTGCATGTTGGCTTCAGGGACTTGAAAGAATGTTGGGTCTGATAGCATCAGAAGTCACAAAAAATGCCTAGAGGATGACAATAAAAGAGTCAGAGTCAGGCAAGGAAAGATTATCCCTTACAAATTACTGGGGAGCAGGAGGAGAAACAGAGCTTGGTTAGAAAACACAGAGTAAGGTGGAGCAAGAATTATGTGCTTAGATTACATTTCTAACTCAGGACCAACCCTTACCTATGTGGTTTAAATCCTTTAGTTAAGCTTAACCATAGGAATTATTTTCAAACACAGTTTATCTGAGTATGGAAGACATTTAATTTTCTCACACATTCTCCAGAATTTTTAGAATTTGAAATAAAATCCTTTTTGTCTCATCTATACATTCCTAAATTTATCAGGTGAGATGAATCCAAGAATTAACACATTCCAAATGTCTCACATTGATTCAGTCAACAAAGACATTTCATACTGCCAAAACCAAGGCCAATGCGTGTACCCCACTCAATGTTATTTGACATTAAAAAATAAAATGCAGTAAAAAATAATTCATTTTTACCAGCATGTCTGAGAAAGTAATAGATCATTATAGTTAACTCATTCTTTCACATTGCCTTTACTCTTCCACTAGCCCTCTTTTCCTTGTTGCAGAGTTGTTTCCCTTTACTAGACTCCTACTTACTCCTTCTTACCGTAACTGCTTGTGTCATTATTACATATTAAGTGCCTCCTTATTTTTTCTACATTTCATGTCTAACATATCCCATCTCTCAGCTCTTAATAAGGTTCGTGGTAAGGTCAGGGAGAGCACAGCTCTCTGATGAGTCAGAAGGGTATGGCAGATGGTGCACTGATGTGTTAATTAACTGGCCACTTTTTCTAAGATCTTCCCATTGCTGACCTCCTGCTGTTAAGAGCTGAGAAATAATGGAAAGGTAACCCTTTCCATGGGACAGAAGCTTGTTCAGGAGATCAAAGCTTCATTCCATCTACTGCGCACTAAGTGCCCTCTCAACCGTCAACAGCAAAAGGGATGAAAGTGACCACCGTCACTGCATGTCACCTACATTACAAAACGATGCAGACTGCTGCAAAAATCGGATTTCCTTGCAAATTTTATAGGATAGAAGTGGGGTAACGCTGAAGGAGGAGTCTTGTCAAGCTGATATTGCCAACAAAAAAAAAAAAAAAAAAAAAAAAAACAGGGAGAAAGCGTAATAATGTAATAGCTGGAAGGAAAGAGACAAAACAAAGGTCTTCTACCAAGTAGCCAGCCCCACTGTTTCCCATCTCTTCCCAGGGTACAGGGAAGAACTGCCCCAGGTGAACTCCCTCACACACAGTTCTTTCCTATCTACCACAGTTTTAACATGTTTACTTTTACAGAGAGAGCAATTATCCAGGGATAGCCTCAGTTTCCTCCCCTCCAAACAGAAGTCCCTTTTACCTACAGCTAGCAGCTCTTTACACCAGCCAACAAGGAAACTTAGAGGCCATTTCATCTTCAACTAATTGTGTCCTCACTAAAACCTTGCACTGTCACATGGGAGTCCTGTGTTGGGTGCCTTCTCATCAGATTGTGCTAAACATCTTTGATGAAAAACTGTTACTCTTGCTTCTCATACCATTCTCAAATCCCATTTTTCCCCAACAGGGGGGAAGCCCACTCACTCCTTTTCCAATACCATGATGCCTGCAGAAATCCACAGTACCCTCTGGTACCCCGACAATCCTACTTGCCCTTTTGACCAATGTCATCATTTTACTATTTTGTGTACTCACATTGTGTTTATACCCATCTGCTTTTCCCTTATTTTTATGCTTAACGCTGGCTGGGCCAGGGATTATCGTTTTGTTCTGTATTTGTACAGAGCCTGGAGTACAGGTAGGGTATCTGGTTTATGAATACAGCTCCCATATGCAATGGCAATATAAATAAATAAAACAATGTTGATCATGAAGATAAGCTTAATAATTTACCTAGGAAAAAAATAATCCAAAGACTTTCCAGTACCTCTTCATTATTTCTGATTTTCTAGGAGTATTTATAGGAAAAAAAACATTTGAACAGCTAACAGCCTGTGTGTAAATCAACAAATATTCAAGTTTATATAAGTCTTTCAAACACAGTAGAGCAAATCTATGGTGGATTCATTAATGACAGTTCTTGGCAGGCCATCAGTCATTGTATATCCCTCAAAACAAACCTTTTTATGCATCCTTGCTTCACACACCATCCCCTGAGCTTGAATACATTTTAATCCACATCCTTCTATTTCTTGTTTCATAACCAGTTAAATGGGAGCTAATGCTACATGCTTTGTTCTATGATCATAAAGTCATAGAATCAAAATATTTTAGGTTGGAAAAGACACTTAAGATGATCAAGTCCAACCATCCACTTAACACTACCAAATCCACCACTAAACCACATGTCTAAGCACCACAACTACACGTCTTAAATATTTCCAGGGATCGTGACTCAACTACCTCTCTGGGCAGCCTGATCCAATGCCTAACCACCCTTTCCGTGAATACATTCTTCCTGATATATAATCTAAACCTCCCGTGGCACAACTTGAAGCCATTTCCTTGCATACTATCAGTTGTCACCTGAGATAAGAGACCAACATCCTCCTCACTGCAGCCTCCTTTCAGGTAGAGTGATTAAGTCTCCCCTCAGCCTCCTGTTCTCCAGACAAAACAGCGCCAGCATCCTCAGCCACTCCTCACACGTCTTGTCTTCCAGTCCCTTCACCAGCTTCATTGTTCTTCTCTGAAATATTCCAGCAACTCAATATTCTTCTGGTAGTGAGAGGCATAAAACTGAACACAATATTAAAGGTGTGGTATCACCAGTACCAACAAAGCCTGTCTGGGAGTAAGCAAGGGAGAAGGTCAAGATTATACTAAATACTTAAAGAAGCTGTTAGGCACCCATGTGTTTATGAAAATATCTTTAATCTTCTCTCTATCCTTTTTGGCCCCTAAATTCCTTGGGAAATATGACTAATTACTATCTTGTTTGGTTTGTGGCAAATTAGTTTCTGTTTGCATTTGGATTTTTTTTTAAGATATTAATGTACAGAAGAGTATCATAGAGCACGTACATCCAATGCTGAAAAATTGGAGAGGGTACGGTATAGGACCGCTGGGATGGTCAAGGGCTGAGAGCACAAAGCCCACAGGAAGAGGTGGAAATAATTAGACTGGTTTAATTTGACAGAAAAGAAGCTAAGGGACAAGAGAGTTACCTGTCTATCACTCCTTGAAAACAAACAAACAAACAAACAAAAAACAAAACAAACACACACACACACACACAAAAAAAAAAAAAAAAAAATGGAAATAGCAAGGGATATAAAAAATGTCAACAGCTATAAGTTATGGTTTAGGAAGTTCAAATTAGACACTAAAAATATCACCAGAAGGGCACTGCAGTACTGTCTCAGGTTGCCTGGAGAGGTCATGGAGTATGTGTTAGCAGCTTTTCAGGTCTTGCCTGGACAAAAACATGGATGACCTTCTATTGTACTGGCAACAGTTCTGTGTCAGGCAGCGGGGTTGGACTCAAGACCTTCAGTGGTCTCTTCCAGACAATATTTTTATGGTTCTGTGATTTTATAATGCATTTTTTGAAAGCACCGAGACTCCCACTGAACATTAGAAATGGCAATGTTTTTAAAAAGCATCCCTTTTTACCTTAGCTGATCATCTGTAAAATGAACACCATACCTCCCTACATCCCAAAGGGACTATGTGGATGAATCAATTAATTAATTATGTGAAGCTGCCATCTACTACATGAATGCCAGAGTTTAAATAAATAAATGAACAAACGAACAAATAAATATGTGAAATAAATACGTGACAAAACCCTCTGCTAGTCTAAACTGCTATAGCTCTAGTGACTGAAACAATATTATACTAATTTACTCCAGCTGAGCTACCAGCCCATGTTATTTATCCATCCATATGAGCAATTGTTAAGTTTAATGCTGCTCAGTATGAATTATTAAAGTGAAGAATTTTTGCACTCTAAGTATCGGCTCTCTAAAAAGCGACATTTACCTCAATTTAGTATCACCACTGGGGAAACTTTAGAGAGTTGTGAAGGACTCCAGAAAAAAAAATGCATTTAAAGGACTATGCTTACTAAAGACTAGTTATAGTAACATAGTGCTGAGGACTAAAAATATCTGAAAATTCTAACCAGCTATATTCCTTCAAAAGCCTTTACATTTTGGAACTGCTACCTCTTATGCAAATATGAAGGACAAATAAAGGACCCTTAAAATACTTAATTGGCTTCTGTGTTTGCCTGAAAAAAACAATGCAAAGCCCACACAGTCAAGCAAAGCACCATAAATTTAAAGAGTTTTCAGACACACCTCCCAGGAGATGGAAGAAAGGTTCGTGAAAAGGCCGAGTGCAGTCATCACAGAGGCAGAATGAGTGCCTGAGGAGAAGACCATCATTCACAGGGAATGGAAAGGTGCCAGATAAAGATGTTGCTGCCCAGACTTCTCCAACCCTTCCTTAAAGGAGAGGGCTAATTTCTTAAGGAGCTGTTACAGAATTATTCTGTCTCCTTGAAAATGGAGCATTACACAAGAAATCACTTCTAAGGGAAGAGGAAGTCCTTTCTGAGAAGCCAGGCCAACTTCACAGATAGGCTGGTAGAGTGACTGAATGTGACAAGCATTGTAAAAGTGCTTAGATTAGGTTAAATAACTCTTTATTGCTATAGAAAGCTAGCTGAGCTTTGAAGTAAGAGAAGGCGATTAATTTCATAGGGAAGAGATACTGCTAGGACTGGTCAGTAATTAAATTGGAGAGTAGTGCTCAGGTAAGAGACTGAGCAAAATGCAATACACTTAAGAGCATGTTCCAGTGATTAGCCACTGGCAGTTTGAACAAACATCCATAGTGTCACTTATAAACCCTATTTACTAGATGATCAGTCCCTGCTAGTAGAGTCCAAGAAGCAAAAGGTAACAGTGCTACTATCTATAAACACCTGCCATTTGGAACTCCGTGATGGAAGATATTAGAAATAGAACCTCTTCTTTAATAGCAATAAACCATATTTATACCATAAGAAATACAGGCTAATGGTATTATTAATAAAGAGAAAAGAACTCACAAATACAAACCTCTGTCAGCTATAACATTTCTTCATAGGAGGCTATCTAAGGCAAGACAGCATTGATCCCTGCAAACCACGCAGCTCTATCCTCTTAGTTCCCCAGCAATAAGAGAAAAGCAGAGGGGAGCACAAAGCAGAGTGTGGCTATGCTGCAGAACAGACAAGCACACAGACAACTTCCTTCAGAGCTACTGTGAATATTTGTATGGGGGCAGCTACAGCCAACCCCATGTTCACCTTGCCCTTGTAAATCAGCCCCTACCTGACATGTAGCCCTGTATAGTTCTGAGTCCAAACCACTGCTGTCCTCTTACTGTGCTTTGAACACTCCTGCATCCAGGTGGGCACACAGTTTTCAGCCCCTGCATCTGGCCACACCGAACAGCAGTAACTAAGTACATTGGTGTCTACATACAGATAAATATACTCATTATAACTTACATTGCTCTTCATTTCCACTAATATATAACCTCTTTTTCTGTTTGAGTTTCCTTAATTTTCCCTATACAGGTCTAATAAAATAACATTTTCAGTTCATTTCCAGTACGGTCAGCAAAAATGACTGATGTGCTTGGACTATAATAGAAATTATTTACTAGCAGAAACTGTGATGGCTATCCACATATTGAGAAACCAAGGCTATCTATTGTGCTCACTGAGTAAGGCAAATGTAATCTGAGAAAAACAGCATGTGATTGTGTGGTTGAAGACTATCTTAATGGATACTCATTAGAGACACAGTGAAGACTGTGAGGTACTCTGGTATTTCCAGATTTTTTTAAACCTTGAATTTTGCAGCCTTGGTAATGCTTTCTTAACAAATTTCCTAGTGGCATAATTTCAATCGTCATATGAATGAGTCAAGAGGTTTCTATTATGTAGTGGGAAAAAAAAAAAAAAGTTAAAAAAAAAAAAAAAGTAAATGCAGCCTGAACTGGATAACTGATAGCAGTAGTAAATTAACATCATTCAAAGTTGAGTTCATATTAGCAAACTGAAGTGCTCCAGGACATGGGCACTGTCTCTGAAATTTCTTCCTCTCTACACTACGAACTGTTAGAACAACTTCTGTGGCTTGATCTTGGCCAGCTAACCTCCTCCCAGATCAGTGCCTGGAAAGGTTTACAAGTGGCCAGAGATCGACAACAATGTGCAATGTGCAGCCACCGTGTTCTGGAGCATGAAATGGTAGAGATGTGGCTACACAGCTCTAGCTGACTTCACAGGCAGAGGATAGGCCCTAGCTCTGTCTGGTTCAATAGTATAGGGTAGCCTGTAATACCTTCCTTCACAAGCTGGTTCTGCCCCAAGTGACATTTTTCTTCACCTTTTTCTTCTTTACTCCAGTTCTGCTGAGTTTCCAGATCTTGTCTCCTGGCTTAGTCCCAGTTTTCCTTCTCACCCATTCATTTCCGAGTTCACAGCACAGTTTTCTCTGTGGCATCAATACCCCATCTGATAACAACTGACATGAAACTAGGCTATGGGGAGCATGTGAGCACACCAAGTGAAGGGATGAAAGCCCTTGGAGCCCACTCAGGAATACTGCCCAAAGCTAATGCCCATGAGCTAATGCCCAGAATTTTCATGTCCACAAACCACAAAATCCTATAACCAGATGTCATCATTTTAAGTATATCTTTTGGCAACTGAAATAGGTGCTGTAGCTCTGGCAACTTTCTAATCACAAACTAGAATGAAGCTACTTCCTAACAAGCTATTTATTGAGTGCCAGCAGACCAAATATTATTTACTGCAGAAAGTTGGGAACAAATACACATTTACAAGCCTGAGAGTTTTCCATTCTTGACATCACTAGGCTTTCAAACCAAAACAGGGAGAAATCACAGAACACGGTGCTAAGTTTTCATTCAGGTCTGCTATAATATGGAGAATATCCTCTTTGTACAGAAGCTGCTTTCACTAGCAGATTAACACTGTTAGAGCAGCTGAATTGTGATCAGAGCTGTATTTGCTCAGTTGTGGAGGAGAAGACCAGAGTTCTCATCCAAAACTCTAAATTCATGCTCACATGTGCCCCTGTGAATGACTGTCCTGGCTAATAAGTATTATGATATTTTGATGCATTTGCACACAGGATCATGAAAAATTAAGTATTATAATCTGAAAAAAATGTAAAAATACAAGAACATTTAATTGCCTCTGTCTACCCTTGCCTTTTAACCTAGAACTAGAAAGAGAGATGTTTCCCTATCTGCCTATGCCTATTTTATAATGTGTTAAACATTTCTTGCTAGGTTTTCCAATAATTGTCATTTAATTCATGAAAGTTTAAAAAGCTCAGAAAATGTATGAACAGTAAAATGAGAGTTGTGTTTCACTGTACAAAAACGTTTCAGTACAACTGTTTTAAGCTGTTGGGATATCGTTGCCATTTCATTGGATTGAAGAATTCCTTTTAGTTCTGTTTTTTTGGTTATCAGAGACTCTGGTAATAGATGTAACATTTCTCTGAGTACAGGAGGCAGCAGAGAAACATCCCTATCTACTCCTAAAGGAAACCAATATGACAAGAAGCAGTTGATTTGTCACAGTGGGTACAAAAAGGAATTACTAGATAAAACAGTGTATCTATAAATGTAATTTCCAGTAAGGACTAGTTGGGTTATGCAGACTGCTGTCTTCATCTCAGAGGAATTCATAGGAATAAGTCAGATACCAGCATCGTAAAGGCCTCTTTTGGCAACTGCAATAAGTGCTGTAGCTCTGGCAGTAACTTACATGAAGTTTTAGGCTTTAAAGTCACCTGTATTGGCAGACAGAGCATGGGCAAGGAAAGCTGTATTTTTCTCTGTTCTCTTCAGAAAGCACTGAGGGATCTTTTAATTTCCTCTTGAATAATCACCAGAAACAGGCACAAGCCTGTTTTTGACTTCTTCTTGTGCCTTTTTTAAGTAGGTCATTTTCTTGGATGGCTTTTGAAAACTATTTATTTGAAGCATGTCCTGATAACATAGTTTATGCCAATTATGCACTCTCTGCCCTCTCTTGCAATACTGTTCATTTATTAATTTATTCTAAGTGGCTCATACATTGTGCCTTTAATGCTTGGAAGCTGCAGCAGGGATCTGTAAAATGCTGAGAATATTCTACTGTATTCAGAGATCCCTTTCTTCATTGGAGGCACCATCTGGGCCAGCCACCATATCTGGGTTTGAGAGCTCCCTCAAGACCATGCACAGAGCATTTCTAACAGGAAGGTGGCTGTTGAATTTAAAACAAACAAGCAAACAAGCAAACAAAAGCCTATACAAGCCTCTCCATTTATTTATATCAGAGACCTGTGAAAAATAAAGTATACAACAGACAAAGATCACAGTTCTCAGTATTGACCCATCCTATCCAGATAGAGAGTGCTATTGTCAAATCAGCATATACAGAAATCCTGGGATACTAACATTTGTAGAGAAATGCACTGCATTTGGCACTTAAATTAGAATAGTAAAGGGGAGAACAAAGGACCAAGAAAAGGAAGAACATTTTATTGCCTCATCTCTTCAAAATGGAAATAAAACATAATAGGTGGCGTG
The DNA here is from genome assembly GCA_011074415.1 of Stictonetta naevosa. NCBI lineage: Eukaryota > Metazoa > Chordata > Aves > Anseriformes > Anatidae > Stictonetta > Stictonetta naevosa. The sequence goes on along the minus strand of CM021699.1, from coordinate 87,556,928 downwards.
AGATAACTGCTGCCACCCTTTAAAATCTGTTAGCTGGTAGTTAAGAGGACCATAGACATTATGTCACACAAGTCACTTTTTAAGTTAGAGAACAAAAGTTATCCCACAGTACATCATAGCCCTCACTGATACAAGACTGGCAAACCAGCTCTCATGGTAGCTGACACTAGCAGGAACCAGCCACACTTGACCCAGCTGAGCTGCCAGCTCAGCCAGAAGTGGCAATTCATCCTACAGAAGTGTCTGTCCTGTTCAGGTCACCCCAGTGTCTAGTACCAGCCACCAGTGCATGAGGGGATATGAGTAATGCTGGTCAAGTCTGAAGCTTTCACTGAAGAGGGAGAATTTTGTAGGCAAAATAGACTTCTAGATTGATTTTTTAAATTATTTTTAAATATTTTTTTCAGAAATATATATGCTATATAATATATAAGTAAAATGCAATTATGTAATTATTTCTGGAAAATCTGGAGGGCATTAAAGCACAAGCTTTAGTTGTGATTCCTTGTTTCTAGCTTGATGTTTTTCCAAACAGTCTCTAAGAAACCTTCATCTGCTGGACAAATTACCAGAACAGATGTTCTCTTGCACCTGAGGAGTATGATAAGTTGGTCTTCACAGACTGGTAGGAGACCTTTTAGAATATGCCTGCTTGGAGCAATAAAATGAGGCCTCTCATTGCAGGAGTTGATAATATATCCATGCCAGGGTATGCACCAAGCCTGTGTCCTGAAATCTGTCATCTTGAACACACTGTCATATTAACACATCTATTTTCCACCCCTCTGCTAGCTTCTTTGGTGCAGACGGTGGCACAGTTCTGCTGTGCAATACTGACAAACTCTTAGATCTTCTGGGCTCAGACCAACAAGGACTTTGTGGGTAGGAATCAGGGTTACAAACTTGATGAAATGTTATGAGAAGCCTGTACGACCAACATTGATAACAATTGTGTTACTGAAGACATGCACCACAATGCTCTATATCAATAAGAAGTTTGTAAATGCTGCTGATGAATATATTGTGTTAGCATAGGCCACATTCATAAAACAACAAAGAGTAGTTTGAGAGGACCCACTCACCTCCACCCAGATGTGACAGGTGTTTCTAGCCACCCAGGTACAGCAGAAAGCATTAGTCATGGACAGAAACATCCTGATCAAAGTCTGTCAGGAGTATGAGAAGAAAACAAATGGGCTGTGACATTTGCATACTCTGTCCAAGGCACGACAGAAAAGAAAGAAAACTTAGTTGGGGATCTACTGTATAACAGATATAAGTTTGAATAACCAACACAGCAACTGGCACTACATGTATTTTCCCTCAGTATTCTATGTGGGTTTCTCCATATTCTGTAATAACTGTTTGTATTTCAGAAAATTCAAAATAAAAGTACAGCTGAACCCCATGTATGTTAAGATAAGTAATGGAACATAGTATTGACCTAGAGGTATTTAGTGATTTTGAAAGGAAAATACCTGTTTTTTCTCAGGTATTCTTTCAGATATTTATGCTGTAGCTAATAACACATGGATGCAAGGAGACGTGATATTCTCTAATAGAGAGTATAGACTGACACCACAGAAACATGTAAATTTATGTCATCTAAATAATGAATCATGTCAAAATACTAAATCAATTTCAGTTCTTATAAATGATAACAGATGTGATTTAAAGTGTCACTCCTTAGAAGTACTAGAGGGATTGCTATAATTAATCATCTGAAATCAAATACATCACTTGTAAGCTTGTTGAAGTCAGACAACCTAACATCCTGGTTTCTAATCATTTCCCAAAGGATGATAGCCTATTTAAAATAGCTAAACTGTTTTCGTTAAAGAGTTGCCACACTTGACTCCAGAAATGATTATCTTTCAGAGGAGAGGGTGAAGAAATTACTATGTGCTGCATTTGTTGCACACCCAAAGTTTAGTCAGTGCAGGCACAGTAACTTCCGTTCTGCATTCAGATGCAGTGGTATAAATCTGGCAACACCCTTAAAATCTGTGCAGTTACCACAAATTGACATCAGTGCAAGCAGAATTTGGCCACAGTGCATATTCTTTTTCATTAAAACTCCAAAACACTTTAAAAACCCTCTGGGAAGAAGTACTGAAAGAAATTTTATGTATATGAACACTTATTGGTATGTATACTTCCATACATAATAAGCCTGAGCATAAGATGGGACAGAGCACAGCTCAGCACCAGTGCAAGCTGTGTACTCCCACATCTGCTGTGTGTACACTCGCAGCCTGTTCCAGCTCTGACTCCCTCGGCGGCTCTGTGCACCTAGGCTGGAGCTGAAAATCTGGTAGTCTGGTACCAATTTAAAGCGTGTGATGACTGAATTGTGATCTCAAAGGTGTGCACATTGTCAGCTACTGATATGGCCTCTGTTTTCATGCTTACTCAAATGGGCATGCATATTCAGGAGCATCAAATTCACAAAGCGTGGAAAAACACTCTCTAATCTGTTTTACACACACACACACACACACACACACCATGCTCTTCCCATCCTAGAGCAGTGGAGCTGGGATATGCTCAGCACAGCATGCCCAGCCGACGGATGGATGTCTGCTCCGCAGAGGCAGCTCCCTGCTCCCTCTCGAGCACACACAACACCCTGAGCATGGATCGTGTAAACAAGCACAGGGATAACTGCACGTGCAAATGCACATTCCCAGATCTTTCCCATTTGTGCCACTTCGTATCCACCATGCTCAACCATTTTCTGTAATTGCTCAGGGATGAGCATTAGCCATATTTTCTGGCCAGATAAACTGTTTGAATGGAGTCCTAATCATCATTTTCTATCTAGCTTTTCCATTTACTTCTGATTCTTACCTTTTGCTATTTCCTTCCTTTCATGGGAGCCCACCAAGGCCATCCCACCCCCTCTATCAACAATCTTGTTTATTTTTTAGTGTCTCCTTTTTTCCAGCCCCTTGCCAGTGTTGCTAGTGAGGGCCGCTCAGTAACTCATCTGCAGACTCCTTGTCAGTTCGAACGGACTCCAGCAGTCTCTCCAGCTCTCTGCATCAAGTTGCTAAGCAACACGCTTATCAGAACAGCTTTTTCTTATTCTTATTATTTGGAGAGGCAAACTTTTTTGTTATACCGCAACCATTTTAAACATACTTTCATGACATAATTCCCTTCAATTCAAAATACAGGAAAACGTTGCTCAGGGGAGTGAAGGAGCAAAGCAAATAAATCCTGCTGTGGTGCAGAGATAATGTGACATTTGCCTGCATGGGTACTGCTACACAAAAAAAAAAAAAAAAAAGACAGGTATAACAACACAGCCTTATGTTTTGCGACTCAGAAAGCTTTGAATACAGGACCTCATCCCAATACTAAGTCTTCACATTCTTTGCCAAGTGACTGGAGGGGGAAGAATTAAAATTAGTCTTAGAAGCTAAGGAAACAGTGGGAACAGTGGGAATATTAATGTTTTAATTAAAAGAGAAGAATCTCGTACACCCAGTGAAGCCTCTCTGTAGACCAAGTCCTTGAAAGCAGAATAAAAGGAGGTTGCAACAGACAGATACTAAAGAGATTTGTTGGTTGGTGTTTTGTTTTTTTTTTCCATATTTTTCTAATGTTGTTAGAGCAAAGCAGTAACTCCATTTAAAGAAGGCAATTCTTTAAGCAGTTACTTATAATGGGGAAGGCTAGCAAGACAAAGGACTGTGACTTAAGAGCCTGATTTTTAATCCTGGTCCTTCAGAGACTTTCTGTGTAAACTTAGATAAGTCATTTATCCTCTGTGCTTGATTCTTCTGATATAAATTTGAGGCATTTCCTTTCTACCTCATAGGATTCACCACAGTCAATTAACATTTTACAAAATCATCTGCTGGTGGAAGGTGTCACATAAAAAATGAAGCAATATTTTAAAGGGCTTGGAACTTCCCATTAAAATAAATAAATAAATAAAAACTACTCTGGCTAGTACAAACAAGGCACCTTTGCTCTCCACTCGAGAGATTAATTTTGTAATGATTTCTGCCATCCCACTTCCTTCACCCCCCAAGTGTATTACTGAAATATTCAAAATACATATATGAATTCCATGCTGAAGTCAGTGCAATTAAAAAACGCCAGTTCAAAAGGTACAAAGATGGAAGCAACCTAACCACAGAGAAGATCCAAAGCTGCACATAGTCAGTCAGGACTAGTCTTGACACTGTAGTTTTTCTCCTAGTGCTTCTATGGTTATTTCTATTAATCCAGACATTTAGACACTGGTCTCATTTGAAGGTAAATAGTCTTATGCCTCTCTAAGGGACTATTTCTCTGCTTAGATTTAGGCATGTAAGAGGGAGGCAGAATGAAGAATACAAATAGGCTTTGTTTCATCTATGAGTAAAATATATTTCTACAAAAAAACTGAAAGAAGTCTCCTGCTCTGAAAATTTAGAGGACCAGAGGAAAAAGAGCAAAAGCAAGTGATGCAGCAAATGTGTTTACATTCTGGGCTTCACTCCTCCAAAAATTAGTTTGCTGAGGCTTAACAAAATGAAATTTAACAATCAGCAGGAAAGTAAGCCAAAAAAAAAGACGTTCAATATTTAGGGAGGTAATGTATTCATTTCTGCAGGGCCTTATGACTTTCACCATATGCACTAGGGAAACGGGGTTAGGACAAACTATTTTGAGCCCTTTGGGCTCAAAAATGTTCTCATAAATCTACTCAATTTCAACTAAAGTCCCAAAGGAATGGAAAAAGGAAAAATATTGCTATCTTTAAAAAGAGGGGATGGGGGGGGCAGGAACAGAGATCCACAGAATTGACTTCAATTCCCAGAAAGATTCTGGAATGAACACCTAAACAATCAATTCAAAAGAAGTAGAAGACAGCAAGATGATAAAAGACAGCCCACATGAGTGTGTTCAGAACTGATGATGTCAAACCCATCTAACGTCCTTGTCTGCCAATATAATTGGCATAATGGATTAAGGGGAAGCAGTAGATATAATGTATCTTGCTTTAGCAAGAACTCAGAAACTGTCTTGAGACACATTCTTCTAATAAGGATGAAGAAATATTACCTAGATCAATTGTTCCCACACCGTAAATATAAATACCAGCAATGTTACACGAGCCACTTCAAAGTGAAATGCTGTAACAGCTGCTTCTGTGCCAGAAGAGGTAGGCATGGGACGTGCACTTTGGGCTTAGCTGCAAGAGCAGGAGAGAGAGACGTGGCTGCAGAAGTGACGTGGGTTTAAGTGGGTGAAAAATAAAAGGGGGGAGGGAGGGGGATGTGGGAGGTGAAGTATGATAAGAGGAAACAAGAGAAGTGAAAATCATGGGTAGGGGCAGGGCAGGTAGGGAGCATCAGGTAGGAGTGACAGAGATGGTCAGGACATGATAGGTTAGAAACTTGGACTGTTAAGTTAGAGCATACATGAGTGTATTTTTGTTTGGGCAGTAGTCTCACCATAGTAGGCTGTGCATCCATTGTAATATTGATCTGTGCCTATATTTTCAAGAGGCTGTGAATTTGGCAACTGATCTTTGTCAGAGCTAGTGCACTGCTGCTCTGTTGGAGCTGCCCACAGTCCTGAAAACGTTGACAAGTGCATCAAAATCCTCAGATTTCAAAGGCAAAAAAATAGCCTGGCTATTATAACAAACTCTTTAATGGACAGAGAAGTGAAATGCCACCTGGGAAAGCTGTGGAAATGCCTTTTTTAAAGGCTTCTGATGACTCTAATGTTCATCTGTTAGAAGCTACCTTTATGCTGCTTTAGAAGAGGATTATATCAGATAATCCCCTGAGGTCTTCTTCAGCCCTGCATTTCCCTGGGGAAACCTCTTTTTTTTAAAAAAAAATAAAAATAAAATCTAACATCTGAAGCAGTGTAACACTCTCTGGATAACGTCCAGTGAAACAAAGGCAAATCCTTCCACCAAAGCCCAGACTTCCAGGCAAGCTGAAAAAGCTGACCTCTCTTCCTCAGAACCTCAACTGACAAGTGTGCTAGCAAGAAGCCTGCCTGTTATCTGCCCTCCTTTGTTATTTTCAAATATTGTGTTAAAAGCAAAAGGAAACACCCTCTATATGAAGAACTAAGAATTTACCGCTAAGCCAGTGAGTGCTTTAACAGTCTACTAAAAATATGTTACTGTTAGTCCAGTTGCAGGAATACTGACATTCATTGTCCAAATTGATTTTTAAAAAGCCCATTTAATACTCTTAAAATTGTTATACAAGAAAGCCTACAAATATCGACCCCTTTTTCTGAGTGTCATGCTCATCCTTCCAACGCACCTCAGAGAACTCAGGCTGACAGCTTCCTTAAGCAGAAGGGGCAGGAGGTGTTATGACAGATGAGCAGGAGGAGTGTGATGCTCATGGTGGGAGTTTTTTCTCCTCAGTCCTGGGACTGATCACTTTCCTTCTCCCGGGCTGCCAGCTGCAGCCTGGCAGTGCCCCCAGCCCCGTGCACACGAAGGGTGTTCTCACATACCTCCTCAGGTAATTACGTGTCTCCCATCCCTTGCAGCTTCCCCCTTTCTTAAACACATATGAGGAGCGTGTGCTCCCCTGGCTGGTTTCTGTTATGGGGCACAGTGTGGGTTTCCAGCCACTGCCAAACCCACAGAACTTGCCATGACCCCCCAGGCAGTTTATGCCTCTTCACACCAGGCACCCTGCAGCCCCCAGCTGCCCAAACCCCTCCAGGTATTCCCAATGCAACCTTAATAGGAAAATTAATATTCACTTAATATTCAAGACAAACCTACATGTCCTAAGGAAAAGAAATGGGCTTCAAGAGATATTGTGGGCTAGGACCTGTCTTTGACATAGGAAAAGGTGTCCTCTGGGTCACTGAGCCTGCTCTGAACTTAGAATCAGGCAGCTCCCAGATTAAAATACATAGGATTTCAGCTCTAAATATGAAGGAGCCATGTCTGGTTATGAACGAAGTTCCTTTAGCAACTTGGGATTTATATTTTTACTGTTCTTTGAAGCTTTGGGAGACATCCCAATGCTTCAACCCTTCTTCTTCTTCAAATATCGTAAATACTTGGTATGACATGTTTAAGTAGTCAGACTTTATAGACTGAGCAGTACATCCACTTGAAACTGGCAACAGTATAGCTTATTATTGAAAAATGTATCTGCTGCTAATTCCCATGTATATTCCTTAAAAGAAGATTAATTCTTTAGAATAGTAAAAGTCTATATAATTAGGAGTAATGGAATCCAATTAGGGGAAAAATCAAGGAATCAGCAAATATCTCTGACAGTTAAATCTATTTGGCTGGCAAATGGCATCTCAAGGAAAACAATGCACACTCCATCTTTTGTTCAGTCTGCCTTTAAATGCCCTGAACTTCAATAAATGTTCAATATAAAGCAACCCTGCACTGACAGAGTGAGTTACAGCCTTACTTCATCTAGCTTCTGATTTTATATCATATTTCTTGAATTCAGAGAAGAGAGGTTTTCACATAAACCATACAAGCCATTATTTATATTCCAATATAGATTAGACTACATTCAGAAATAAATAGTTATAGATATCTACAGCAACTTAGGGCCTTTTTGCATTGATTTATTGATGGCTACTCCAGATTTCAGCTGCACTAAAAGATGCAAATTTTCACCTGAGGCTGCAGTCATTGCTTTCAAATCACCAAGTATGTTCCATCAATATTTACAGATATTGCCTCCAGAAGGGTAAAAGAAATACAATGTATGCATTGAAAGGGTCCAAATCTAAAGCTGCATTAGAATATACCACCGTTTTGGAATACATTGAAATAAGCATTTGTGATTGCTACAAATTGAAGCTGTGTCAGTCAATCAGTTTCTTCTATGACTTCCTGAAACTTGATGCCAAATTTTTAGAAATGGGTGACTTCAGCCACTCACAGGGACAAACTGTGCTCAATATCTCACCAGTAGCAAATAAAGCAAGGGATTTTATTGCTGGGTTAATGATCTCTGACTATGCTGTGCCATGGTACGGACTCATACCATGAATAGGTGCAATGGATATACTGTCCAGAAAAAGAATCAAGGTTATACTCAGCATTTGTTTTCACCAGAAAACACTGGGATATTTTAATGGGGAATGGGAAGAAACATGCCTCTTATGAAGTGCTCCAGGTGTTGAAGAATAGAGGATTTTTTTGTCATTATTTTAATAGATAACATGGTCTACAAGTGTCAAGTCCTGCTGTGCTAACATCAGAAGATTAGAGTGCAGCAGCACAGCACTTTGTCTACCAACTCTGCAGTTTAGCAATGGGTTCCAGCTCCTTGATCCTGCTTTATTTCTATGCTGATCTATAACTTCTCAGGGACAAAGTATTCCACCATAAAGAGGAAAAGCCACAAACAAGCCTGTCATAAACCAATTAGTCTGGTAAAATTAAATGCTGAAGTTCACCTTTTAATGCCATTTTTTATTTCCCAAAGTCTCATTCAAACAGAATAAAGCTATCTTGGTTGAAAACTTATGGAAAATAACAGTTGTTTGGAAGTGATTGATCAGCAGTAAAATCTTTTCTTATTCTGAAAATGATTTAATTCCAAACAGACTGTATTGCTATGGAATCCACTTGATTTTATTGATATCATTGTGGAGAATCTGTAGAATTTACAACACGGTTCTGTAAAAAGGACCTTGAAACCTAAAGACACATATATGTCAACAAGCTTCAATTAGACATGTTACAATTAGACCTGGTTGAGGAAGACAATTCATATTTATAGGCTGAGACTTATTAAGCTTAGGACATTCACACCTTTTTCTTTTAACCAGATTCTTAAGCCAGCTTGAAATACCTTGGAAAATATGTCATACACATCAAATTGTAAAAGAAATAATAGTATGTCTACTTTCAAAAAAATTGAGAGGTTCTCAGGGACTTATCATGCATTTCAGAACAAGATAATAAAAGAATGTTTCTTCACAACCACAATAAATCATCATCCTTATTGTTCTACCATTTTTTCCCCTTTTCCCCTTTACCTGGTCTTAATCCATCCTGCCTCTCTATTAATTAAAGAGCATTATATAAATCTTAAATCACATTGCAGGGTACTTAGGATTCAGCCCATTGGTTAGTAATTAACCTACCTTGCCTTTAGTCATAAACCTTTACTTCACAGCCCTGCTTTTGATATATGAATCAACAAGTCTGGGAGACTGAAACTCAGTTCAGATTAATAGCTGACCAAATATAAGACAGATTTTTCCATTTAAAGATAACCCTTTCTCTTTGAAACTTACTGCTTTCTCAAAGGTATGTTAACCTGACACAAAGCTCTGACTTAATGCACCATTAAATTTGAGATTTCACACACAAATGCCTGTGGTAAGATTCCTATTGATTTGCCACCTCTTGCTCAGCATACTGCTGCCAGGAAAGCTCTGCAGGTTTCTGCTGATCTGCTAAGGTACCTCAAGGCAACCATCTGCATCTCCTATTTGCTTCTGTGAGTACAACCTGTCAGTTTAACAAAGAAAGGAGCATTGGGCACATGCATCATCACAGATAAACAGAGGACTCAGTTTGTCCCTCAGGGGATGCCTCACCTATCTCTCTGGACACCTCTGGGACCGCCTTTGGGCCTGGAGGGTGGGGGTATTAGTGAGACCATTGCCAGGTCAGATTCAGATGAGAGCCTGAGGGTGGATTCTTCACCATTTCTAGTCTACCTTGCCACATAAGTGTATGTGCACAACTCCCTCCACCCAGGACAGTGAGCTAGAGATGCATCATACGCGCTTGCCAGGCTATGGCTTCTGCCTTCCTCTCCAGAAATCTCTACACTTCTGGTAGCACCAAAGGTATTTCTTCTTTGTTTCCTTCCTTTTTGACATGAGGCTGGCCTTCCTCAAGACAGGCTGTGCCATTTTACTGTTCATTTATACTCGCCTTGTGGACAGAACAGTGTGCAAGCAGCAAATTGCAGATTTTAGTAAGGCAGTGGTGGGATCAGACAGAGCTGCATCAGGGACTATGCAGTAACTGCTGTAAGGAATAATCATACTCTTTCAGTAAGGGGCAGAACTGAAATGGAAACAATTATTTTCCTTAGGCTACCTCTTTTTTTTCCCTTCCTTTCCTACAGAATAGGATTCTAGGAAGTGCTGATTAAACAGAAGGGAAAAAAAGCAAAAACACATGGAAAAGTGAGAGAGGGAGAGATTAGCGAAAAGAAATGGAGCTTCAGCTCAAGGTAGCACAGTAACAAGCCCTAAATAAGGCAAAATCAAAGCATAATCATCAATATTTTAAATGTATTTCTGACACCAGAAATTCTGGGGACCTAACTAGATCTAGATGAAACATTCATCTCTTTCCTGATTAGCCAAACTACAGAAAGAGATATGTGGCCCATTTAAATTGCTAATATCTGAATTGCATTTATTTTCCTGTTGACCACAAGCAATTGATTTGGTTTCATGATAATGAAATTACTAAGGTTACTTCAAAAAAGAAGAAAAAAAAAAAAAAAGTTTGGAAACATTTCTTGGCTCCTGGCTTCTGCGCAGACATCAAGCATAGAAAAAACATAACAACCTATAAGCAGTTGATTCCAAATTTCTCCTAAAGGGAAAGATTTTGAGAATAAAATAAATGATAGTACATCTGGGTATATTTCCACAAGATTAGAATGACCTTAATACAAGATCATGTCTAAGTGTATTTATTTGACTATGCCTCTTTAAAAGAAAAATGTCTAATGCGTTAAAATAGGAGCTCATTAGATCATTGCTTAGATCAGCTTTTTTTGGACTCTTTATTGATATTTTCCACCTCCCACAGCCTCATTATCAAATTGGCAAGCTTCTTGCTTATTTTCCTCACTTCTTGTGGAATATATAGATTTCAGATCATTTTTATCCTGTACTTAACTTTCATCCACGTTGGAATTAATCATTCTTTTTCCATACCACTTGAAGGACCAGCAAAATGCATCACCTCACCTTTACCCATTTAAAGTAATTACCTTTAGTATGATTAATAAATGAGTGCATTACTGGCATGTGGAGGTGGTTTTGTTTATTCAATATTCTTTTCCTGACCAGCAGTAGCATTATAGCAGGAATATTAAAAAGCAACAGATAATTAGCATCACCCCACTCTCACAGGACGAGCAAGTGTTCATATGAACAAAAAGGAAACTTTCCCTGGAGAAAAAAGCATGATGTTAGCAACTCATTGAGCTATGTGTGACTCAGTGTATCAAAAGCCATTTTCCTGTGCCAGTAGTGATTTTCTCTGTTATCTTGTACAAGTTTGCTTAAGCTATGTGTCTGAGCAAAAGATACAGATATCTTCCTTCCTTTGACTGTTTTCATGACTATTTATCATATGCTCTTCAAGGAAAAATATTTCTTCTCTTTGTGCATGTCTGGGAAAGGAGGGATTGAGCTGCCAGGCTGGTAGACATAACCTATATTTTTCCCTTTGCTCTGCACAAGGGGAATTTGATATCTGAAATTCACTGCTTCACTTGAGCTAAGTTGTGCCCAGTGAGCATTAGCCAGTCCGCCAGGCTTTTGGACCAGACATGTTACATGCCAGAGAGTACTCACTACAGAGCATTGTGGTAGATTTTAGAGCAGAGCTCATACAGTCTTCTGCCACTTGGAACACACCTATAAGCCAAACATCCTTATAAAGAAATTATTTTTCTTGATAATGCCACAGTTAAGCCTAGTATCTTTTTTTTTTTCCAAAATACCACAGGGTAAAATAATAGCGTTATTAGGGAGCAGTGCATTTTACTATGCATTTTTCCTCTAATTGCATGCAAACACAGATTTAGATATAGCTATGCTTCTCAAATGTAGACTTATTGTTGCTTTTAATTCCACAAACTGAAATGAAAGCTTACTAGCTCTAATAGTTGTGTTTAAATTCAATTTTCCAATTGAAATTATATTTAAGTTGAAGCACACATATAGACACTTTAACTATCAGTCAAATATACATTTATTGGTTACCTTAGTCTTCTTATAGCACCCACTAAATGAGGTGTTTTTGCAGAATGTATGGAAATTCACCAGATATGCTAAACCTGGAGAAAAAGAAAAAGTAGATCTAGCTTTTTTTTTTTTTTTTTTTTTTTCTGCTGTGCATCAACCTCTACTGATTCTAAAAACATCAGAACATGATCCAGAAAGGCAGAGTGGAATGCATCTCTATTCTAAGCCACCTACCTTTAGATGTCTTCCTGGGAGTGTCTACAGGTGTACTAGGTGTCTAAATTCCCACTATAATCAACCAAGATCTAGACAGTACCGTCAGAATAACTAAGGATTAGTTCAAATAGGCATCTGAATTTAGTTATCTAAACTGCATTTTAAAACTTTATTAGCTTTATTGATTAGGTTTCCAATAAACTGTGCTGAATCCTGCCTTATTTATCTCCAGTTGACTACTCCCATACCATCTGTGTTCTATTAGTGAAAACTGACATCTTGCAATCATCTGGAAAAAACTAATCAGTTAGCATAGCATTGTAATAAGTGGCACTGCAAGGTGCTGCTTCATGAATGGGCTGCACCTGTCATGGTTATTTGTGTTTTGAACAACTTCTATTTGTGGTTACACCTCCAGGGTTAATGAGGCCTCAAAATGGTAGATTCACAGTTCATGGGGCAAGGGCTACATACGGAAAACACTGCCCAGAATGCTATAAAATGATCACCCAAGAGAAAACAAGAATTCAGTGTTACAGCCAGATGCAACATCAAATCACAGGTCTTGATCAAAAAGTGTCTGAAGTCTCATCTCAGCCTCTGCTCCCTAAGTGATTCTTTCTCCAACTCCTTAGCATCAGTGCAATATAGTCCCTAATGTGTTAGCTGATTGTGTTCTGGTCACATCTGGACACTGGCCTAAGTATTCAGTCCAGTAGGTTGATATGGTGATAGCTGGGTGCTGGCAGAATGGTAAAGCCACTGCAACCCTTTCCACATCATCAAGCTCCCTTGTGGCCCAATACAGAGATGGAATGTTCAGGACAGAGTTTGACATGAAGTGAAGTGGGCAAAATATGTGTGATTGCTGGTTCATTGTATTGGGTTTACATGGCAAAGGTTTGGTAGAAGGGGATGGGAGGCTGCAGGGGTGGCCTCTGTGAGCAGAGCCCAGCAGCTGCCCCATGTCAGATCAGAGCCATCTCCAGCCGGCTCCAAAAGGGACCTGCTGCTGGCCAGAGCCGAGCCAGAGAGCGATGCTGCTTGGGCCTCTGGGAGAGAAGATTAAAGAAAGGGGAAAAAACTGCTGTGCAATAGCTGCTGGGAGAGTGTGAAGTTAGAACCAGCCCTGCAGACCCCAGGGTCAGTGCAGCAGGAGGGCAGGAGGTGCTCCAGGCACACAGCAGCAGTTCCCCTGTGGCCTGTGGAGAGGCCCCTGGTGGAGCAGGCTGTCCCCCTGCAGCCCATGGGTCCCACATGGAGCAGATCTCCATGCTGCAGCCCGTGGAGGAGCCCCCGCTGGAGCAGGTGGATGTGGCCTGGAGGAGGCTGCGGCCCATGGAGTGCCCCCGCAGGAGCAGGCCCCGGGCCGGAGCTGCAGCCCGTGGAGAGGAGCCCACGCAGGAGCAGGGGTCTGGGGGGAGCTGCCGCCCGTGGGGGAACCGTGCTGGAGCAGTTTGCTCCCGACAGATGGATGCCGTGGTGCGGAGCCATGTGGGAGCAGTTCTTGAAGAGCTGCTGCTTGTGGGCAGCCCCCGCAGGCTCAGTTCAGGAAGGACGGCATCCCATGGGAGGGACCCCACAGGGAGCAGGGGCAGAGAGTGACCGTGAAGGAGTGGTGGGGACAGAGCGTTAGGGACTGACAGCAGCCCCCACTCCCCTGTGCTGTTCAGGAGAAGGTAGAAGCGGGTGGATGGGAGGAAGGTGTTTTTAATTTGCTTTTAGTTTCTTACTGCTATAGTTTGCTAGTGATAGGCAATAATTTTTATTAATCTCTCTATGTTGAGTCCATTTTTCCTGTGATGGTAATTGGTGAGGGATCTCCCTGTCCTTATCTCAACCCTTATGCCTTTTTCCATTGTATTTTCTCCCCCTATTCCTTTGAAGAGGAGTGAGAGAGCAACTGTGGTGGAGTTCAGCTGCCCAGCAGGGTAAAATCACCAGAGACATTCATAAACTGTGCTATGAGTAGCACCAACCACATAAGCACATGTTAATGCTGTTAATGGTCCATCCAGTTTGAGGCTTTCACATGAAATGCCTTCAATCTCCAACCAAGGTGACATAAAGCTGACATTTTTTAAAGTGTAGGAAATGATGTATGAAATTGTGAGGTTCTACATGTTCTGGAGTGAGTTCTTGCACTGCTTTAGCATGGGAAAGATTGTGAAGACCCAATGATCAGATGAACATGAAGGAAAGCATCAATCAGCAAGTTTGGGGACTGAAGAGTTGAGGAGACTGCAAGCCTAATAATTATTTCTTCCAAGTTGGTGTTTTCTTTGGCATGATTACAGCATTACTATGGTCTCCTACTGAACATTGAAAGCTGGAGAACTCCCCATCTGTTGCTGTTATCTGTGGTCCCAACTGTTCACATTTTCAGGAGTGTGCCAAAGCACTGAGTCACTCATTTGTTACCTCCTGCACACAGTTTTCAAAAGCATTAGGGAGCTCAGTCTCACAAAGTCATTGCTGAGGCAAATCCTTGATACTGCTGAAGACTTCAAAAGGGAACTTTGAAATCTTTTGCTGTTACTTATCTTTGTAGGAAGTGACAGAGCTATGTTTAAGTCAGGTTCACAAATATTATACTTTTATCATTTATAATGAATTTATTTTATTTTGGCAAGCAACTCATATGGAACTTGTCTCCTCATTTTAGTTACTTGTCCTCATCAATGGTCTTTTAGGACTAACATTGACTATCATGAATTGTAATTGCTATTAATTATATGTTTATGATATCACCAACAGATGCAAAATATGAGACAGTGCAAACAACATAAGATACAACACCAAAGGCTTGCAAGCTAAATAAACCATTTATTTGTTGTTTGTTCTTCAGTACATTATTTAACCTTTTGCAGCATTTTTTCTGATTATTATAGTTCTTAAAATCTAGCTTCTTTAAATCTGGCACTTACTGACAGGTCACTTACCTATATGGTTTAATGTGTCTCAGAAGTGTGCCAGCAAAACCAATATCCTTGCATGATACAGAGGCATATAATCCAAGGAGACAAGTAAATGTATGGTTTGAATGTTCAAATTCACTCATACAGCTAGTTACCAATAAGCCAAAAATCATTTGAACAAAAATAGCATGTATGTGAATGAATCAAACAAGCAGCATCTTTCAGGAATTGTTCTTCATTTCAGAAGAAGTAAGAAACTATTTCCTTCTTATCCAACCCAGGTTAATACTACCTTCTATATATTTATATACTATTTAGAATACATTTGCATACATTATACATACATAATATATACAATTATATATATATATCAACATTTCCTGTATACACTTTCAATAACTCACTTTCATCTGTGAAGGATGGTGCAAAGATTCCTGTTCCAAAGAAGACCAAGGCTTTAAGTCTACATGGTACCATTCAAATACATTATGGATATCTAACCAAGATCTGAAGACAGATTATGCCATCTGATACTATCAAAGTCAAAAGGCCATCTCAGCTTGTATGTGCTTTGTGGGGAAAAAAATAAAAAAAGCTGCCTAGATCCCATCTGGCTCATGCAGAGGCAAGTTAGATACACTTTTACTGCACTTCAGAAACTTAGTGTCCACATATATCCTTGGATGAACAGGGTGGGAATATATTATCTTAAGAATATTTATGTCTCGTTACCATGGTATTTGCAGACTTCAATTTTTAATTAAGCAACTACTTTTTTTCTACTTTCCTGAAGAACTAAGACCCTGAGTGGTTCTGTGACTTGTATAAAGACCAGAAAGTTTTAAATTAGTACGTAACATCAGCTACTGGCCTATCACATCATACTTCTCCACAAATACCTTTACAAAAAAAAAAAAAAAAAAAAATAATCAAATTTTCATGACAATGTAAAGCATTCTAGACAGTTTGGTAAAGGCTGTCAAGCATGAGCTCTTTTGCCTGTGTTTTTTTTTTTTTTTTTTCAATCATTACACTTAAAGGAATCATTTTGTTCATGTAACGTGGTCCTTAGACCATGAAGAACTTACAAATCTACTTAATATTTTATGAGGGTAATAGCATTAAAGCAAATAAACCTATCAGAAATGTGCCATTAGGAACATCTGCAGGATTTGTCACAAACTCTGCAAGGAAGAAATCTTAGTATTCACCAAAATATCCCATTGGTAATTACAACAATTAGTGCAAATACCTTCATGTCATAGCCCTGGCTCAGTCCCATGCCATAGGCACCATGCTACGTGACAGCATCTGATGTGACATGTCTCAAATGACACGATCATGGCCTCCATGCCCCTCATTTTCATCAGGATACATCTAGCTCATATGATCCATGAGCATGCACATGAGGAAAACTAAAAAATATATTCAGGATTGTAACAACTAATGCCCAGACAACGTGGTGAGCATGCAGCCAGCGAGCATTTACTCTACTTCAATTACTGTCATAGCATGAAGGCAGCATGCTATATTCAGATAAAATTAACTCCTATTCCTCCCCTCAAAGGCAGTACTTGGAACTCAAAGCCTGCACCTTCCACAACTAGCAGGCAAAAGAAAAATTTAACTTGTTGCAGTTACTACATTTCTTTCATATCACTACCCCATCAGCTAAAATTGCATAAAAAACAAGTGAAGGAGCTGCACAAATAAAGCATCAGCCTGAATAATACACCATCCTTTTGGTATTGTCTGCTATTGCCCAGAGCAAAATAAAAAATTTATTTGATCAATGTTACCTTAGGTACTTTTATTCCTTTTGTTTCCTAAATAAAGTAATAAAGAATATCCCGCTGCTGATGCTTTTTTATTTCTAGGTAGAGTGTATTTCCATGCATGACAAAAAGAACACATGGCAGGAATTTTGCTAGGACCTTGCACTGAAATGCTGTTGCTTTGGCACTTTGGTCAAATAGCGATCCAGCCAAAATCTTCAGGATGAGATATTTTCTTGAGCAAAGCCGGACATTGTGGCACAAGGGAACAGGGAAGTCTGGTATCCACCAGTGAGAGAGAAAGACTCCCACCTAACAGGACTTTCCATTTCAACCCACAGAGGGGCCATTGCACCCAGCACTAGGTAACCAGCTGCTTTCAGCTCTTCATAATCCATCAAGATCTTCAGC
Source organism: Stictonetta naevosa (assembly GCA_011074415.1). Classification (NCBI taxonomy): domain Eukaryota; kingdom Metazoa; phylum Chordata; class Aves; order Anseriformes; family Anatidae; genus Stictonetta; species Stictonetta naevosa. The sequence goes on along the minus strand of CM021699.1, from coordinate 87,539,635 downwards.
TGGTACGTGAATTTAAGTCTTTTGGATGAACAGACAAGCTAATTTATCCAATTAAGGATCTGGCTTCAATTCAGCCAAGGAAAACAGTTTGTTTTTGGTTGGTTGGTTAGTTGGTTTGGTTTGTTTGTTTGTTTTTAAATCAAGTTCTCCGACATAACCAGATAGCACATAACTGGAAGAGACAAAACCTTCACTCTAAACCCAAAATGTGCATCTGTGCAGTGGAGTGAGAATAACATCTTGGTTCCAGGACAAATACAGGCCTGGATGCCAGAAGCTCGAATAGCAGGGCTTGCATTTTTTAGCATTGTAATTCTAACTTCTTCCTTATAAGTTTCTGTTGTTGCAGGTTACATATAAATGCCAGCCTCGTGGGTATGTAAGTCAAGATACTTTAGTTATAATTGGCATAAATAATTATAGGTACTTCAAAAGGTGAAAAACATAAATGCCTCATAAGAAAGCATTTTTTTGTGCTATGTGTTCCTCTACACCAGATTGATTTTCAGTTCACACAACCTCTTTCATTTCTCCAGTTATCAACCTGAGCTTAATTTGGAGCAAACATACCCAGCAGGTAAGATGAGAAAAGGGCATTCGCTTCTAACAGCCATTGTGAAATCTCCCTTTTATTTATTTATTTATTTAATACTGAACCATAATCTGCACAGATGATCAGGCAATTAAAGCATAATGGAATGTACAGTACATTATAATGGCTGGTATGGTTTAGGAAAAAGATGTTTTCGAGCAATGTATTAATGCTCAAGAACAGGAGACAGTTATTATGCCTTACCAGGCCACTGACAGATGGCCACAAATTATACACCATTAAGGAATTTTCAAACTGAATTGGGCTAGTAATCTTCATAAAAGAACCACCAAGAAAATTCTTTATCCTAATTGAAATAAAGGCAGACTTGTGCCTCAAACTGCACAATGTAATTGTCTAGTCATGGGGAAAAATGTATTATTCATCTTCTCCCAAGGCACTAAATCCCTTCCTAAATATACTGTATAATTCCTCTGTATACTGAAGAATACACCAGTTGCTTTAGGTTAATCCCTGTCATGGCGGCCATTATATCTTAAATTAGTTTTAAACAACCATCCTTTTTCTGAACAGTACAGCAATCCAGAGCAAACAGCCTGTGACAAACCAACACTGCAAGAGACAAAACAGGGGCAGCCAATGCATGTATATTTGCATGGTTGTTGCTGTCTCAAGTCCTTGTGCAGACTGAAGGGTGAAAACATCAGACTCTGCATCTATCCTCTAAGAGAAGGCTTGTCAAATAAGCACAGATCTCAGTTTAGCAAAACTAATGGTGTAAAGGCTTAGGAAGTGGATGAGGGAGTTAATGCAGCTGTTCATTTTAAAGCTATGGCTAAATGAAGATCTCCACAAAATGGTTTCAGATATGCATAATCGAGTCTAATAAATGTTTTATTGTTTTATTAGTAATTCTTACAGTGGGACTTCACTGTAATGTAATATTACTGAGAATATTATATAATATCTCCTAGTAAAATTTAGCTGACAGTCCTGTTTCATTTATTCATCTGACACCTTGTTTGGATTTCCATCTTAAGTAGGACTTTAACATCTACTTTGGCAGAAAGCGTCCCTTCACAGAATGTCCCATTTAAAAATTAATATCTTGCTGCCTCCGCTAATCAAAGCTGGAAGACTTTACATTAGTGTTTTAAGACTAGAGTGCATGGTCCATTAAAACCCAGCTTCAATGGACTTAAATCAGAGGTAAACATAAAAGGGTGCTAGAGAGACTGAGCTGCTACTTCCTACTCCCACACTGCATCTTTTACACATGACCTTTGCAATTTGGCCCACTACATACAAGAACCAAGTTATCTCTGCTGTTATAAATTTTATATAGTACCAGGCTAAAGGAGAATAGAAGAAAACTAGAACTCAACAATCATTCTTTTAAGTTAATGTCATCCTAGTATAACTATCTTATGCCATTCTGCTGGCCTCTGAGCACATAAAATATATAACCCTGGTAAGCTCAATGATCCAAACTCAAAAGTGATATAAAACAAGGTTGTAAAATGCATAGCCTAAAAATGTAGATTATGTACTACAAAAAGTTATGAAAAGGTAAATACCCCTACTTAAACTTCAATAGTTTACCTCTGAATTTGGCCTATGTAGTCCAGAAAAAAAAAACACATTCATAATGTACAGATCTATCACACTACTTATACCACTATAGATTATTATGCTGCTTCTTCCCCAGATTTTTAACTCCAGTGTAGGTACACCAAGGTTGAAGTCCTTACTCTTTGCAAAAAAGCCAAAAAGAGCTGGGTGCTCTTAGGAGATTTCCTCTGAAAACAAAACCAGTACAAACCATGTCTATTTATGACTTTAACTTACCTGTTTAGGTAGTGTTCTTTACTACACAATCCTTGTCCATTCTGCAAGTATTCCACCCTGCTAAGGCAGAATTCAATTACCTATACAAGGGTGTCAGATTGTCACTTGTTCAGCATCTCAGAGCTGCCTCCACATTCAATGTCATCACCCTGTAGCTTCCTTAGCTATACACTAAACTTTCACATTTACTTATGAGACTTATGAAACTCCTTCAAAAGTGGAGGACACTCCCTCAAGTGAGAGGAACCTCATTCTCCACTGTCCTCCAACCAGAATGAGATTAGACAGGGCTCATGCAACATCTGGTACACCAGATGGATTTGTCACTGACCAGGCAGAATAAAATCATTGTAAACACTGCAGGAATCAAATACTGAATTTACTGCTCAGAGGCTAGAGATGGCTTCCTAGGTTACCTTGACATGTTCTAGCAGAAAGACATCACAAGGTCCAGAAGCACTAGTGACGAAAAATTCCATAAAGCCACCTTCTTCTGCATAGCTTTTCATCTTAATTTGTCTACCAAATGTGTTAATTTTATAAACTTAATTTTATTAAATAGTGCTCTGATTTCAATTAAAATAATTGAAGAATTATATGACTAATTTTGCAAATTGTCTTCACCAAGCTGGTGTCAGCACTTTAACTTGTTGTCATGTAAATATCATTATAAGAAATTCACCTTGCAATTTTCCATACGCAAAACACTTCTAACAAAATCAAACACAAATATATTCTTTGTCTTTAACTAAGTCTTCTACCTTATTCTAGAAGACAGGGTGACTTCTGTGTCTGTGTACCTAGTAAGCAACTTGTTTACATCATGTGTGTTTCTGAGGACTACATTTTCTCTGACTGCATTTCTGTAGAGATAGGAATTGTGGTTCTTGTTTAAGCTCTCTGACTCAACTGGACAGATTGTGATATAGAATACAGACCCTTTGCCAGGTGAACATTTGATGCTTTTGTTAGCCAGCACAAACAAAAACATTTTAATATTTACATGAGCTAAACAATTTATTATCTAGAATGCTTCAAATGTTACATTAAACTAAACTGCAAATAGGGCTGGTGGAGATGTCTCTCTCTAGAATCTGCTCACTTTGAAGTCTCCAACAGTTTTGTTCCTTTTCCTTTCCAGAAAAAAAAAAAAAAAAGAAAAAAAAAAAACACACCAGAAGGTTGTATTGCCATCCAGAAGGACCTCAACAGCCTGGAGAAATGGGCTGACAGGAACCTCAATAAGCTTAGAAAAGGGAAGTGCGAAGTTCTGCACTTGGGGAGGAACAACCCCGGGCACCAGGACATACTGAGAGGCACCCAGATGCAAAGCATCTTTGCAGATCCTGGTGGATGCCAGGCTGAACATGAGCCAGTAATGGGCCATTGCCACAAAGAAGACCAATGGTATCCTGGGCTGTATTAAGCAAAGAATTATCAGCAGGATGAGGGAGGTGATCCTTCCCTTCTGCTCAGCACTTGTGATGCCATACCTTAAATACTGGGTCAAGTTCTGGGCTCCCCAGTACAAGAAAGACATGGACACACTGCAAAGAGTCCAAGGAGGGATTCTTCAATTAAGGAAAGTGGAGTCTCTCTCCTTGGAGGCACTCATAACCCATCTGGTCATGGTCCTGGGCAACCAGCTGTAGGTGACTCTGCTTGAGCAAGGGGATTGGACTAGATGACCTCCAGAGGTCCCTTCCAACCTCACCCACCCTGTGATTAAAAAAAAAAAAAAAAAAGAAAAAAAAGTGTCAGTAAGTGCTTTCCTAGCTCCTCAGCCTTCAGAGTGGATTTTCACATACTGTCACGAGAATTTGATAGAGATAGGAATGAATGCCTTTCCTCAGGACAGCAAGTTCTGTCTCCAGCTGCTAAAGGCAAAACAAAGCTATTATAGGATAGGATGAGATTAGTCCATGTAGTGGGTTAGCCTTGGCTAACAGCCAGACTCCCACCCAGCTACTCAATCACTGCCCCCACCCCCTCCCACCCATCAGCAGGACAAGGAAGAAAATAGAACTGGAAAGAGAAATCTCATCTAGTTAAAGATAGGGAGATTGCTTACCAGTTGCCATCACAGGCAAAACAGACACAACTCAGGGAAAATTAAGTTACTGCCAATTAAAATAGATATTTAATTAGTGGATTGGGCAGTATGAAACAAAGATAAACAATAAAACAATGCCTTGCTGCTACCCACCCCTAGGCTCAACTTCACTCCCAAGCCTTCTACCCCTTCTGCCTCTGAGCAGCCCAAGGGCATGGGGAGTGGGGTTGTGGTCAGCCTATGTTAGCTCCCCTCTGCCACTCCTTTCTCCTCACACTTTTCCCCTGCTTCTAGTATGGGTCCTTCCCACAGGCAACAGTCCTGCAGGACAAACCTGCTCCAGCCTGGTCTCTCCATGGCTTGCAGCATGGAGGTGTTCTCCACCATACAGCACCTCCTCTGCCTTCTCCTCTGACCTTGGTGTTTCCTCTACTGCTTCTTGCTGTTTTTCTTTCCTCAGAGGTGCCACCATTTTGGCTGCTGGTGGGGCTGTTGGAGCCAGCTGAGGCCGGCACGGGGCAGCCCTCGCCTCTCCTCACAGAGGCCCTGCAGCACCCACTGCCACCACCATGACACCTGCACCCAGTACAGCCTGGCACAATCTATCTCATTTTGGAAAATTATGTGTATTTCATCCCTTTTCACCTCCAACTCTTCAAGTATTGTTTCTGTCATAAATAAGCCTGAATTGTTGCACAGTGCTGAATCCAGACATCTGGTTTTGTAGCTGTCTGATTCGTTTTCCTTTTCTTCAGTGATAAAAGTTCAAAAGCTCCATCAGCATGAAAGAAATAGTTACAGAGTCACTGTGTGCAACAAGGGACAAAAATCATAAGTTTAAGGGGACAGTCATGGCATGGTATGGTCTTCAGAAGTCAGTATAGACTCTCAGGGTGTGCAAGCACAGAGGATCAGCATGGCTCATCACTAGGCATACTCCTTTAACTCTGCAAGTAGTCTTAACTGACCCTATGCAATTAAGGCTACCCATTAGAAATAGATTTTATTAACTGTATAATACAAGACTGTTCTCTTTCTCAGGCAGATTAATTTTTTGAAAACTGACAGCTAGTATTATTGAATGCCTTGGTTTGACTTTGCAGTAGTCTTGCAAGAGTAGAATTATTTGAACAGTTTTTTCTGTATGCTAGTACATTTTTATATATATATATTTTTCCAAAATACAAAATTGCAGGTCTGTGGACCTTCTCCTGGTTATCAAATCATTAATGTGCCCTAGCAAGATTATCAGTGAAAAGAAATTAATAAACTAAATAATCTCTTCTCCTCTTAATCCATTTTTATTAGATCACATGAAACCATTATGATTGAAGTACCAGAAAACATGTACTTTGTGAGCTATTATATAGACCAAGACAAATTTATGGAAATCGTTTTGGACCCCATATACTCAATTTAATTGTATTTCCATCGACTCAGATTTGAGATTTCTTCTGTGTTATATATTTAATAGAATCATAGAATCATTTAAGTTAGAAAAGTCACATAAGATCATTGATTCCAACCACCATGTAACACTAACAAGTCCACCACTAAACCACTGTACTGGGTCTGGCTGGGATGGAGTCACCTTTCCCTGCAGCAGCCCATACAGTGCTGCGCTCTGCACTTGTAGCTAGAACAGCAGTGGTATCACACCGGTGTTGTGTCTGCTGCTGAGCAGTGCTGGCACAGCATCAGGACTCCCTCCAAGCCCCCAGGAGCCAGCAGGCTAGGGGTGGGCAAGAGGTGGGGAGGGGACATCACCAGGGCAGCTGACCTAAACCGACCATAGGGATATTCCATGCCATGTGATGTCACACTCAGCAAATAAAGGTGGGAAAGGGGAAGGGGTTGGGGAGGCTGTTGTTATGAAAATGTCTGTCCTCCCAAACAACCACTATGTATATTGAGGCCCTGCTTCCCAGGATGCGGCCAAACATTGCTTGTTGATGGGAAGTAGAGAATATTTTTTTTTCCTCTCTCTGTCCTTCCACATGGCCTTTCCTTGATTTTTTCTTTCTTCCTTTTACCTCCAATTTAATGATCCTTATCTTGACCTGTGAGCCTTTCTTTTTTCTTTCCAGCATACTTTATTCCCCCTTTCTTCTGAGAAGGGGCAGTGAGAGAGCAGTTGTGATGGAGTTCAGCTGCGCAGCAAGGTAAGACCACCACAACCACGTACCTAAGTGCCACATCCACATGTTTCTTAAATGCCTCCAGGGATGGTGACACTACCACCTCCTTGGGTAGCCTGTTCCAATACAACCACCCTTTCCATGAATGCATTCTTCTTGACATCTAATCTAAACCTCCCCTGGTGCAGCACAAGGACAATTCCTTGCATACTATCATTGTCACCTGAGAAAAGAGACCGACCCCCACCCTCACTACAACCTCCTTTCAGGTTGTTGTAAAGAGCGATGAGGTTGCCCCTTGGCCTCCTTTCTTCAAGACTGAAGACTAAAGATTTCAAATAAGCATACTAAAAATAAAGACCTCTTCAGGTCTCCAAAGGTCTCTTTATTAATTTTAACCAATAAATATTTCATAAATGTATTACTCATCCAGGAGAAGGAGTCAAAGTTAGACCCTCTCCCATAATAAGAAGATCTTAAAGCTAGGTAGGATGTGCCGTCATGCTACACTTACAAGAAAAAGGAGTCTTGAAGTATTTCATGTCAGTGACGGGAGAAAAGTGAACTCTTCTGTTCAAGGGGAGAGAAGTGAACTCTTTTCTCCCTAACTTTCATCCCCAAATAACCTGGTGTGAGACATTCTCCAAAGAGATGGGAGGGAGATGGGACTGGGAAGGCAGACTGAAATCTTTTTAGTTGAGGAAAGGAAATGAAACTGAATCATCTACAAGCTGGATAAGTGCCTTCCACACAAAATTGAACTGTGAAGGGGAGGAAACCTGTCTGAGTCTTTCTTTGCCATGAAACAAACAAGCAAACAAGTGATCCTACTTTCAGTATTTGGAAGGATGTAATTAAACATCTATCTTCAGGACACAATTTCAAAGTCAGTGGAGTTTTCTGGAGAGTGCAATTCAGGATATGTGCTCTTACATTCTTAAGGATGTGCTCATTCTTCTTAAGGATAGAAGAGAACACATGGTATATATGGAGATAGGATTTTTTCTTAGGCTGAGAGGAGCAAACCAGGAAATAATTTTGAAAATCATCATCATATAAAGTGCTGTGTCTACCCTATCATGGAAAACAGTTAAAAGGGTGAGCTCAGGTGATAGTGCTTGCTGGCAGGAGTGCTCCTTGGGCCATCTGATAGTGTTCCTGGAGTTGCAGTGTGGGGTTAGAGACCCAGGAAAAGCACCATGAAATGCTTCAGTCCCAGTGTTCTTAGCAGCCTCTTAGTCTCTTATTTTTGTACACTGGGACAGCAGCACTCAAAGATGAGCAGGACCTTTCCCTTGCATATGACCCACTGCAGAAGCGGGTGGGAGTTGCAGGGGAGTGTGGAATCCCTGTAAAAATGTGTAATACCAACAACTGGAGCTTAGCAAGAACTAGAAACTCGGACATCTTCCTGGGAACTGCTCTACAGTTGTTTATTTTGCCTGCCTGTTATCCAGCCTGACTCTCCATAATGCACAAAACTCTCAAAAGAAAGCTTCCTGAATCATTTTGAATACCACTGAATTTTTCCCTATAGGAAAGATATAATCACTACTTGTCAGCACCTTTTATTTTGGAGGCAACAGAAACTAAATAGTTTGTGTTAGCAGCATGACCTTTACATTTTATGTTGTGGGCATCACATTTTGCGAACTAGCTAAGGAGTGCTTGTTTTTCTTGACCAAGTGTTGAAAATACTTAAATCAGACAAAGAAGTAAACAATGCTGCTGCCAAACTCAAGACAGAGCAGAAGTCTGAGCAGAAGTCTAAGCACAGGTCAGCAAAACCCGAATTAATCAGAAATCTCTGTCTCAGGACCATATCTACCAGTGAAAAGCTGACTACAGAATAGCATGAAATAGAGAGAAAGGAAGAACTGGCAGGATTTCCTCCTGGCACTGGGTTCCAGTGACTGCTGCTCTCCTGCTTTAGGGAAATGGACCTGCTGGGGAGGGGGTGACACCAACCTCCAGCAGTCATTGCCTGACAAACAACAGCCCCTTGTGTGCGTGGGGCTGGGGGCACTGCCAGGCTGCAGCTGGCAGCCTGGGAGAAGGAAAACAAGCAGTCTCAGGACTGAGGAGAGGAAACTCTCACCATGAGCATCATACTCCTTCCTCAAAGGACTGCAGGATGCTGATGATTTGTCATAACGCCTCCTGCCCCTTCTGCTTGAGGAAGCTGTCAGCCTGAGGACTCTGAGCTACGTTGGAAGGATGAGCATGACATCCAAGAAAAGGGGATGATAATTTGAAGGCTTTCTTGTAACAATTTTAAAGATATTAAAGAGGCATTTATTTTTCTTTCTTAATCAATTTGGACAGTGTGCTGGTATTCCTGCTATGGGACAAAAAATAAATGTTTGTTGTATTTTGATTAGACTGTTAAAGTGGGCTGACAATAAATTCTTAGCACCATACAGATACTGTGTTCCCTTTTGGCCATAAAAAGATTTTCAGTGCATCATCTGCTGCTTGTTGCCTGGGAGAGCTTTCTATCAGCTTTTTGGGCCAGGGGGAGCTTATTTTAGCTCCCTCACTGTTTCAGTGAAGAACATCTACATGGGGGCAGTGGTCTGCTCTAGGGACCAGGCACAAAAACCTGTGCCTAAATGAATTACCTGTAACTACTTGGGAAGGCTCCAAAAGAAGCAGGAATTGAACTGAGATCATGTCTGCACTCAACATAAATTCACCCTAACTGTCAGTGCAGCACTTCTGCATGGTACTTTTAATCTCTGGGGTTTCTAAGGCACATTACCTATGAAATCTGCATGTTAATTATTCACTTAATTCTGGGTTCAGCTTCCTGAACTACTGAAATACAGTGGTTATGCTACAGGACATAGCAAAAGCCAACAGAGAGTGTGGGTACAGAAGTACGTTGTTAATTATATGAAAAGTGAATCATAAGGCAGAACATAGTGACACAGCTTAATGCATTTCCCATCTCAGAAACAGCACCTTCAGCAACATAATGCCTGTGAAATTGTCTCATGTATCAATTTGTTAATAAAAAAGTGTGTCCTATTGAACCACTGACATTTTTACAGCATATTGTACACTGATGGCCATAAAGTTCTTAAGGAGTATGACCTATCAGTAAAATCCTTGCAATGAAAATAATCTTTCTCTTAGACTAATCCATAATTTGTCTCTTCTATTTTGATATTTCAAAGTCATTTTGATACTTGGAATTGGGAACTAACTGAAACTTTCTTAGAGGCCACAAATTTGCATTACAGTGCCAAATTTTCAAGAACATCTATGAGTCCTTAGCATTTAATACAACAGCGTTTTAGTATGATTGGACATTCCCTGGGAGAAGAAAAATATCATTTCTCCCTCTTCAGCTGGAAGAAAAATGATGAAAGAGAAAGCTGCAAAAGAAGCCACAATGCCACTTTTGTCAGGGAAAATTTACATCTCCACAGTTTTAATGCAAAAGGCTTTCTGCATCCTTCCATTTGCAGAGTTTCATGTCAGAGCTGGCAATTTGCCTGAAGGCCCGATCCTCTGACAGAATTATTGTCAGGGAGGTCAGCTGTAAATTTCAATCAGTCAGTGCAGGGCACAAGGAAAACATTGTCAGGAATATTTCCCTGCAGCTTGGCATGAGATATAAACACTGAATGTATGGCTCTAAGCATAAATCTGCAACTAGTAGTTCACCCTGAAAACTGAGAATTTTAAATTCTCACTACAGCCTGCTACTTAAGTACAAATTCTCCACTGATAGCTGCTTTTCTTTGCTGTGGAGAAAATTTTGCCATGCTTACTGGAGCCAGTGATTTCATAGAAAAGAGAAAGCAAATATTATTTTATTACAGATATTAAGCCCCAGAAATTACTGTGATAATCATATGCTAAGCAGTCAATTAAGAGGAATTATGATTGTAGACATACAAATTATATTGTGAATCCATCTAAATATTGTCTAAAATAAGTCTAAATTACAATATTTGCATCCAATTTTTGTTGTTGCCAGCCCAAAGATTATAATTGTGGGCTTTTATCTTAAAAACTTTAGAGTTAACATTGTATGAACACACCAGCACATTACGACGAATTTAAATTAAGTTTAAAAAGAAAAGTCTGAAAAAAGGGGAAAAAACAACAATAACAACAGTACATTCCTAACCCTACTGGTTACCAAGAAAAGCTTGAAAATGGGCCACAAAGCCAGAAGGGGCAAGAGGGTATTTGTCAGAAAGCATACATCTGAATGTGTCATGACACATCTAAATGCATAATGTGATGATTTTCTGAGTCCTGACTCACTGCCTTTAAGGTCTTGAAGGAGCAGTTTAGGAATTTCACTCCCCACAAGGCCTGAGAGTATTCAGCCTGAAATATGTTTTTAGACTCTTCTTTCCACATCATCTTCCAAACTGTGACCATAGTCAAACCAAGATACGTAAGCAAATTGAGAAATGACAGCTTTTCCTTTAAAAGCTTGCCTTGTTGAAAACATCATTCCAGTCTGAGATCCCACTTTGCTTTGGAGGTGGGAAGAAGATTTCAGAATTTAATAGGGTGGGAAGTGTGAAATAGAAGACCGAAGGCCACTGCAAGGGTAGGGATAGCTGCCACCTCATTCAGCAACTGAGCTTGCATCTCTGTGCATCTCAAGTCATGGTTTGACAGCAATCCAAGACTTGTACCCATGTTCCTATGGGTACAGCCCATCCGAGCACATGGCCTTCCAGACCCCCATCTATTAGGAAGGCACTGAACCTATTCTGTAGTTATAGCTATGCAGGGTGAGAAGGAGCTTTCATCCTGGTGCCCAAAGTCACAAGCCTCCAGCTTTCTCCATCACGGCATTCTCCATTTGCCTCTCCAGTGAGCACAGACTCCAGATTCCTCTCTATCTGCACAGCTGTGGGGTTACTTCCACAGATGTTGGAGAAGACCTGTTAGTCGTTGTTCTGTCTTCCCTGATACCACATAGGCTGCTCATCTGCTCCCACAGCTCCATAAATTGGCAGAAACACCCCACCCACTGCACACCTCCAGCAGGCAAGAACACCACCTTTGACTGCCCCACCACCAGCCAGAGGCACTAGGCACTGTCTGACACGTGGAAAGCTCCATCCCTCCCAGAGCTCTGCTGTGTCAGGGACAGTTGCTGCAGATGCCACTGGAGACCACTCACCACCACAGCTGGAGTCCCATCCTGCCTTCCACTGATTTCTAGTCACCTTCAGTGCTACCTGATACATCTGCTGGCTGTGCTGGGACTTTGGTTCCACCACGTAGAGTCATCTGTATGTCCCTCTGGGCAGGACACAACCTCAAGCAGGGGAATTGTAATTAACAGTTCTGGGTCAGGCTGTGAGAGAATTTGTGACAAAACTTCCTAGGGTGCTCTCCCATGATAGTTACAGAAGCCCTGATTTATGGTGTGAGTGAGGAACAAGGCCTCGACTCATAGCCCTGCCCACGCTACAGACAGCAGTATATCACTTTGACCCCTGTAACTTCGAGGGTACAGCCATCAGCTTTTAGCCACCCTTGCACGTTCTTCCTTAACACCGAAAAAGAGATCATCTCAGGCAGAAAGCTGGAAGCTGCATACATAAATCATCAGTGGATAGGTTTAAACACAGCACGAGGGAGATCAGAAGAAGGTTCACACAAGGTCTGAATATGAATGATTGGAAGAAGTTCTCATACTGTTCATGTGAGTTCTCATAGTGCTGCACAGTTAACTTCAAGCCTGCTTTGCTATCACAAACCAAAGGCTTATGTTAACAGGATAAGCCAAACTGTTTTCACTTCTACTTACCACTTAAGACAAAAATAACTCTGGTTCATTCTGTCCTCTGGGTACAGAAGTCCTGTCTTGCTAGGATTTAGAAAACACAAACTGAAAGGCAAAGGCTGTTGGCATTGTATTAAAAGTTCTTTTACATCCTTGTCTGCTGCTCTTTCAAAAATAGTCAGCTACTCTTGGATATATAAGAGCTGGGACTACAGTTTAGGAACAAAGTTGCCCTACACTGACAAAGGAAGAGCTATCCAGACAGGGTGAAAATAAGGATATCATCTTTAAGGATCTTCTTCCTTCTTCAGGGTGAAGAAGGGATATTTGAGTCTGAAACATCTGATTTTGCAGTGCTGTGCCAGGATCTTCAATTAGCCAAAGCCTTGGAGTGAAATTATGCCCCTTCTTTCAAAGTGCACCTGCTGTAAGAAACAAAAGACCTGGGTAGAACACAATTAACATATATCTAATTACTCTATTAATAGCAAAAGCTCATCTACTGGGGAGAAAATAGATTTTCTTAAATGTTAACAAACACTCCCTGACAACGTATCTGCAGGGAGAGCAAGGACTGTAGGGTCTCTCTCAACCCATCCTGCTCTGCCCTCCAGTGAGCTCCCTGGGAACGCATGGCCCAAGCTGTTCTTGAGAAAGGCACAGGTTACCTCCTCTCCCTTTTATTTAGGAGATTCCATTTGAAACAGGCTGCAGCGGCAAACTGCTCTTTTCTCTCCTATGTACCTCTTTTTTTTTTTCTTTAAAAAATATGTACAGGCGTTCTTGCCATCACACCAGGAGACACACCAAAGCAGCAGCTCTCACACCAGGAGGAGCTGTGGGTAGACAGAGAGGTCCCAGATAGTTGCAGTCTCATGCTGGGTGCCAGTCTCAGGAAATTTGTAAAGTGGGGCAAGAGTCCAATTTTTACAGCAAGGTGCCATGTATTGCTAGTGAGAATATTGCTATACACAGCACTTGAACTGGGAACTGGAAATAAATTAAACAGCTTCACCCTTTGTATGACAAAGTGCATAAAAAATCACTGAAAAAAAAAAAAAAACTATCAGAAAACAGACAGATTTTTGAAGCTTGCTTTCCCTGTACTTGTAAAGTGGAACTAAGTTTGGTAAGGAAATTATGTTTTTATTCTTTGCTTTCTGCTAAAGAGCTGAATTATTAATGTGGTGCTAATAAAGCCCACTTAAACCATCTGAGTAGTCTCCTAATAAATCAATTAAGGAGCCAATTTAGCACAGTGACATTTTGCCAACTGGCCAATAATCAAGAGGAGACAAAAATGTTCGTGAATAACAGGAAAAATACATAATGTTGACTTCTCTTTGTTTCCTTTGCATCACTATAAACAAGACTTCATGTATTTTGAACAAGACTCATTTTAAACAAATTTCTCTCTTGTCCTTACCTTAAGTGACTGCGATCAGGTTAAACCCTGAAGTGCCAGATGAGTTTCTGCTGTTACACTTATAGCACAGTACTCAGGCAGCCAGATATGCACAGGTTGTAATTTACTGGCAACGGGCCACCTAAAAAAAAAAAAAAAAAAAAAAAAAAAAGTTAATTTGAACCAAATATGATTTACAGAAATGATTTAAGTCTACTGTGGTCATTCCTCCTTCAACAGTAAGTAAAGAGACCAGCTAGAAGAAAACAAATAAATAAATAAATAAATGAGAGAGAGATCTAGTAGGATATATCTACATTGAAAAGTAGTGCTATACAACAGGAAAGATTTTTAGAGGGAAATATTTTGTGCTAAGAACCTGATAGGTACCCACAGTACACACGTTTTTAAGGTTTTAATTCAGATAACCTGGTCCCACAGACTGGATTTTCACTAGTGGCTGGAGCATGCTAGATTTGCTCCTGGATCACACCTTAGATTTCATTTCACTTCTCACAGCCTGAGACTTCTCCACAGCGCAGCTCAAAGCACAGTAAGTAGGAACAGTGAGAAGATTAACATCAGAAGTCTGCTCTTGTTTTGAATTTAAGCATATCTGTGTCAACTAAGCGATTCTGGCATGCTAGAGAATTTCTTGGCCATCTTCAGTGACACAGCCAGTGCTACATTCCATTTAGAAGCCAGACCCCTACTCTGCTGTGGTCAAACCAATTGCATTAACACATATTGAAAGACTGTTTGCAAACACCAAGGGAGGGTAAGATTCTGCATCTGTGCAATATGTTATTTTCCTGAAAGACAGAAGCTAAAACCAGAACTATAGGATTGTAATGCACAGGTCTGAAGACTGTGTTAGCATTTGCAGAAGTTGCATGGCTGCTGTGTTTATAAAGAAGAGGATTTGAGACAAATGTGTAAGAAAATTCAGAAAGGCTGGAAATAATTTTAGGTAGAGCATGATTTCACTAGATCTATCCTCCCCACAAACAATAAAACAGTTTTCAAAATAAAGTTTAAGAGGATCTAAAATATGCATGCCTAGTTCTTGCAGTGTCCATTTGTGTATTGCAATCAATTTCAGCTGAAATGCCTCACAATTGTACTTGATGGTAAATATATGAACAAGCCTAGCTCCCTGGGTAACCACAACAGTTTGTATTTCCCAGGAGAAGTGAGGCCAAAGTAAATGCAGAAGCAGGCAAGTCAGCTGGAAGAGGCTCCCCATTGCAATACTGTGCCCACACTTCCCCAAATTCTCCAAAAGCATAGGTCAAGCAGACCTGTTCTTGGCAGTTCTTAACTTGGTAAAAAAATATTCTGTATCCCTTCTTTTCTGTTGTCATGATAGCTGCACTGAATGGGTCATTAGTCTCACCTACAACCTTACCTGATCTCACCCCGTCGCTCAAACATAAAATTTTGGCAGTGAGGGCCAGCCTCAGTTGCCTCCTTTGGGGGTTTGCTAAGTCAAGAAAAATACCACTCCAAATTAATGAGTAGTCTTTTGTTTCATTCCATTGTCAGTGAGTGTTTCAATATCACTACTAATTGTTTGCTGTGGATTACTGAACATACTAAAAACAAACACAGAACAGATTTACATGAAAGCAAGCTTACATCCTATGTACAGACTGATGAGCTGAACATTTGGTGGAATTTAAGCTGTCACCCTTTGCTCAAGGAGTTCAACTACTATGTCTAAAGCAAATCAACACCAGACTATCAATTCTGGAATATATTTTAACAGCTGTCTCCATGCTGTTGTCCATCTGCACTCAAAGAATATACTTTTTAAAAAAATTATTATTTTTTTTTGTTTTTCTCACTCTAGATCTGTGTGCAACTAGCCATACCTTTGCCATATTAAGCTGAATGTCTGAATGGAGTCTAGGGAGTCTATTTATGGCTACGCCTGAGGTCCATTTACCTTCTAAAACATTGTGCCATGAAAGCACATTACACCACAGACATATTTGCAAAAAGTAAGCTTCCTTTAGAAAGAGCTATAATTCTGTTTAAAGGCTTTACAATGGAAGACTGAGTTGCATGTTCTGACACACGGTTGAGGGACCAAGATGAAGCCCTTGAAAAAGCAAAAGACTTGAGAGTAAAGTATCCCCAGTATTGAACTGTGTATTGAGTTTACATGGCAAAGATTTGGTAGAAGGCAGGGGCTGCAGGGGTGGCCTCTGTGAGCAGAGCCCAGCAGCTGCCCCATGTCAGATCAGAGCCAGCTCCAGCCGGCTCCAAAAGGGACCTGCTGCTGGCCAGAGCCAAGCTAGGGAGTGACAATGGGTGAGCCTCTGGGAGAGAAGATGGAAGAAAGAGGAAAATCTCCTGAGTAACAGCAGCTGGGAGAGAGGAGTGAGAAATGAGAGAATCAGCCCTGCAGACACCCAGGTCGGTGCAGCAGGAGGGCAGGAGGTGCTCCAGGCACACAGCAGCAGTTCCCCTGCGGCGTGTGGAGAGGCCCCTGGTGGAGCAGGCTGTCCCCCTGCAGCCCATGGGTCCCACATGGAGCAGATCTCCACGCTGCAGCCCGTGGAGGAGCCCCCGCTGGAGCAGGTGGATGTGGCCTGGAGGAGGCTGCGGCCCATGGAGAGCCCCCGCAGGAGCAGGCCCCGGGCCGGAGCTGCAGCCCGTGGAGAGGATGACACACAGGAGCAGGGGTCTGGGGGGAGCTGCCACCCGTGGGGGACCCGTGCTGGAGCAGTTTGCTCCCAACGGATGGACGCTGTGGTACGGAGCCATGTGGGAGCAGTTCTTGGAGAGCTGCTGCCTGTGGGCAGCCCCCGCAGGCTCAGTTCAGGAAGGACGGCATCCCGTGGGAGGGACCCCACGGGGAGCAGGGGCAGAGAGTGACCGTGAAGGAGCGGCGAAGATGATGCGTTAGGGACTGACAGCAGCCCCCATTCCCCTGCACTGCTCAGGGGGAGGACATAGAAGTGGGTGGATGGGGGAAAGTGTTTGTAGTTAGCTTTTAGTTCTCACTGCTCTAGTCTGTTAGTCATAGGCAATAAATTATAATAATCTCCCTACGCTGAGTCTGTTTTGCCCATAATGGTAATTGGTGAGTGATATCCCTGTCCTTATCTCAACCCTTGGTCTCTTATTTTCATTGTACTTTCTCCCCCTGTTCCTTTGAGGAGGGGGAGTGATATTGCAGACCCCCACTCTGGGCAAAAAATCAATAGCAGTCAATAATGTTTGCAAAGCCTATCACTTCCATGTTCAGCTGATGGTAGACATTCACAGGATCTCTTATCTTTTGCATTTATTTTGCATTGTTCTGTTTATGGAATAGTCATATACAGTGCTCTGGGAATCTAGAATTTGTTTCAGACAGTGGAATAAACAAACTGAGTATCTAAAGATGTTGTATTGATACTACTTTTGGGGGAATGTAAGTTATGAAGTTGTGGCATTGCAGCTTAGTTGAGAAGTTTAGTCATGTCAAAGTCTAAAGATGCGGTTAGACTGTAAACACAGTTTAGGTATTTTTATGCGATACAGGCAAAATATTGTAGAAATTAAGTTAAATGTTCAAGATTTGGAAAAAAATGTATGTCATCTGTATTGTTTCTAAGGTCTATCCTTAAAAAAAATAATAATAATAATGTTATTTTTAAATGCCTTGTTAGGCAGAACTTGTTAGGTTCTTTTATTAAACTTCCTAAAATAACAGATTTAAAAGCAAAAGGCTGCACCAAAACAGTAATTTAAACAGAAGGTATGACCGGGCCTGTGTGCTGGTCCCTCTCTTAAAAACAGATCATCTTTCATTTTTGCCTGAAACAGATTTTTTTTTTTTCTTTCTCAGAGTCCGAGTCTTAGCATTCACAGTTTCATCACTTAAGCACAATAATTCAATTAAATACATTTCCTATTACTGCCTACACAACTCCACTTCTACAGTGCTGCACATCCTGTTTTTGAATCCTCCTGTGAATCTCCAATTAATTTATTCATTGTTGCTAGTACTGTATGTGTCTTCAGGCTTAAAATGCACTTAAGACTCAAAATTTAATTTGAATTTGGCTTACTCTTGTCATCTGTGCCTCTTATAACCAGTCCACACAGTAGAGACATAACCAAATTTCTCTAGCTTAGCATACTGGAGGATATACTTACGCTTGTGTCTGTCAAGGAGGCCTCCTCCTCCCTTCTCTCACCCTGCTGGTGCCCCAAAAACGTGGTGTTTCAACAAACCTCTCTTCATGCATAGTTGCAACAGATGTCAGAGTTATGTAGAGTGTGATTTGGTGAAGAAGTGCATAAACAACCTGCATAGCTTACAAAACATGCATGGATGTATAAATAGTATAATTTTGAGATTACCACTTTCACACTGGATTCACTGACATACTTCCACCATTTCTTTTTGAGTCTCTGTTACCTAAAAAACTCTGGAATTTTGATCACTATAGGTAGTCACGAATGAAGAGAAAGCAACTATCCCTAAGAAGTAATCTAGTTGATCCTTGAAGCACAGGATAGATAAGGTGACCTCTCAAGTTTCCTTGCAGCACACAGTCTATGATCATTACAGATTTGCACTGAATTCTCAGTTCTGAAAAGCTTGGCATTATCATTATCTTATCAATACATATCCAAGGGGACTTTCATTATTGCTCAATAGTGAACAACACTGTTGTCCTAAACACTGTCCACAGTGTCCTAAACAGATGGAGAGAGAGAGAGAGGCCAGAATTTCTTTTTTCCCAGATTGTATCACATATTTTAGCCATTTAAAGATACATATTTCCTAGATTGATACCTTAAGAGGAAACTATTTGCACATAAAAAGAAAGATACATCTGCAAATATTTCTTCTCAAGCACACTGATACAATATTTCATTTGAAATTTATGAACATTTTATATGTCAAATTTTTGTTCATATGAAGGCTTAAGATAACTCTTGGAGCATATAGTTGTTTGCTAAGAGGAAAAAAAGGTAAAAGAACAAAGCTATATAAAAAAAAACTCATCACCATGGTAACTAAACACAGGCTAATTTTATAACCAAATTTTATTGGGAGGGCAGAACATATTGTTACCTCTGTATCGCCTAATCAAACACTCAAAAAATTTCAGACAATAAATGATAATTTCTCCATAACAAATAACCACCTGAATACCGAATTCTAAAAATGTCATGAAAAAACATAACTTCAAACACTTTATATGACATCCTCAAACATTTTTAGACAACCACTTATGTTTTAAAGCCTTCACAGGCTATTTGTGAAGAGGGTAAAAATATGAAGTTAATGATTACCTTACTTCCAAATAACAATGTAATGTCTGAAGGCAAACTACCTGTGCTATATAAAACATTCCCCCCAAACTGTTTATAAAGGATCAAAATTGCACTCAGTGTTTTTCACTAAGAAAAAAAAGAACAAATATGTTTGATTTGCAGAACTGCATTGCCAGTGGTTAGTTGTTCACCTCAATTACATACCACCAAGTTGTAGTGGATGTGAATGTCTTCAAATGCCACAGAGTGCAGATGCCTCAGCCAGGTCAGTAAAGGGGGGGGGAAGAGCCTTCAGACTAATTACTACCAACAGGCAAGAAAGAGATGCTAGATTAATTTCTGTGTCCATTTAGGATTTGACCTTTTAGCTGAAGCTACCAACAAACGCTTCCATTTAATGGCAATTTGATTGCAGTTTCTGTGACGTGCCCGTCTGTCTATGGGCTTCCACTCCTTGCCCTTTTCCAGGAACTGAATACCTGTCTTCTTATTAGGAACTGAATTGTGCTGAGTAACACATTTTCATGAGTTACTCACCACCTATACTGCTCTCACAGAAAGCCTGGACTTCACTACTTCACTGTAATACATTGCATCGAAGCATTCATGTTCATTATAACAATTTCTCAACAAAAATGCATGAATTTGGTGCTCATCACTTCACGGCACACTGAAAATGTGATTTCTTTTAGCAAAGAAATCAACTAGGTGTTATATAATATGCAGTCTCTTTTTTTTTTTTTTTTAGTTTTGGTACTGATCCATTACTAAAGAATGTATATATTTTTTTTCTTATGTTCCCAACAGGCATAACATAATGGAAGTAAGTTCTTACATCTTATAACAAATATGTAATTTTTTTTTTTTTTTTTAAAAAGGCATTTCTCAATAGTAGGGAATGCAAGTTTTTTTTTTTCTTTCAGCACTTCCTATCAACCAACAAATTATACATATGTTTTGTCATATATTGATCCCTTTGTCCTCAGATTCATTGTAGATTTGTCTTCGTTTTAACTTCATGCAAACAAAGATGTTTCTTCTTATGTGGTCAGATACCATTTCCACTTACCAATAAATATTTCAGTATTTCATATTAAGTATTCATTGGAACAGGAAACAAAATGATTGTGCTTTGCTTCCTTAGCGGGTGCCCTAACTGCTAGTCTGTACAGCCCCAGCCTGTTCTGGTTTCTGTCTTTCACCCAATGAATATTTAAGTGGTATATACAAAGTGGATTTATTACAAGACAATAAAACTTAGAGACTAGTAGAAAAATCTCCTACTCCCTTAATCTTAAATCAATGGTCTCTACAAGTGAGAGGGGAGGGAAGACATACACTTAATCAAGTTAGGTGACATCTAAGTATGTACCAGAACCTCGCTCCTCAAAGAGCAGATGTCTGGTTTGTCAATTCTGTCAGAACTTATGTAGAAGATAGGAACTAAGTAACTGGATGCTACCAGAATTTAGGCAGTAATGAGTAAAATTTAGCTGCGGAGTCAGCTTCAGTGATTGCAAGTCTAATGGATATTCTGTGAACATTAGCAGGAGCTAAATGTTCTACCGAGGCACTTAAAGGAGCATATGAGTGCATCTTGTTTTTGATGTATCTACAATAGGGTATCTTGATTCAACAGGATTTATTTGATTGCTGCAGAGACAGCAAATAGATTTCTGTCTTAACAATCCTCAGTATAAAAGTGATCCTCAGGAACTCTGTAGAATTAATTTTCACATTTCACTCATTCTTTTATGGATGATTTCCAATTCCAGATGAAGTACAACTGGGTGAGAGCTAAGAAAATATTTTGAAGAAAATGTTCTGAGCTCTTGAATGGAAAATAATTTTCTCCAGTTTTAATTATTTTAAAGTTTGATGGCAAAATAATATAAATTGAAGCATGTTAAGACTTAAAAATCATTTAATCAGAATGTGTTTTCATAATTCATATTCATGCTATCCATGAAACAAGACCAGCATAATCTGACTACAACAGCAAATTATTTTAGCATAGCATTTCAAAGGATCTATTATGGTCTCCAAGACGCAGTAAATACCTCGAAGCAGGTTAAAAACTACCACGTATGTGATAAGGAGCAGTATGAGAAGAAGATGGTGAGACAGGTGAAGCAGCTTGGTTTAATGAACTCAGACTCCTGGGACAGAGGGAGTGCCTAAGGAAATACCATAGCACACTGTGTTACTATGTACACTAGTAATAAAACGGACAAAAGACAGCCTCAGACAGAGCTTACTCACTGAGTAAGAAAACTCCATTAAAAATTGACCTTTTTCCTGACTGAACAACATAGGAAACAAGAACATGCATTCCAGATGTGGCTATTTGTCATTCTAATGCTATTGTTTTCTGAGGAAAGGGAAGAAAAAACAACATGAAGTAACTTTTCTCCCTGGAAACCAAAAGAACTGGGTCTGAAAAAGAAGTTGCAGGTCAAAGTAAATGCCAGAGAAGAGAAAAAGAGGTGGCTGTTGGGCAGACTCAGTTCTCAGCTGCTGCAAAAGGAAAAGATTAAATGGTGGCTCATCAACTCAGAGCACCCATGCCTCGAATACCTGATTAACCTGGCTGGAATAAAAAGCATCCAGAAAGAGGAATGAATGATGGGGAAGGAGTCTTGCAGAATGGAACTAGATATTGTACAATTTGTTCTTTCTTTTCTTGGACAGAGGGGCAAGCTTTCCCTTTCTCTCCACACTCAGGTAAATGAAAAAAAATGTTTGGTGTGCTGTGAATTCCTCTATTCCTGTCAAAGACAGGAAGGGCTCTCTTGGACCTGTACCTATAAGGTCACTACTGCACCTTACGCCTAGCTGCAAGGACGTGTCCCCTTTTCACTTCTTTTAGACCACTGTATATATTTTAATTTCCAATATTCTACTTGTGCAGCAGATTATTTCTGCTATTTTAAAGACATATTACTTAAATCATAAAGTTAGCACAGCAATTGATCCGTCCCTACAAATAATTCAAAGAAATGGAGGGAGTAGCCATCTTCTAAAACATTCAGCCAAGTAAAGTCTTAATTTACTGCTGTTGGTTAAATTCTGTACTTGGGATTCATAACCAATTTATTGCTTTGTTTAACTCAAAGCCTAAAAGCCATGTAAAGCTTCCTGCAAAAAAAATCAGTTTTCATGGAGCCAAAAGCTCCTATCATTCCTCTTTCCACTCAGGTATCATAATGTAGTAGAACACTTTTCTTAGTTATACATATAAAGAAAATTTATATTTTGATTTTCAAAATCTATCTACTTGAAAGGAACTTTCTTTCTGGAACATTCTTCATCTAGACTATCCAAGAATTCCTACAAGTGTAAATACAGGCAAACTTTTTTTTTTTTTTTTTTTTTTTTAATGTCAATAAATGAAACACCATGAAAAAACAGGGATATGAAGGAGGAATTAAGATGCAAGATAAAATGTCGTGCAAATTCTTCAAAAAAAATTTTTTTTGTACTTGTGAATGGGAGTAACTCATACAAGCAGTGCAGATAATACAGGACTTTATGCTGATGAGTCTTGGAGGCATAACAGGAAACATTTGAAGGTTGATATAGCTTATGATGGTGGGGGTATTCATCTTCCTTGGGATAGCTTGTGTTGTGTGCCAGGGCTTGAATCTTCCTTTTAATTACTTGCTGACCGAGTGAACAAAACACATTGGTCACACATCCCAGTCTTGCGGCTTGTGATTTACTCTGCTTTGGAGCACCGTCCTAGGCCGTTAGACAAATCATCCATAGCAGTTTCTAAGACTATGAGTCAATGATTTGGATTACTGCCAATTCAGAAAAGTCCTAAACTTGTGTGTGCTAAAACTAGCTGTTAGAAGTTGTTCAGTGGAGCTCCTGAATTTTCTAAAATTGTCAGGACTACAACTGACAGGTCCCATTTCATTTAAAATGACCTTTGGTACTCCTTCTGAAAATAATAATAATAAAAACTCACACTTTACAAATATCTAATTGCAAAACCATTATAAGAAGTATTTGTCACTTAAAAGGCATCTCCATTCTCATGACAGAAGTCACCATCTTTACTTGAAAACAAGGTCATCTGCAACTCTAAACGTTAAGACCAACCAACGAATCATAATTTAGCTCTTTGGAGTTGTCTTATTGAAGTTTTTTATTTAATTTGTTTATTATTATTTTAATGAGTTTAACTTTCTGTATGTACCCAACAAAAAATCTGATTTCTCAAAGTACAGGATACCTTGTCGCTCCTACAGGAGTTAGAGGAGCCGATGGGTTCTGCATATACATGTACTGATAGGGATCCCTCACTCTGAGACAGCCGAATAAATACCTGAGGTGTGTGAGACAGAGGGATTTGGCCAACTTCTTTTCAGTGGTTTGTAGGGACAGGACAAGGGGCAATGGCCACAAGATGGAGCACAGGAAGTTCTGCACCAACATGCGAAAGAACTTCTTCACGGTGAGGGTGATGGAGCACTGGAACAGGCTGCTCAGGGAGGTTGTGGAGTCTCCTTCTCTGGAGATATTCAAGGCCCGTCTGGATGCCTACCTGGGCAGCCTGCTCTAAGGAACCTGTTTTGGCAGGAGGGTTGGATCCAATGATCTCTGGAGGTCCCTTCCAACCCCTGCAATTCTGTGATTCTGTGAAATGAAAACAAAACAAGAAAAAAATATATATTGTCACCAGGAACTGATGAAATAAACACACTGACCTTTACTTATAAGTATTTTGAATGCCACCATGATGCTCTGACCTCACAGACAGTAACTCTGAACTTCCTATGCTGTGTCTGCCGTGTGCTTATGCAGCCTGGGTGAGTACATGCAGAGTTTCCATTCAGGACACACAGGACTTGCTACTTTTGCAACTCCTTAAATGGGTAGCTTTGAACAGCATAGGGAGCTCTTCAGGATTAAAAATACAGCTGAAGAAGACATATTTTGTAGAAGAGAATATTACAGAGATTCTTTTGTTCCTCAGGAAAAAAAAAAAAAAAAAAAAAAAAAAAACCTTTCTCAGGCCTCCTAAGGGGGGGAAAAAGGTTTAAAAAAAGCGTAGGAGTCAGATTAGATTTGGGAAAGAGAACTTTAAAAAGAAAGAAGATTTTTTTCCTGTGATCAAGTGAACATTTAACTTTTCAAATAGAAAAGTTACTGTCGAAAATTACTGTTCAAAGCCAGGCAGCTGAGTATCGTATTGGAATTTACAAGCATTGTGTGTCCGGAATTGGAACAGCTGAGGAATAAGCGATTGTCTTCCTAAATACATAGCTAACTGAATATACAATTGTCATACCACAATTATTTCAAATTCAATTCTTGATAGCCTCACATGTCTAATTTTATTTCTCAGTACGGACTTTGTGGAAGGATTGTGGAAATCTATGGCTAGAGCTATAAACTCAAACATACTGCTGACTGATTTGATAGCCACAGATTCTCCAAATCAGACATTACTAAAATGTGGAAGTTATTTTCTTTTATATAGGTGGTTTACTCAGATGTAGTGAAGTGAGATGCCAGTCACTTCAAACAGAATATTGAATATTCATGAACTTCTAAAAAAGAAATTCTGAAGGAGAAAACAGCCAGGGAATTTCTAAAATTTTTAAGTAAATGCATAACAAATTTCTTTCTTGTTAATCATCACTTTTTTGGCTTCTTTGATTGCTATTGGAGAAGGGAAGGAGACAGCTAATTTAGACATGCCTACACGAGTTACTAAGACTATAAAAGGAAATCTTGGATTATTTCATGTGGCTTGGTTACTGTGAGTGCTCAAATAGGCTTTTGAGAAGAAAAATGATGAATTTATTGCATACAGAACACTTATTTCACTAAAAATATTTTTTAAAAAATATCCAAGACTTTGAAAGTCTCAAGCAGTATTCAGTAAAAACAAACAAACAAACAAACTCAGAGCTGATACTCTTCCTGAAATTTAGAAGTTCTAGTACAAT
Source organism: Stictonetta naevosa (assembly GCA_011074415.1). Classification (NCBI taxonomy): domain Eukaryota; kingdom Metazoa; phylum Chordata; class Aves; order Anseriformes; family Anatidae; genus Stictonetta; species Stictonetta naevosa. The sequence goes on along the minus strand of CM021699.1, from coordinate 87,514,625 downwards.
AACAGAGATAGGAAGTATGACTGAAGGCACAACCTGTGATAAAAAACCAACCAAACAAAAACAGAACCAGGGTGTTTTTTTTCTTTTATTATTACTATTGGTAAGTGGTAGTTTAGATTGAAACTATGCTTTCAATATAAAATCATGCAATGGGAAGAATTCTGTAAATCAGTATTCAGGTAGTGTCTGTCAGCATGACCATGGTCCTCTCACACGTGGCTTTCTAAAGGAGATGTCACAAATTAATTTTCCAGAGCACCATATTTTTGTATTATTTCCCCTAAATAACTGAAAAAAAACTGTTACTAAAACCTTAAGCTAAAGCCTGTGATAAGCTACAACAAAGGAGGTGAACAAAGGAAAAGTATTTAAATAACAAATGTGTCATTCACTTAATAGTAACCAAGTTCAAAAGAGCTTTGACTAAATTTTTGCCTGAAAATCATAAAAGTCCCAGCACTGCAATATAGGAGCAGAAGCCATTTGTCTATACTACAGGAATCCTAAGAGATGTAGATCATGACTGGATTCCATTATTGCTGACATTTCACAAACCCATTAAAAGAGAGAGGTCTTACTCCTAGCACTTACAGTCAACTACTAACTAAATCTAATTACAGGTGAAGAGTAAAAATTTAGAATAAAATGAGGAAGGCTGTGGATGCATTTGAGCTGTAATGTGTTTATAACAGCTAAAGTATACGGGAATACATATATAGGCTTGTGTATGTGTAAGTGTATATATACACACATACAAACAGAAGGGCACGTGTCATGTACATTTGACAGCTAGCTGTGGGTTCCTGGCTTACCTCCCCTTAGTCACTAACAAAGAACTGACATTGAGAGCATGAAAACTTAAGCACCCAGTGACACCATTCATCTCAAGCAGAGGAAAAACATAGGACTGAGCAGATGATGAACCAAGCCCAAAATGAGAACTGACAGAGAATACGAGCACAGAAAAGAAAGGAGGAGTTTTCAAGAGCTTTACTGCTTAGCAGAAAATTGTGAGATGTGAAAATAATATAGTCATTTTCTCCAAAATAGGCTTGTGGGCTATAGCAATTGCTATCTTGTTTTCATGGGATGGCTGAGGTAGAAAGGGACCTCTGGAAGTCTTCTGGTCCAAGGCCCCCTGCTCAAGCTTGGTCACCTAGACCTGGTTGCTCAGGACTGTGTCCAGACAGTTTTGGACCACCTCCAGGAGGCAGACTGCACAACCTTCCTTGGCCTCATGTGCCAGTGCTCTGTCACCTCCACAGTAGTGCTCCTTGATGTTCAGAGAGAAGCTCCTGAGCCATGAGCCTCCTCTTCTCCAGGCTGAACAGTGCCAGCTCTCAGCCTTTCCTCATATGACAGGTGCTGCAGTCCTTTCATAATCTTCACAGCCCTTCAGCCATGTGATCCCTTCAGTCATTACTGTTTATTTTTAAATTTTGTCATACTCTTTCAAAATCTGGGATTTTTTATTTTTTTTTCATTCTTTTGGAAAACTGAAGTGTTTTGGCAAGTGAAGTTGCTATGCTATTTTCCAGTTATACGGTCAAGGAAAACTATCTTATATTGCAGATGTTCTGAAGCTTTGTCATCTTATGATATAAAATGTCCTTTCCCAAACTGATTTGAAATAGGCTATGAAACACAATTATTCCAGTCTTCCTTCTCAAAGCCCTGGCCATTAACCTGTGTACATATATGAGCTCAAGCATGCCTTATTTCAGAGTTCTGTGAGGAGGAGCTGGGGCTTAGTTTTGTACCCAGAAACTAGAACAGAAACAGCTGATGGGAGCTGCATATCATTTGCAGCAGATTCCCACATAAGCTCTGCATCAAATAATGTTGCATGACATTTTAAGATTATTGTGAGTCTCTGAATCAGACCAGAGCCTTCAGGAAAAGATCTGAGACTCAGAAGACAGAAAATTCAGGCTTATTTTCTCCTCCCACACTGATAATTTTGTATTGTCATTACCACTTTTTTAAAAGCAATGAGGTCAGCCTGTTGTTCAGAGTCTTCAGTCAATATTTTCTGGAAACAAAACATTGTTTTGCTACATATTTAAATAAAATTGAATTCCAAGAAAAAATGAAAGACTTAAAATTATAAAATACTGTTCTGCTGCTCATGAATTCCTATGGTAACAGGGTTTAAGTTCTGAAAATGTTTGACAGTTTTTCACTATATTTCACCTAAGAGCACAAAAATTTTAGCTGTAACACCCATTCAAACAAAGCAAATAATACTAGCATACTGAGTGAATATTCACAGACCAAAAAAAAAAAAAAAAAAAAAAAAAAGGTTTAATGAGAATTTTATTAGTCATCTTTCATAAATACTTCAAAAGGCTCAAGGAACAGAACTTATAAAGAAAGTGCTGTTTATATGCTATGGCTTTGATACAAACAGTTGGGTCTACACTTGAGGTTATAAAATTTCAACACAAACAGAAGGAAGTATGACAACTACTGTTTTTCATGCTTCATAGCTTCAATAACTCAGAATAAAGGGTTAAATCAATCTGCTACATCCAGCATCAGTTGAGACAATAGGATGGTCAGGCTGTCATAGTAAAACAGGCTGCAACTATTTAATTTCTGCATTGCTGATTCTGACCCTCCAGCAAATGATGCTCTGAAATGAGTGTGCCAGGAGCTGCAACAAAAGGATGCAGGCATTCATCTGCTTCCTTACAAACTAGTAGAATTTTTAACAGTGCAACTTTGCTGTTATCATAAGCTTTATATTCTAGATGCAAAAGAGCTTTAAATTGTGATAATCGAACAATAAGTCAAACAATTACATGGGATTGAATTGCATACTTCTGCTCCTTGTAAAGCCAATAGGTCTTACTTAAGAATGGGACACACAGCAGCTTGTTTTCTGACAAGGGTCAAGGATGCTGTACTTGGGCATCCATAAGAAAACTCAGGGTGCCTGTGGGAAGCACTTTCAGGACCTGACACACTTTAATTAAGACATAAAAAAAAATAAATATTTTAGCTATATACAACCTGGGGCAAAAGAGAAAGTATACACATCAGCATCATAAAGAAATAAATTAATTCAGGCAGGATACAGCAGACAAGAGGTCAGCTCTTTCCTCCAGCAGACAAGGGGTCAGCCCTTTCCTCCGAGGGCTTTCAGCAACATACCACTTCCTTGGCAGTTGTCTAAACTCAACGTTACAGCATAACTGACCAGGGCTGAAGGGAAAAGCATTTTTCATCCCTCCTGCCAGCTGTAAGTCACCACACAGCAAAATGTTAGATACAGAAAGCTAACAGAACAGCTAAAGGGCACTTTTGAGCCTTATGGATTCTTGGAATCTGATCCTAGAGAAGTTCAGAACAGGTCAAATATAAACTGTTTCATCCCAAGGTGAAACAGTCAAGGGATGTTTTATTGCCAGCACAAGTTTTATCGCACAGTCTTTGCAAGTTATGTCTCATAGCACAGGCTATGTATGTATGGCCAATATGTTTGCACCAACACCAGTTTCTTTTGGTCTTTCACAGGTATCAGACTTCTCAGAAATGAACGCATATTTATCTGTTCCAGTTTTGACTGGGATAGAGTTCATTTTCTTCATTACAGGCTCATATCATGCTGTGTTTTGGATTTTGTCTCAACCTTTATCTCAACCCTGTTCTGTCCCCCATTTCACTGTGGGGGGAGTGAGCGAGTGGCTGTGATGCCTGCTGGAGTTAAACCACAACATTGCAATAAATCTATTGTACAAGGACAAGAGCTGCAAATGGATCACAGCTCCAGTTTGAATCTGGAGTGCATTTCTGGAGCACATTTCTTGATCACCCCACTCACTGTGCCTTGGTTCATACTGCAAAGAATTCTAAGCATGTACAAACCAGGATTTTTTGAACAAAACAAAGCAAGAAGTTACACACAGAGTTAACTTATGGAGCTTCAACCACAAATGTGCATTCAGTCCAAAGGTCCAGACCTAATTCAAAGAGACTTCAAAATACAGGTAGTGTGGACACAAGGGTCTTCACACCACGGTGCTTTTTTCCATTGATCTACTCTTAATTGCAGCAAAGTACCCACTAGTATAGTTGGTCAAAAGAGAAGAACTCAGTCCTGTAGTTCATAAATAAATATTAAAACAGATAGTTTGTAGGGGCACCACAAAGAGAGACAAGTAAGTCCCTCCTTTAGAAACTGTTTATTTTAATGGAGTAGAACAACTTTGGATTAGCAGAGGCTGAAACAGGCTTAGACTGCCACCAGCCTGAAAGACAGAACCCACAACTGGGATATCTGAAGACAATGCTATTGTTTAAATAGGAACAAAAGCAAATCCAAAAATAAATCTTGCAGGTGAGTACTTCACCTACAGTCATACCCAATCTACATTCCTACATGTCTCTTTTGCCAATTACTATTACTCATTATAAATAATAGAGGAGGTTATAATAACCTTCCTCCATCTAGACTGTAAACCAACCAAACACCATATGGCTATATTGGACTGGCATTGAAACCAAGCCAATAAAAACAGTGAGGTGCAAAGAAAGTGAAAAGATAAATAATGTGAGAATTCTGGATGGAAATTGAGAGAAAAGACAAGGCCCCAGTGGACCGCTGGATATTGAGAAGATGTTTTGGAAAGCATCACTATAGACATGTATTTTTGTCTCCTTTGGGCTTTCAGGATCCTGACTAGACATACATTTAGTCTGACCCACTACAGCTATTCTTGTGTTACCTATTTCTGTATATTAGAACTGACAGGTATCAGGGCCATGAAAAGAGGAAATTCCAGAAAAGCTGGGAAAGGTCATTATCTGCCACTCACCAGGGTACAACGAAAAGTAAAGAATCATGAAATATCTTTAATTCAATTCCCAATGAAAGACTGAAATGTAAGGAAACTTACGTGTTAGAAACACAAAGACAGCTGTATTTCTCTGTGAACCTGTGAAAAAGTCATCAAATGAGCTGCATTTTCTTCTACAGTGTTTTCCACTTTTTTTTTTTTTTTTCATTTTCCTTTGTGTTCTGAGGATGACATTTTATGGCAATCTTTAACCGAATAGCTCTTGTTACCCGTGCTTCAATGTGAAAAGAGGAACACAAATGCTCTTTAACAGGGGGAATGGGGAGGGAAGGTGAATGTGTATCACTTAAGTGCAGCTTATTATCACATTTTGATTTTCTCTAAACTACTTGCTTACCTTCAGAAACTCTGTTTCAAATCAGCCTGTTTCCATTATTGATTTTATATCACTGAAATCAATTTTCAGCTTTTCCGATATCTTTTTTTTGCCCCAATCTATCTTAATCGCTGAGTAATCACCAGCAGTGGATAGTCAGTCTTGTTTTTTCTTTTTAAAAAGATAACATCATCTGAAGTCAGAGGTGTAATTTTTTTGCTCCTTGACACTATTTTTAAAAACTGTGACAGTTTTGTCATACAAACCATTATAAAGGGGAATTAGCTTCTGATGGGCCATTTCTACATAGTGTGAATTCAGTGTCTCTATGCACCTGGAACATCCAATAACTACAACTAATTTACAGGTAACATCAACACGGTAACATCAACATGATGGTATTTCATCATACTACAAATATACTATGAAAAACAAACAAACAAAAAATCACTCTTTGATCTCCATCTCACTTACTCTCCCCCATGGAAAGTAACAGACTAACAGAAGATCTTGAGGAGCCAAAGTATGGTCCACTACTACAAGACAGATGTTAAATAGAGAGACAAGGGCTCTAACACGTACTCATTAGCATACGTGCAAGCCTTCCTAAAACAGCTTAAGCATTTGGAAGAATAGTACAGGATCTTGCAGGTCCTTGACAAAGTAAAGGCAGACATTTAATTTCCTTCAAACAGATGCTTAAGAACAGGGAAGACAAGATCTCTCGTGATAGACTCCATGACTTTCCTAAACAATGAGTTCCAGTACTTCACTGTTCCTGCTATTAGAATGTGTTTCCCACAAGTTCAGCCAGCCTGTCCTGGTAAATCATATTTTGACAACTGGTCTTTCCTGCTACCCTCCGGGGAATTTTCTCACATTTGCTTACATGTTTGTGAAATGTAGTACACAAAGCAGTAGGAAGTATTGCAGGTAAGGCCTTAAGATTGCTAAGTGGAACGATGATTTCACAGTTTTTGCAAGTCCACTATACTTTTATCCACGCAGAAGGAGTGGCTGAGGTCCCTCGGTTTGTTCAGCCCAGAGCAGAGCAGGCTGAGGGGAGGCCTCATGGCGGCCTGCAGCTCCCTCACGAGGGGAGCGGAGGGGCAGGCGCTGAGCTCTGCTCTCTGGGGACAGCGACAGGACCCGAGGGGATGGCATGGAGCTGGGACAGGGGAGGGTCAGGCTGGGGGTTAGGGAAAGGTTCTGCACCCAGAGGGTGGTCGAGCACTGGGACAGGCTCCCCAGGGCAGTGCTGATGGCACCAAGCCTGATGGAGTTGAAGAGGCACTTGGACAACGTTCTCAGACACATGGTCTGATTTTTGGGTGGTCCTGTGTGTGGAGCCAGGAGCTGGACTTGATGATCCTTGTGGGCCCTTGCAGTCCCAGGGTATTCTATGATTCTATGAAGTTGTTAAGGGAATTAAAAATATAATGACCACAAGCTCCACATATTTAGCTGGTAATGCACGGTACTTTCCAGAGCCTTTCCTAAATTACAACCAGTAGCCACTTGTTCTTCACATTGGCTTTCTGCCTGACCACAGCACCCATTCCTACCATTTGTCAGAGCCTTTTAAATTTTAATCTTCCATTCTATAATGCTTGCACTCGTCCCCAGACTTCAACTATTTGCAAGTTTATCAAATCTATTCTCCGTTCTCTCATCCAGGTCCATAACGATACTATTGTAAAATGTCATCAAGACTGTCAAAATGCTTTCTAAAGCCAGAGCTTTCTTCTCTGCCCACAATGCCCATACCTTCTCAGGGTAGAAAATTGAACCAGTCTGCAAGACAGGTTTTCAGTAAATCTCTATCAACTATTACTTATCTCCTGGCAAGCCTCCAGGTAATTACAAATTATTCGAGTATGTATCTTGGAGAAGCAATGAAGCTGACTGTGTTAGATTTTTCTATTACTTTGAGCTCTGCATGTGAAACAAACACCAGATTTGCTTTTTCCCCCCATGTTCCAACATGTCATCACTGAATTTCCCAAAACAACTTAGAGGCTCTGAGATTTCATCAGCCAGTTGCTTTTTCTTTAAGGGGGCAAGGGGTGGGAGGGAGGGTGGTGTTTTATTTTAGGATCAAGTTCAACAGGCTTAACCCATTTTAAAGTATCACACTGAAGTACCCTCTTAATCTGTTCCAACTTTTTTCAAGGTAATATTTTATCATTTTATCTACAGATTAGGTCTTTCAGACACCATCCCACAGCAATTAGCCATCCAACCTTTTCAGTAAGCATTGGTACAATAAAAATGCAATGAAACCTTGACGATCTTACCCAGGCATGTTAATTACCTTTCCTGCTCTGAGTAGCAGAGAAGTCCTTCCTTGTTTTCTTACTGATGTTTACAAGATTTACCTTTTACTGAAATTGAAATCTCTCCGTTCTGCACGTCATTCTGTGTCTCACTTTAGCCTTCAACTTGGGCATTACACATTCATTTTATGCACTCCAGTAGCTAACTGAATTTCCTCTTCTGCTGTCTAAGGACATAAAAAGGACAGACCAAAGTACAATTGCAGGAAAAAAGGTCCGCGTTTTTCCTGTACTATACGTTTTTCCCCCACTGGGAATACTTTGCTAAAAATAAATGCAACTTGTTCTGTTAAGACACTTGCAAGCTGCTTGGCAATACTCTTATTAGCCTTTTTTCTTTATTCTGCAACATTTTAGAAAAGAGAAAAAGTGCAGAAATATGAAACTAAAGTAGAAACTCAGCCAAAAAATCCAGGGGTTAATAGAGGCAGCAGTGCTTATCCTTTTAATCATGAAATGAATGTTTTTCTGTCCTGTTTTCAACACTATCATTGAACAAAGACAGACAAAGTCAAAAGTATCCACAGAATGGTAGTAAGAATAAAAAGGCGTTCAGAAAAAAAAAACAAACAAACAAACAAAAAAACACGACCATCCTACACAGCAAGACTCTAGAAAAATTCTTTTCTAATATTAAGAAAGAAATCAAGCCAGGAAGCAGGGAAAAGAAAGAAATCATGGTAACTGTCTTACAATACAAACAAGGATCACAAAAGGAACAGTGAACAACTATTTTATGTACCCCTAGCACGAACAAAAAGATGCCAACTTCATTTACAGTAGAGCACTTTGTTAGGTATATTTGAAGAGATAACAGCCATTGAGATAGACTATCTAGAGCTCGCTCTGAATTGATTCAAAACCACTAATGGATATGATACAATACTGCACAAATGCCTATATGGTAGTTTAAGATGTCCCAATTAGTCTACAAGACCATCAGATTTCTTCCAGTCCTTCTTTTCCTGCTGGATGTCTTCCAGCCTGAAACATATCCTTGCAGAAATAATGTAAACTGACTATTTTTGTATATCTAAGACACCATTGTTCTCAGAAAAAAATTGAAGACCTTAAATAACTGGTTTTCAAACTGAACTATTTTCACTTATTTTTTATTTTTATGTAGTATTTCATCGATTACACCTCACTGCATATTTTTTTTTTTTCACCTGCACAAATCTGACATAGCCATACTTTCGCTAGACACAGTGTTTAAACTGAATATCATATGGAAGCAGTGAACATACTTGACGATAGCTATGCAGAACTTTGACAGGTTTGGCTTTACGATGTTTCCTCTGTTCTCTTCAGATGAAGCCAATTCCCAGAATGAAGCTGGGAATTCCCAGAAGAGCAGGTAAGTAGACCCTTTAAGACTCCTCTGTAAAACACCTACCATCGTGTAATGAGCTGAGCCATTACACACCATCACCTGCTTAGAGCACACACCCTTGGATTTGCTGATCCTCCATGGGCCTGGCTGACTCCAAAGCTAGCTGTAAACCCACCTGCCCAGGCAATGAAAATGCACTTGTTTCTTATGGAACAGAAAGCTGATGGAAAGCTGTCTTGTCTCTTTCTGATCAGCTCCTCAAGAACCCTCCTGACGAATGCACTGGAACACCTCACCACAGTCCAAGAGCTCTTTTGTAGTTATCTGTCAAAAAGCTTGGCTTCTCCCCTGTGGGACCCAGCTCGTCCCCAGTCCATGCATGTCTATTGCCCTTTGGATATCCAGGCCATGAGCAAGGGAGGAGGGCATTGCAAAGGCGTGCTGGAGATCTGCTGCACTCTTATGTGAAAAATGTCACATTATCAACTTGCCTGATGGAGTATATTTAATTTCAGCTACAGCAAAAACATTCCAAAAATTTCTTTAAAAAATATATTATCTCTAAACTGCCAGTTCAGCCCACTGAAGCAGGTAAGATTATGGTGTGTTAAGAGCCAGAGGCAGAACAGAGGAAGGGATGAGAAAAAAAGGAGTCCCGGGAAACCAGACTTCCTGAGGCCACAGCCCCACAGCAGTCTAAGACTAAGCAGAAACGTCCCCCTCAGCCAAATAAGTGTCCTTCGGAGTGGCTAGGAGAGTATCACATCCACCTTGATATCCGAGTCTGCAGCCCTAGGAAGGGGCCTTCCTTATCTCCGGTAGAGCACATCAATTCTTACAAGTGCCCTTCGGGAGTCTCCCAAAGTACGGACAACCTTTCTTCCAAAGACTTCCAGCGTGATCCTATGAACAACTTGCTGGCTGTCCCGAGAAGGGCAGCCATGCTCCTTCCCCAGCTCTTTTCCTCCACCCCAGTCGTGCAGTCCTTCCCTTCTCCTTGCACCTCCTGGACACGGCATTTTTATTTTATGTAGAACTGTTGAAGCAGCAGACTAACGCAGCTCACAAACAGATACGGTAACACTAGATGCAGAAGGAATACGCTGAGAAGGGTAGGAAAAAATGGATCAGAATTACCCCTTCTGGCAGCAAGCTGTTAGAACAGTTCAGTGTGATGCAGTTCCATCCTCATCCTATTTCTTCCTTACCCAAGGGAAATGTTATTGTTCTTAATTGAAATAGGCACTGCTTCACTTCCTTAGATGTATTTTTGTACCTCTCTGGCTAATAAATAAATAAATAAAGCTGCTTCAAGAAAGAGAATACCCTCCCTGTTTTTGATGACTTTCACTTCTGATAAGTCAAAGCATGCTTAAATACAAATAATTTACATTAGTCTTTATATATTACATCAACCCATATATTAATAAAACATGGAAGCGTCTGCATTATGACACTTAACGTTCCTATCTCTTGGCTGAGATGAGCTGTAACAAAACAGTCATTTCACCACTTTGGGGCAACAGTTTCCTCTCCAGGAAGCTTTTAAAACCAGACCATACCACAGCAGAAAAGCATTTTTCATAACCAAAAACTAATCACACGAACATACAAGATGATAACAACAGGAGTCATTACTAGCTCTTCCGAGAGTAACACAATGGCGAACAGCTAAACGTGCTTTATGAACAATTAAGAACGACATATAGCTTGCTGGGGCTGGGGAACTCCAGAGACACCATGCCAACTCCCCTCTGGAGCACATCAGATAGTTTTTCCTCCTTCACATTGATGACAGCCACTGTAGGTGACTACAGAGCAGGATTCTCTCCAGAACAGTGGGAACAAGAGATAGCTGAATCCATTACACCATGGAGAATAGCTCTCATCCTGCATGCAATGCGATAGTCAAGTCCAACACGCAAAGTTTTATAACTGCAATTGCTCACACAGGAGCAGTACAGATTTGGGAGTACTGGCATGTTTCAAAAAATAATGATGCTGTATGAGCTGTGATGAAATTTACTTTTTTTTATTTCCCATACATCTGCCAACTAGTAGCATAATCTCTGCAGTTGAAAAAAAAATGAAGCTTTGCAAAATAATCACTAAGAACAGTTCTGGGAAGTGTCCAAACAATACATCCATGTCAGAAGGCAACAACAGGACACTAGGTACATCACAAGTGTACTTCTATTCTCGAGATGATCATGATTTAGGCGAACTCAGCCAGGCAACCAGCTTAAATGCAATTCAGACAGTACTCGAGAATACATTTTGCAACATTTTTGTCCAAAATGGAGTAGATTTCTCAAAGCACTTTTGAGATCAGTTGCCCACAGAACTGGATTACAATCCTGAAAAGGCAGTTTTAAGTGAATTGTAAAACAAATTTTACAAATTTGCCTAAAAACTCATCCTTGGAGAACAATGAGTTTAGTTCTTGTTTAACTTAAGACGAACATGTAAATTTATTTAAGGCCCTAGAGAAACAGGTGGCGTAAGGTTAAAAGTAACACCATCAGGAGTGATATGCTAGTATTTTTAAGTAATAACTTCAGTCCAAGACAATCCCCATCATATTAGACAAGACTGCTGCTGCTAAAAAGATTTGTGCAGGCACTGATCTAAGAGAGGACGCTGATATGAAAATATTTCTATTCAGAGTATATTCCTTAAGACAAACCCATGTATGTAGAGAGCAGCCCTTCTCCACATTGCTCATCAAGCCCCACCACAGGTTTGCCAAGCCTGAATGACGTACTTGTCGCTGTGTCTTTGGCAGGAGACCTGGAAGCCTCACTGAGAACTGCGAAGACACATCCAGCAAGCCTGTCAAAACAGGGACTGTTCACACATAGCTAAGAGGATGAGACAACCATCCTCACATGACTTCTGCAAGCTGCATCGGAAATCTGTGGAAGCAGTTGAAAGGCATTAAAGCAGCTCTCTGCTCCACTGTAGGAAGATGCCAGCTTGTCGGGATGCTGATCTGAAGCTTCTTCTAAAGCAAAAGCGGATGAGCTCCATCTCTGGAAGAAGGCAGCATTGCTGTTAGTGGGATACAGGTTTCTAATGTTACCACCTACGGCTGGCACCGTTTGTCTGCTCAGCAAGTCTTGCACGCCAGTGCTGGTTCCACACACACACCACTTGGGCAGCGCTGGTTCTACAGCTGGAAAAATCCTTCTTTCAGCGGCAGTAACATGGCAGGACGAGGGCTGAACGAGTGCTCTTTTGCTTCGTTGCATTACAATGTAGCTTTTTCTCAATGCTGTAAGATAGACCTTGCCATTCTGGAATACCTCCAAGGCCACAAATCTCACTTTGCTGCCAGCCAGGTGCACCACCCTCTGTAGGCAGAGCACCACGACTGCTCTTACTTTGCACATGCACTGTAGAACATGGTTCTTTTGGTTCTCTTTGATATCAACAGATGTTTAGATATCTGCAATAGACCAACTTCAAGAGCAGGGGTACCAAGTGCTCCCTCAGAAGGTGGTGATGAGGATACTTGTCTTAATGTGAAAACCAAAGCTTAATCCATCCAAATTAAGGACAGTGTCATGGTCTACCAGTGCTGGGCAGGTATTGCAGCCAGTTCCAGGTGCACTTCCCATTTAATACAATCAGATTTTAGGCACAGCTGCAGAGAGTATCTCTTAACAGCCAAGGGATCTGAATTACAGATACCTAGGATTGGACAGTTTGGGATTTCGATGGGACTTGCTGTGCTGGTTTTGCCGTGCCAGGCAGCTGAACACCACAACCGCTCTCTCACTCCCCCTCCTCAGATGAGGAGGGGAAGAAGTAAAGGAAAGAACAACTCACGGGTTGAGATAAGGATAATTTAATTAAAGAGAAAAAATATTATTATGGAAATATTATTAATTAAACAATTCAACTAAAGGGAAAAAAGGGAAAGGGGAAGAGGAAGGGGGAAAGGGAATAACAAAACAAAACAAGTAAAGGCTATGTGGAAGTGCAGAGGAAAGAAATTACTCTCTACTTCCCACAAATGAGCGATGCTTGACCACGTCCTTGAAGCAGGGCCTCAACGCACGTAGCCGGTGTTCGGGAGGAGGACAGACGTTTTCATGAGAGCCCACCCCTCCCCTCTTCTTCCTTTTTCCACCTTTTATTGCCGAGTGTGACATCATATGGTATGGAATATCCCTTTGGTTGGGTTAGGTCAGCTGCCCTGGTGATGTTTCTTTCTCACTTTTTTGCCCACCCCCTAGGAGGGTTGGAGAGAGTCCTGATGCTGTGCCAGCACTGCTCAGCAGCAGACACAACACCGGTGTGATACCCCTGCTGTTCTAGCTACAAGTGCAGAGCGCAGCACTGTATGGGCTGCTGCAGGGAAAGTTAACATCCCAGCCAGACCCAGTACGCTTGCTCAGACAGCTCTGCCCATATCTTTTTGTCAATCTTTTTCATTAATACAAGGTAATGCAAATGTCAGAAAAGAAAAACTAGGTTCAGCCCCTGCCCAGCTTCCACCAAAGATCATTTCTCACCTACAAAAGGTGTGAAGTCATACCTCCAGGTAAGTGTTTATCTCTTGATGCCTATCTAATCAGGAAGGGTCTGATTCTCATCCCACACTGAAAGCTTCTTTGTAGATCAAAAAACAGAAAGCTAAGTATGAGCCTTTAGGTCATGTTTACCTCTAACAGAGAAGTTCCTTTCTTAGCACTCTGGTTTTACATACACCATCCTTCAATGTTACCTGCCCCCACAAAGAGAAATCACCTAGAGTGAAGTAGCATCTATTAGACATAAGGTTATCTAAAACATAGTACCGTGCTTAGCTGTACAGCGCATACTGTAAGTTACTCTGTAGATGTAGCACATGGATGAGTCTCTTCTTCTAGCCTTTGTCTCATCGAGTAAAATTGCTTTTTCATCAACACTGTTTCCCTAGAGATGTCTGCATCTTCCCACATACTGTCAGGTAGCATCTGGATAGGCTTGAAATAGCACAGGGCTAGAAGTCATATCAAAAAAATACCTAAAAAAATAAAGTAAGTTCTTTATCACTCTTTCCTACCACCATGTTCAAAGGGAGTTCAAGAAAGACACGATCGAGCTTTTGAACAGCAACCTCTTCTGCATGCTATTCTACTGCCTACCGGAACAGGGGGCACGATGAGGGAAGCCTGAGAACAACAACAAACATGCTAATTGAGTATTAATTTATCAAGAATGTATTTTCAAATATAGAAAAACTTCTGGCTTGTTCAACTCTTCATTAAAAAGATAAAATTTTAATTCCTCCATGAACTGGAAAGAAAACCAATTTGTGTTTGGGAACTTAGGGAAAATAAAAAAAAAAATCAAAGCAGCGTATTCCAAAAATCTCTTAAGATCTGAACTCGGAGGTTTTCAGCTGCACCCCTGATTTTTAAAAATCTGATCCTAAAATAATCCTGGTACCAGCAGGAAATAAGGACTCAGATTTGTACTGTTCTAACTACAAGTTTAGAGTAACAAGTGCAACCCAGAGAAACTTAGCACTTAAACTATCTTTAGATCACACATTAAATGTTAGAATTAAATGTTCCAGTCCCACTACATTCTTTCAAGCATTTAACACAATAAAAAAGTAACAATAAAGTCCACTTGCTGCCTTTTCGTTTGCCTTTTTTTTTTTTTTTGAGGGAAGACAGAATAAAATTAAAATTATCATGGACATTCACGTTAATAAGAGTCCTTCTTGCTGTCCTGATCCTGAAGCACTCTTGGTTGAAGCAATATGCTTACAGATTATGGGAGAATTTTCAAACTCTATAGATCACAGCAACATAATGATTTATGCTTAAACAGCTTAGCAGAAGCAGAGTAGATATTAAATCAGTCTCTATTTTATTTCCTCAAGAGGAAGTTCAATACATTCTGGTGGAAAGCCCACAGACTTAAATTACAGTAGGAACTAGGCACATGTTAATAAGCTTCATGATTGCTTTGAACGTTCCCACAGTCCAGCCTTAGAGGGGATACATGGATTCTCACACTAAGAACTCTGACATCACACTTCTAAGTTGCTTGAAAAGTTGAAGTTGTATGTTGTGTCTGTGTGGTTCACCGCTAAGATCAGTTCTCCTCTAATCCCCTAAATACACTACTCTTTTCTTAGAGGTGAACTGGGATGGGAACTACAAAGATAGTTGTGTTAGGTGTGCTTAAACCGTCTATTTTAAATTAATAATCTTAAATGTGTATCTCCAAGTGGTATCATTCATCTAATCCCCCTGGGCAGGAGGATATTAGATCAGCCCAACTTCTAGACAATTTATGTAAGAAAAACAGCTCCCTAAAGCTGGTCAAGAACACTGGAATTTACCAGTTGAGATAATCCAGAGAAACAAGCTTAATTGAGAAACAGAATCTGTTGTAAGAGGCTATTATATTAACAGAAAACAAACTCTTACCACGATCAAAACAACGTGTTTTTTTTCATGGAAAGTAGAGTCAAAATATATATTTACAGGAAACCTGGGGATTATTTATTTTTTTGCTTTCTTCAGAAGATGCTGACTTTGCAGAAGTTTGCAAGAGAACAAATTACACAAGTGTAATGAAATTTGTTGGTATGAACTACAATTTTAAGATAAGAGCCTGAAGAATGCTATAGCTTATGTCTTTCAAATTATTTTAGACTTGAATTGAGGAAGGGATGATTTTTTCCCCTTACCTAATGTCACAAAGAACACTTCATTTCCTTCTCAGACTAACTTCACTGTTTTAATGCTGTCAGAACAGGTTGAATATCTACTTACTCACACATGAATAAGTTACCTTCTATGCTCGCTCTCTCAGCTTTTTCTTATTATTTTAAACACTTCAACTGTTACACTGCTTTGCATGCCAGTAAGTTATCAATATTTTAGAATAAACTGCATAGCAGTTTTTCTAAGAGGGTAAAGTTTCTCCAAATTCTGTCATAAGCCACTGTATAATTCAGGAACTTGCACTGACAAAGTAACAAAACAGCTCTGAGCCCAAGAAACACTTTCTAAAACAACAGAAAAAATTCAAAATCAACAACAAACAAATCAATATCTCAATGAGCCTGAAGAGTTGTGTCTATACTGATTACTTATATGCAAAACCTGAGCACTGAAAGGGTTTATAAGATGTAGTTTAAATTACCACATCACGTATGAAAAGAATGCGTTGTGTGGCATGATTCTGGTACAGATACACTCTACCTACCAGGTTACTGTTTTGAGTGCAAAATCTCAAGTCCACCTTCACATCTCTGCCTGAAGCTAGAGCAGAAGAATACAAGAAAGGTACCAAATATTGCTTTGCGCTCCACCAGGAAAGGCTTTTCATTAGTTTCTGACAATCAGCAGGAAATCTGCTGCATACTGTCGGCTTTCAGCTAAGAAATAAAGCAGGTTATTACAGGCTTTATTGTATTTATGATTTGTAACTGTAGATAAACCATCAATCACCGCTGAATAAGTAGCAAGAAGAGGTCCCATTTGGCAGGTGTTGCTGCTGAATTCTATTAAGCATACTTGTGGTGACAGTAGTTTAAATCAGTAAGATTTAAAGCTCACTAGCTGCTGAATGTTCACAAGCCTCAAACACAATAGAAACTGATTACAAAATATAACCAGAAACCCAAATATATGCCAAATCTGACTGGAGCACTACACCTATTCAGAAGTTTCAAAAGCTCACACAGATGAAATTGGAACATTATTCATGTACTCAAAACAGTGAAACAATTCTGATGCTATTTTAAGTGACTTCAGTGCAGAAAAAATTACATCTTTGAAACTTAATTGAAGATGTCAGAAGTTCCCTTACAACACAGAATATTGTGTTAGAACATGACTGGCAAGTTCAAATTTGCTGAAAAACCTGCAGAAAACTCTAGATGATCACTTCACAGCTAAAAGCCCAATAAGTCAATTACAGCAGTCATATTACAAGAGCTACCGCAGAAAGAATAACTTTGTGGAAGAAAAGTAATTCATTGTTTTACTTACTGGTATTTTATTGAACACAGCACAAGAGACAATGAAAAAATATATTGGAAGTTCTGTTTCTTAAAAGTTGCTGCAAGTACTGATCAATAACAAGCATTTAAGTCCTGGCTATCTTACATTCAGTGCTAGTCTACGTTATTGAGTGATACTGGATGTTCAAATCTAGCTGGTGACTTCACACACAATTCAACAGCACCTCGGGCTCATTTTAAAGGCACAGCTCAGTTAAACACATCAAGTTTCCATCACATGAAGGAAGTGCTAAATAAAGATGAATTCTTGAGTGTATATTCAAGAGAATTACACTAGTGCATACAAAACTTCTTAAAATATTGTCAGTCAAAATGTTCATTGAACTCCTGAGAAACTTCAGTGAGGATGGGACAGGTGAAAAACAATTTGGATTATGAATGCTGACAATTATTTACTACTTGTATGACAGAATGTGAAAGAATATAAAATAAATGGAATGAGAAAATTGAATAAAATTTCTGAAGTCTCATGGCTTGCTTCTTACTAGCTACAGGTAATAAGGGTCTGGTTGTAAAAGTCTTGGTAACGACTGAATTAAACAAGCAGTACTTACCAAATCCTCCTAAGGAAAGAAGGAAAGAGGCAAGAGACAATGCCACCACATCAAAAGTGGATCAGGACTAGATTGGGAAGAATCTAGAAATTAAGAGAAGCCTGGAAGCAGGGGAGGCCAACAGAGTGACAAACATCCAGGGACAGCTAGGCATCCCGGCCTGAGACTGCATGCAACTCACAAGCAGCTGCATGGCATAAAAGCAATACCTTCCTGCCAATCTTCCCCAGACAAGCAGCAATCTCCTCAGTGGGAAGCTGAGACTGAATGGATGCAACTCTGCAACATCGGGTATCACAGCCCAGTCTTAGGATCAATATTAATGAGCAAACCTGTGTATCTCACAGCCAGAGAAGGGAATTATAGTCAATTAAGTCTGTTAATGAAATATGAACAAAATCCTTAAAAAACATCTGAACAGTTAGCTTTATTTAAATTAGCTCATGTAACCTTTCCACTAGTGCATCCACAAAGAACCATTTGCTGTGTTGATATCCTTTGGATGCAGCTTGTAAGGAGCTTCCCAACAGCCAGCATCAGGCTCCACTTTCCATTTGAATCATTTGAA
Organism: Stictonetta naevosa; assembly: GCA_011074415.1. Taxonomy (NCBI): domain Eukaryota; kingdom Metazoa; phylum Chordata; class Aves; order Anseriformes; family Anatidae; genus Stictonetta; species Stictonetta naevosa. Next base: position 87,496,618 of record CM021699.1, on the reverse strand, counting down.
CTTCTTATAATTCCTCGCCAGTTTCCCCATGGTCACGTTTAGCTCATTCTAGTCAAAGGTAGCTTAGACTGCCTAATCAAGCTCCAGTACCTGCTATCAGCATCTAAATATATTTCTGTCCTTTCAAACATTACACTGGCACCAAACAAACTTGTTACCATTAGTTCAGCAACCCTGACTGCATACTTGCAGCTTATGGTCAGGATCCAATAACCACGTTGCCACATGAACATGGATATTGGAATACTTGGCACAGAAGACTTTTACAGGAAAAACAAAAAAGTGAGAGTCCAAACATCAGTTTCCAATATTCACAAATTAACTAAGCAACTCATCCAAGAATCCTTTAAATACTGAAACTGAATTAGAATTCAGAAGTTCCTAAGAGTCTGCTGTTCTGAAATACTACAGGGAGAGGCATACTGCTCTTGAAACAACCGAGCAGAAAGCTGTCAGTTTTAAAGAATTTGCCGACATCATACATTCATAAGCAGAACATAAGTTTCCATATACTTCAATAATTACTTAACTTATTAAGATGACCTGAATTACATTTGATGTGTTTGTGTGGACTATAACATCCCCTCAGGTAGCACTAGAACTTTAAAAACCTGTACCTGTAAATATTTCTCTTTCACAGGCTGCCAAAGAATTTCTTCTGCCTCAAGAAATTTTTCAGCCTCAAAAACATAGCTCAGTAACTATGTATTTAAAGATACCTGAAGGACAAAAATGTTTATGGACTGTTTTTATATAAACTTTTTGGCTTGTAAACAAGTTGACAACATTCACATTAAAAATTGAAAAGCTTCAAACAAGACAATGTGACTTAGAGAAAAAATAATTTGACAGTTGATCAAATCTTAATTATTCCATTGGTTATTACTGAGTCAGGCACCTGGCAGCTTCAGAACCGAACCACACTAAAACACTGCAACAGTGCTGCATATTGTCATTTTCACTAACATCTTTCCTGACAGAGCAAAAGCCACCTCGTGGTTACTAGCATATTCTACTGTAGCTTTGTGGGGATAAGATAGTGCAAGTGACTTATTCTTCATATACTGGGAACTTGCTACCTACCTCAAGTACAGGTTTCTGGCATACTTTAAGTACCATATCAGCTATAGTTTAATATGGGAATCCCAGAAATATCAGCACAGTTAATGCAGAAGTTGCATTCATCTAGAAGTGAAAATTTTATGATCCACATCTTCCTAGCAATACTTATACCACCTGTTTTACAAGATTTTAGCTCACTTTATTTATGAGCTTGAATAGAAAAATAGTGTTCTACAAGTTAGGTATGAAATCATTTAAGAAGCATAAGTTAAGAGAAAAACAACATGTTATGAAATAATTGCAGTCAGTTTATCAAATTGTACATCAGAAAGTTACACATATACATTTAATCATAAAACAGTATTTTCTATATATTATTCAAATCCAGTTTCACTATTTGCTCTGATATAACAGAGATACTCAAGTGACATTCAGTTTTTGACCCCCTGTAAGCAAGAACACTTATTTTACAGGTGCAAGGATGCTTATTTGGATAGCAATTCATAGTTATTATTTTCAACATAATTTTAAGTTACATTTTCCCATCTTGAAGGTTAAAGTCTATCAACGATAATAAACAGACAGTTCATCATCACTCATATCTGAATCATCTTCATCCACTTCACCTTCAATGACTGATTTCTTGCCTTTGCAGCATGACACAATTAATCCAATTAAAAAGACCTGCAAATTTAAAATAAGTAAAGTTACTCTTAGTCAATTAAGGGCAATATATGTAAAACTGAGTAATAGTGTGGTGATGCAAATAACTGGATGATGATTATCGGTGATCTCCAAATTAAAAGTACTTACTGCAATGAATGCCCAGTTCCCGAAGTAGTAGACAGCACTGAAGAACCAAAATTTGTGAAGAAAAAGGTATGTCCGAGTAACGATACACTGATCTAAAAGGAAAGCAAATAGTACTGATTAACACAGACCAAATAAAATCAACTAATTCCAATTTACTTATAGGATAACAATTCAGCACTTTCAGAGGGCATTCAGCTTTTAAAAACAATTCCACTCTACTAAATCAAACATACTACCCTATCAAAATTATATAGCAGAGGGATATTTGATTATTGCATACTGAATGGCACCGGAAGCTGACAGTTACACAGGTAATCCCATTACTACTGGGTATTTGTACGGATCTATCAAATACTGCTTCTTCTGACACAGATCCTATTATAATCATCTTCTATTTTATATGAACTGTAATCATAAAGAGGAGATATAAAGCAAACTCTGTACTAAAAATGCACTTCAGTACCTCAACAAAACCCCTCTCCTTACTGTAAGTGCATACATTTTGCAAAAATTTAAGTCAACAAAAATGTTGAATTGTGTAGGCAACACACACACACACACTCTGGGTCTTTGGTGACCCAGAGAGCCAAAGTATTATTTGCACCTAAGACCTGACAATACTGGTCAAATGTTATTCTGTAAACTGTAAATGCAGCCACATTTAAAAACACGTAAGTATTCTTTTCCATTATAAAGTGGTAGATTTTTATTTATTTTTTAACAGAATTAAGGATCAAATTGTCAAGATGTTTCTAAGACTGCAGCCTGGTAGCATGTACATGATACAGACTGTAACATTCGACAGATCATGTAAGAGGGCAGTCAGCAGGACATGCAAGCCAGCTGAATCATCGCTCCAAAGCAAGGAAGAATGCACTGAGTTCATGCTACAAAATAACATAACTGCTTATTTTTCTTATTTACTATGCTCCAAACCCCACTTAAAGGCTATTTCAGTGCAAAGATTAGCATCCAAACAGTTTGAACACTAGAGAATACAAGCAAATCAGAATTTGTCTAATTTTCAGTCACTTCTTACCCCAGGTTTGGAAATACCCCCTAGGTGCAACTGAGCTTTCCACTTCCTGAAGGTGTAAGTGATATGCAACTCAGATAATTTCACTCTAAGAGCCATCTAACAAATTACAAGCAGACAAATGTCGGTTTCTGAAGGCAAGTATTTTGTTTAAAGCCTACAGTTCCTTGTTTAAAGCCTACAGTGCCACATCAGAGAAGCTGCTTTAACACCACCACATCCTACAGCTCACTACTGGAGATAGGAAAAGTAGGAGTTACGGATAGGCATTCTCAGGAAGGTCTGCTGCTTGACCTTGCTAAGGTAACCTCCCACGAAACCCAATTTCTACAATGTCTAGAAAACCATGGATCTAAACAGACAAAACTCCTGCCCAACAATTTTCCAATAAGTTATTTGATAAAAATAACAGAATAATAATTAAAATATTAAGATGACTACTACATTATGCAGCACATCAATTTCCATTAGCCTAACAGGCTGCAAGGTAGTATCAGCAGACAAAAAGAGCTATACTGGGATTTCAGAAGTATTTAACACTAGGCATACAACACTGAGACGTTCTACAAATAATTAAAATGCCAAACAGTTCACGTAGAGAAAGTATGCTTCTCCACTAGCATCAAATGAAAGTACGTGGCAAGCAGAGGAATTTTGCTGAAGTAATCCTTCCTGGTTTTCCAGTTTTTTCTTCACGTAACTAAGATTCAATTTTTGTTCCCCTGTTGATACCATTCAAGAGCACATACCCTACACGAGAGGAAAAGTGAAGTAGCACACTACATTCCACCAGGATGACACTGCCATAAGAAAGGTGAAGTAAAGCTAAGAAATAGTGGTAAAGTGAAGATGCTTCATAACTGCAGATAGTATTGTCAACACCATCTGCAGCTCTCCAGCTGGTTACTTGAATTAAAGAACAGCTAAAGGACTTTCAGATGTCTCTCTACTGTAATTGGATTAAATAAATGGTAGTAAATATTTTAGAACAGTTTGACCTTGAGAAAACATTTCAATTGAGTGTGTGTCACAAGTTCAATTAAGTTTTAGTTATTCCTTCTGAACTAAAATATTACTAAATAGGCTGATGTAAACAACATTTAATTTATTCCTACAATGACAGAATTTAGAATAAGTTAATGAACAACTTGAAATAAGATAAAAATCTTTTTATTAAGAATACTACTTGTGAATAATACTGACAGTATCTTGACCTTTTGGAACAAAGGCATGTATGGAAAACTACCAAGTTTCTGATAGGTAACTGTCACCATTAAGAATTAAGTATATTATGTAGTGCTGACCAAGCAATCAAGCCAAAAAAACAAGAATTCAAGACAGAAAGGTTTCTTAAACAACTGATGCCAAGCAACAAGTGCTAATAGCCACGATTACCCAAAAAGTCAACTATATTTTACTTCAGATCCACTTAAAGTTTTTAATTCTGGTGAATTAGAAAACCCTTAGGCTCAATTTACTTGTATCCTTGAACAAAGGCTTGTTCTAAGAAGTGAATTTGCTTAAGCTGAATTACAAGTACAAAGAAATCTGTTGATAAACAAATCCTAGAGCCTGAACAGCTATAATCTGAGTCTTCAGTGCATAAACCAACAACTTATTTACATATATTGCAGTCTTTTTTTTCTGCATCTCAAAACACAGTGAGCTCTCACAAGAGGATGTTAAAAATAGTCTTATGGGAGAGGTACAAATAGGTGTGAACAAAGTAATTAAAAAACCCTGGCATTATTTGGGAATCAGTATTGAGATGCACGCTGGTTTTACCTGTTCATTAATGAACTGGATAATGACACAGATTACATCCTCAGTAAGACTCTAGATCAAATTATGAGAAAGCAGGGAACAGAGGTCCAACACAATATGTAGTAATGATGATGTCCAGAGGGAGCTTATTATTTCAGCCCCTTTAAATAATACTTGAAGTTCAAAGACAGATGGGAAGTACCTGGAACAAAACACCATGCAACTGTGCAGGCTGAAGATCAACCAGGTAAAAAGCAACTTTGCAGAAAGTGTCTCAGTGTTCTGGGAAACAAACTGAAAGTGGAGTTAACAGTACGTAACTGCAATGGAAAAATGTGACTGAAAACCATGCCTCACTAGGAAGAGTACAGCCAGCAGGCCCATGGAAGAGATTACTTTCTTCTATTCTAACTGGAACTGCATCTGCTGAGTTATTTCAGGCTGCCCAACATAAAAGAAATATCATTATACTGAAGAAAGTCCAGCAGAGGACCACTACAACAGCTAGAGCCCACAGCATACAATGAAGATGTGTTTGTTCAGCCTGGAGTAAAGGTGTTTGCATGTGTGCCTTATTGCTATCTCTGCTATCTAGTGGGGGCTTAAAAAAATACATGGAAAGGTTTTCCAGACCTGCACAGTGACATGACAACAGATGATATTAGAAATATTCCTGTTAGATAACAGGATAAACTTCACCATGAAAATAGTTAAACATTAAAACAGGTTACCCACAAAGTTTTCAAAATCTGTGGAGACACTCACAACTGGATGGGCTTGAGCAACCTGCTCTGTTTGACCCTGCCGGAGGATTAGACCAGGTAAATGATCTCTTTAGGTCCTGTGTGCTTAAAACCATTACAATTCACATTACAGGAAGGTGTATTTATACACGGGGACAACACAAACAGACTTAACACTAAACATGACATTTTGGATGAAAAAGCTAAACTTAGACTGATAGTGTCAAGCACAGACAAAGTTTACATGCCTGATTTTGAGCAGAACATATTTTTGGTAAAAAGACACTCAAAAGTACTTCCAAAAGAAAACTTGCAGCTTTTCTCTGTGTGTTAGAATGTATAAGCACTGCATATTCCAAATACTAAAAGCACTGAAGGCACAGCTTCAGGTATTCAGAAACACTTCACATTTCATATGGCCCTGCTGCCAGTCATTCAGGAGCTGTGTGACAGAAAGCAGCTGCTGCTGGCACTCCAGCTTGCAACTTGAGCTTCAAGAAAGGGTTTGATGCATTTATAAACTTAAATCATCTATCAAGTTCCAAAAGGTTTGAGATTTCTCCTGAGAAAGTGTAACTAAGTGGAAACCTACATTTCATCCTCACAGGCATTACTTCCAGCTGTTCTGCTACTCCTAATTTAAGTCATCTAAAACTTGGATAAGAACATTAAGAGAAGATGATGGTTACCACACATCTTCGGTGCCTCACATGCAGCCTCCCTAGTCCTGTTGGTTTCCAGATAGCCTTTCAGTAGCACAATGAAGAATAACATGACACGCCTATTATTGACTGCCATTCCTGTATGCTTCACTTGGGTTTACATGACCCAAGACAACCATAATCTTGTATCACATAATGAACAGCATTCCTACATTACAGGCCAAGCCAGTTCCACATGGCAATAAAACAATCCAACTGCCTCTAAACTACATTAAAGATACTAGAATTTTCTTACTGTGGCTTTCCTGCAACAAAGCTAAAACACATTTTGACAAATAGGGTGAAGAACTACAGCAAGAATAGTTGGTTTTGGACACAGTAACTTGTGGAACACTCAGCTAGACAACTTCTGGACACCTTTGGAGATGTCATCTGGAACCTACAAGTTGTGGTAGAAGAATTAACATTCTTCTCTGCCACAGTGTATCAGTATTTTTAGCAGAATGAGAAAAACACTGGGATTCCTATAAACTGAGCAAGTACAGGGCAGAGATCTCAGGTTTAAAAACAGTCCCAGAACAACATGCCTTTACTTATCAGATAGGATGCAATAGCAGATGAAGCAGCCTTTGGATTTATATGAACGATCTATAATAGCAAAGGTTTTTCTTGGAAAAACTGCCATCCATTTAACAAGTTGTTTAAGGGACATACCTAAGGTAAACTAAGGAATCAGAAAAAAAAATAAAGGAATCAGAAAAAAAATAGTTTTGTATAATGGCAACATTTTCTTCTCAGCAATATATATGCAACGCTTTCTCGAACTCCAAAATAAAAAGAATTTCTTAATTTGATATCTCTACTTGGACAAAAAAAGTTGTGATGTAACTCACACCATATGAATTACTACCGAACTGTTTAAAAACAATGGATTAATGTGTGGCTATAGAGCACACAGAATAAAAGTCCTACTATCTAGTTTTGTCTTGTTATTTAACATTTCACTAGGGAAATCAGACAACAAAAAATACACCATTTATAGTAATCAAACTGACCAAAAAAGTAACGCTGCCTACATACAGCAACTATGTGAGGAAGTTAATGGCCAGCAACAAAAAAAGTTTCAGCTAGGTAAGAAACCAAGGGAGATCTAACAGTGTAAGAGACCCATAAAGCCATCATCTAGTGTAATGTCCAAATCATTTTTCTCAAGAGGGCAACAAAACCTTCACTTCTAGTATGACAGTATGTTGAGTGATCAGAATCCCTATTGATGGAAGGAGTGCTACAGCACTGTAAGCTATCCCGAGAGACAGGTACCATTTTTTGCAGGTTTAAAAAAACATTTTTTTTTTTTAATTTTCATTCACACAAAATAGTGGAAATAGGTAACAAGTAATAAAATTTAAATACTCTGCTAAATAAAGTCTCAACAAACAGAACATGGACTTGCTTCCAGTGCTGGTTCTCGTCACAGACCAAAGATGGACAAGAGAAAGTAAGCTTCAGGTGTCCTCAGATACAAGCAGGTATACCAAAAGTTTTCTAATTACAAGTTTCCCCTTTGCTTTTGTACTTATCACCTAGCAATTTAACAGCTTCATCCAGTCTTCTGGAAGTGTTAAGGTCACTCCAGGACTTCAAGCTGCCACAGAAGTTTGATATTTAAGATTCTATTTCATATATCACTTTCACAGGTTTCAATGGAAACACATTCATGGAGTGGCAGTAACAGCTGCCTCCAGTCACAAACAATTTTTGCTGTTGGATAAACAGGGGAAAAGGGACTGGTTTTGTTGCCTGTTACTCAGCAGTTTCTACACAAAAAGTGGCTGCTAGCATATTCCATTTAGTTACTTGCCCACTTGTCCTATATTATTCTTTACTGGGACATACACACACACACAGTTAATACATTCAGCTGTTGAGACCGTCTTCGCAGTTCTCGACCCAGCCCCTCTGCTGCTGCCTCTCTGGTTTCTCTAGCTAAGTCAATCTGCTATACAAAGCTTTTAAAATGTTTAGTTTGTGGCATCACATACCAGTTGCCCCTTTCCCTCAGTAATTCTTTCCAGAATTTGCTTAAACTTTAAGTTGTTCTTTCTTCTTTCGCGATGACGCACTAGCCTCAAGGTCAACTCTGCAATAAATTTACCTTTGATTCCTTTTAAGAATGGAAATCACAACGAAAAATGTACTACTGTAATTGGTTCATTCATGTAAAACAAGCACCTGAAAACACTTTGCAGCAGATTGCAGGCAGCTACAATAGCTCCCCATTTAAAAAGACATGAATCACTAAGCTTCTGACTTCTCAAACTGACAGCACTCTAAAGTACTACAGGACACCCAAGATAAATATCAAATCACTCAGATGTTAAACAGTTAGCAGCCATCTACAGTCTTTTTTAGTATGTCTAACACACAAGCAAGAGAAGTTGGCTACTTTTGTATCCCAGTCTTTTTTGTTTGCTGAGCTGAAAGTGTTAGTGCTATGCACCTAGAACGGACCTATAGAAACCAAGCAGAAGTTGAGCTGAATCAGCCTAGTTGTAGTTCAGGAACTACTTCATTCAACAAGAGCTGCTTATTAGCTTTGGAATCAAACCCTGCCAAAGGAAAAGATTTTAACAAGTTAACAAGGAGCCAGGAGCTTGGAAATCAGGAATTAATAAGGAACCTGGAATGTGGCTGTCATTGGAAATAGAGGATCCCAACTTCCCAAGTGCTCAGAAGTACATCCTATTTCCACTGGAAGGTATCTGAGTATCCACAAACACTCGAAGTTAGCAGTGTTCCAGTAGATATTTAAATTCTGAGAAAGTTAGTTTCAGACAGAATTACGCTCACTCTGAAGAGGCTCATTAGCTCTAAATTAGAGTTGCTAACAGTATTACCACATGATTTCTTAAGTGTCAAGTAAACCATTTAGGATAGACTATCATTTAGAAGGCAATTTCTGCTTTTTCAGTGACTCAAGCTATAGATAAGGTATAACTGATACCTTATACAGTATATATATACAAATCAAACCCAGCCCTGTTAAAATCCCAGACAAGGCCAGAAAATGACAATGAATGTGAATCCTGGTTTTATGACAGTTTGATCTGATTTTGTAGCAGAAATAAGATAACCAATAGCTACATAATTACTCTACAGTACCTTAATTATTGTAGCAGTCATAAAACTTTTTGATAATTACACACTATGAATGTTCACATTAAACAGCTCAAGAATCTGCAAGTCCTGACAGAGCTAGCAAGACATCATAGCATAAAGAGGCTTCCAGTAAGATCCTGTAGGCCTTCGAGCTGAAAGGTGAAGAAGAATGTTGAATAGACCAGTCCCTGGTCAGCTAAGTTCCTGAATGCTAAATATTGAGAATGTAGCCCTATCAAATGATCTAGGTCACATAACCCATGTTTATATTTGACTATTGTGGAAGAAAAGTGGCACAGATGAAGAGGAAGCACAGGACACAGCTGTAGAAAGAGGGCACTAGATCTTACAGAGAAAGTACAAACAACCTTTAGCTGAGCATAGGGAAGTTCTCACCACTTCTCTGTATACTCTGAAAGAGCCTATCAGTACTCTTTTCACCATTTTAGATTTGGAGTTCACCTTAAAACCATTGCATTACAATGGAAAATGGCATCCAGCTATCAGGCTTCTATTGTAGTCATATTACAGAGAATCTTAGAGGGTGCCAAGATTTGCATATATTTACAGACAATAGGGAAACCTTTTAATGAGATTCTAAACTGGCTAATCTCTTTTTTTCATAAATTTTAAGGATGACTTTCCTTCAGCGTTTAAATGCTGTTAAGTGAAGAATATGCTAAGTGCTAAAGGACCACGCAACTAATGATAAGGCAGAGCTTTAACCAATGACTGAAATCTGAAACCACACAAATTCCAGAGATCACATCCTTCTATAAACCACTAAATCAGACAGCAGAGGGACAAGGTATATTCTCTGTTTCATGTACAACCAGATATGTTTTGAAATGCTGTGTTCAATTTAGGTTAATCACCATAACTGGCCTGAAGCATTTGGACGCAAGCCCTGTAATTGCCATTTCTTGCCTTCAAATCACAAGACTTAATCTGACCTGCAAGAGGTATTTTCTGAGAGGAATAAGGATGCCAGATTCCAGAAATCAAGCAACCAATTGACAAAATAAAATACCATTTTCACTTTAATCAAGCCACTTTCCGTTCACCACCTATCTCCTTTTCCAGTATCAGCTTTGTACAAGCTTCAGCTTACAACAGTTCAGAATTCCCAAAACTACATTACAGCCCATGGCCTTCCATGTTAACCTCACGTCATGTCCTTTCCACTTCACACTGACCTCAGCTGACCATGTTAGAAAGAATCTGTCTGTCCTGCATGACTGAAGGATTAACCGCCCCACCTCCCTCATTCCTCCCCTTCCTGAGACACAGGTATATGGAAAAGGATTTGGAGGAAGCGGAGGAAGAAGGGACTTTAACAGATTGATCTTGACCTCTTAATATCCTCACATGGAATATTCCTTTAGTCCTCAGAAGAATTTATAGCTGGTTAATACTCAGAGGCATTTCACAAAGCAGTACAGCTTTCCATGCTGGAACTCCTTAATTTTTCCTCTGGAGAACAAAAACAGTTATAACTATCATTAAAGAGCCAAACTTGAAAGATCTGATGCCAAATCCTTTTAATAGAAGTTTGGATGTGAATGAGTGATTTTATCGTTAACGATCCTCTCAAAACAATGGCTTCCCATTCTTTCCCACCTTATCTTTCCTTTATACACAGAATTTATGATGCATTTGACTGTACGCCAGTCATAGTCTTCTCTCATAGTTCAGATACGATTTTTCATTCATCCATCCAGTCTAGCTGCAGGACCACAGGTCCCAGGCACTGTAATAGAAAGGGCCTATTCATGAAGGTGCTCTAAGTCTATTGAGCAATCCTTATTCAAAGATGGACAGGAAACATCTGTATGTAGCTTCATCAGCTGTAGTAACAGCCTGCTGCCTATTTTTTCCTGTACGGCTGTTCTTGAGCATGTTATGATATGAATTTGTCAGCTGTCTATAGCAAAATAGAAGAAGATGGATTTGATTAGACCAGCAGAAGCAGCTCCCAACATTTCACTGAGTATTTCCAATGTGTTATATTCTCAGTTATGAAAAGATTTGGTGGCTTTTACTATTTACAGAGACTATATATGATGCCTTGGTAAGAAGTACTGCCTTTATTTAAAGGACCATTTTGTAGACTTTGTTGGTAAATGAGTACTCACACTGGGTTCCTTACTTCCTTTTAAGAATAGGTACATCCTCCTCAATCGTTTTTAAGGAGCTTTAACTCTTACTCCAAAGTACTGATAATATCAGAGCATCTCACTTTACTGCTGGACTTAAATTCAACAGACAGAGTTAAGATGTCAATCCAAGAAGATAATATACAGTTGCTGTTGCTTTACTGCTGAACTCCATTTAACAGTTCAGAATATTTAGTAAGCGCAGCATTTTTGCTCTCCAGATAAGATCTCTTTCTTGGAGGGAAAGAAGAGGTAGTTCAGAGCAGCTCATATCTGTCAATAGTAGTAGATACAGAAAAAAAAGGTGTAGAAGTTTGTGTTTGTGACTGTGTCAATGAACAGTGTAATGCAGAAAAAAATAAGGGAATCTTAGCTACTCACACCATGTACAGCTGCCGTATTGGGTTGTCTGGAGTCAAACATGCACCGTTTTACTCATTTAGTGAGTTGTTATGATTATGGAGAACTTCAATAGTGTTAGCCAGAAGTGGAGATTCGGGACTAAGTACTAGGCAAGGTTATCCAGAAAAGTAACAGGGAAGGATAACAGGCTGTGCTAAAAGCCCTGTTTAGGATTTTGGTGGAGCTTTTTATAACTGCCACTTAATTCAGTTAAAACAAACATTTGGAAATAGCAATCTATGGTCTTAAGACGCTTACTACAGAAGTGCTAATATTAAAAGCACAAGCGAGTTGCTCAGAACGTTCACTTTACATGTCTCCTAGATTTCTCTATTTAAAGAGAAACAGATTATGTTCCTGTTTTGGCATTCAAATGTGTGTCACCTTTATAACTCAAGTAAAGTCTAAATCTAGTCTTTATTCAGGCTAAAATAAAACCCGAGGTCTTGCATTTATTGACTTCCAGGTAACAGCACAGTCCTGTAAGAACCACAGAATAATTTAGGTTGGAAGAGACCTTCAAGATCATCAGGCCCAACCATCCACCTAACACTACAAATCCACCACTAAACCATATCCCTAAGCACCACATCCACACTTCTCTTAAATACCTCAAGTGTGGGGACCCCCACCCCCTCCTGGCACAGCACCCTTTCCCTGAAAAATCTCTTCCTGATACCCAATCTAAACCTCTCCTGGTACAACCTGATGTGCTTTTTATAGTAAAGTTCTGATGATTTACAGTATTGTAAGATGATTAATGAGAAAAGTGTCATAAGTTCTATGGTGCATTTCAGCTAATAAAAATAGAATAAGAACATGTATGATTGGCAAGTACTCTATGGGTGCCTAACAGATATAAAACCCTCTACAGCAGAGATGTAAAATGTACTGCAGCAGGGATGCGGTACAACTCATGCCACACCTAGGCAGAAGCTTCCAGGTATTTTTATTGGATAGGTACAGACTTCCTACACAGTGCAATGGTTGAAGTGAGCTATATCCTCTTGCTCTCAAAGAACCCCACAGAGAGGGTGGTTTACCAACTTTTTAAAAAGTACATAGTCAAGTGGTACAGAATTTTCTCATGATGTATGTTAAGAAAAAAACAAAGTACAATTAAGCAGGAAAAGTCATCTTCCAAAGATAAGAACAATGCCATGGTAAAGTAAGAATTAAATACTACAGCTACTAGCTGCCAATTAATACAGGAAATCCTGCTCACATTAATCCTTAAGAAATTGATATAATCTTTTTTTTTTGCTTGCTTTATATACAGTTGGAGTCAGCACAGGTCTATGGAAAAGGCTCAGCACTGTGCCCAACATTTAGCAGACCTCAGGTAAGCCTCATTTTTCCAATTAAGCAAAAGAGAGAATCCAGATCGGGAGGATTCAGACCCTGTTACACTTATAAGGTGAATGATGCTTCCCATATTATAAAAACAGTTTTGTGATTTCTAACCTAGAAAGAAACATATATTGTTCATAAAATCTCACAGTGGAGGTTTGGAAAAGTCCTGGGTAAAGGCTTTCAGTTGAGTCACTGTTCACTTACATTAAGTCCTGTTAACCAGTTTAGCTAAACCTATACTAAGTTTTTAATGTGTTAGTCCAACTGCAGAGTTCATCACATAATTGAATCTCCTTTGCTTGACCTTATGCTCAGCTGAACTATGCACCCAACACTTCAGCTAGCAATACTCCCCGAAAACAATCAAGTGAGATCTTTGTCCAACTGTATCAAGCACCTAGAACTAATGTTTGTTTTGCCTGCAACATAAGAAATTTGCCATTCCATAGACTTCTTTAAATTTTACAATAAAAAAGCCCATATCAATCAGAACACAAGCCTTTTGTATAAGTTATTACAGTGCAACTAAGAAAAGGTATTTTGCGTTAAGAGATGTAGCCTGCTCTATTACTTTTTGACTTCTGTTTTGTCTGTTTCCTGTAGTTTGTGCTATTGTGGCCTTTGGCATTTAGTATAAAGCAGACTGACCTCCTGCATACCAGAAGGAAATAATGACAAGGTTTACTGCATGGAAGCAGAATAAAATACTAAAAATTCATGAAATGTATATTTAACCCTAAGTATCTGAGGTTTTTTTAATAGTAAAATTGTATTTTAACTGCCTTGTGTTTCTTTGGAAAATGTAACCTCCCCTTTCAAACTGAGCACTAGTTTGATACTAGCATACAGTTGACACTGCCCATTAAATACTGAAGTTTCAACAGTAGCAAAGTTTTTCAGTATTAGTTGCTATAACTATCATAGCAGTATCAGATGAAAAAAGTGTACTTATAACAGAGATCATCTCTACAGTATTTGAGTACTCAATACTACTGAGCTGATTGCTATAAGCTTAATCAGCACTCTTATTAAAAGGTCATAGCTTTAAGTAAAAACACCAGTTAGAATGAATTCAGTTCAAACAAAACAAAATAGAGTAAGTGCTCAGAAGACAAATCAATATTTGCATTTAGTTCTAGTTCAGTGGTTTCATAAGATAAAACCCTATCACCAGAGGTCAATAAAAAACACAAGTGCTTGGCCAACCTCTCAAGTTAGTTGCATCTGTTTTCACTATGTATCTAATATCTATCTAATATGTATCTAATAATAAAGAAGAGAAATTACATTTAAAACCTGGTTTCTACCTTCAGTATGTTTCATCTGACATCTCCTAGCCAATCATTGAGCACAGAAGTAGGATCCACAACAGTTCTTTCATTAATTATCATTACCAGGTACCAAAACCAGCAGGTACTCTGCAGGCAAGTACTACATTTCACCTTCCTAACGCAGTCCATCTAAGTGACTGGATGAAAGAATGAATGGTTTTCATTAAACATTTATTTATTAAAGTTGAAGAAATTTTTCTTTCTTGTATTAAAAGATCATAACCTGACAGTATTTATAGATACAGAACTCCACTAAAGCCTTTTGATCACATTAACATTCACATTTAACAAAAATCCATCCATCTTCTTCTACTTATACAAGGCTAGCATAAGACAGCATATCAATACCTTTGACACCTCTTTTCTATTAAAGCAGGCAAACTTGATGCATGTTAACAATGGCGAATCGAAGTCATCATTTACACAAGCCAATTCTTGCATTCAGCCCATCAGAAGACAAACTTTAAGCACCAGCTATATATATTGTTTCCATCGCTCAAAGAAAATTATGGAAAAAATCACAGCAAGCATTTAAAAAGTACCATCAACTGCAGGTGGAATCTAGGAAATTTATTTCTCAGTCCAACCTCACTTCCTTCAATTAAGCAGCAAAGTCTGTGAAAACAAGACCACTTGAATCTCTCCCAGGAAAGTGAAGCCTAATGAGCTCAGGGATGACAATGAGTACATTCTTCTTCCAAAAAAATATTTGCTAAGATAAGAAGCTGTTTAGAAAAAGATCTGCATAGCTTCCTCAAAGCGATCTCATATTGACGGATGACTGATTTTACTCTCCTGAATTTTGCCACAGAAGAGCTTCTATTTCTAATCACAACAATACGGCAACTTAAATATGAGTTGAGCTATCACATTCCTCAAAAAACACAACATTTCACATGTTACATTATGACTAAAAGCAGCCATCAAAAATAGAAAGGTGGATGAAGTATCAGGGAGATGGGAGAAAAATTCATCCCCCATGGTAGATGGTATGAACCACCAGGAAGGATTAAGAGCAACACCTACACACTAAATTTGATGACAAGTGTAAATACAAGGGAACCATCCTGCAAAAGACAGACTACAACATGAAAAATTGGGAAAAAAGAACTTATGCCCAGTTAACTCCACTAGTACAAAAATGTTAAAAATTAAATATCTTTCCCAATAACACACACAAATGAGAAGAGAAGCTGAGGAGTTGCTCAAGTCTTCTAGAAGCATAGGTAGAGATGGATAGTTACAGAATGAAAAGATGAGAATACAAGACAGGTATTTATCTATTTTAACAACTACAGACATCGTCAAGCCTTTTTATAAGTATACTAAGGTATGTATAATTCAACTTCTCTTTACATGGAGAAGCTGAAACTTTGCCAGAGAAAGCAATTGAGAGCTTCAACTTCAAAAAAATCTGGACCATACTTAAGGCCATAAATCTTTTGCTGAGATAATTTTCTTTAAACAAAAGACCAAAGCAATCAATAAAAATTGATAGTGGCCTTAAATGGCAGTATCGGTATTGAAATGGCTAGTGCAAGTCAGATGGTGCAAGAATTATTTATATGCAGAAGGAAAGACAACATTAAAAAATTCCATCATGACTTCATTTAGCTTTGTTTCTTAATGAAATTCCCAGCCGTAGCCAAATTTCAAAGAGGAGCAAAATCTATACAAAGTGTCTCAAAAAATTCAGCATTAAGGACTGCAAAAATGGAAAGTCAGGGAAAGCTCCACCATTATTCATCTGCTTGCTAGTCATTGCTCACAGCTCCTAATCACCCATGGCACAGCTTCTGCCCAAACAGCAAGTCAAAAAGGAATGCCTAATAACAGATGAGGAAGTATTACACTGGATGTCACAGGGAATAGATTAAAATTAAGAGGATTACAGGACAATAGCCTAAGACATCTAGTTCCTCTGGTACTGTTGCTTTAGGAAGAGCCTGTACTTACATCTTAATAAAAATTGCAGAATTCTCATCTGTAAATTCACACTGTGAAATTCAGATCTTTATTTTCTTGAGTACATTACAAATGTTGATAGAATACTTCTCCACATGTTTCTATGGTAATCATACACTAAAGTGTTTCAGATGCTAAGCTATTCAGTGCCTAGGGTTTATTTTTAAGGCCTTCTACATACACATTGAAGTAAATAGAAGACTTTAAAAGTTAATTGCAATGCCCTGTTGTACACAGATTCTACTAAAAACAATCTTTTAAGAAATTTAATAATCTGTCAGTATGAATTTTCTGACTGTCAAAGCTTCATATTACACCAAAGCAATTCAAAGTCAACAACGAATTAAGCTGCTTATTACGGCTGAGCATGCACATACAACATAGGAAACACAAGAAATTAATTCATCTTACCTTCAGGTGCATCTGCATCACAATCTTTAGAAACAAATGTTGTGACATTCCCTGGCTGGCCATCAGTTGTCTTATTACTCTGCATTATAAATATGCAAAATTATTACACTACTCTATCGTAGTATTCTTCCATACACAATGATAGTCTCTTAAATAAACACCTTTCAATAAATAGATGTACAGAAGAGTCTTTGACTAACCTCTTACACATTCAGAAGGATTAAGATTTTGAACAGTAAATGCATTCAGTAAACTATCATTTCAAAATATTTTAATATGAAATTTTTAAGTATGCTTTCATTTAGAAAGAATAACAGCTCGTGAAAACTCATGCAAAATAAAAACTTCATCTCCAAAACTAAATCTTTATTTTTCAAACATAATTTGGAATTCATCTTTGGTGATGAAGACACTGTGGAATTGTTAGGCTTGAATAATGATACTGAATCCAGTTTCATTCTGGTTTAAGATGATAGCATCCAATATAATTAGATATCCAGGGAAGAAAAAGATTATTCTGCGAATGAACTACTGAAAACCTCAAACATTCCTGTTAGTGTCTCAGACTGCATTACAGCTTTAAAAAATGACCTTAATCGCTACATACTCAGCTTCTTTTTTATTATCGTCTACTGTACAAAGCTGTATCTTTGTCATCTCTCATAAATATGCACATAAAGACAGCAACTGTGGAATAGCAACGCTTCCTAGCCACTCAGCAACCTAAGCATATCAGCACAAAGCCTACTGGAAGCTAGCAGCTGTATTATCAAAAGTAGTGAAGCAATATTCAAGGTTTTGTACTGTGTGAAGATTCTCAAGGAATTAAGTCACTTTACATACAGTAAAGCCAATTTTTAGCTTGTGCACTAACAAGAGACCTACTAGTAGTTGAAAAATCCTGGCTAACAGATCCTTTAAAACTGAAAGTGAGCCTGGCTTTCAGTCACTGTAAACAGCATGTTTATTTTTTTAAAAAACAACCCCCACACAGCATGTTACATCTCACCTGTACCAAGTATTTTTGGCTTCCATACATTACGTATTGAGGAGCAAGACTGTAGATCATGTAACTTGTATGAAGAACTATCAATAGAAGTATCATACAGAGAAATAAGAGTGCCTGAGGTCGGGTTTTTCCTCGCCTGATTTTATACAGCTAAAACAGAAAACATACAAATATTAACAACTGAAATTCAAGTTTTTTTTTTAAAAAAAACTCTTAAATTTCTCTTCAATCCAAGTAACAGGTTTAATTCTGTCAACACAAGTGGGAGGCTGTTATAAATTTTCCTCCAGCAACTCAATTCTAGAGAGTTAAAGCAGGCTTTCAGGTATATTTTCCTGAAATTCTAAGTACAGCTATTTAACTATTACAATTGTACAAATGACCCAGAAAATGTATAGATCAGGAAGCTTCCTGAAACAGTTAGTAGCAAGATTTAAATAGTGTTGCTTATTACTGATACCAAGCTCTGCCTTGGTTTGTCAAATATTACTGTGTCCTCTGGTTAAAGTGAGATGTCATCTATCGCTACCTCTCTGATCAGACCTAAAACCAGAGAAGGGCATCATGAGATTATAACCCCAGACACTGAGAAAACTTGTGTGCCATACAGTTGCATCTTTTCCACTCTCCTCTGCAGGGAGTGACATAAGCCCTTGCTGTTACCTGTAGATACCACTCTACTCCTGTGATCCCCCAGGGTTCAGCTGGAGTACCATATTAAGGAGAAAGCAACCAGCAGCTGAAGGGTAAATGACGGAAGACCACAACTAGCAGCAAGCCTCATAACTCACTGCCTGGACTCAGCATCACTGTTCACAATTTTGAGGTGTCACTGCATGAAGTGTTGACAATGGTAAAGGGAAGGCAGAAGCAGGGAAATATTAACCAAGGATCATAGGTATGATTGGTATACTGTTGATACTGTATTTGAAAAAACAGCTTTGTACTATTATTTGCATCATATTTAGATAAGCCATATCAACGTACTCTTCTCTTACCAAGTTAGAAAACCTTGCTTCCCACTTAGAAAGCAAGCCAAGCCTTACTGACTGCACATTTCTTATTTTGACCATGAAATTCATTAATACTTCCATTGTATCAGAATCATATTGCTTCAACTTAAAGGCAGAAGCCAAAGCGGCACTCATTTCACACTTGACAGGGGTCAGCTGACTGCACTGCTTATCACACTCATCAGCTGTGGTCTGCTAAGTCTGCAAAACAGAGTAGCTTTCAAAAATAGTAGGAGTTGTACAGTACGCCTCTAACAGTCATTACACATACAAACAACACTTATTTGTGGCATCCTAGTATTTATAAAGCAGTACATAAATAATGACTATTTATAAAACATATTCTATGTCACATTTTTAAACAAAGTGATATTTACCCTTATCCAGAAGAACCATATACCCATGTTTCGAATCCCTGCCATCGATGTGAAGATGAAGTACATAACAATAGTTGTAATAAGAATATAATCGAGTGGAAACACCTAAAACAAGAAGCATACAAGTAGTTCAAATGGCAATAGTCTTCAAATTAGAAAACAAGCTATCTATCCCCCCAATGAAAGCAAACTAAGTAGTTTCTACCTATAGCATCTGAGAAAGTAATAGTCATACCCTTTAAAAGCTATACAGCTAGCTCCAACTGGAGCTAGTATAGCTTGCTGCTACTAGAGCTTACACCATTAGTTTGTGAAAGTAACTGAGTGTTTTTCTTAATTTAAACCTTGCCTTAATTTAGAATGAGATGTTACAATTTTTCAGGCCAAATACCTGATTCTTTCAAATACACTGTCAGAACTAAATCCACAGCAGCAAAAACCTTAGAACTATACAGGCATTCTTTCTGTGATTATTTCTGAAAGTGCTTGCATACAAAATGTGATTGAACAGCTAGACAGAACACTTCTGCTGAACACTGTTCTTCCTAGTGACCTAAAAACTGAAGTGTTTAATCGTTTTTGAAACGATGGGGTAAGCAATGCTTCATACCAACCCATTATACTGAGAAGGTGGAAAGAACTCAGCTAGGGGAAGGTAAAGCATTAACTTACAATTACAGCTTTTCCTTTTGTTAGCTTACCCACTACTGTTCGCAAAATTTCTATGTGGCCATGCCACATTCCAGCCCTACTGAAGTTAGTAAATGTCTGTTCTAATGTAGGCTTTCTTTCAAAGAGTAATGCATTATTGTAACATACGTAACTGCACAGAGTGTAGTGTATCTTTTCAATGGGTAAAAATAACAATAAAACCCAAAGTGCATTTACTGCACTTAAGGATAATAAGCTATTAAGCACACAAACAACTTCAGTGTAGGTAGGCATGAGGAAAAAAAAATGGTTTTATTCTGTGCATAACAACCGGTGTCACACTTGGCCATTTTCACCATCACATTTTCAGATACAAAATAGCCTTATGCGCTGCTTTCCTACAGCAACTGACTTCTATCCACCCAAAATTTTCACATCAGTATCTGATAACTAAAACAGATCACTAACAAGGAAGTCACCTTGCTTTAACAGAACAGGCATCTAGACAATTTTCTTTTAATGAATCACTTTAGAAATGTAGTTTGCCTTTTAGCAACTTAGCAAAAAAAAAAAAACATCCTTATATCTGTACATCACCAACTCATTTACTTACTGTTTGAAGAACAGGTAGCAGCATATTCAATGGATTAGTCAAATTCGTTCCTAAAATTATAAATCCAGAGTCGAAGCCAGCTGAATGTAGAGCCTTGTCTAAACTGTGGTAATTAAAAAAAATGGGTAAGTACTATGGTTCTTTGAGAACTTTGTCTTCAGTTCAATTAAAACAGGCAGGTCAAAAAAAGCTGAACTAAAACCAAAGATTAAAAGCTTTTCTGTACTTATAAAGATACATGCTGTTTTACAACACCTTTCCACAGAACAAGTGCAATGAGTATATCCTTGCCACTTCATTCTTCCCTAGTTTGGGAACAGTTTATTTGTCCAGTTTGAAAAATTAAAGAAGCCAACGTTTGTGACTACCGGTTAAATATCAGTCTTCATAATTGCTTTCAATTCCATGAAACTATTGCAATACAATGCACGTGATAATGCATTATAGATGTCATTACTGCAAGGATAAACACCTGTTACCCAGCCCGATGAGTGCCTACACATTTAGACTCACTCAAGCACTCAAAATACTTCTACAATCTGAATTAAGCTTTCTTGAAGTATATCCTTAATTTCCCTGCTGCATCAGAACTGCTTTAAGCAGCATGCAGTTAACCAAGCTGAACCACATCCTTCCTTGAACCTGTTTTAGCACATTTTGTTCAATTTCAATGTTTTATTACAATGAGAAAACCAGCTCTAGCTATGGGAACGTACCATAGGAGTGCAATGTGCTGACTGTTGAAGCAAACCACCCCTGAACTGACTTTGATGTTGGAAGAGAAAGTACACAGTTCAAGTGGATAAGAAGTGCTGAAATGTACTTACTTTGACAAGAAGAGAGAGACAGTGAAAAGCAGTGCCACGATGATGAAGAATACTCCCCACACAATCTAGGAGCAAAGTTACAGTACAATGAAACTGAAAATGCTTGAAGATTATACAATAAGTGAAGATTTGTCTAAATTTCAATACAGGACTAATGATCTTGGACCAGATCAGTACTCAATCACACTTAAAATAACTTTTTGGTAAAGACTTGACAGAAGTGCTAACAAAATGCTTCTTTAGTTAAACATGTTTTACGTCAAGCATTCTAAAAGACAGTCACTTAAGATGAGAACCATTTCTTTGTCTGGTGGATACACTAAGCTCAGAACCAAGTGTTGAAGTACATCTCACAGAATCCCAGGATGGTTTAGCTTGGAAGGGACCTTTAAAGATCACCTAGTCCAAACGCTCTGGGACAAGAATTTCTTCCTAGTGTCTAATCTAAATCTACCCTCTTTCAGTGTAAAACTGTTAGCCCTTGTCCTATCACCACATGCCGTTGTAAAGTCTACCAGTTTGCTGCTAGTGCTTAGTAGCAAACGTGCTACTAAGAACACACATGAGATGTTACATTAAATGAACGCAGCACTTACCAGAGCACGCTACCTGTACTTGCTATATAAAATGGAAAACCTTAACTATATGCATGTATTTGGGTTTAATTAAGGGAAATCAGAATTTATTTCCATGGCCACACTACCACATCTGTGTACTTCCTTTCAACAGAAGACAGCCTAAGCAGAACTTACAAGGAATAACTCACCTTTCCCAAACAAGAGTCCCCTTCTCTAGATCAACTTAGTAACACTGACAAAATCAGTTGGATGGGCTGACATAAAACTCAAGTAAATCAGCCTCAATACCAGCTCCACGTCTTCCTTCTGTCTGCAAGTCCTCAGTTAGTAATCAGTATTGAGTATTTCAAAGTAAGTTTCAAGCTTCAAGCTACAGAAAGCAGCTTTCGAAGTATTTTGACTCAAAGGTTTAAGTTACCCAGAAATTTACCTTTGAAGTGATATGACGACTTCAGAATGGACCAGAAGAAAAATAAGAGATGCTTAGAACTACCAAGGTAGGAAGAAAGACACTTGAGCTTCAAGAAAACGTAGATTCAACTTTAAAAACTATCGTTCTAAAATACTTCTTAATCACTCATGGATAAATACAGATGAGATTACCATGACCACATCACAACAGCCAGATAAAGGCCTCTCTTTGAGAGAAGGTTCTAGAAGAGGTTCTAGAAGGTTCCACACCCCTTCAGCTGCCCAAGTGGAGTCATTTGTCCCTTCTTTGGGCTGGATACTGTACTCAAGAATTTGAAAAAACAAAATAACAACCAAAAAAAAATACATCTGCTATGTTTATTTAGCCAACAAGTCATAAGCATAGCTAAGCACGCATAACTAATAAGGACCACTGTAACTGAATCAGCTCCAGCTACCGTTTATAAAGTCAGTGTTAGGCAGCTTTTGGTAAGCTTTTGCACAGGACTATCTGGATCACAAATAGAAAACTGCCCAATGTACAAAGAACAGAAGTTTCTAAGATCATACCCCTCCACAGCAAGCTCCCACTATGTGTTAGCCGTACAGGAAATAGAAGTTTAAAAACAATTAGGACCAGGAGTCTTAGACTTGTATTACTTCCTTACTTTCTGCCAACTACAAACAGTAGACAGGTATCCATAACTTCTCTGGTATATACAAAAAAGACAGGGAGCTCCTGGAAAGAGTCCAGCGGAGGGCCACAAAGATGCTACGGGGCCTGGAGCATCTCCCCTGTGAGGAAAGGCTGAGAGACCTGGGTCTGTTCAACCTGGAGAAGAGAAGCTTGAGAGGGGATCTTATCCATGTTTACAAACACCTTAAGCATGGGAGACAGAGGGATTTGGCCAACCGCTTTTCAGTGGTTTGTGGGGACAAGACAAGGGGCAGTGGCCACAAGATGGAGCACAGGAAGTTCTGCACCAACATGCGAAAGAACTTCTTCACGGTGAGGGTGACGGAGCACTGGAACAGGCTGCCCAGGGAGGTTGTGGAGTCTCCTTCCCTGGAGATATTCAAGGTCCATCTGGACGCCTACCTGGGCAGCCTGCTCTAAGGAACCTGCTTTGGCAGGGGGGTTGGACCTGATGATCTCAGGAGATCCCTTCCAAACCCTACAATTCTGTGACATAACCATGTTTCAAAATAATGCATTTCATTACACTCTTAAAAGTGGATAAGCAGTTAAAAAAGCACTCCTCTTCCTGTTTTAATCTCAAATCCAAAGCCTTTTCTATCTCAAACTTAAAGACCTTTGTTCTGCCTTAATTCATCCTATGCTTCTACAGTCCTATTAAGACTACTGAGCCATAGGTTGATATTAATTGCAACTGCTTATGTTCACACAATTTCAAAGCTTTTATTGACTTAGGCCTTTCACAGAAGGTATCCTTGGGTTATCTAGATTCTCCTCATACCTTGTAACTGACTACAGGCCAATCAAGACTACTTCTACTCTATTAACCAACATACAGCTGATGAATAAAAGAACACTAACACTCAGACTAATAGCTGAGCTCACAACTTGTGCAGTTGCTCTGAGCCTTATCAAGTGAGATCTACCTGAAAAAGGTATGTTTAAGGCATCCTGCAGTTAGGTTCCATTTCGTATCTAGAGAACAGAAAGAATAAGTCCTTCCTTTCCTCCTTTACCTCCCCCCAGTCTATGACAAGCTAGAAAAAAAACTTGCAGTTGGAGCTATACACTCACTGTTGCCTTTTATTTGTCTCCTATACAAAAGACAGATCTATCTTCTACAGACAGGGTTCCAGAGATAACACTGTACTGTTGTCTACTAGTTCAAGCCAACCAGCCAACCAGAATTTCTTAAAAAGATTTTAGATACAGCCATGAAAATTCACTACGTGAAGTGTTTTAATCTTTGTGTCACAGCATAAATGAGAAGGAATCCAAACCCCTGAGAACACGTTTGACTTCAGAGCAAAGGACAGGATTAAAACCTCCTGTTCTTATAACAGGACTATTTATCAATAGGTGCTAAAAAGCTTTTAATACGAGAACAGGCAAAAACAAAAAGCCTGGGTTTCAGCCAAACAGCACACAGAGGAATTTAGGAAGGTCATTACTCAAGGAAAAAAAAGCAAACCTCTTTCTATACTAAGAAGTTTAAACTTCCAATGCAAGATGAGATTTCTTTATACTCCATAGTTTTTCTGAAAGCAGGACCTCAAGGCAATCACAACGCAAGCTACATTACCATTTCCCTATTACCAGAGCCGCTCCATTGCCAGGCCACTTCCCCAAATCCCTCAGCTACAAAACACAAACCCCATCCCCAGTCATACTCAAAACATTTGCTGAAGAGCAGGTTGCAGACCTGCTGCCTTGCATTTACATCACTTTGATCAGCTGTGTCTGCTTGGGTCTCCTAATCCACAAGTCAAGCTACCGCATAAAAATGTGGTTCATGGTTTTTGGCAACACTGCTGACATTACAAAGACAATGAGCAGAAACACTCGCTACTACAACTGATGCTGCTCACTGAAGTAAGTCCCTTTGGCATCTATGTATTATTAAGACTCTACAGTAGCATGTAAGGAAACAGCTGAAGCAGAGGACAGTAAGAACTGGTTTATTCAAAGCTTTGTTTTTACATTTGAACATATAGCATTAAAGAGATAGGGATAAATAAAAAACAAGACAAGCGCGTGTAAATTGGCACATCAACAGTAAAAGTGTGCCACTTCCAGGTTGTGGCGGAAAGCTGACTTGTATTCGAGTGTAATAAACCAGAGCAAATGACTTAGAAATATTAATAATTACTTTATTTTTCTACTTCAACTGTACATAATCAAATTACAAGCTTAAGCTCTTCTGACATTATTCATGTTCTGTTTACACCATTTTTCTTAGCATCTCCCTTCAAGTGCCTAAACCTTTCCCCCATTATCACCCTCTGAGTTATGCAGTGAGCTCTTTGCCTCCTATCCCTGCTCCCAGAAGTCTGTCAAGCTAAGCCATATCATCCCTGGATAATTACAAAACGTTACTGAGATGATCATGGAAGTTAGGCCTCAGTTCATTTTGAGCCGGTATGACCACCTGCTAAGCATACCCCTCCAAAAAAACCTAAAAGAATACTTGCCTGCCTAATTGTTTCCTATGGTGAAAAAATTAAAAAAGGAAGTGCAAATCATCTTGATATAGCTATTCCATGACTTTGAAGCAACAATGAAGCAAAATGAAAATTTAAAGGAGCAGTCATCCTCTCAGAGCTGGTATCCATTAGCAGAATAAAGAGAAGTGGTAGCACAGAAATGCAATGTCATTGAACGGCTACACTGGCCAAGAAACAAAGCTGGATTTCTCACAGGTAAGAGTTGCTATTTGGATTGGGTTTACCTGACAAGGTGCTGGCAGTGGAGGGGCTGTATGTAGGGTTGCTATCCGGTAAGAGGTGGGGTGGTCCTACATGGGGAAAGGGAAAAGAGCATGAGGATGAAGGAGCTGCAGAGGAGCTGTTTTAAATTGCATTCCCCATCCCTGTGCCATGGGGGAATCAGGAACGAAGGGGGGAAGTTGAATCTTGGAAAAAGGTGGGGTGGGTTGTGAAGTGGGGAGTGTTGTCTTTCTCACCTTCCAAATCTATTTTAATTAGCAATTAAATTAATTTTCTTCAAGTCTGTACTGCCCATCATGGTAACTGATATGTGACCTCCCTTTCTTTATCTCGATCCACAAGGTTTTCTTATCTTATTTCCTCCAACATCCCGTTCATGAAAAGTGAGGGAACAGCTGGCTGGGCATCTGCTAGCCAACTGAGTCAAGCCATGACACAACCTACTTTCCACAATGTGACAGGTAACCTGGGGAAAAGGCTAAAAAAAAGCTTATTAGTATTAAGTGTTTTGCTTAACCTAAGTTTTACTGTTATCATATAAACTTAGGACATGGAATAGTCACACCTCTTGCTTATCCTCTCAGCCTCCCTGATTTAGAAGACAGCTGTGATAGCAGGAAGAAAGCCTCTCTGTCAGTTTAGCCACATCACCTCCTTGAGGCAGATGAACTGACTCATGACTGCACCTGTCTGCACAAGCACATCACCAGCACAGGTGTTACCCAAAGCCCTGCACTGCAATTGCCTACTTTCCCCTTTTTCACTTCTCTGGAGAGAGCTGAAGGATCAAAAGCCCACAAAAAAGGAACAGAACGGATTCAAGAGGAATAACCTAACTCTCCACCCTCAATAACACATACTTGATACTTCTCTGAAGGCCTTCAGCTACAAGTAGAGAAACTGAAGCATCTGTATATACAAAGTCCTTGTGATCCTTAAGATTAGACAGAACAGTTTGTATCTCCCTTGCTGAGCTCACGTGTGCCACTTTCTACTCACCAAGAGAACAGCATGTACTTGGACTGATGAAAATGCCTTTAAGTCCCTGCTTAAGGTAAGGCACTTGAGTTTGTTTGCTCTACTCAAAGGGAACTCATTTTCAGAACTGAGCACTTATTTTCTATTATTGCTCACTTTCGACATCACTTCAGTCCAGAAATGTTTTTAAGTCCCCTATGAAAAACCAATGCAATACTCAAAACTTACCATTGTTGAGCAGACTTCCATGTTTCACAACTTTGTTCACATATTGAGAGCAAACCTAACTACATGCTCTGTATTTTTTTCCTTTAAGTTTCTCTATCCATAGAAAAAAAATCTCTTGTTGCTGAGAGTATCAGATCAAAGTGTGATAAACCATAATAAAGGAGAAGGAGTAGACTAGCTATCTACATGACAGGTTAGATTCTGTAGGAAGAAACTAGACTAGTTTGACTTCACTTAATAACCCCATGCTGTCCCCTACTCACATCTTTGCGATCTTCCAGGTGTCTTGTTTTTAAGTGAATTGAAAAATTAGCAGCTACATGTCTGAGTTGGACTTTCTGATTCTTGTGGGGCCATTCCAACTTGGGACATTCTGTTCTGAGTTTGATATAATTTTATTTAGCTTTGAGTAAAACAAGTGTAGTTTGCAAAATTTACTTTAGTCCATGTCAAAGAAAACATACTCTTCAGAAAAAAAAAACACAAAGTTTTGGCTTTGACAAACTGCATACTACCAGATATTTAGTTCTAACAAAATAATTAAAGCAAGAGTGTAGGACACTATACAAAGACAATTATTATTAGAGAAGCCTGAATGTAAATACTAAGTTAATACTGTAAAAAAAAAGCAACAATACTGAAACTGTTTTTCTCAGACATATCATTATAGTCTGTCAGTCCCAGAAAGGGTCTACAACCCAAAACAAAGCAGAAATAACACTCTCCATAACTAGTAATTGACAGAACAAGTAGTTCCTCCTAAGGTTTGAGAGACCTAAATCTATCCTAGATTTTAAAGTTATCATTGAAAGTTAACTCCACTAAGAATTTTACACTGAAAGCTTCTGTCCAACTTTATTTTCAGCCTGTTTACGCTGGTACTCAGAATTAACAATAGCACTGGCAGAGCAAATTGCTCATAACCCCCCTCATCTTTACAAAGTACAGGCCAAAGTCATACTAAAATCACTACCTGCAGTTGGCAAGAAATACTTTGTATGTCAATACACAGAAGTACTTTTATTTTTTTTTAACCAGGTATATACATAAGTCAACTAAGATCAAAAGACCAAGATGAAAGCTTTGCCACCGTAAGTCTCTTTTGCACCGGTTAAGCATCAGGATTGAAGTTCTACATATCCAGCTTACTATTGATCAAGCAATTACTTTGCAAGATGCTCATTCCAAATGCATATATTCTTGTCAACATCTCTTGCTTTTGCTGGCTACATGTGATTTCAACTAATCAACTGACAACTATGGAATTCTTTGTTCTCCTCTTCCCATTTTCACATGCTTGAGAAAAAATAATTGGATTTTCCATGGCAATAACACAACAGTGCATTTTACATTCCCTTATCATACGATGTTTTCAATATATTGCACCACTCCTAACTGTTCTTAACTACCTTATGTTCAGCCACAATGCAAGCTCTGAAAAAAAGTCATATATAGTTATAAGTTAATCTTCAAAATGTGTTCACTGTGCCCTCTCTGCCTCCAAGTAACTACATGTCCTCTCTACAGGAAAGAACTCTTCTGGCCATAGAAAATAAGTTAAAGAACAAGGAAAATGTCACAGATTTTAAAGAATACGCAACAAAATGCAAGAAAAAGGGTTTTAGCCAATCAAATTAAAAACAAAAATAATAAGGGTAGTAAAGGTCTAATACAAGATTAAGTCTACTCTACCCCATATAATCCAAGGTAATGATAACCATAAATCCATGTCCTTTTTTTTTTTTTTTAAGAATTATCAATATTTTGCTTTTGAAGCAAATCATGTTCCAATTATATGATCAAAGCTGCTAGAGCTACTTTTTATCAGTTATACACAAAGTGTGCGTACTGTTTCCAGGTCTATATTTACATTCCTCTCTTCAGTTTGTAACACCTCTGTAATCCCCTCTTCCTTAGCCACGAGACAAGCAGACACATCTGGAAGACGCATGACATGTTTTTTTCCACAACCTGTCAGTCATGCAACTTAGCCTTAACTTGAGAGTGAAGCAGGCCTTAGCCTACAGGAATCTATTTCAAGTGTTGTATCTATTATTTTCCACAAGATATCAATCT
Source organism: Stictonetta naevosa (assembly GCA_011074415.1). Taxonomy (NCBI): domain Eukaryota; kingdom Metazoa; phylum Chordata; class Aves; order Anseriformes; family Anatidae; genus Stictonetta; species Stictonetta naevosa. The sequence continues at coordinate 87,467,577 of CM021699.1, read as the reverse complement.
TATTTCTGTAAATGCATCTGTGCAGACAAACTCATTTTGAAAACTGCTGGCACTTCTTGTTAGTCTCAACTAGGTCCTATATGTGCATGCATTACATACACCATTTTATCTGCACACACACAGGCTTAAAGAAACAACAGAAAACACAACAGGTTGGTGCAATGGGTACAGGTGGCAAGGTTTTAGTAGTGGGAGGTTGCAGGTGTGGCTTCTGGGAGAAGAGGCCAGGAGCTGCCTTATGCTGGACACAGCTGGTTCCAACAGCTGGACACAGCTGAGCCCATCATCCAAGCTGGTGGCACCTCTATAAAACATTTAATAAAGGGCACCACACTAGTGGCATGGCAGTGAGGGGTGAAAAAAAAACAATGAAAAATTGAAAACATTAAGGTCATAGAAGGAAGAAGAGGAAAAAGTATTCTGTGTCAGAAAAGAAAAGATTTCCTCCACAACCCATGAAAGATGCTGTGATACAGTCCTCCCATCTGAAGAGGACCCACATAGGCGCAGGTTCCTCCTCTCCCTCTCCCCCACCTACTACCCACCCAAGAACTGCAGCCTGTGGGAAGATCCATGGTAGGGCACAGGGAAAGCTTGAAGAGAAAGGAGATGAACTGACCATAAACCTCCTTGAAGACAGTGGGGAAATAGTAAAGGAATCGGGTATGGAGTGAAGTTGAACCTAGGAAAAAAGGTGGTGGGGAAGTTGGAGGAAGGTGTTTTGAGTTTTTATCTTTGTTTCACATTAGTGCCAATTTAAATAGATTTGGGTAAACTAAACTACCTTTCCCCCCCCCCAAGTTGAATCTGTTTTGCCCACGATGGCAATTGGTAAGTTGTCTCCCTATCTTCATGTTAACTGGCAAGTTTTTTTTTCCACCTCATTTTTAACCCTTATCCTGGGGAGAACAGGGAACAAGAAAATATAAAAGCTGGGTTAGTGCCTGGCAGCTGGCCACTGGCAAACTACCACTACTGGAAGACTTACTGTAAAAGAAATCTGTATGTTAGGAATCTTCAGATTCTTCAAAGGACAACAGAGTATGCGGACAAGGGAAATTAAATTAATCACAGGGACTGAGGAATGCTTTGAGAAAGGAATCAGTGTCCACAGTTAAGGAACAAGGAAGCAGACAGCAGAATCGGTCATTTCTCAGAAAGGAGGTCATTACAGGGCTAAAACAAACTGAGTAACATTGAGGATAGGTAAAAACAAAGGCTTAAAAGAACCTCAGCACTAAGTGATGAGGATAAATGAAATTCAAGGTATAATAGATATGAAGTGAAACACATGGGTTGATATACCCAGAGGAGCTAGATTAGGGTTGGATAAACGTAACTGGTTTGTGTGTGCGTGCATGAGATGAAGGCCCTATTTTTACTTTAGAAGAGAGAAGAGAAGGAACCTAAGCTTTGAAATCAGTGATCAAAGTGTCAATCCTCTGTCAACATGATTACAAGCCAGAGTCTTCAGAGAATCCCACAGAGACAGAGTTGCAGCATTCGTTTCCCAAAAGTACAAAACACACACAACCAATTTGTCTGTGGTTAAGCAGGTAGCACTGTTAGGAGCATTTTCCAAGATCTCTAAAAGTGACAAAGGAAAAAAGTTGGTGGTCACAGTACTCAAAAATTAGCAACTAGCAGCTATCTAGTTTTTTTGTTTGTTTGTTTTTGTAAGAGTTGCAGAATGGAAAACATGGTATCAGAAAGACAGAAATGTAAGAGCTCTGGAGCTCTGCTAGGTGAGAAGGCTGGATGAGCAACAAGCAGCAATATGCTCCCTGTCCCCCCCCCCCGCCAATCATCTACTCAAGGAACCATTTTACTTGCAGGATAATGAAAAGTGGTAAAAATAACACATTTGCAAGTCTGAACTGGAAGTGGTCCAAGTACTAATACTTTCTCCATTGTCAGAAAAAAGAGTAAGTTATCATAGCAAAAGCTAAGCAAGTTGACCACAGAAATAAAACTATAGTAACCACTTATGCCTTGTACCTAAAGGCTTCAAACAATAGAGAAATATGGTCTGCAAAATTATATATATACACACACAGTTACACATACCTTTCTTCATTTCATGATCATTTGAAACAGATAGGACTTGCTGCTTTTCAGTCTTAAACATATTTTAATAAAATAAAAAGCTATCCTAGAGCTCAAAGAGCTTGCTGTAGGGTTGTCACGGGGTATACTATATAAACTTGGCCTATGATTTATATGGGAAGAAGCCTGGAAGGCATTACACACAACTTAACTCTCAAAATGTCTTAAAACTTGTTACCTTTAGAGGTCGGATAGCTTCACAGAACTTCGCCCACCAACTTTTCTCAATTGATTCCAGATGCCTCTCTCTCCTTCGAAGTGTTCTTAGTCTCTCTTCTAGCTGTTGCACAGTCCGTCTATCCCTTGATGACAGAGGTCGACCATCTCTGCACTGATTATCAAAAAATATTGCAAGAGATCAAGGAACACCAAAGAACAGACTTGATATCTAGTTTAATGAATTACAACAACTCTAAGATTTGTTGATATATAATTCATACTGTCTCTATACCACGTCAGGTATAGAAAGGCATTTCCCCATATTCTCTTCAACGCCCTCAAGTGACTTAAAGAAAAACTTTTCAAAACCAGCCTAAGCTGTAAGACTAATTGAATCCAGAGGGCATACTAATAGCAGAAGATCAGACTACGTACCTAACCTAATGTAAAGATTGAGTAAGACACATTTGCAGTACTGCATGTTTTCACTGCACTCATTTCATTGCCTCATTTTCTTCATGATTTCTCACAAATGTAATTGACTAAGATTTCAATTAAACACTAAGGCAGAATCCTGATCATAATCCATAAATCAAGGAAAATTAGGTGGTACCAGTGGTCACATTAAATTATAGAAATAACTAGAACAAAGTCACTCTGCCTTTTGATCGTAATTGTCTTGTTGCCAAATCCAACTAACACTAGGTACTTACAAACTCTCATAATCCAACAGTCTTCTGTAACAACCAATGCTCTATTTTTCCAGGACTTTCTCGTTTTTCTCATTGATTTCAATAATCAAAATGCCTTTGCTGTAGCCACATTTTGCACAAAACCAAAAAGTTTACAATTTAAACCACAGAAGGCTACTTTTTAGGTTTTATTAAGCAAGATTTGTAGAATGTGAAGGTATCCACACTACATGGAAAGAACAAGTATCACGCAGAGCCTGTCAGAACCATTTCAACACCGCTGGCAATCTACCACCGCAGAGCATGTAACAGCACATACGGACTACCGGGATGAAAATGCTGATATCTTAATGCCCTTTCTTTCCCATCCCCCCAACTCAGGGCTGTGAAAACCACTGGTCAAACCATTATCTGAAATGGGTTGGGAAAAGGGTAGGTGATTACCCCCAGCACCTTACACATACAGGAGAAATCTTATCTCTGTTCCGCACTCCCAAGTAGTTAGAGCTTTCCTGCTTCTATTATGCGCAGCATTTCAGTGAGCTGCAAAGCCATCACAGAGTTACAAATGGCATTAGCATCCTGATGTTTAGAAATCGAAACGTATTTCCAAAAGTACACATTTAACAAATAAATGTTTTATAACAAAGTACATTAACTTTGAAGCATGAATATTTAGAGCTGTTACTTATTCATAAAGACGATTAACAGTTTGATGAATCTGACTTGTGGCAGCTCCATGCAGCAAGTATCCAATGCTGATAATAACTACACTGAGTAGGCATCAAAAAAATTGGATGCTATAACTGGTAGTTGACTAGAGTGAGGTTAACATTCTTTGCTTCCACAAGGTGTGTCTCTTCCACATACCTAAGCAGGACTGCAGAAATTCAAGTTTAGCTCATCAGCACTATTAGCAGCGAGATACAAATAACTACTGCTGATGGACTGATAAAGAAATTCATCTCTACTACACAAGTAACCATGCCCATTTCCAAATAACTCAAGAATTGCACGTGCTAATCACTTCTAGCTTGCTATTCTTTCAATTTGTCTGGACCAAAAAAAATCACCTCATAGTAAGAACATAAACTGGTAAGCCAAGCAAGAAAAAAAAAGATCCTCAGTTAAGTGAGAAGAGTAAAGCCGATACCTTGGACTTAATCCTTAACATACGTTGCTCTACTTCTTCAATATCTTCGGTGTTCTCCAAACGTTCATAAGCTGCACTGGTAGTTCCTTTAATCAAGTTTAGAGGCAAAGCTGACATACCATAAGCCTAAAACAAAGAGGAAAGATATATACTCAAATTTTCTGCTAGACAGTTTCATCTGATTAGTCTACCATATGTTGTAGCTGTAAGGCATCATGGAGTAGTTTTTTCTCCTTCCATGCTTACTAAGACAACTCATTTTTGAACAAAACAGAACACTATGCAGGTTCCAGTGTCCCACATTGTTCCCAAAGTAAATTTCTCAAGATCACTGAGACAATAACATATGTTAAGACTTCATGTAAGCATAACCCACTGAAAGCTTTTCAAGTTTGCCTATTTTTGGTCAAATCATTCACCTTTCTAAAACCTTAACTTCCTCAACTCAGATCCTAATCACAGCATCATATAATAAAGGAATTTGTACTTAATGAACTTTAATAGTTTTAGAAGTAAAGCATAAACAGTTTCCTTGTAGCAAATAGCCCTCAACTGATTTTTTAAATTAAGTTACCTAGAAAGCACCTGATTTACTATAAAAAAATCTGTAGTAAAAAAACCAACACATAGAAGCTAGGTGAAAAGCCTAAACGCATCCATATTCGAAAGACTACTTAAATATCCATTCACATCCATAAACATCTGTTAGCCCGGACTCCTAGTTATAAATCCTATACCATTCCCATTCAAGGTGTCTGCCTATTTTTACGTAACACTACATTGGAAAAATCTGAGCATAACGTCTGCAAGCTTTCTACTAACACAAAGTATGTAAGGTGAGATAAGCAGAAGTGTTTCATCGATTCCTCCCCACTTTCCTCTGAATTTTACAGACCTAGGCAAAGGTCAAAAAAGTTAGCTATAGCTTATTTGTTTTACTGGGGGTGGAAGGCTGCTGGTGACAGTTTTTCCATAGTGCTGAGCTCAGCAGCAAGGTTCCTGAACAGAATCTCAAGGAACAAATACTGTTTACTACAGTGCTTGATATCTGAATATTATCCAACATCAGAAATTAGCCGTTTCATATATGTTCATAGGCATGCTACTTTCTCCTTCAAGCACAGTTTTATATTTCTTACAATATTTAACCAAATACCAAAGTGTTATAAATGCCTACCTGTATGCTTGGTCAGACCACATGAGCTTTCTATACACAAGAATTGATTTGACCTCTTTGAGAACCTGCTCAGACACATTGATGTCTCACGAACAGCACACTCAAAGAAAGAAGCTGTGCATTTTCAGCATACTTTTCAACATGCCATATACTCTGCCACAAACAGGTATTTCTAAGCCCCTTGGACAAATGAGTTTATTTACTAGCACTGTAGCTCAAACATTATTTAGCTTAATAACCATTTCACCATAAATATATGCCACTGAGCCCACAGACTTCAGTTTCTCTTTGCAAATGACAATACTTCATTGTTTCAATGCACTTTTCTTCAAATATTAGGCTAGGAAAAAATTGAAACAGGAGTTTAGTAGTCTCACAGTCTTGCTCATTTATTGGGGAATTAGGCTGCTTACATTCAGAGTGACAGTTACCAGTAAGCTGGTGGAACGGTGTTAATTAATTTCAACAAGCATACAGCACATGTCTCTCTCAACAGGCTTCAAACCCAAGGAAACAGTGGTACCTGTTAAATCACATGAAAGCATTTAAGAGAGGGTAGGAGAAAAGTATTTTCCCTAAAATATTTCTTGAAACGCTCATTAGTGAAGAATACATTCAGCTAGATTTTTCACCACTTGCACTACATGAACGTTTTCTGGCATAGGAAAAAGCAGTATCAGAAGTGGTTTTACCTTAGACTCCTAGAGAATAAGGTAGACTTTAAGATCTCTCTGATCATCAGTGGGATAAGACATACTCCTTCAAGTTATCGATACAGACAAAGAATGAAGTACAGAAAGATGAGTCATCTAGGTTTAGGTTGGAAATGAGGAGACATTTCTTCTCAGAAAGAGCAGTCAGGCATTGGAAGGGGTTGCCCAGGGAGGTGGTGGAATCACCGTCCCTGGGGGTGTTCAAGGAAAGGTTGGATGTGGTGCTTAGGGACATGGTTTAGCGGGTGACATTGGTGGGGGGGTATTGCTGGACCAGATGATCTTGGAGGTCTTTCCCAACCTTCATGATTCTAAGTCACATGGAAACACCAACCAGCTCAATATTGTTTATGCAGTGTCACTAGGCACTGAAGAACAGTGAGAATTATACTCTAGCTGTTCTCAGTGTGCCACAGAATACAAATATACTTTTTACTCTAGAAATCACTAAGATGCCACATTAGAGGTGACACTAGCATTATTTCGGTTTGCTTAGTCTTCAGGCTTCTTGTGTTCTCTTCCTTCCCATCTTGTCAACAGCAGATCCAGCTACTCTCCTCACATTCTCCAGGAAAAACTAGAAGTTTAGGAGTAACAGATGGTACTCTTTTCCTTTTGTCTCTTGCAGGCTCAGCATTTTACAACACCTTAGAGTTGCCAAAATTCCCCAGCCTGTGACTACATAAGGCATTAGTCTGTCTTACTAGTCACCCGCTAAGTTTATAGTGATCTGTAAGCACAAGATATAAAATAAGTGACGTTGAAATAAGTTTTAAAAATCCCATTTTACAGAACTAGCAGCAAGCAAGTACTTCAGGGATAAACTCTTCGTAAGATCCAGAAAGGTTGGGAATCATAACTGCTAGTCTAATGTTTTTTAAATTGCACAAGCTACCAAAAGATTTCCACTGAAGGTGGTGTATTATGAAGTTGGGAACACCTAACATGCAACCAAATGATCCATAAGCACACAGATCAGTCATGAGTGCAGAGGGAAAAAAACACATTTTCAATGTGAATGCAGTAGATGCATTTAGAAATGAGTTAAATACTTAAAACTACGTTTTGAACACCTACTGAAAAATGCCTGAAGCTATCAAGCATTATAGGTTAATTAAAAGCTGATTATGTTTCATAACCTACATCTGCTGTGTTCAACTAATAAAATATGGTCTAATGACTTAAACGTGGCCCAAGCAATAATCTCTCCTTGTTAAAGATCAAACAGAACAAGTTGATTCTGGTCTTGGCACACAACTAGCACTATAACTGATGGTAGTTCACCAACTTAGGTTAAAAATATTAAGAACTAAGCCTGTGATTTCAAGAAATTACCAGAAAGTACTTGTATAGCATGGCAGAAAGTCCCTGTTCTTTTTATTTTACAGGTCCATATAGCTGATTTGGCTTTTAAGTGCTATCCCTAAGGTGTTTTATAAGTGGTGTACACGTATACGCACAGTCTTGTGCGAACTGCATTTAAATTAATCCTGACAAACATCTCTTGCAGAGCACTGCCCTCTAGCGAAGTTGCATGAAACAGCCAATTTAAAATACAAGTCATTTTACTATTATATCACTGTATAAAAGGTATAAGCAAGGAAAGTGCTCACAACTCTAAGGGTCCAAAATAAACCAAGTTCCCATCTTCTTGTAACAGCCTGTTTCAAGACTTCAGCTGAAAGTGTGACCACAAACGTGCAATTCTAACAACTAAACCCTTATCAAAAAGGCATCCATTCAGGTTAGATACCTTAAGCTTAGGATATGCAGTGCTTTACAGACATGCAAGTCAAATATAAATTCATTTTCCATGGTATGAAGGCCCCATAAAAAATAAACTTAATTTCAAAAATATTTTGGTATAGGAGTGGTCTATATTCATTTTTTTTTTTTAAGAATTTGAATTACATTAAATACAAGGGAACCCACGCAATACTTTTTTTTTTCCCTTTATAGCATATGATACAGTTCAGTTGCCTATACTGAGCACTATTTCACATGGATACAACGTAGTATTGCTTGTGCTGGAGCAGGCAAGCTAGTACAATTGAGTCAAATGTGGTGCACATTAATGTGTCACACCAATACAGGCAACACTTGTATAAACACTTGTATACAAGGCATTAATACAGCACCTTTTCTTTAAGCTGTACCTTTCTTTTCTGCACACCTACATGGCGCTTTTCTTTTTTTTTTTCTCTGCATATTAATCTGACTATATTATTGCATAGTCAACTATTTCTCTCACAGCAAAAAAATCTGTCTATCTGGCTGTTTACCCATACTATCACTCTAAAGATAAGTCAGAATTAGAGAATCTTATTTCTGGAACACTATTCTGGACGGCTAACAGTTACAGTGGTTCACACATCTTTCCTAAATTGTGAAGAATAAAGGAGAAAGCCTCTTAAATACATCTGAAGGTATAAGACCATCTCATGGACAGGCTTTTGTTGTTCGTGGCATGTTCACTGGATGTTCATTCAGGATGTTCCTGAATGCTCATTTCATATGGCTTGGGAAATCATTCAGTATGTTCACTAGCAAAAATTCAGTTCCTTTATGTTAAGTTTTATTAGCAACTGAAGATTGGATATGAGAGCACAACAATTTTTCACAGAACACTTAAAATCTCAGGTCACAGAACAAACTGATCTTACTGAACATACCAGTTCAGTCTGGCATTTCTTATGTAATCTCCTGCATACATATTGAACAGTACACTGAATACCTGTTCACCGGTTCCTCTAACTCATCACTACAGCACCTTTCTGCTTCACATTAACACATTCACCTTCATTTTTCATATTAATGAACTTTAATTTCCACTCTACAGATTCAAAAGAAACACTGAGAAAAATGAGTGTGACTAAGCTGGCCAAAAAGTGCCCTTAAGGTTTGTAAGACACAGAAGCCAAGGAGTTGCAGTACTTATGTTCAAGGACAACAGCCTCTGCTCTACAGGACATACAGTGAGCTTGTGCTTGCTGGACACATTACTGAACTGTTAAAAAAGTTAACTTTATCAGTTGAAAAACTGAACATAGCTATTATACCCAGTTGTTGTTTTTCTGCATTGCTCCATCAGGCACAGAAGAGCATTAACATCCAAAAGATTAACTTACTTTCAAAGTATTATCTCTAAAATCTCTAAACTACAAAACTATCATTGATCCAGCAGTTTAACATCTATAGATCTCCGTGGCTGCAGTAGGAATCAGGCTGTTAAAACAAAAGATCAAGGTGGTTTGCTATTTCGGCTATTTATTTGTTCATGAAGAAGTGACCATAATCAAAGAACTACATTTCTTTTGTATTTAAGAAGCGATATTGATGTGATTAAGTGGTAATGACCATAAAAGCTGCTAACTTGTAGGTTTCTCAATAACTGTTTGAAGTCTACCTAAGAAATTCAGTAGTAAATGAGTGCTTTTAACATTAGGTAGATTACAAAAGGCTTCCAGTTTCTTCCCCTTTAATACAAATAAGTCAAATGAAAGAAAAGTAAATCATACTCTGGACAAAAATTAGGTGTGGAAAGATCATTAAATTTGTCAGCAGACAAACTGAATTTTGTAATGTGTTCTCTCTCAGGATGAAGGAGAAAGGATCACTTTACTATTTCATAAAAAGTCAAATAACCCTTATTAAATGTTTTGGAAAAATTATAAAGCCAATTATAATCATCCTTCAAGGACATGCTAAATGAGATGCAAAATATCACTCAAAAATTAATCTGCCTATCATTGTGTGAGTAATATGTTATTCTGCCTTGAATTCAAATAACAATCTGGAGCTGACAACAACTATTACATTAATACCTAGGGCAATGTAAAACCATTCCAATGCAAAACACATTAATGAAAGAATAGATTCAAATTACATCATCTGTGAAACTATTTCAAACAAAGCACTGCCGTCCTGATTTATCATTTTCTTATTATATTGCATATTTATAGACACAAAGCTGTCAGTATAAATCATCAAGGTCATAGATCTGTAGAGACCCCCTAAGGATCATTTATTCGCGTTTTTTACAAATGTATTTTAAAAACCAAGGGCTGTACTTTAGTATCATGCTTTACATAACACCAAAAAAGCAGATTTGAGCTATCAAGGTTTCGCAAGAGAAAAGGAACCAGCAATTAAAGACTATATTGGAAATTGAGCCGCACCAAGAAAAAAGTTCACACAACGTTGCTAATTTAAACATTGCATATACTTTGAAAAAATTATATAATTTCACACTCTTGTCAGTAATATGGACATATCTATGATGTGAGAAGTCGTAACTGACTTTATCTATACTTTTGATAAAACCACTACTGTCCTCTCAGAACGAAAATCTGAATATACACCTTTCCTAGCTGCACCTTCTTCCCCCTTCCTAGCTCCCAGAAGGGTCAACTAATGCCATTGATTAACGCCAAGAAAATAATATTTTACAGAGCATTCAGCAAGGAAATACGACATTAAGTGGGAGTTTTGGCAGTGCATTCAAGACCAGGCTAAAGGCAAGAATAGAAACAAAGTTAGGCACAACAGAGTTAACTGCAGTTTCCAAGGCTTAAAACACTTTTCCTCTGCATCCATTTGCAAAAGCATGCAAATTTGTTTCTTGTACAACCAAGTCTCTGAAGTTACAAGGTGAAGAAAAATAAAGCGATTTATGATGTTTAGATCATCAGCAAGCATTAAGTGTTCCCCCCTGCCTCAGAACAACCATATGCACTTCCTCCACTTGCACAAATAATTTCTGAAAATTTGCCTCCTACCACACTATTTAAGTTATTCCTTAAATGCCTATCCTCTGGCACAGAATTATCAGCACATAATCTTGCAGAAGTTCATAGTTCCTAGAACACAGAACTACCTACTTCTCTGAGGACAATGCATACTGTTTTTAAACAAAGTGCCCAACACCATTTGAGCATTAATTGCATAGTAGTGAATAAAGAGGAATATTAAAAAAATCCAATAAATCATTTGCATAACAGAAAAGCTGAACAGAAAACTCTTCCAGTGTGGTCTAAGTGAGGTTATAAGAGCAAAACAAGTACTGTGAATAAAATGAACTAAAGAAAGAATCACTCAATCACTGTCCTGTCTAGTTTTTCCTTGGCTAAAACCTAGTTTAAGCTTAGAGGACATCTCACATCATCGGTTACAAATATGGCAGGTGCCACTCTTAGTACATTTCTAAATGCTACAGGTCCTCAAGATAGACAGAATCACAGAATTCTTGAGATTGGAAGGTTCCTCTGGAGATCATCCAGTCCCAACCCCCTTGCTCAAGCAAGGACACCTACAGCTGTTTTCCCAGGACCATACCCAGATAGTTTTTGAAGATCTCCAAGAAAGGAGACTACACAACATGTCTGGGCAACCTTTGCCAGGGCTCTGTCACCTACACAGTAAGAAGTGCATCCTGATGTTCAAAGGGAACTTCTTGTATTTCAGTTGGTGTCCACTGCTTCTTGACTTGTCCCTGGACACCACTGAAAAGCACCTGGCTCTGTTTTCTTTGTCCCCTTCCTTGAGGTGTTTACAGACATAGATGTGATCTCCACAAGCTTTACTTTCTCTATACCGAGTGGTCCCAAAACATTATACCAGCTCATGTTTAGCTTCTCGTCAACCAACACCCCCCGATCCTTCTCAAGGCTGCTCTTAATCTATTCTCCCCCCAGCCTGTATTTGTGCTTGGGATCGCCCTGGACCAGGTGCAAAACTTGGCCTTGTGGAACCTCATGAGGTTCACACAGACCACTTCTCAAGCCTGTCCAGGTTCCTCTGGATTGCATCCCTTCCCTCCAGCGTGTTGACTGCAACATACAGCTTGGTGTCATCTGCAAGCCTGCTGAGGGTGCAATTCATCCCACTGCCCATGTCACCAGCCGCTGGGCCTGGCCATTCAGCCCATTTCCAATCCACCTCCTCACTAGCTGTTTATTGAACCCATACTCCGGCTTTTCTGAAGGATCTTCTAATAGACCCTCAGTGTGGGCTAGGTTTGGCTTTCCAACAAATATGCACGTTTTAAAAAAATCCTATACGTTAGCATGTAATAACATTACACATGTAAGTTCTATGTTTTTGGAAAATTCAGAATTTTTTTGCCCATCTTTTAATTTTGTGCCTCCCCTACCTACCAACTTGTCCATTGGAACAGCCAGGATGAAAACAAGAAAAAGCTAACAGAACAAAGTTTAATACAGCAACTCTAACACGTAATTTGAGGATTCATTGTTATGGAGTTCTTAATGTGATGAAAAAACAGGCACCTTTTATCTCCTTTTGCAAGTGTTAGAGAATGTTCTTTTTCTCTACAAAAAGCTAGCACTACTGGAAAAAAGGTTCAGACTCGAGAACACAGCCCATAACCAGACACTGTTTTAAGTCCACAGAAGTCAGTTGCCACATCCTACAGGACTGTCCCAAATGTCATCACGCTGGAAGCTAAACAGAACAGGCCAATTTGCCCACTTAAAATGTGGAGTTGAGATCCTTTCTCTACACACTCTTTGTTCTTCAGTTATCCTCCTTGCATCACATTTCTGTTCTCACTTGAATGACATGGATTTAAGAAATCCTGTAGAAACATGTAGTTCGCTCCTCTATTCCAATAGTAGATGTTGACTTCATAGTATTTCCCAGAAAGCACATGCAAATTCAATTTTAGTTCTGACAACAGATCTTGCTTTTAACCAAAAGCATTTGCAAAAATGCACCTCATCTTCTATATTAAATCATCCCTGGAAGTAGTTAAGTAAGTCCTGACCTTCCCTGACATAAGCAATTTCCACATCAATTCCTTGAGCTGTTACTTCTACGTTAGTATTCTCCTAGGGACAGGATGCTTTCAGGTTCAATACATATTATTAACCCCCTCCTAAATTTATACCTATTATTTAGCTGAAGTTGAAGAACTCAGGAGTTTTTCCATATAAAAATGTTTACTTCTTTAGCATTTTGAGCTCTAACAGTGCATTTCATGATATTCCATTCAGAAGCTGGGGTGAAGTTCACAACAATGAGAGTGTTCTGTGTTCTTCCTCATAATATGGAAAAAAAAAACCATCACCTTCTCTGCATCACTATGTCAAATTTGGTGGATGGATTTTGATATTCAAGCCAGGAGAAAATGAAAACCAGCATGCTAATCTGATGACGACCAAACAGAACTGCAGCTTTATCTTTCATCATAGCAGTACCTTGACAGTTGTCAGCAATTCTAATCCAGCATGATGCTTCGACTTGTGTTCCCCCAAACCCCAGGAACATCACATCAAATGTATATTGTGTAGACTATGTTGTGTAGTCTGCTAAGTCTGTTCTTTGCTGCTTGAATAGCTCACCATAGATTTCACCAAAAAGCAATACATTAAATCAACAATTACTTCAGAGAGGCCCAGCATACTGGATCAATGCTGACAGTACTCCTTAAAAAATAGATTTTAACTAGATTAGTCATTACAGTAAAATTGTTAGTTCCATAATTTAAACTGTAGTCATTTACAATCTAAAGAACACCACCCTCTGCACTCCTCCTCCTGGGGAAGCATGAAAGTATGCTTTCAGAGAGAAAGCCTAGGAGCATACACATACAGAAATGAGCTTTTGCTCTCAGTATCTACTCTAATTCAAGGCTGCCTTGTGCCGATGTCAATGTTTCTTTTCCTTAACTTCTCAGAATTGTATATCACCACAACACAGAAGTGAAATTTCTGAACAGCTGTAACCCAATTCTTCACGTTCAAGGCCACGCAGAACAGTGCTGTTACATTTGATTAATTGTAGAATGGATAAGCTGTATTCCAGGCAACATAGGCAGAATCCACTAATTCATCTGCTTCATGGTACTCTTCTAGAAATACCATTTAAGATGAAGTTAAAGTCAGCTTCAACAAGTGCAGGCACAGCATCACTGTTTATTTTTAGTGTTTTGTGTTCAAGTTGTAGGTCTTCAAAGTAAAACTACTCTTAGCTTGAGAATTTATTTTAATGCAGTTCAGTTATGAAAAAATTTGCTAGCCTCTTAGTACACTACAACCTTCATTATATGTTAGTTTAGAATAATTTTATTTTATTTTTTTACAGTAATATGAATCAGCATACAGAAGACTGGATACAGCTGTTCTTGATTTTTTCTTATGACCACATACCCCTTTAATAGTGAAAATACAAAAGAAACAATGGAACGGGTTGAGGATTTTCATAAGTCGAGAACCATGGGAAGAAATTCCATCTTTACCACAAATCCTCAACTCTTAACTAGGAAGAACAAAAGATCTAAGATCACCTCTGTTCAGAGAAGGAAATTCCAGTAACATGTATTACATTCTCATTTATTGTCCACTCTTTTTTCATAATCTGCTAAGCATTTGTGCAAAGATTTCAAGTAGATGTTCTTGTGCTCACCCTTATAAAAAGAGTATTCCTTTTGGCGTTCAAAAACCTACCAGCAATTATTAAAGAATAGTTTAACGACTAAGAACCATGACAAACAATTCTATATGCCTACAGAAGGCTGTCTAAAAATATAGGAACTTAATTACTTGTCAGATGTCTAACATCACAGGCAAACATTACACACAATGCATCAAACTTGCCTGAGCATTGATCCTTCTTATCTAGAGGCATTTTTTTAAAAAAATACAATATTAACACAAGAATACAAACCTAAAAGACAGACTGCACAAAGGACTGAACTCAGAAGCTTACAAAAATAAACAGTTACTCCTTCCAGAATTATGCCTGTTTTCCTCTTAAGTGTAAGAACTAGAGTTATCCAAACTGGTGCAGTGTAAGAGACTATACTCTTAAAGCTCCCTCTCTCTCAGGCTGAGGAAAGCATGACGGTGCACAAACTTTTCACTAAAGTAACTTCTGTATTAAGCCCTACCAGTGGAAAAAGCAGTCCCAAGGAAAAATACAACCCAGGTGTGAGAATTAAAGTGTGTTTTTGCAGTGGAAAATTCCACTAACCTTGCATATTTAAAAGCAATTGTGCAGGCTTCACAGTCACAAGCATGTTTAGCAGATAAGGGGACAGAGGAAGGTCCCACTGTCCCAAAATAAGGAAGATAGCTAAGAAAAACAAGACAAGCATTGCAAAATCAGTAAAAACAAAAAATCATGGGCCCTTTAGTCACAAAAGAAGGAAAAAAAGGAAAAGGAGAAATTAATGGATGGTCAAATAAAATTGTACATATATAGTATAGTAATAAGCATCGGGTGGTTTGCGAACCTGTAGTACTCAGCCAATGAGGAAACTGGGGAGGAATTAAGCATTGGATAATAGGGAATATAAGGTTGTGATACACTTTTGCTGGGCACTCCTGCTTGCAGGACGCCCACTCATTGCAATCACCAAAAAAAAAATGTTACTTCACTGAGATCCTCACCTGTGTTATTGGCTGCAGACGGTTTCTCACACAAGATCATGGCATCCACATGCTGTCTGTCAAGTTGTCTGAATAGTGAATTGAGAGCAGTGCTGTCATGCTGTTACAGGTGGAAATTGCGTACTTACAGAAGCCTGAACATCACTACAGTGGGCAAAGTGTTATGAAAAAGAGCCTAGAAAAGCTGTTCCAACTCCAACTTTGAGAATGTAGATGTTCTATTTAGTGGCTTTCACTGAACATGATGCATTTGTACGTCAGTCCACCCATGTATCAAAGTTAATTCACTGTTTTGGCCTAAGATTTTGTGATTGCCTGTGAACAGTGCCAAAAAGTATACCATCAGAGATGGACAACTGTCTCTTCTGTGAGCTTGTGCCCAAATCTTCCATAAAATAGCTCCTCCATTTCTCCCACCACGTTTTAATCCCTACTGTGTAACAAAAAATATGATTTTGGAAGGATAAAATGCAGCAGTTAAAAGCAAAGTAAATAGTAATTCCATGCCCTAAACATTTGTATAGATAGCTGCAAGTTTTCAAAGCAACAAGCTAACCTTAAAAATTTAGTAATTAAGGCATTCAAAGAAGGCTATTGTAGTTCTCATGCTTGATATTTCACCTCAGTGACCACCACCCACAATCTGTACAAGTCCTAAATACAATAAAACTAAGGCACCAGCCTTAAGGACAGGTTTTTGTCTTCATTTGATAACCCCCAGAGACAGCACAGAGCACTGAAGTTACTGAACATTAAACCGAAGTCACATATTGCCAGGTTCAGTTAGTGTCAAGGACAGAAGCATATTGTGACACGCAGCTGAACAATGCCTAGAAACATTCTGGGCTCAGAAGTAAATCTAAGTCAGTGGCACAGTAAGGAAACAGAATTAAGTGGGGAATATTAGCAATACATTCAAAAACTTTCAAATGTTATTTTCTGAAACACTGTATACGCTTCAGTCAACAATAAAATTGTGTAAAACAGCCTGCATTTTAAATGCATATCAATGTTTATTAACAATCAAAAATAATCATACATGGGTAGCTGTTTGCCAGCTTTAAACTAGAAAAAAAGGCAAAGAAGACACTGAAGATATTCTCCCAGCTAATGACTTTGTTCTTAATTTTAGTTTCATGAAGGTCAGAAGCTCCACATGTGCTCTGCAGTAATGTAACTGAACAAGAGATTAATCTCTCCTTCCATAATTAAGGGAAACTAAATTTAAAAGCTGACATGTTATTACAAGCTAAGTGAAGGTCCAGGTCTTTTTTGACCAGGACATGATCTAGATGTCAGCAATATAGCCTGAACAATTTAGTGTCCTACGTCAGTCAGAAAGAGCTTAAAGTAATTAAGAAAGAGCTTAAAAGCAAATAAATTTATGATTTGGTTCAAAATAAAGCAGTTAGTCAATAGAGCTGAGAGCAGCTAGGTGAGCTGAGCTCTCAGCTCTGTTGATTTAGATACTCCTATTAGGTGGCCCACCAAAGTGCTCTCCTACAGCAGTGCGAGCTGTCTCCTACAGCTGTGGCTCAGTGGCCTCATCACCACTCAGCTGTTGGTGCTCAACACCCACATTTACAACTCTGTGCTGAATTGCCTCCCAGAATCCTGCTGTAATTATGCCAGCTTAAAGGCATTAATAAAAGCATAGCAAATAACTTTGTCTCTTTATTATTAAATTTGGACTTGTTCAGGAGTCAAAAGATTTAGCAGGCACTTCACCCCTTTATCTAGTTATGACTAAAGGGCTCTTAATTCTATCCGTGTTCTGCAATAGTTTTGTTCACTTATCTTTTGCCCGAAGACAAGCTAGTAGCAGTGCTTCAAAATAACTTTTATTGAATGAGCTATTGTTACCGAGCCACTCAGAATTCACTAGCAAAGCTACACAGCTCTATTATGTTAGAGCCAGGCTGCAGTGGAAGAGCTATTTCAGCGAGGACATGGATTTAAAAGATTAACACATATTAATAAAATATTGAACTCGTACAAGCTTTAAAGTTCCATCTGCAGTTAACTGTTAGGCTTTAAAACATCATCTTAGTTACAAAATATTACCCTGATGACAGATTTAATACTGTAGCAATATAAACAGGCCGATATTCAGTGACTGAATAAACTGAACAGATGGAAAAAGAAAGTGACAACACGAATATGAAATGTTGGCAAATTATTCCAATTGTCACTTGCCACACACAAAACGTGTAGAATCAGTTGTCATCTGAAGATGTTACAAGGTGCTTCCTTTTCCTTTGCACTTAAAAATAGTCAAATAGAATTAATCCTACAGTTCACAATCAGTTGCTGAATGCCCTCTTCTGAATCCTTTTAAGCTACGTTAAGAACTGCAGTAGTTTAATTGCATGTTTAGGACTAAAAGAACACTCCCCAGGCTTTAGGAAACAAGCTGCTAAACTGTTTCTAACTCAATTTGCGTTTAACTTAAGATCTTCTGGATTTCTGAAGGCATACATGGCAGAAGATACTGCAGATTCTTCATATGTAGAACTGAATACTGACATGCATAGATATGCACTTGTACTCACATTCTAGAAATACACAACTGTGAAGCAGTACCACCAGCTGAAGAAATTGCCATTTCCTTTACTGAATGAAGAACAGCCTTTTACAAGAAATGTAGCTGTAATTAAGAAAATGTTGCATGTTTCATTATCCATCAAGTTACTCTGTCAGACTTCTGCTTATAAAGCTCTGTAGGAATAAAACCATCCACGTAGACAAGCAGCAGTAAGGTTACATCCAGAATGACCTGACCAAGTCTAGGTTATGCCGTTGTGCAATGTATAAATAGCAGTATTTAGTTCTCTACTGCTGAATGGAGCAAGAGACAAACCTCAGTACAATAGGAACCAGTGAAATTGTATTACAGGGCATAAAGAAGAATGATCTCCCCATGCAGGAATATATTGAAACTAAACCTGAACTGAGCTTAAGTTCTGAAACAGTGGTTCAGAAACTGCAGTAAAGTTATTCTTCTCATTCCAAGAAGTTAGAAGTATTATTTCAAACCATGAAAAAACAGAGCTAGAAGATACTACTCAGGCTACTTACCATGATGACTTTTTTCCATACAACTGTGGTTCATGATAACGGCAAATATCATTAACATAAGTTGAAACATTTGTATAACAACTTACTGTGTAAGTGATAGCTGCCAACATTCCAATCACAGTCAAGGAACTAATGGAAAATGAAAGAGCAGTCAAGCCATCTGGAAAAAAAAAAAAAAAGTCTGCTTAAGTTTCCTACAGTAGAGATCCTAATTTTTCTTGAATTTGTTTCCTGAAATTTAAGTTCATTAGATTAAAGCAAAAAATTGAACTGTAATTACCAGCCATATAACTCAAACAACAAAAAAAAAAGCTGTGCTAGGTAAATTTGTCAGCTTTTAGTTCCTCCTCCAATACTTCAAGAAGCAGGACAGCCATCCTTCCCTCACTACAGGCATGAAGATAATGCATTTAGTTAAGTGGTTGAATAGCCACTGATGAACTTAGCTCTCACAACTGCCTAATGCCTTCTTCAATATCTATTTACAGCCTCCACAGAGTATTGTAGTTAACCTTCCCCAGTTTAAGCATGCATTCTGGATGGTTTTATCCTTCATTTGTTATCCCCCAGCTTCTCATAATCAAGCACTACACAAACAATCAGGCAGACATACATCCCTCAAACAACCAAACAAGCCAGGGACTGTGCTGCAGCTTGATTCAGACCACATATATCCAGATACAAACTAGAAAAAGGTCAGGGAACTGAGGAGTTACTGCAGCCTTGCTATCACTTTAGAAATTAGAAGGGAAAGGAAGGAAAGAATGATACCAAACTCATCCCCAAAGGCATCAAGCTTCTAGAATCCTCCTGCATAATTCTGTGTAACAGCCCTGTCCTTAATCCTGCCCATGAGGACACAACCTGACAAGCTTCCTTGAACTTTTCTCATTAAATAGCAGTACAGTTGTGTATAGTAGCTATTAGAGAAGTTAACTTGGACAGATCGGTTTCGTGTCTGCACACAGTCACAGAAACTGCAAATTGGGCCACTGGCTCATGTTCTCCCTCATGTCTTCCCCCTTCATCTGGTTGATTCAAGAACTCTGAGCAAAATAGCTTTCATTCAGCATAACTGTTAGCCAGCATCCATTCACTAGCCTGTTTCCAAGAGCTTGGAGCACATACCATACACAGAGTTTGAGGGAACTGGGCTTGTTCAGACTGGAAGAGAGACAGCTTTGGAGAGACCTAACACATCCTGCCAGTACCTCTGAGGTGTTTTTCAAAGAGGTGGAGTCCAGGTCCTTCAATGGTGCACACTGGTTGAATGGGAGACAAAGGCTGACTGTGTACATGCATGGATAGGAAAAGTATTTTTCACCATGGGATGCAAGTCTCCATCTGTAAGGGTTTTTCAAGAAGTAGCTGATAAAGCCCTGAGCTGCCTGCTCTGACCTTACAACTTCCAGCTTTGAGCATGAGATTGACTAGATGACCTGAGGTCCCCTCAGTCTGAAGACTGTTGCCTCATCATACCTAGTTGAAGTCACAGGAAAGTGCTAGTAGAGTCAAGAAATCAATTCCAGACGTGCACATCCCAACACAGCATCTTAATGACCTTACTAGAACTACACATTGGCTATGCTATACTTTCAGAGCAAAGACAGCTACAGAACTGAATATTTAATTGACAGCCATGTCAGTGTTGCTTAGAGAAAGTAGCTTGCATCTCAGTTCAACTACTGTCACTACCCATACAAACAGTTTAGGAAGCATTTTATTCCATACTGTCAGAATACTTCCCTAGCTTCAGACAAAGTGACGGCAAAATTTGTGACAGAACAATGGACTTGCCTTCCCTATCACTTGTGCTTGCAGGAAAAGCTTGAAACAGAGTTCATATTAAGAAAGACTTTGCAAAGAACACTGCTGAAGTACTAACTGAATCCTCAGACCCGTGCAACAACCACAAAACTAGAAGCAATAACAGAGCCAAATGCCTGCTGGATTATGCATACATACAGTAGATGCACAAGTTCAGGAGCATGTGCGAGACACAGAGGAACCAACTCTAGCAAACTGATCTGCCTCCCGAAATGTAAACTAATTTATTATGTTCTCTTTTTCATTTTTTAATTATTTAATTCCTTCCTGTGGAATCAGCAGCTTGAAGCATTCCAAATCTTATTCTGAAGAATTACTGCAGGGGAGCAAGTAAATTCAAATTAGAGAACTGTCACCAGGAAAGTTAGCTTTTGTTCATTTAATGGTAAACATAACAGAACAAGCTAATAGCAAGCAATGCAAACTCAGAACAGATCTCAAACTTACGGCTACTTCCGAATTCTTCAAAGAGGAGCTTCACTTTCTCCCATTCTGTGGAGTTCTTCTTATTGGGAATATCCAAAGGAACAAATGCGCTGCAACAAAAGAGAAAGTCATCTCACTTACCCTAGTTAGGCAAATATCAAAAAATTGTACTTCCAACTTCAGAAAATGGAAATCCATTTATTCCTGAGGAAAAACTGTTTGATGTTAAGTTCCAAAAATTCTGAAGGCGGTGCTTCATTTAATACACATCCCTCATATATGGCTTATTTGGATCAGCAGAGTTCATGTGTGAGCCTGTGCACAGCCAGGTCTGAGGTCAACGAACAAATAATTTTCAATTTTACCAGTCCTAACAGAGGCAAGGACCTTACACTCAAGCATCATTAAACGATGTCCTGTGTTGATTTACTAACCTGACTTGACTCATGGGCAGAGGAATTAAATAAAAAAAATATCACTTGAGACAGATTCTTTTATAAAAATCACATTATCAAAAACTAGAATAAAATTCAAGATTCCACAGCAAGTATTTAATTAAAATTTAGTGGAACATAGACATGTCCCTCTATTACAACTATAGACATTCTTCTTATGCATTCCACTTCTTGTTTGGTATTTCACCTGAGAGAACTGAACTGCAAAGAAGCCCATTAAATATTTTTGACCTTTCAGGGAAAGAGAGTTGCAAAGAGTGCTTAGAACAATGTCAGGTAAAACAGTCATTCCATTCAAAGCCCAATAATAAGACTAACTCTTCAGCACCTCCACAGACACAACAGCTTATTACTGAACAGCTAGAAAACCAGTACTTCCATACCAATCTGAAATCACAGCTTCCAGACATTCAGTATGTGAAGGAGGTTTATCAGAAAGCTGGAGAAAGACATCAGAGCCTGCGGTGACAGGACAAGAGGCAATCGTTTCAAACTCAAGGAGGGAAGATTTAGATTGGATATTTGGAAGGAATTCTTTACTGAGGGTGGTGGAACACTGTTACATGTTGCCCAGAGAAACTGCCGATGCCTCATCCCTGCAAGTGTTCAAGGCCAGGTTGGATGGGGCAACCTGATCTCGTGAAAGATGTCCCTGCCCACAGCAGAGAGACCTGGACTAGATGATCTTTAAGTCCCTTCCCATCTGAATCATTCTATGGAAGTCTACAAGTCACAAGGAAGCCAGTGTGGAAGTAAACAAAGAGAAATTTAGATAAGGAATGTGAGAACAGAAACGAAAAATTCAGAAAGAATGCTCCCAAGTACTTTTTAGATTTTTGCATAAATAGAAGTACAGAATAGGGTTCTTGCTTCTAGTTCCAATAAACAAGTAACACACATCTTTCAAGAATATGCCTTGAACTTCAAGTATAGAATACAATCATGCATTTCAGAGATTAGTGCTAAACTATACACACTTATCAATTCAAAGCCAAATCAATCCATTAACCTGCAAACAAAATTAAAATGTCTTATTTTAATCTTTTCAAAAATGTTTAGCTTTAACCTTCTTGACTATGTAAGAGCTAGACTAAGGCTAATACTTGAATTGAAACACGCTTGCAGGTTTATGGATTCAGTCTTCTAACTGCCTCTGGTACTAATTCCCTCTTTAAAATTGTATCCAGGCAAGATCAAATCACAAGTACTAAAACAAGTTAAGGAGAACTGTCCACTTGCAAGAGATTACATAAAAAACTGCAGTTTATTTGTTGAAAAAAAGTAAAAAATAGGACACAATTAAAAGCCAAGTGAGCTCTAGTCCTTTCACTTCAGAAATGAGTATGAATTTGCAATTTGCGGACCACATTGATGGAACAAAAGAGATGGAAGAACATCTTAGATTATAAGTTGCCAGTTTCTTCCTCCAAGAGCAATAGAGTTTTTTTTGTTGTTGTTTTTTGGTGAGTACCTACAAACAAGCACATCAAAGGACAATAAGCAGAGTTGAAGGCATAGTACCCTGTAATACATGGTCTTCAACTAGCATTTGGCTAAACCCTGACTCAATGAGAGACATCTCTGACTCCTCTCCTGTTCAAGTTCCATGCAGCAAGAAGAGCCTCAGAAAGAAACACAGCAGCTATGAATTCACAGTCTCCAATCCCACACAAGCAGGAATCTTACTTCACCTTCTGAACAGGATCCCCCAACCAGAGGCCAACTAGCCAGAATAGTGTAACTAGCCCACTTTGACTGCTGACCTCTAGCTTAAAAGGCCATAGCATGAGCTAGGCACAGCTGGCAAGCCTAGCTGTCTACAGGCCAGCATCCAGCCCACAGTCCCGAAACAGCTCTAAAACAGAGCCCATCCACTGTGCCATCATGGTACAGAGCAGTTTAGGCCTGTTTTTCATGCACATAAAGCAAGAAGAAATTTGACAGAAATCAATCATTTTGCTATGTTGACTAAATGGTCAACAGACCATTGTAGCTATCAACAGAGTAAGACAGCGATTTGCTAAGTAACTATTCTCCTACCAGCACCACCTACAACGTAAATCAGTCTACTGACAGTGAGTGAATAGAGTACAAATGCTAACACACAGCTTTACAGGTGTAACTGGGAATTCAGCTAATTCACATGAACAGAGCAGCTCAATAGTGTTGTCTTGCACTTGCAGCTCTTGGCAGAAAAGAAATTACTAAAGTGTACTGATTTTCAGAACAGAGTCAAATCAATCTCCTGTTTAAAACGATTCCTGGGAATATCATGATCAAAATCTACCCTACAGAATGAAAAATAAATGCTAGACAAGCAATTTAAGACTATTAACATTTGGCAGAGCTAATAGCACACAGGTGTGTATGGGTCAAATTTGATCCTTAAATCAAAGATGTAAGATTTACTAACTGATCTCTAGCAACTGAGTTTCAAACTAGTTTTAAAGTCATTTCCTTAAAATGAGTTCTGCTATAAACCACAGTTATTTATAGGTTAATTAGAGCTACATACATAGCTTTTTAGACAGTAGTACTTCCAGAAAATTTAAGGTAACAAGTTTAACTATAAACACTGATAGTCAGGGAAACTGTGTTTTAAATCAAACATTATTAGCCTCAAACATGAATATTTTAGTTCAAAATAGGCTGCCATATAGAGCTGCCTTAATGTAGATTGTAGTACCGCAAGCTCCTTGCCTCCAACACATGACATTTAGGGATAAATAATAAACTAATTCAATAAAGCAAATTTTAAGAAGGGAGTAGCATTACATGGAAATTTAGTTTTGAGCATCCCAGTGTAAGTTTGTCTATTCTTTACTTTTAATACTTAGAACAAAACTACAAGATTAACTGGCACAAGAAAAAAGATTACATTTCCCCAAATAGTTATATTGATATCTAATGGAACAAGATAAGTATTCAGACAAGAGTAAGATAAAATTTGACTTCCAGCTTAGCCAGCTTTTATAGTTTCTTTGAGGAACTATGCACAGGAAAGGTTTCCCAAAGAAGTCTTTGCCCCTATCTGGCTCGATCTTTAAGGGAGCCAAGCTACTTACAGATCTGATAGTTACACAGACAACTTACTAAACCAAGATGGTACCATACACTAACCATATGAACACAAGAACAAGACAGACTATAAGCCAATGTCTCTAGGAAGTTAACAGGATACATTCCAGCCCCTCTTGCTACTGTAACCTCTGTGCATGAGTCTATCCTAGTCCACTAAGTCTAGCCTATCCTAGTCCACTAAGTCTAGCCTCCTAAAGATAAATCCAATGCACAGGGTTCCAGTCTGGTTTAATGTTGGTCTGATCTTGATCATGTGTTTACCTCTCACAACCAGTGGAAAATAAAATGAAATCTCCTCCTACTGCCAAGTATAGGTAGTATTGCCAAACTGTCTTCAGACCCACATTCAATTAACCCCCTCATGTTGAGACTTGAGCTCCACCACTCTTTTAGCTCTTTCCTATGGCAGTAGGACTTCTGATACTGCTCTTTGCCTTTGCTGTGCAGACAGTGGGCCAACTCCTTCATAACAATGTGTATATAAACATTCAGAATACACCCACTATTGCTGCAGACTGAAGTCCACGTTTTTCCTCAGCACAATTTTAATTAGAAAGACACTAAAATTCTTAGAATCCTGCCTTGAAGTGTTTCTCCAAACTAGAAACAATACTACAAAACAATAAGGCAGTATACAATGAGAAGCATTTTGCTAGTTTCTACTTGACATTCTAGAACTTCATTATGTATCATTTTAACACACACTTTGTAAATTTTACCAGCTTTATTGCTGCAGTCAAAACACATATGGCACAGCATACATTAGAAGCATTAAATATTGGTGTGCATGTCATATTTAATGGTGATCTTAAATTGATTTTATAATACTTGAGTTTCAGAATAATAGTACTTATTACAAACAAGTTAGTCACTTCAGTAATATCTGCATATTAAACAAATTCAGTAAGGTGTTTTTCATACAAGGCACAACTCTGTAAAGTACAACCCCACGCTATATTCATGTTTTTCCACAGAAGATTTCCATTTGGGGGTAGTACTAGAAACATCACACCTACTCACATTCCAAAGAACTGATTTTGGATGTCCACAAAAGCATTTGGTCATAGAGAAAGCAAGCAGGAAAAGCACGAGTCTTTTACACCCTCTTGTACTTCAGGTATCAATACAGTTGTAAATAAAAGTTGCAGCCATCAATTCCTTGATGGATATTCACACCACACAAAAAGTCAGAACTTGGAAGCACAAGTACCTCCGTAATTACGGAAAATATCAGCTTGGTTTCTAGTTCTACTCTTGCTTTTCAGGTGTGCAATACCCAGGATATTTAAGCCTTAATAGAGATAAGCTAGATATTGGTTAGATTGGTTGAGCACAGCATAATGTAACTTTTTAAGCTTGCACAGAACAATGTTCCATTTAGGGTTCTATTTAGTATATCGTTCTTTAATATTCAATACAAATACTTACCCAATTAAGAGAAGAACTGCACAAATTGTGAGGAATCCCAGAGTATATTTGAGTGCAATTTTAACCTGCTGTATATTAAAAAGAAAATTATAATATTAACATAAACCCAAAGGGATTTATCCAACAGGTTATTACAAAGCATACTCAACACAACTGATTTTCAAGAGAACCTCCAAAATAAGCAAGAATAGTTTTAGGTCCCAGTCTAGTATACACTCTTGAGGAGTCTCGTAACTTGAGGACTATGAACAATGATACTGAATTATGCTTCCATTAAGCTACGCACTTGGGCAGCTGTGGCCAGAAGCCAGAGTGCACTTGTTCAGTGCAAAAACACTCAAAGAAAATTCTTACTACCAATATTTTATATTATTGCTTATTATGGCTACAATTAGAAGTTTTAATCTCTCATTTTAATATTACAACTGAATAGGGTTGAAAGGGACTGTGATTAACGATTACAAGACTCCTTAAGAAAAAGGACTCTTAATTTGAGAAGCTTCCTTTGAGAAGTTCACAGCTTACTGGCATGCATTTGTGCTCCTTGGAACATCATGCATATCAGAAATCTTCAGTGTATTACTGAAGTCACCAAGTGCTAGCTTCACATAAATTACTACCGCCTACTTTCAGAAAATGAAAGCACAAGATAGTCAGATTTAGTTTCTACCTCAGAATCAGTATAATCCTCCTGTCTTCTGCTTCAGAGCCTGTTCAAAGATATTTCCAGGAATTCTAAGAAAAATCTCATGTAAGAACTTTTAACTCCCTTTGTTACGGTGCACTTACTGAGCATGTGTTGCCATCATCTTCTTCCTTCTCCTCATAATAGAAATAGACAAAGGGTATCCACAGAAAAACGCAGAACAATATGATGGAGTACAAGGCTAGGAAAAAGATTAATCAAGTGAAAAGTTATATTGGCACTTCATTTACTACACAGTAATTCAAAGGAAAATAAATCAAAGACTAGTTTCTTCTCATTCTAGATTTCAATTTAAAGCAACGAAAAGTTAATAAATTTAGCATCCAGCCTGTAAATTATTGCTGTTTTGTTCATTCTAAAAGTCCTTTGGAGTTAACCTGCTCGGACTATGGATTTCAGATCAATCCTCAGTTCAGCAATTATAGAAAGACTAAAGGAAGCAATCGTCTGCACACAGGTGACATACAGGACTAGCACACTGGGCACAGAGAACAGAATATAACAACACTACTTCTTAGTTTTGTTGCTTCTTATCTTGGATAGTATATTCAGAGTACCCAGCTGCTTCCACAAAAGCATTTTTAAAAAGCATTTTAGCTGATGAAGATGTAGAAGTCAAATAAAGTATCGAGACCTACTACCTACATATGAGAACTTTAAGAGAAGTCATTCTTTGGAAAAACATTTCAAAGTGGTACGGGCATCTACTATTTAGTGTGCTGAATTGGTGTAAGAGTGTTAACAAAGCACTGTAAAAAATAGTTCTTGATTTGTTTGTGAACTGTCTTGCATTCAACAGGAATAAAAGTCAGTTCTAATTTCAAGTTGAAATAATCTTAAAGCACTCTTAGATGCTCTAGAACAGCAAGTAAACTGCTTCAATATTGTGTTTCGAGGAATCAAATCTCTCCAATCTATGATCTGCCTTCTTTTATGCAAGTCCTAAATATAAACTGCACTGTGACAGTTGGTTATGCAAATTACAATCATTAAAGATCTGAATAATCAACCCATAGAGGTCACTGCAAGCACAGAAAACACCCTGCTTCCAAGTTTAAGTCTTGTAAACCTGCTTCAGCATACTTTACTCATATGGGGTATGGCCACAACTCACCAAATAACAGGACATGCATCAATAACATGCATCCTCCAAGGCAACAGAGGAAGAAAGACTCAAACCTCAAAAATTATCTATGATCTAAGTGAAATAAAGATACCACATACCACTACACTGAACAGTGGTACTACCTAAAAACACTATTACTGCAGTATCTTAATTCATTTTTTAAAAACAACATTTCAGGATTCTGATGCTAAGCTTAGAGACCTTTTGGAATTTGAGCTGCTGGCGTTCAGTTACCAAACACATAGCTAAATCTCTATCTTGAATTTGTTTTTTACATTATTTTCTTTTTGAAAACTAAATATATAGTATGCTTTTATAGTATAAAAATGTTTCTGGCAATTTCTCTTAATTCTTCCTACTAATATCCAGTTCTCTAAGCTTCTCTGATCTACTACCTTACAGAGCAGAGAACCATTCTCAATGCCCACTGACAATCACCTAATCACCAGTTGAACTATTTTTGTTGAACTGTCTTATTTAATTGGATTGCTTGACGATGTTGAATTGCTGTATAGCTTGTCCAGCCTTTACAAAGGTTGCAAAAAGCCACAGGTATCACAAACATCTGAGCAGCACACAATAAGACAGCTAAGCAACGTTTTCAACTCAGTACAAGAAACACTTCCAAAAACTATTGCCACGTATTGCTATTAACACCATCGCATTCAGCTTTTAAAGGACTGTCACAGGAGTTTGGTAAGTTAGTTGCCAAAAAGACATTATGAAGATTTTTTCCAGAAGTCATCTATTCCAAGCTTCCA
Organism: Stictonetta naevosa; assembly: GCA_011074415.1. Taxonomy (NCBI): domain Eukaryota; kingdom Metazoa; phylum Chordata; class Aves; order Anseriformes; family Anatidae; genus Stictonetta; species Stictonetta naevosa. Next base: position 87,439,279 of record CM021699.1, on the reverse strand, counting down.
GACTGTAAGTGGTGCCTCTCAACTCATGCTATGAATTAGCAGGCTTAAGCTATTACAATAAAGCTTAAGACAGAGATATTTCCATAAATGAAACGTTTTACTGAAGTTATAACAGTTCATTACCATGACCATATAAATACTTCAGTTTGTGCACCAAATAAATGCAGCTGCTTTAAGTGTTTTTATATAGATCCAACTTTTACCGTAGAAAAAAAGTCCAAAACACATAGTTCCACAAACCCACCATTCAGAGCAATATATTGCAAGATGTAAAGAGTTCATGAAGGAGTTCATGCCCATACAAAAAGAAAAAAAAAACAAGTGTGAGACATCAAATCAGGGTAATTTCATTTAGTACGAATTCAGCAAGAAATAGGTATTGCTACTAATAGTTCTATCCCAACTCAAACTCATTCCCTTTTCTACATCCAATGGCTCACATGAAAGCCATACAAGAGGTTTAAGATAATGTTTGCATTCCAGAATACTTAAATCAAATTTAGATCCAAGTCTACGCAGCTCTGAATAGAATATTGTATATTCAGTTTGATACAATATTCTATTGTGTATATTCTATTTGATACAACATTCTATTGTATCAAGCTCCTGATATCCTGACATCCTAAATTTCATAACTCTAAAGTTAACATCTATAAACTTCTTTGCCAGTTTAAGCAAAACGAATTCCTACCCAGATTAGCCTTACCAGAAGGTTAAATAACTGTACTTTCCTTGAAGTCATAGTTAATCCAATCGAAGTTCTCAACAATGTTCTCATTTTATTATCGTAGCCAGGAATTTATCAGATTAAAAAAATAAATAAATCATACTGGCTTAGTGTCATGCCAGCAGGAGAACAATAGAGGACAGTTTATCCTTGCTTTTGTGCAACCCAAAGTAGCAGGGCTTTGAATCCTCTAGAAAATGGAGAAAAGCTGGGCACAATGAAGGATAAAACCTTTTAAAGGTCCCACTAAGCCCTCTTATACCAAGCCGACTCTCAACTAATTTGAGAGAAAGTATTACCCATCTCCTTTTGTATACACTTCTATCAACTAAGCAGACCAAAAGGCTTTAATTCATTGAAACCTTAACTGGAAGCAGCGGAATTGTTCTTCAGAACTGCCTGAGAAGCTGTGAACAACCCCAAAGGAAAGTAAAGTCAGCGAAATAGTGGGAGCAAGAGGTAGCTCCTGGTCTTTATTAGAAAAAGCCAAACCACATCTGACCAAACATATATTTATATTCATATCAGCACGATACAGTAAGAGTTATTTTTGGATAAGACTGCTAATACTTACTAACACTAACAAGAAATACCTACCTAGTTGGTCCTACACCATCTGTAAAAAGCGGGGGAAAGACTGATTCCAATGGGTTAGTTTCATTCCAGATTGTATTAATCAATGCTTTTCACATAGAGCTCCATCAGCAGAAGCCTTACACATTCCAAAGAAGAGAGTGCTGGCTATTAAACTAAGGGAAGAATCTAATGAGCAAAAGCTCGCAGAAATAGATAACCATTTTCTCCAATTCCCAATACAAATTTGAGGAAAAAAAAAACCTGAAACAGTGAGTACAGAATACAAAGATCTGGTCAGACTGATAGTTCATCAAACCCAGTACTGTCTTCCCAATGGTGGCAATAGGAGGAGGTATTTAGAGAAGTCACACAGGCCTGGTCACCTTCTGCAGTTTCATTCCTTTTGGCTCCCTAAACAGCCACAACTGGAGTTAGTCAGAACTAGTCCTTTTCAGGCAGGCAAATGACATTAAAGACAAGCTAACAGCAAGACTGATGCTGTGCTGTTATGGTACTGACAAGCAACTATAGTTATATTGGGAGAAGTAGCAGGTATAACCAGATGCTGAAAATTGTCATCTGCTCTTAGCAAATAACAGAATGGTTTGGGTTGGAAAGGACCTTAAAGACCATTTAATTCTACCCCCTGCCATGGGCAGGGACACCTCCCACCAGACCAGGTTTCTCAAAGCCCCATCCAGCCTGGCCTTGAACACCTCCAGGGACGGGGCATCCACAGCTTCTCTGGTAATTTCTTTTATTTCTGTGGAAGAGTTTTCACTTTTCTCCCTCAAAGAAATATGATTATTTTCTTTACAGCAGTTTTGCTGGTCTTTAGATAAACTAAATCCATAGAGAGAAACTCAGCATGTGAAGTATACCCTTACATGGAGGAGTTGCTTCTAGATGGAAGTCTCCTCCAGTCCACAATGCACATGCCAAATATATTACTGACTCATTTAAGACATGGGCGAAAGCTGTACTATGGGGATAGATCCTGTTTCCAAGTTAGATGAAATAGATGGCTTAAATAACATACTGCATAAGTATAGCTAAAAACACTATTTTGATATAACTATTTCTAGACAAACACTTGAGAGGCGGAAAATGAAACACATCAGCATCACACACCAAAAACAAAAACAAAAAAAAATCATGAGTATTTACTTGATCATATTCAACTGGCAGATGCTGAAAGGTTTCTTCAGTGAACATCAAGTGGCAAGCTGTACCTGATCCAAGGAGGGGTCCCACATCCCTCTCTCCTCCATCCACCTGTCATGTTAATACTTCTTTGCACCACCTCCAGCGTGTTAAGACGGTGTGCTGGGTCACCTTAGCTCACCACACTGGCAGAAGAGACAAACCTAGCAGTTTCCTCACAGCAAACAAAAGAAGGCCAACAGCATCTTAGGCTGCCTCATGAAGCGTGTCACCAGCAGGGGAAGGAAGGTAGTTGCTCCCCTTGACTCAGTGTGGCCCTACCAGCACTGCAGGTCTGGAGAGCTGCATCCAATTCTGGGCTCCCGGTGTTAAGAGGCACACATAAAACAGAGAGCCTAACAAAGAGCAAAATGGCATGGAGCACCTGTGAGAGCTGGGACTGTTTAGCCTGGAGAAAAGAAGGCTTAGGAGTGAATCTTACCTATGTGTATAAATACCTGATTACGTGGTACACAGGTGAAGGATAAAAGGAAGATGAGCAAAAACTGAAATACAGAAATGTTCATTTAAGCCAAAATAATTACTCTGCCTGTGGCCAGATACTGACACAGACTACTCAAAGAAGTAGTATAGCCTCCAGCCTTGGAGATACTCAGCATCCAGCTGGAGACTGGTGTGAGCAAACTGCTGTGAGCAGCAGCCTCTTTCCAACCTCGGCACTTCTGTAAGTCAAAGTGAAATTCTACTAATGCCTAAGCTTGGGTTAGCACAGCACAAGCACCCACCAACTGCCAACTCACCCTCCCTGTTGCAACAGCTCTGCAATTTGCCCAGAGCAGATTTAAGTGGTTGAAAAGCCATGTTACCATGGTAACTTCACAGGACCATACCACTGAAAACTGAATTTAAAACCAGTTTTGTCTTTGCATTTCCCACACACAGTCATTTTAATTAAGACCTTTTCATTCACTCATCAGGTAAAGTCTTGAAGCTTCCTATGAGAAACACCTGAGAGGCACATGAAGAAAGCTTCCTGATTTCCTCTTTCTCCTAAAAGAGGACTTGCAATACAGCTAATTGAGTAAAATGGCTTTTCTTTCTGTTATATCACAAAGAAAATTTTAAAAGATTTGGCAGAGTTCCCATCAACAAGAGGGAGCAGACTGATCCGAGTTGTGAATTTTGTTGTTCCCAATTGTCAAGAGGAACACCTTTCATCAGCTCAAAAGCGTTACAGGCAAGCATCTAATTGCCTGTTGTTCTGCCCACTAAAAGGGCTGTTTGGTCCCTGGAAAGTTAACCTTCAAAGTCCGAAGTCTTGCAGCAGCAAGCAGTCAGCCAAGTGATAAATATTTCCTTACCACTAGCTCCCTTGCCTGTGACCTTGTGGCATAACTGACTGAGTTTTCCTTATTTCACTTCCATGCACTTCAGTTATAACTCAGTGATTGCTCGTTGTACTTGTTCACAGGTTCAACTGCCATTTCAAAGCATTTTTTCTGGCTTGTATCAGAAGCTCGAAGCAATACCACAGTAAGAGGGCTTCACTGTACAGCCAGCATAATGATGATTACTGTCACAGAACAAGTCCAAGAAATCTTCAGCAAGAATTCTGTGGTAAGGTTTGTTTAAAGGGGTTTCTCAGGACAATTCTTATATGAAGTCAAAATGAGTCACATCAATACAAAGACACCTTAACTACGAGACTCAGGCTTGGCAGTAATCTTCAAGTAAATTATTGTAATGGTCCTTTCATTGTGTTTTGACTCTTTTTTTCTAGAATTATGTGAGGACAATTAGGAAGTGTAGCAGACAACAAGGAAAAGCAAAATGTGCTAGGTATAAGGAACTAAAATACCTGAAAGACTTGGGAAGATTTCATGCAGGGTATCTGAGATCACTACAGTTCCCAAAATCCCTTACGGACTACAGGAGGCTCAAGAACCTTATATGATCAAAAATCTCTTCCACCATGCAAGCCATCTGCTCTTCCAGATGGCATTATATACTGATGCATTGCAGAAACGCTTAAAACAGTGCTTTGTTATATACTGCCTCACTTCCACTGCAGATTTGAGTTACGAGCTACTTTTGCAGACCTACAGACAACTGTTTCTTCCCCAGTATATTTCTCACGTCTAACAAAAGGGTTGGTAAAACCATTTTTAAAGCAAGGACAGTCAGCTTGTTTTCCCCACCGATAGTTAACGAATGCAAACCAGTAGTGAATTCCAGGTGTTCATCATACAACACTTGTTTGAAGCAGGTCAGTTAAGAGTACTTTAGCAAAGTGCCAATACTGTAACAGACCTCCAATTTATGTTCTAGCACACTGTAGTATGGTTCTCAAAAGCCACACTTATTAGGAGGGCGGTGGTTTTTTTGGTCAGTGTCGCTCCATTTGTCATGTACAGTATTTGTCATGCACAGCATTTAGCATGTTTTCATTTTCTGACCACAGAAGGCATGTAGCTGCATTCATTCCACCTACTGCTTCCTAGAAGCCCAAGTCCTTGGGTCAAAGACCCAGTACCAAATACTTGCAAGCTGAGCATTTAACTAACTGAGAATTAACTAACACACTACGCTGCTAGGGCTTCAAAGTAATCAGTACAACATTTTCCTATGCTAAGCACTTACATTACATCCCACTTTGAAACAGCAGCATTTCAAGCTTCATTCTGAGTTGCCGTATTTTGCTTTCTACCAGTACACAGCAATTCCACTTTTCTATCAACAGCCAAGCCAATCTATCAGCTGGGTATGAAACAAGACCGCCTGCGGAGCCTACCCATTTTTATTTTTTACCCCTCTTTCTTTAAGATTATGGACAGCTTTCTCAGTAAGCCGCAATACAGGCAGTAAAATAATCCTTAATATTCCACAGCCTCCAAGTGACTTGCACTAAAGGGCAGTGACCTAAACTTATCAACTCACCATTCTGTGAATTGCAGGTACAATATAGTTACAGGAGAGATTGAGACCTATACAACTATTAGTGCACTTTTTGGAAAGAGAGTACCGGTACGCACATCCATAATACCAGCACTAGGTACGCACATCCATAATACCAGGACTAGGTACAAAAAGCGACTTCACTCCGGTCATGCCATTTATTTTCAAACATGGCAAGACCACATGCAGTTAGAAGATAGGAGTAGAAGAAAACGGAATAGCATTACAAGACTAGAAGAGTTGTTTAATTTATTCGTTCTCAGCTCTCGTTTCATTGTGCTGTGCAACAGCAGCAGGGGAACTAGACCTGAACAGACAGGAGAACTATCAAGTTGCATTTTTATACAGGAATGGTGCTGGCTTCTGAAAAATGTTACTATTACTGTTCACTTCAGTTTAGTTGTTATAAAAATGCATCAATTCCTCAAACTAAAAGTTACAAAGGAAAAATATTTTGAAGCATCGTAAAAATCTCTACCACCATCTGGAGGATATACTATGAAATAAAACATGAGTCCTACAAAACTTCAAACAGACCTGCCCAGGTAAACCAAAATCAAAAACTTGGAAATTCTTCAGGTTTAAGTTTGAAATCTACCCCAAAAGTTAGTTCAGGAGATTTACCAGGAGATATCTTGCTTTTAAAGAGACCTCTATCTTCGCTATTTAGACTAATCCCTAATATAAAAGAAAACAAACCTTTTGAAAATGATAATCTCACATCTGAACTACAAATCAACACTGGGTACTGTACATCTACGGGTACTGCACTGCAGTTTAAGAAGGATTATCTCTCAAAACTTCTGAACTAGAGTTTGGAGTTTAGAGTTTGGCAACGCCTTAAGACTTTCTATATTTTAATGTGGATAAAAGCAAACCATACTAGAACTGGTAGTCACTAAAAATCCAGTGAAACTAAATCCGGAAGATATTAAACTGGGGTTTGAGTCTTAACAGCATTTCAAATACAAGGCAGAAACAGGTAAGTTCTCTTCACAGAAGTAACGAAAATGAACTTCTTAAGTAGATTTAGTTGATCTATAAGCCAGTCCATAAAATTAAGGTCTTTGAATACAAAAAAAGTTTTTTAAAAAATAAAATTTAAGTTTTTAAACTTTAAACTTTTTTTTAAAGTTTAAAAAGCAACTGTAAAGACAACTTCTAGTGCAAAGCCTAACCTAGAGGTATCTCTACAAGTATCTGCTGCAGAAGCAACATAGAATAGTGGTGTACAGTACTAGCTGAAATCCTAGTAGACAGATAATTGCAAGGTTTTCCAGCCTATAAAAATCAAATTGTCTATTAAAAAAATTAGCTGATTTTAATTAAACTCAAATATGTGAACGTTTAAAAATTGTTCATATTTTAATATTTTTCAGCCAAAGCTCAGTTGGATGCAGTCTCAAGTTATTCAGTTACAAAAGCAACCGTTCAATTTATATCCAAAAGTAAACAGACTGAATCAATTATACACTTGATCTCATTTCAGAAAAGGCATTTGTGGTCTGAAAACATTTTCCAGCCTTCCAGACCACATTCAATGGTTAGTTAGCCCCAACTATTTTATGGGAATTCATTCATCAGTTCAGTGAATCTGTACAGATGGCACAGAGAAGAGGTTGAAGAACATTCAGATCATTAGTGAAGAACTTAAAGAGTAGAAAGCATATGTGATGTGATTCCACTATTCTAGAGTAAAGAATTTTTGTAGAAGATAAATTTGTAGTTACACAGCTTTTTTTTTTTTTTTTAAACCAGTTCTGGTTTTAGGCTTCACTCAGCATGAAACTATACATTCTGGTTTGTGAGACTGTCAGACAATACATATTCTGCAACCTCACAAGTGTTCACTATTTGGAATTGATTCTCTCCTGATTTAAAATATATATATTTAAAAATATATAAATATAGAATCATTTAGGGTGGAAGAGACCTCTAAGAGCAGAGTCCAATCACTACCCTAGCACTGCCAAGTCTACCACTAAATTGTGTCCCTAAGCACTACATCTTGTTCCTAACACATCTTTTAAATACCTTCACGGGTGGTGACTCAACTACTTGCCTTTGCAGCCAGCTCCAATGCCTCACAACCCTTTCAGTAAAGATTTTTTTTTCCTATTATCCAACCTAAACATCCACTGGTGCAACTTGAGGCCATTTCCTCTTGTTCTATTGCTTGTTGCTTGGGAGAGGAAGCCAACCCACACCTCGCTACAACCTCCTTTGAGGCAGTTGTAGAGAGCAACAAAGTCTCCCCTGAGCCTCCTTTTCTCTAGGCTAAATAACTCCAGTTCCCTCAGCAGATCCTCACCAGACATGAATATGGCAGTTGTTAAACCTCAGCAAGTGCTATGATCATAAATGCACTGACTGTACACACCGTAGACAAGTTTCACACTACTGCATATCCTGAGTGCTAAAAAAAATATTATATCAAAGCCATCAGTTGTCCTAAATGAACCTCTAAATACATACAGGATACATGTTAAGAGCAGATTGCATGACAGAAGCCATTAGCCTTTTCCTGGTTTAGCCTTCAGTATATTTGCATTTTTAGAGGGGCTCTTGAATGTAAAAACTTCACTGAAGGGCTCTAAGTGCTGGACTAATGTAACCAAATAGCAATAATCCAGTATGACCCCGTACGCTTAATATCTTTAAATAAAGGTATGAAATTGATAGGTCCTATTAACTGGAGGGAAAAAGTTAAAAACACTTACTATAGTATCCATAAAGTACAGTGTCTTCAATCTGTCTTGAAACATTAGCATCAGCCCAGTCCTAGTAAAACAGAATAAAAACATTTAGCACCAAATAAAAAGAACATTTCATTCAATTGCATTTTTATAGAACTGAAAATCGTTTGTATATCAAATGCTTAGGGAAAAGCATTAGGCACCCAGCTTGTTGTGAAGTTGAACTTAAATATTCGTGTAAGTGAACTAGTTCAACTTAAACATTATGACTAAGAAATGCTGCCTTTAATGGGACAGACACTGCAGTAGCATCCCAACTGCCTATATTCATTTTGGCCATTAGCAAAAAATTTAAAGCTCTGTGTTTTTTTTTTTTTTGGAATTAATATCCTTAGTTACAACGTATTATATTTTTAATGTACAATTAAAATACAAGTGTTAGTGTGTAATTTTTTTAGCAGCTGAGTGTATTTCCTGTTGTTCTGTGCTTGGTATTTAAGTGGCAATCTGAATATCCACTTTTATGAAAGCAATTTTCATTTAATACGTATCAGACAACACAGCTACTGAGTCCGAAGCTTAATCTAAACAGTTTTTCAAAGTGTTTTGTTAAAAAAAAATCCTGGAGATATGATTATTCTCAGTTCTAGCTCTTTTCCTTCTGGACTGTTGGAATAACGTAGCTGACACTAAGCTTATAGGCCAAGTCTTTACAGGGACATAGCTGTCCTCAAAATGAGTTTCCTAAAAATCCGAACATATGATAGGCTTTGAAGCAGTACAGTACATCAGAATAAGATTTTACAGGCAACTTAGCTGTATGAATCGCCCAGCCCAGTAGTCAGATGTGTTGCAGCTTAAACTGTCTTAGAGGCTTGCCTACATTAAGCTGAAACCCAGCTGGGAGGGACGTAATTAAGTCAACGACGTACTCATTTTGAAGTTATTACCTACCTCTCAGTCAGTAAAAGCATCACTTTTACATCATGAAGTCTGACAATGGGAATTGCTAAAGATAACAGCCTCAAAACAACACTTGAGGCTGAAAGTGACTTAACTGGATTTCAGCCACAGAAATGGCATCACACACTGATGTCTGGGAACATCTTTCTAGAAAGAAAAGCTCTGTAGTAGAGATAAGCGTTTTCTAGATGCAACCTGGTGCAGAGGACAGAGGCAGGTTTCTTGAGTAGAATTTGTTCTGTTGGGAAGAGCAGCTAATTTTGCACACATAGCCTTTTAAGGTATCAAAGCTATTTTTCAAGCATATAGGTCTAGATATTAATAGTATACAAAAACCCATGACTTCTGAGAAGCTCTGCAGTACTATACTTCAGTTCCCGTTCCTATTCTATTTAGCAAGACTGAAATAATCACACATTGAAGAATACAAGCATATGATGATACCTATACCCTCATATCTATCAGTATTAGATAAATAAAAATACAAAAAGGCTACTTCTAAGGAACCGACTGGCTGCAGAATGCTAGCAAAACTGGAAATGAGCAGGCATACAGGAACAAGAAGAGGACCATTTGATAAAGAAATAATTTTCAGAAACAAAATACTATAGACCAGGAAGAACATTGAGTTGTTTGGGCAGCTACCAAGTACGCTGGGCCAACTCCCATAGACTTTGAGAATGGGATCTCTTTAGACACCTGACTGCATGCAGCATTTTTATCATAGAATAACCAAAACTAAAATTTATAGATGCAATAATTAGATATGAGAATGGCAAAGAGTTTATTATGCTATTGTAGGCTATAGACTTGTTTTTCCACTAGTTGTCTAACCAGTTCACACCACTGTCTTCTTTTTCAGAAATTCAAACTAAGAAGTAAAGGTTAACACATGACTAGAATTATATAAACAGTAAACTTCAGAGACCAGTACCCTGTACCAATTTAAAAAAAAATACTGAATTACTTAGTATTTCACTCACCAGTGGAGCTTAAACACTAACTGTATGCCAGCCTTGAGTTTTTAGCCTAAGCACAGAAGCTTTTTACATAACACCAAAGGACAGACTGCTTTCGTCCTGAAATTTCTATCTAAAAGTCACATGTTAATCAAGAAGCCAAAATTCATCACAGAAATTAATAAATTTATCTCAAATCTTACCTCAGAACTGCAGGAAACCCATCCATGCATTTTAAAATTTGTATCCCAGATGTAGCAGCATTGATATCCATTATTCAGCAAGAGCAAAATCTAACAATTTTCAGAATCCAGTTACACAGCACTCCTGGGGAATTGTTCCGAAAACTGAAGCAAAGATGCTGCTACAGCTATATCGGTAATTGCACCCAGCTATTCCTTTTTCCTTCTCCTATTGGAACTACAGGATTAAGGAAGCTTAACATGACTGTAACATGATTTTTGGCAGCCAAAATCAGGCACTTGATCCAGAGGTGAAAGCCTGTCTGTACAGATGAAACATCCCAGAACTGCACAAGTCTTTTGGGATCCACTCTACTCATAGTCAAGCGCGGAAAAATAGCTGTCCAGAAGCAAAGGTTTTAGAAATCTAACTAGTTCTGTTGGTATGTCTCCAAAATACACCAGTGGAAAAAGAAGAGATCCGGTACTATCAAAGCTCCTTGCAATTCCTATGTATAGGGTTTTTCAAATTGGTAAACTTAAGCCCTTTCAGTAGCTGTAAGAAGGCACACACTAATACAACACACATGAAATATGGAAGTAAGAATGCTGCCTAAGACTGCACAAGGTAAGTCAGACACTTGCTTTATCAGTTCTCTCAGAATCGCCTCAATTCCCATGGAATGTGGACTTGATGGCCTTTCCTCTGTGATCTCAGGAAATCAGCACCATCTTCCTTCAAATTAATATATTAAGATTCCCAATAGGCTACTTTACACTGAGCACTTAAAGTTAGATCATTATCCAATTGGAATTTAAGGAGAAAAGCATACAGACGTTTTGTCATCAGCAAAAAGAAAGCGTGAAAATACTTGAACAGAAGGGCTAGAAACAACACTGCCTAAAGTTCAGTGCCTGTCACATACACAGAAAGCCCAGACTTTTGAAAACCATCAGGCCCAAACCCTAACAGTGTTTCAACAGAAAAATTTCTAGGCATCTGTATGACTGTAGAAGAATTTGACAGTAACTAAGTTCAGAATATTAAAGTGCTTAATTTGCCTAGTGTTAAAAATAAGGCAATGTGTTGCTTTAATTATGCCTCAGGGAAAAGAGTGCTAACTGAACAGGTGGCACTTTCAAGTAGGTCTCAGAAAAAGGTCTCTCCCACAGTCAGATTCAAAACACACACCAAGCAAGAATAAGCAAGAAAGAAACACCAACTGTGGGTCTTACTGTTGCTTAAGCGGCACAGCCACTTTACAGGAAGAGGTAGCTAGTAACTGATAGGACTTAACTACCAAAAAAAAAAGTTTCTTCTCCAATTCCAGAAGAATATTAGCAGGATTTATAACAAAGTAAAGATGTAGAACCTCAGAACATCGTAAATTATTTTAATTCTGTTTCTTGAATTAAGCAGTGTACAAGACCACAGTAATAGACCAGGAAGCGTACATTACAGCTTATTGAAATACTGAGATGTTATCTTACATTAACGTATGTAAAGACACAAAGATCTATTTCACCACAGCACATATGTACACATAGTTGAACTTTGTGTTACTCTGCACATGTAAGATCTGTAGTGCAAGCATACTTATTGTGCAGGCTTCCATTTAGCCACCCTCTACTTAAAGTTTTACACAAACTGAGGTAAAAATTCTTGTTCTTACCAGCAAGTTATCTGTATGCACACCTCATCAACAGTAACCACTTCCTCTGAGATGTTTCAAAAGCTAGTGACAGCAGCGCTGTCTTGTCAAGAGACACGCTGCTGCCTTTTCAGTGTCAGAGCTCAGACGTTGTCAGCAGCAGTGCTGGTATTTCTCAAATTGATAGGCATATAAAAGTTTACTGGACAAGCACGTACAGGACTCAGCTAAGAACTCATCTGGAGAGCCTCTAGATCTAGCCTGTTTTCTTCTCCATCTGTTATGACCCATACTCACAGGATACATAGCAAATACCTTAGAAACACAACAGATTAAGAAGGTGAGATTTCATTACTGCCTTCAATAACAGTTTAAGACGTGAAAAGTGTGACCACAGATTCTCTTAAAATCTACTGAGTTCAAACACTCTGCGCTGTTCTGCTGCACGTCATTCTGTTCATGCAGTTCAGCAAGAGTGCATCATACCACCTTTACAATACCTGTAACAATGCATTGTATTGACAGATAAAGGATTCAAATTGCAAGGACACACGATGAGTATGATGGCCTACACTAAGCTTCTACTCTTAAATGCTCCTTAACATAAACCACGTTGAAGAATTCAGGAAATTTAAATACAGTTGCAAGTGTTAGATGCAAACACAGTGAAGTGTCGCTGTGTAAACATGAATATTAAAAAGGCAGTTTTAAGACACTTTCAGATTATCTAAATGTTAAACCAAAGAAAAGCTCCCTCACGTGCTTTTTTTTATTCATATAAAATTAGTTATGAAAAACATTTGCTTCCTCTAGAAGAATGAATCAGAGGCATCTTCGTTCTTCCCTCAGCAGATGTGTCCAGTTATTAACTTATGACAATGAATAGCACTTTTGTACTGAAATACAATATTTCAGTTGTTTTTGGACTCTATGATCTCTGTAGGTCCCTTCCAACTGAACTGAACTATTCAATGAATTCCTTTGCACAAAGAATGACAACCCAAGTCCATGCACCACTGCTCCTTTCCTTAAGGACTACGTGACTACTGTGCAAAACCTTTAAGTACCAAAATTGCTCAGTTTGCTTCTTTTATTACTGACAAGTCTCCTGAAATACAGTAAGACGAAAGGATGAGACAACCAAGAGGTACCAAATGCCACAAGCCATTTGTTTATAGTAAAGAGTAACTTGTCATCATGGAAAGGTGTATAAAGAGTATGTTAAGCTCCACGATGCCATTAAAACTGACAAAACATCAAGGTTAACCAGGGCTGACCATGCTATAGTCAGGCCCTTGTCAAGGAAGACACCTCAGGCCACAGGATAGAAAATGTCTACAGAACACTGTTTTAAGAAAATTCATCCAAAAACCATCGTCATTTTGACAGTCTTCAGAGGATAATCTGCCCAGTACAGGTGATTATTACTACTACCAGGACAATTAAATTGATCCTTGTAGCCAGGACACATACCTTCACTGGTCAGTGAACACATACTGTTTGCAGAAACTTTCAACCACAAGACTAAACCAAGAAGTTTAGCTTCTGCTATTAGCATAACACGCTCATCCTGGTTTTGGCTGGGATAAAGTTAATTTTCTTCATAACAAGCTCCTATGATGCTATGTTTTGGATTTGTGATGAGAAGAGTGGTGATAAACACACAAATGTTTTAGATGCTACTGAGTAGTGCTTACGCAGAGCCAAGGACTTCTCTCTCCTTGTCACGCTGCGCTGCCTGAGAGGAGGCTGGGGGTGCAGAAGAACTTATGAGTGGACTCAGCCAGGACAGCTGAAACAAAAGGACCAAAGGGATGCCCCATACCATATGATTATCATGCTTGGCAATAAAATTGTTCAGAGTGATGTTTGTCTTCCCAATAAACCATTACCCATGAAGAGCACTGCTTTCCTGGAACTGACTGAGCACCTGCCTGCTGAGAGAAAGTAGCGAAGGAACTCCTTGGTTTCTTTTGCTTAAGCTTACAGCTTTGGCTTTACTTAGTAAACTGCCTTTATCTCAGCCCATGAGTTCTCACAGTTTTACCCTTCTGATTCTCTCCCAGACACCACCTTGGGAGAGCAAGCAGGCAGCTGCGTAGGACTTCACTGCCTACCAGGGTTAAATCACAACAACACTTCTCCTAGTTAGCTACAAGTGTGTTCACAGAAAGAAATATCAGAGAAGTCTACATATTGACAGGACGGTCAGATGGATTAAAAACTGACCTGAGAGTCCATATGCAGTACCCCTTAGCTTGAATACTCAACTCAGAAGCTGAATATTCTTGACTTCAGCGCTGACACTGTGAGTCACAGTTGAGAGGCAGAGGAAAAAAGAGATCACATACAATAAAAAATGTGTACCTAGGAGCTGGATAACTGCCACTGCTCTTTTGGCAAAAGTACTGAAATTGTCCAGTTGAAGGATTTTTTGATGAGTTTTAATAATTGATCTACAGAGAATATGGTCCACATCTGCTACCTATATCCGTCTCCAGAAGTTTACTGAGGAAAAGTAATTTACCAAATGCTTAAGTCACTTTGGCCATTGAAAATAAAGAGATTCTGGCCAGAGTCATAGCCCAGCATCAGACATGGACGTGCTAAGCACCAGCCTTGGAAGTGTTGGGCTTGACGGAATGGTCTAAAGTAAGGACAGTCAACTCCTGGAAATACTCAGAACCAAATCCAGCCTCTCCTACTTGCGAAGCTGTAGCAGAAAAGCAGTACACAGTATCCAGCACAGCGTTAAGAGCCTTAATTAATCATGGAGATCAACATGTCAACATGCTGACAACATCCTAGCTTCAAACTGAAATCAAAGAATCAAAGCCTATTGCTTACATGTAAGTCTGTATGTCCTGACTGCAGATTCACTCAACTTTGTCAGGAAGGCCAGGGTCATATTTTTATTTCACAATTTCAACACTTGTGTTGCATTAAATCAGAAGACCTCAAGTTATTGCTGCAAAGCTACAAACTCACTGAGTTAAACATTAGGAAAAAAGGAAGAATTCTTCTGCAGGGCAGTATGGAACAACACACCACCACCAGCATCTACAAACATTAGGAACTAAAAAGGACCAAGACGTGTCAGAAACACAGATTAAAGTACTTGGAAGAAATAAAACCTTTACCACCAGCACAAATGCTTGCTGCTTTCAGGCACAATTTTAAATAGAATCTACCCACCCTTCCATTTACCCCATCAGATCACAGCACATGGTCACTAACCTAGAAAAAAAACACAAAGTATTTTAAACATGGTGCTGTTCCTTCTATTAATCACATTTCTTCAATTAAAATTGTATTGATTGCATGACTGCATTTGGCCTCCTATTTCTCTCACAAGTTTGCTTCTCAAATCAGGGAAAGAGTGTATTCACCAACTAGGTCTCCAACTAGATCCTCCTTTGCAACAGGAAATTCTACTTCGTCCCTTGCAGATACACTTTTTCATCTGGAATTATTTTCTCATAGCTATTTATCTACCTTGTCAGGCTCAATATACTTCTTAATACTCAGTAATATTCTCAATGCATAGTATGCTAGTATCCTAGTATTCATCTCACTGAAAACTTCTTACGCAGCAACCCACTAAAGTTACTGTGCAATAGGTCCTCATAACTTCAGAGGTGTGGCAATATCTAGCAAGAATAGATACTATTATATTCCCCTCCCACACACATCCACTCCCCTTGAGGGCAGTTTCAGCCTTCCCTGGTAAAGCTGTATTAGGCTGCTTCGCAAGCAGCTAACCTCACACTCTACATCATAGATAAAGACCTACATAGAGTCACTACACTATGTTTCAGTACCAGAATAAATGAATGCTTGAAAAACAAGAATTGAAATAAATCTTAAACTGCAAATGAGCAAAGCAGTATGTTTCGAAGTAATAGGGCAACAAGTTCCAATCTACAATGCCAAATAACAATGTACTAAAGAGCAATATTTACAAGATGTATTTATAACCCAAGGACAGTATACACACTCCTTTTGATACAATAAAATGAGTAAGTGTTTGGAAACAAGTATAATTTGCAAAGTCTTACAGGAAAAAATACATAGTAATAGAACTGAAAACTGAAATCCAGTTTAAGCAATGAACAGAGCACCGTGTTGTATTTGCAGTCCTAGTACACAGCTTTCCAGGAACTGGAGCAACAGCAGTGGTGCTAGCAAAAGTTTTAAATACTTTGACAAGCCACGCAAAGGAAATGATATCCTCTCTCAACACAAGAGAGCTGCCTCTTTCAAAGAGAAAATTAACATTTTTAGAAGTACATACCTTAAATGTACCATTTTGATTTTTCATATACGAAACCAAGAAGATGTCTACTGGTAGTAGTGCTGATGAGATAAGTGCAACTGCCAATGCAAAGATAGCTGTTATGGTAGAAATTACTTCACTTTCTCGTCGACTTTGATACTTGCGTACATATACCCAGCAGAAAATCAGAATAGCCTGTAAAACAGGGGAAGATAATTATGATGAACGTAACAAGGACATCAGAAAGCAGCTACTGAAGTTAGGCCCTGTCTCGGGCCCTTTTGTACCTGATCATCAGCATTATATTCTTCTAAACATGGACTCTTTTTGCAATCACTACCAGCAATTTGTTGCCACAAGCAAAACAGCAGTCACAGCCAAAGACCCACCAAGTAGTGCCAAGCACAGACAGGTAGACGAGGCGGCCACACACCCTCCCCCGACCCTGTTTGGCGTCCCGTCACGGGACCAGCTCCACTGGGGCACACAGGCAGCCAGGCGGGAGGCTACCGGGGAAAAGCCCGGAGAGTCCCACGGCTTTTACACAGGGGGTCCAAAAGGAGATAAATAAGGGAAAGGGGGCCTGCCCGCCCCCAAAGAGAAGGGGGACAGGGAACAGCGGGGCGGGAAGGGAAAACGAAGGAAGAAGCCGACCCGCTGTAGGGCCCGACAGGGGCAGCTGCGGGCTTTGAGCAACCCCCGGCCGAGGAACAACTATGCCAGGGGAACACGAAGGCCCAGAGTGCCGCCTCTTACCAGCAACGCGAGGCCGAAGAGGCACCATCCCGTCAGCAGCTCAGAAGCGGCCGCCGCCATCTTCGCTCCGTCACAACTGCCGCCCGCCCCTACTAGGCGGGGCCATTGCGGAGGCAGAGGCGTGTCGCCGTGCCACAATGGGCGCCGTGGGCAGCGGGTCCGCCCGTCCTGGCTGAGGGGGGATCCCCCGGCTGGGCTGGCTGTGTGGGTACCCCTGGACGCCTCGGCGGCTGCTGGACGCCTCGGCCTGGGTCGTGTTCTCGCTTTTGGTGGGCAGGCTGAGGCAGAGCAGCCTGAGGGGATTTCTGTTTAAAAGGCAGCGAGAAAAGAAACAACAACAAAAAAAGGGGGGGGGGGGGGATAAAGTTTTGGGAAAAGATACACTAAAAGGTGTCAAGTAATAAAGGTATGAAATAATTTATTTTTATTATTTTTTCCTCAGTAAAAACACTTAAAATATTTTCTTTTACTACATACAAGATCGGAGAAATGCTGGGGTTGGCAGTGCCCTCTGGAGGCCATCTGCTCCAACCCCTGCTCCAGCAGGGCCACCACCCACAGCAGGCTGCCAAGGGCAGTGTCCAGGTGGCTTTTGGAGGTCACAACCTGTCTGGGCAGCCTGTGCCAGTGCTCAGCCACCTGCACAGCACAGAAGTGCTGCCTGGAGTTTGCACAGAACCTCCTGTGCTCCAGTTTGTGCCCACTGCCTCTTGTCCTGGCACTGGGCACCACTGAAAAGAGCCTGGCTCCTTCCTCTGCGCTCCCTGTCTTCAGCTGCGTTGTACACACTGGCAATAACCTTCCTGAGCCTCCTCTTCTCCAGGCTGAAACATCCCATCTCTCCCAGCCTCTCCTCATGGGAGAGATGCATCTTAATGAAAACTGCCCAGCAGGTGTATTAGGGTCTCACGTGTGTTTATAGACACGAGGAGATTTTCAGGTGCATAAACCAATGACAAGGCACAGAATGACAAAGCCATGCCAGTTTTGCTACCTCAGGGACACTCACAAGCCATGTGTGAAGTGGTTGGAGGCAGCAGTTCAGGTGGGCTTGTAGTTTTGCAAGAAGGGACCAGACCTGTGTTTGGGGGGGACAGGAGAATAGAAAGCTTCCCCCAGAGAAGTGGACATGTGATGTATGTCTATTTGTCGTCAGGGCAGTGTGGAGGGTGCTAGTATGTGATGGCATACATCCATGACATCTTCATGGATGCAGTTTTCAGAGGATCTCATAGCCTTGCAAGAATAGGCCTGCTTATGCAGTAGCAGTGTGGTTTGGAAGACTCATTCCAGAGAGGCAGATGCTTGTGCTGGATTTCCATTTGGTGTGCAGGCACAGGCAGCATGCAGATATGTGCAGTGGCTGTGGTGCTCATGAGCCAAGTGGAGCTCTTGGCAATCTGATGGGCTCATAGTCCGATGAGAAGAGCAGTAGAAGTTGAGGCTTGCCAAGGCAAGGCTGTCACCTGTCTCTGCTTTTCACTTACTTTCCGGTCAACACTGTCTGCTGCTGCATGTGACAATGTTCATAAGGTTAGTTATTGTTGTGGTTTAACCTGGTAGGCAGCTAAGCACCACACAGCCATTTGCTCACTCCCACATCCTCCAGCAGGACAGCGGAGAGAATCAAGGAAAAATAAATAAATAAATAAATAAATAAATAAATAAATAAATAAATAAATAAGTTTATTGGTTGAAATAAAGACAGTTTAGTAGGACAGAAAAAGAAGGGAAAAAAATGCACAAAGCAAGTGATGCACAATGCAATTGCTAACCACCTGCAGACAGATGCCCAGCCAGACCCCAAGCAGCAGCCCCCCACCACCTCCACCCCAGCCAGCCACCCCATATTTATTGCTCAGCATGATACTGTATGGTATGGAATATCCCTTTGGCCAGTTTGGGTCAGCTGCCCTGTTACTGTCCTGGTTCTCTCCTAGCATTTTATATACACCCAGCCTCCTCACTGGCAGGGTGGTATGAGAAGCTGAAAAGTCCTTGACATAGTGTAAGCACTGCTCTGCAACAACTAAAACATTGGTGTGTTATCAGCATTATTCTCATCCAAAATCCAAAACACAGCACAGTACCAGCTACTAGGAAAAAAATAACTCTATCCTAGCTGAAACCAGGACAGTTACAAACAGATAGGGGGGATGTCGGTTGGGCTTTTCACCAAGGGAAAAGGGACATGTTGCAGGAGGAAACCTTGGAGAAGCAGATGCCAGTGCTTCTTGTCGAGGTTTGCTATGAGGAGGTCTAAGTGATGGCACATAGGAGCCAAGTAATGGGGTGATCAAAGAGCAAGAAGGCTGGTGTATACATCTTGAGAAAGGATCTGGGAGAAGTGTGTCAGTGGTGTGGGAGCCTTATACTGCACTGACAGACAACTGCATCGGTTTTCTGTCTGCAGTGAGGGTGGTACAGGCTACAGTGTTTGCAAATCAAGTGATGGGTGCTAAGCAGGCACTCAGGTATGCTCATGCTGTTGTTAAAAGGGGCCTGCCAGGGATGTGTGGCCAGGTATCACAGCTGAACAGAAGATACCTTTGCCAGGTGAGGATGTGGCAGAGGAGTGGTGTGAATGTTGCAGCAGCCCGTGATGTTGTTTAGGAGCTATGTGACAGCATCCTGAGTGAAACAGATATAACATCAGCATAAAATTAACAGATAAAACATCAGCATCCCTACCTCTTGAGTGTCATTAACCTTTCTGCAGCCTCCGGGTTATTGAAAGCTGCCTCCCAGCGCAGTACCATTACGTGACATCTCCCTTTGCCTCCTCCTGCTTTGTTCCACTTTGTAGCATCCCCAGTTGTTATTAGGTCTGTTGATCTCCATCCTGAATACCTCATGGAAACTTCAGGTAGATCATATAAATGCATCCACAATCAGTCTATGTCTCAACGCCCTCTGTATTGGCTGCTGGGAGAGTCTGCTGCCTTACAACAGCGTGAACCTGTTCACAGACCCTTTGTTGCTTGGGCAGCTGGGGCTTGTCCATTCAGGTTCTGACCGGCTGGATCTATTTTCTAGCTCAGGTCATTCGGCCATCTAGGGTCATCCATTTCTCAAACATATATATGGATAAACCACTCTACTATTAAACTTTTCTTCTGCACTATATTATATTTAAAGGCAGTTTTTATAATGATATAAAGTCAATTTAGAAAGTACAAAAAATTGTCGCACCAACTACTATACTTGAACATACCATACAGTAACCATCATAGTTAACAGCATGTATGATAACAATATACAACAATGGATGGGTTAAAAGGTGAAGCAAAGCAGTAGCAGTAGGATTCCATCCAGTAAAAATGTCATATTGATGGGCTTCAGCTGTTCTTGTTTCATTCCTAGCTGTTTTTAGGTTATTGTGCTGATATAAATCTTGTACCTCTTCTTCACTGATTGATGGCTGTCAGGATCTTAGTTGATATTCTATAAGAGAAGAGGTTAATCTGTTTCTTCACACTGTATAGTGTCATTCTAAGGAGTTGACATAATTCAGTGGTGCACACACACAGTTTCCATCCTTTAAAGTGAATCAAAGTGCATGTCCAACAACCTTTGCTGTAGGAGATTTTTTTTTCTATTTTTTTTTTTTTTGGGGGGGGGGAATATGGGCAGGATACAGTATTTTTACTTGCTTGCCAGTCCATCTGGATTCCATTACTGGTCCCATCCTTTTTCTGGTTTTCTTCTTCATTCCTTCTTCTTTTATTTAGTTATTTATTTTTTTAAACATGAGCCAGTAGGGCCTTACTTAGCACTATGCCCCTTGATGAGAGGAATTGGTGTTTGTGAAAGTGGTGTCATACCCTTTTTACAGCCCTTCTGCAAAGCTCTCAGTATAGTTTTTACCATTCCATTCTAATGTTGTACTCACCCTACAACCTTCAAGCTGCAGGAAATGTTGAAGACAAAGTCAGTTCCTTTCTTAGCAGCCCAAACAGCTACAGGTCTGTTGCAGAGTGAGAGCCATTGTTTGATTCAGTCTGCTTTGGGAGACCCACGTTGCAAGCACACTTGCTCTTCCATGCACCAGCCTCGGTTTTTCAAATACTTGATCCAGAGAGAGGGACGGGCCAACAGGAATCTTATAAAAGTCAGCAAGGGCAAATGCCAAGTCCTGCACATGGAAAGAAAACACCCTTTGCAATAAGCCAGGTCAGCAGCAGACTGACTAGCAGAGGAGCAGCTCTGCTGAGATGACCAGGAGCCAGCAAGGTGCCCTGGCTGCACTGAAGGCCAGCAGCATCCTGGTCTGCACCAAGAGGAGCAGAGTCAGTAGACTGAGGGTAAAGGTTATCCTCTTCTGCTTGGCACTTGTTAGACCCCATCTAGAGTGCTGTGTCCAATTATAGGCCTCTAGTACAGGAAAGACATTGATAAACGAGTGAGTTCAGGGGAAGGCCTCCAAGGTGGCTGTGGTCTGGAGTACTTGACTTGTGAGGAGAGGCCAACGGAGCTGGCCTTGTTCAGCCTGGGGATGAGGTGGTTTTGAGGTGACTGGACATCAGCCTGCCAGTGAGGTCACTGAAAAGATGGAGCCAGGTGCTTCGCCATGATGTGTGGTGGGACAAGGAGAGACAGCAGACATTAACTGAAACAAGAGCACATCAGGCTTTTGGGGTAAGAATGTTTTCACTGTGCAAACAGTTTAGCAGTGGAACAGGTTGCCTTGAGATGTGTGGTTTTGGATGTTCTCAAACACAGTGGGATAATGCCCTGAGCAACCTGGTTTCAACTGGTGCTTGACCCTGCTTTGAAGTAGATGATTGAGACAAATATTGAAGGATCAGAAGTGACCTGGTAATTTGTGCATGCCCCGTCTCTGGAAGTGTTCAAGACCAGGTTGGATGGGGCTCTGGGTAACCTGGTCTGGTGGGAGGTATGGAATTGGGTGGTCTTTAAGGTCCCTTCCAACCCAAACCATTCTGTGATTCTATGATTCTGTGATTTCCTGGAGTCCCTTCCAGCTAGATTCATTTTATGATCCAGTGATAATATTCTTAGAAAAATAATTTTAGAACTCAAGAGTTCTCTGTAGTGAATATTGAAAGACTTCAGAAAGAGTTTTATGGAGTAAATACACAAGTCACAGGTGGTATGTTATTTATTTATTTATTTATTTATTTTTAATGGAGATTCTTGGATGAAGGGAATTAAAGGCAAAAGGCATTTCCTCTCTCTTTATGCATGTGGTCTGAATGTGGCAGAAGCAGAACATGGAACAGCCCTACAGGTACTAACAGGCTAAATATCTCCTGAGCCTTTACTTTTATGAATGCTGTATGATGTGCACATAGACAGTTCTTCTAAAAAAATACCTAGTTAATAACAAATAGCCTTCCTTTTTTTTTTAGCAAATAACACTGAAATACTTGGTCTGTGAATAATTGAAATATTTATAATTTAAAGAAATCGGAGTTCACAGAAAGTGGCAAATCAATCCTCTTTCATTTTCAACTATGAAAGCACATAGAAGGAAGTCATCACACTGAATAACGTTCTACTGTCTATTTAGGATTAAATTAAAAATATATAGTGTACACCCTCTTAGATTTCTTTAATATATATTACTACTTATGTGTGTATATTATCTCCACCACAGAAAATATTTCCCTGGATGTCATTACTATTAAATATGTATATTATAATTCAAAATTACCCTAGACCCCATGAAGAATTAACAACTTAGAGAACAGCATTAAAAATCAATTATTCCCAAATGGGAAGGGAAGAAATTTGCCTTTGGAGTATATGAAGATTTTATGATTTGTACAGTGCTGCATACCTTTATCAATAAAATATTGAAATGGTGAATATCAGAGATGCATAACAAGTTAAGAATTAAGGCTGCTGTAAAAAAGAGGAAATGCTATAGGTTTATCCTACCACAAATCTTTTTATTTTGACCAAAGAGGTTACATAAATATTTAACATGCTTTAGTAAATAAACCATAAGAGTAACTTCAACGTAATGAAAAAAAAATCTTTTCCTTTCTAATATGGCTAATTTTAACAGTTAAGTGTTTATATAGTTTCTTAACAGACAGTAAAAAAACAACAGCAAAAGACATTTCCCACTAGTAGAAAAATAAATTTCACTATCCTGCTCATAATTAGGTAACAGACAAGCCTGTCAAGGTTTCAGTGAGACTTATTTCATGTACCTACATTTAAAAGGATTAAATTAATAGGTATTGAGCATGATGTAATATTGTATGGAATATTCCTTTGATTGGTTTGGATCAGGGTCCTACAATTGTTCCCTTTCAACTTCTTGCCCTTCTACAGCTTACTCACGGGCAGGGTAGTGAGAGAGACAAAAAACCTTGATTCTGTCCAATCTGTTCAGCAATAGCTGAAAACTCGGTATGTTATCAGTGCTGTTTTGGTCATAAATTCAAAACACCATATCATCTGCTACAAAGAAAGCGACTCCATCTCAGCTGAAAACAGTACCAGGGAAACCTTCATGTTTCTATCCTCACAGCTCTGTAAAGGGGGTGTTCATGGATAAATTTGAGGTCAAATTCTGGAATATTCACAATGTCCATAGACAGGATGTCCTTTGAGGATATGCTGGTTAGACATTTCTTGGCATACCATGGTTGTGTTTGTCTTTCACACCATTGCAGACTACCTCCAGGACATCTGCTGTTTGAAGTGCCCTAGGTCTACCTGCATTTTACTCCAGAAGGCTACTCATCTCTCTTTAGCACTATGCCTCTCTGCTGAACTGCAGTACTGGTAGTGTGCTTATGTATACATGTATATATCTCACCTTCATTTGTAGGGTTTTGTTTCACCGACTGTAACTTGAGTTACAATATGTCAGGCCACCCACAGGATTCAAAACCCAAATGAAAGCACTGAGAACAGGTGACTGAAGTTATTGTTTGTTGTGCTTCAAGCACATACCTGGTTCTTGGATAATTAGGGAGACAAAAATAGAATATGGCCTGTATTTTTTTGTTCAACATTAAATGTACAAAAATGCTGAATGTAAGTTTGAAGATCTCAGATAGGAGAGGACACACCTTCATTTGTCCTCACTGAAGTCTGACGAAGAAAGATTAGATCAACCCGGGAAAGAATACTAGCTTCCTCCTTTACTGATTTCTGTCCATAGATTGCTCATTCAGTGGTGCAGACAAAGCTGTTCCTGGGGCTGTGCTCAGGGTGGCAAAGACTCAAAAATATAATCATATTGGTATGTCATGGTGTGAAAACAAGCAACTACAGAATAAAGCTCCATGAGGTACATTGGTCGTTAAGACTAATTAACAAGAGACTAATTAAGAAGGCATTCATTCTCACGATTCAAGGAGTGTGAAAGGAGGCAGTTGGTCACTGCTGCAGAGGAAACATCACTGCACACAAATAGGAGAAATGGTGTATATTTTTGTAGTTTTACTACTCAAGAGAAGACAAAGTGTTGTGGTATGGGACAGCCTATGAAGTGGCTTCATTGATTCCCAAATTGCTGATCATCTCACAGGTGAAAGACTGTGTGGTACTACAAAAGCGCAAGTGAGTGCTTGGTCTCAACTGCAGTGCTGTTTTTCCAGACAGCTTTACAAAATAATCCTGGTTGTTGTGGTGCTGTTTTCCCCTCCACTCCAGTAGTGGATGTGCCTCTTCTGCCAAGACTCAGAGATTTGTCTCTTCTCTTACATTTCCTTGCCCTTGCAAGTAAAAGCTTATCATCAAGGTACCACAATGTGCAGCCTGATCTGCAAATGTGCTGAAGAGCTCCAGTAAACTGAACTTGGGTAGGGTATAGTGTATGGGGTCACAGGGTGAGAACAACACAAAAAGTAGGCTTGGATGATTTTCTGAAGAGGTTTTGTTGGGCTTGTTATTAGCTAGGGTTGATAAATCTGCATGGGCTTCTCATCCTAACGGCAAGGATTAATAATTATCTGACTCTTTAAATATTCTCACTGCACATCTTAAAAAAAAAAAAAAAAAAAAAAAAAAGCATTTTTACAGATCAGTGAGAGAATGTGTGAATGAAAATAGAATGAAAGAGTCTGACAGGAATGCTGTTACCATATTCCTCAAAAAAATGATGTGTATTGTGGTGGTAGCAGACATGGTATAGAAAAACAAAGAATTATATGTAGCATTCCCTAAATACTATCTTTACTTTCCTCATCAAGACAGTTGCACAGTTTAAAAACAAAGACTGCAAAAAATGCATTTTGTAAAGATTTTATTTTATAAAGAATATAAACTTTAAATTTCTTTCTAAATTTATCTAAAAAGAAGCATTATATTAAAAAATATATAGTCAAATAAGTACAAACCATGCAAAATATTTTACAAGTTAAATTTACTTTTGAGTACCAAGTTTGCTGATTAATATTCATGTGATAAAAAGACTCAGAAAGAGGAGTTATATTGTAGAAATTAAAATATATGAAACGTGATCTAGTATTCATTTTGACCAGGATGAGGGATTAGTATCATACTTGAACTAGATAGTGTACATACCAACAGAGAGCAGGTGCACCATCTCACTTGACTAAGTTGCTCTCCTCGCCACTTGATAATCCCACAATTTTCAGGGGGGCTGTGAAAGTGTGTGGGCTAATGGCAATCCCATATTTTAAAATTCTCTGAATGAGTAACTCTACTTTTTCTGTGTATTTTCTTCCAGTGTTGTTAAAGAAAGTAGCGAAACTGGAGTTAGGAGTATTTGCCAAAACGTATCACAACCTTATGCTTAAAGGCATAATTACTGTTTGTGTTGCACAGCTTAGAATCCTGTAATGCCAATAAACCCTATGGAACAGAATGCACTAGACCTGGAACTGTGCAAGTAAGTGCAATTAACCACTGGCAATAATAACTAGTAAGATTTATCTTAAAAGTCCTTAAACTTGTGTGAAGAAAATTTACTATAACTTCTTGAACTTTCTTATGTTTGACTTAATGCTGTAGCTCACTTACCATTACTGCAGACCAAACTAGATTTTGAGTTTGGTTTGTCATGCTGTATTAGGTGAACACAGGCAAAGTACACTTTCCTTCCGTCAGTGCACTTTGATGCTTACTTAGCCTTATTTAACCAGTCACACAGATTTGTTTTTCTTCCTAAACACTATTAAGAGATAATTTTCATTCCATGAATAAGATTTTCCACTTTTGCAGGAAAAAAATAACAAGCAACTTCCTTTGGAGAAAATTGGAATCTGTCAGTCTGCATACCTGTTAACAAACATTTTAGAAGACATTCACAAAATTAACTTGGGTATTATTTATTGATACATTAATAGAGAACATCATGATGTGTTCTTCATGTCTTTGCTCCTCATAGTTGCCTTATGCTAAAACATTACCTTGCTTCAAGCTCCTCAATCATGCTAATGTCTCCAGCCTGTTTGGATTTACCCTAGCCTATCACTCATTTTCACCAAGAGAAACCTCATTTCCCTCTAAGCTTTATTCAATATCAGTACTTCCTTTCTGTTTTGTCAGTGGCTGAACATTTAGATGAAAAACAGGGACAATGTGTAGTTTCATGAATTTCATGAAAATTCTTGTTTGACCTTAACTTGGTTTATGTAAACTCAGTTCTTATTTTGGCAAAGTGTAGAGAAAGGAACAGTTTTCAAATCAAATAACAGTGTCACTTTGTGGAAAATTAAATGGTCACATTGGATCGGGGAAAAGGTTTTCTCAATATTTAGTGGAATTTAGCAAAAGCATGTATGAAAGCATACAGTGGTGATCCTCCCAGCATACCCATCAACACTGGTAGGGTAGGATTCAGGAAATCCAAGCCAAAGCTTGCATCAGAGTTTTTGGAAGCTAAAGAGACTTTCTATGCTATTAATTGATAAAATAACATCTTTTGTCCATTTAGCATATCATTCTTAATGTCTCTTGATAATGAAATGCATAAAATATATATGTGAAATCGTATAGTTGATATGCATAATGGTTGATACACACAAAATGGATCATCATCCTAGGTGAGGCCAAGTCCTCAGAATATGGGAGTTCCTAACATGCAAAAAAAATCTGGTGTAGTTTGGGATTACTAAACTCTTTATCAAAGCACAGAACCGTCACAAGGTAGAGAGGAACAGCAAACCTGTGCAACAAGTCATGGAGTCACACTGGAGAGCAACTTTTTACATGGGCAGATAGTGATGGGACAAGCGGGAACAATTTTAAAAGTAAAAGAGGGGAGATTTAGATTAGACATTAGGAAGATTTTTATTTATTTATTTATTTATTTATTCATTTATTTATTTATTTATTTATTTATTTATTTTACTATGAGGCACTGGCACAGGTTGCCCAGAAAAGCTGTGGATGCCCCATCCCTGGAAGTGTTCAAGGCCAGGTTGGATGGGGCTCTGGGTAACCTGGTCTGGTGGGAGGTGTCCCTGCCCATGGCAGGGGGGTTGGAACTGAAAGATCACCCGTATGGTGGACCAAGGGAAACCAGCTGATGTGATTTTTTTGGACTTCAGCAAGGCTTTTGACATGGTTTCCCATAGGATCCTACTGGACAAAATGTCCACCATACAGCTAAATAAAAACATCATCCGATGGGTGAGCAATTGGCTAACGGGCAGGGCCCAAAGGGTTATGGTAAATGGGGCTGCGTCAGGCTGGCGGGCGGTCACCAGTGGGGTCCCTCAAGGCTCCATTTTAGGGCCGGTACTTTTCAATATTTTTATAAACGATCTGGATGTAGGAATAGAAGGTATTTTGAGCAAGTTTGCTGATGACACCAAACTTGGAGGAGTTGTGGACTCGAATGAGGGTGGAAAGGCCTTGCAGAGGGATCTGGACAGGTTGGAGAGCTGGGCGATCACCAACCGCATGAAGTTCAATAAGAGCAAGTGCCAGGTCCTGCACCTGGGACGAGGAAACCCTGGCTGCACGTACAGACTGGGCGATGAGACGCTGGAGAGCAGCCTAGAAGAGAGGGATCTGGGGGTCGTGGTAGACGGCAAGTTGAACATGAGCCAGCAGTGTGCCCTGGCAGCCAGGAGGGCCAACCATGTCCTGGGGTACATCAAGCACGGCATCGCTAGTAGGTCAAGGGAGGTGATTGTCCCGCTCTACTCTGCGCTGGTGCGGCCTCACCTCGAGTACTGTGTGCAGTTCTGGGCACCACAGTATAAAAAGGACATGAAACTGTTGGAGAGTGTCCAGAGGAGGGCTACGAAGATGGTGAAAGGCCTGGAGGGGAAGACGTACGAAGAATGGCTGAGGTCACTGGGCCTGTTCAGCCTGGAGAAGAGGAGACTGAGAGGAGACCTCATCACAGTCTACAACTTCCTCGTAAGGGGGTGTCGAGAGGCAGGAGACCTTTTCTCCATTAACACCAGTGACAGGACCCGCGGGAACGGGGTTAAGCTGAGGCAGGGGAAATTTAGGCTTGACATCAGGAGGAGATTCTTCACAGAGAGGGTGGTTGCACACTGGAACAGGCTCCCCAGGGAAGTGGTCACTGCACCGAGCCTGACTGAATTTAAGAGGAGATTGGACTGTGCACTTAGTCACATGGCTTGAACTTTTGGATGGACCTGTGCGGTGTCAAGAGTTGGACTTGATGATCCTTAAGGGTCCCTTCCAACTCAGGATATTCTATGATTCTATGATTCTATGATCTTTAAGGTCCCTTCCAACCCAAACCATTCTGTGATTCTATGATTCTGTGATAAGATATGTGTGTCTTTTATTGCCATGATAGTACTGAAGTAGGGGAAAAGTTATGTTTTTTTTTTGTTTGTTTGTTTGTTTTTAAAGTATTTTCTAATTGGAGTAGGGATAATTTTTAAAAGGCTGGGACATGCTAAATGAACATACATATATATTTGAGTTATAAATTTAAAAGTAACATATGGAACAATGTGTAGTAGTTGTTCTTTTAATATTTACCAAGAAACGTTCAATTATGTTTACGAAGGCGTTTTTTCTGCTCTGTTCCTCACTTTGTTTACTTTCACAAAAGCAGAATGGTAAAAAAGAGTCTAAGGCAGAGGTGGTTGACTTCTCCAGGAGGTAGAGTGTAGAGTGTAGATTGGAGACTTTTTTTTTTTTTTTTTTTTTTTTTGAGGGCTGTAAAGATTATTAGGAGCCTCCAAGGTCAATGTTTTTCTATTTTATATTTTTTAAAGTAGAAGCTTTTATTGCCTTTTCTGTATGCAAATGACAGCTATGTAAGAGCTGATAAGAATGAAAACAACGTGAACTTCTACAGTGGGAAGAGGTTATAGACAAAAATGACTGAACTAATGTATTCCCCTTAAACTTTCTCCTTGTATTTAGTCAGAATAAAATATTTTACTGCGTATTTTTCACATGGTACTAGTCAAATAATGAACTGAGATAGACTGTCTGATCATACTAGAACATCCAAAGTACTGTTTTGTGCATATTTGTACTAAATTATTAGGGATACTTCTAGTCTTATGTACATGGAAAAATTGCAACCAAGGCATTGACTGAGAAGGGACATGTGCAGATTTTTCCAGAATGGACTAAGAAAACTAGATGGAGACTAAGCAACAGAGTAGGTTAAATTCTGACCTATGAATTTAATGGCAAAGTTGCCAATAGTTTTGGCTTTCCAAAACATTAATATTCATTGCTAGTCAAGAAGGCAAATAGGAAAAAAAGATTGGAAGGACATAGATGACCTTAGATAGATAGATAGAACTGCCCTTTTCAGGATGTTTTTTTGCCCACCTCATAAAAGATACAGAATTTGGGACAGTTTAGGGAAGGGTGAGCATGAACTAATAAGGAGTAAGTTCTGCACAGAGAAAAAGTGAGTAATTCGGAATCTCTGTTTTGGAGAAGATGCTACTCAGGGACAAATGATAGAAATTTTAAAAACAAGAGCAATAACAAAAAACAACAACAGTTTGATACAATTTAAAAACTAGCTATCCTCACCTTAGGATGATTTGCATGCCAAGAATATGGTCATGTTGGAAGCTGATAGAGAAATTCATGGATGAGAGATAAATCAAGTAGTAGTGAGCACTCTGATCCAGACGCAACCTCCACATCAGAAAGTTCATAGACAGGGGAGTGCCAGAAGCCGACAAGATATGCAAGGAAAACTTGTTCAGCCTTCCCTGTTTTCCAGAGGGTTTGCCGTTGGCACTGAAAGGTCAATGCAGTAAGCTTTCAGCCACTCCAGTTATTATCTTTCAGTTATCCCAGCACAGTATGGCTGTCCTTAGGAATTCATCAACAGCTAGGATTTTGATCATTTGCTACAGTTAGAAGGTAATCTTCATGATAAAGGTGAATTTCCCCTGGCTGAGAAGGCTGATTCAAAGCCATTTACATTACTTAAGCCTAGCATATAGATTGCATAAAGAATCCTGAAAAATAAGGGCTGTCTAGCTGCACGGGAGAGGTGATTTTATATTACAGTGAAGGATTGAGCCTCGTCTCTAACCAACAAAATCGGCCTTAAACCCATTTCCAGGAGCATGAAAGTTCTTTTGTTGTTGATTCAAAATGATAAAAGGGATAGGTTTAATGCTTGCATGTGGAAAGAAAGAGTCTGATTCCAATTTTCCCAGCACAGGAAAGGCATCGATAAACTTTTGTCACCAGGATTGTACTGAGGAGAGGCTGCGGGAGCTGGGCTTGCTCAGCCTGGGAAGAGGTGGCTTTGAGGTGTCTACAGGAAGGTTGTCTACAAGATGGAGTCACTGGTGCATGGTGGGATGAGGAGAAAACACAGACATAGATTGAAATAGGATGATCTGACTGGGTACATGCAAGGAAAAGAAAGTCTAAGAATAATTAAGCAGTGGAGCTTAGCAGACTATGTTCTTGGAGATGTGCAAAACTTGACTGGATAAAACATCGAGCAATCTGGCTCTGAATTCAGTGTGACCTTGCTTTGAGCAGGAGGCTGCATGAGAACGGTCCCAGGAGCCCCTTCCTACCTGAACCAGTCAGTGATTAATGCCACTTGGAGCAACTATATTTAGATCAAACATAACTGTTTGGAGAATGCCGTGAAAATTGTTATTCTTAGGAATTGCACCAATATTTGAGTAATAGGACAGTAACACAAAGCAATGTCACAAAGAACAGGAATGGTCTGAGGTAATGGCTGCTGATTTCTAAGTTTTATCATTTAGGCCTTTTTGATCAGCAGCTGCATAGCAGCAGTTCCATCTTTAGTTTTGACTTCACAGAAGAGAAAATTATTTTGCTTTCTGCCATTTCTTTCCTTTCTTAAAAATATGATTTTGAACTATGCGGATCATGTATCACTTGGTTATGAACAAATATGGATACAACCAACTACTGGTCTCTTTACTAGGAGGCAAGATAGACTGTGTCCTAGGGGGAGGAGGGGAGCATATGGAGTCAAAGGACTGAAATGACTGTGTGTATGTGCAGATTGTGCAGAGCCAGGTCTGTCTATGTAAATGGTGAGGAACAATTTCAGAGTCTTTGCTCTGAAAATGTTGGTGTGAGTAATCTTGATTTTACAAGACCCAAAGGAATGCTAGGGCTACAAGCTACTACTAAGAGTTAACGTTCCCTGTCACTGATGACAGAAACAGGAGATATGGATATGAGGTACTAATGTGCTTTTTCTTTATTGTTGTTGACAAGAATTTATTTCACATGTTCTTCCGGTTTCACTTATTTCCTGAGAGTAAACTGTTTTTCTCTTCAGGTTGCAGCTCAATGTTAGAGTAGTGAGAGGGAGGAGAATAGAAGACAATTATAGAGAAGGAGTGATATATAAACTCAACATTTTTTAATAGGTGATACAAATAAAGTAATAATTACAAGTTGCTTCAATCTCAGATGTAAACATACAGTTTAAGTGGCAGGAGACTTTTTACTTATTGTCATTTTAGGGGCATTTTAGTATTTCACCCACCAGAGGGCTCCCATATTGTAGTTCTCCAAAATTGTTCCCATGCTTTATGCAGTATGTTTGCCAGAGATTTCAGTGGAAGCCAAATCTTAAGTCCTTACTTAGACGATTTTTTCACTTCCACAGAAGTTTTAGAATAGCAAGAACTTCAGGAGCAGGCTTGTAATATATGAGTGATTTTGTAGTTTACTATATAGAGGCAGTAAAGGAAATCTGGGTGTGTTTCCTTTTTTTAAAAAAAAAAAAAAAAGTGAAATGGGTTGATCCAAATTTTAATCTCTGTCAATCTCTGTTGTTATTGTTGGCTCCATTGCTTTCCAAAGCATTCAAGCCTGTAATTTAGTGCCATCATCAAAGCCTCCATTTATGTAGATATGTACAGCTACAGCATACCTAAATTTTGCTCTTTCTTCACTGTTATGTATTCAAGAATGAATCCTCCTCTATTGTGACTAATTTTATCTAAAACATTATTCTTTCCCATGTTTGCAAATGTAGACTTTCCATTCTTAACTCTGAACTTTTTCATTCTAAAAAGAGGTGGAAAATCTGGTCATGTTGATCTCTTCACTTTCACCTTTGTCTCTTTTGGCCTCTGTTGCAAGGCAGAGGAGCTAGTAAGGATTAGTACAATCCCGTCCCTTTCTTTTAAGCACTGACAGACCTCAGTGTCTGTTCTCATTCCTTCAAACCAGCAACCACATTATTTTGTCATTGAATGCTCAGTTCATTCACCAAAATCTTCCCTCTTTTCTGGCACAGTCTATTAAACTGTAGGATATCCTTCATAAATCAGTCCACAGAGACACACTTGTGTCTTAAAGTACCCCTTGGTACAATTTTTTTTCAGTACTGAAAGTGCTGTGAGTCCAGATGATGGCCATGAAAGTGGTGACTGCTGAAAGTTGTTCCACATCTTATTTACACTTCCCTTTTATAGAAACAGTTAATGCATATTTGTATTAACATAATTCTCATTTATCTTTCATTATTTCATGTGTTTTGCATCATGTTTTAATTACACAAACAGTTTTGCTAACAGAAAACTTATTTTGCTTCTCACCACACAAGGTTTTCAGCACAGTAATACAGGGCCTGCTAATAATTTAATGTTTTGTCGAATAAGCAAATGCAAAATAAATCCTACTGATATGGCTGATTAGATCTTGAGATCTTTTCTATCATTTCATAAAAGGTGATAGAGATAGCATTTGCTGACGTGAAACACTGGAAATGTGCAGATCTATAAAACAGTATAATGACGCAGGACAAGTGTTTACTTATTATATATGTGTATTTATTTTGTGTGTACATTTGCTTTTTTGTTAAAAAACCACAACTGCAAATAAGCTTTCAAATCCTGTTTCTTCATTGTATTATCATTTGCATTGTTATAGTCAGTAAAATAAAAAGAGCGGGTGGGGGGGGAGTCATGAGAAATTCTGTCCTAAGGTAACTGTTATAATGCACTCACTGTTGCTGAAGAGGCAGTGCCCAAAAGAATCTGTTGCAAAGGTCGTA
The DNA here is from genome assembly GCA_011074415.1 of Stictonetta naevosa. Classification (NCBI taxonomy): domain Eukaryota; kingdom Metazoa; phylum Chordata; class Aves; order Anseriformes; family Anatidae; genus Stictonetta; species Stictonetta naevosa. The sequence goes on along the minus strand of CM021699.1, from coordinate 87,405,944 downwards.
CCTGTTTGCAAGGGCTAATGACATCAAGGCATTTCACAAAGCATGCTCTGGTGGGAATCTTGACATAAAGAAGAGTTGAAAATACGTACCTGGACAAGGTGATAGCTAAATTATTGTTGTTCAGTGTTGGCTATGTACAAGATGCAGAGCAAATACAATTTGTAAAGAATTTGCTGTCTGTATCAGTGTACTTGTGTGTAATATTTTCTATGACTTTATAGAGAAGTTGCTTTTTTAACATTTTCTATTGTGTAAGCATTTACATTGTGATTATTACATTAATCGTCATATTTGCTCAGGTGCACTTTTACACTGAGTGTCTGGATCACCTTTAAAGTCTTAGCTGTTTTTTCTATTTGAGTTTTAATTTTGCTGACTCTTGGCATCATTCAAACAAGTAGTACACTACACAAACGTATGGAAAATATAAGCACTTTCTTTAGGGACACCTAACATTTACAGGAGAGACTTTTCAATAAATCTATTTAAAGCATCATTTTTTGTTTGTTTGTTTTTATTTTCTTCTGTACAAAAAGGACTCTGTATATATATCAATAGTGGATTTTGAGGGCCTCCAGGTGACTGCTTTCAGAAACAGACTGTTTGCATACATAAAGTAGGTCTGCAAGCCTTTGTAAACCTACTAGTATGAGAAAAAGCAGGTCTGAATGACACTAATGACTGGTCAACTAGTTTTTGAAGTTCAAGCAGTTACAAGCTAGGCTGAAAATGAAGGCATCGCTAAGCAACTTCAAAATCTTTTAGTCCTTCTTTACCCATTCCCGTTTTCAAATTAAGTAATAATAATAATAATAATATAATGTTCTTATGTGTAGTTAGAATATTCCCTGAAAGCTGGAGATTGCTCAGCTGGCTTGCTGGAAAACTATCACATTACTTCTAGATAAACATCATTACACTGAGCACAGTGCTTTGCTTTACTCAGCTGGAAACCACTGGAAATAGCTTGCTGTTGACATGAAGATGATTGAGTAAGGAATAATTAAATGTTCGTTTTTGTTGGGTCCTTTAGGTTGCCCAGGAAAAAGGTGATGCAATGAAATCAAATTTAAGGTTACACTTGTGGAAACAAATACTGCAGGGGTAGGCTTACTTAGTGGCTTCCAGCATTTTGGAAAACTAACTGTTTAAGAAAGGTAATGATAGCTTCCTGCAAACTGTGAGGTCTAAAAAAGTAGGGCTTAACAGAAAGAAATGTTACGTAGCAGTAATATAGTTGTGTTACTACTACGTATGGTATTAATGGTATAACTAGACCATTATATTTACTTTCAGCATCCAAGCATTATGCTCTGTAACTGATGAACAGGAATGGTTACAGAAGAAAAAGCAAAGCAAAACAAAACAAACAGTTCAGCTTTGTAGTGAAAGACAGGCAAAACAAAGCACCTCAATCCATCTTTGCTATTCAGGACAACATCTGAGGACAGCATAAGTTTGTACATGGAAATAAGGCTTGTGATACCATAACAATATTCAATCTATCTGATAAAAGCGTATCATGATCCAAAGGCTGAAGCTAGAAGGGAGTTGAAATCTGAGAAAGAAAAGGAGTTAAGGCTCACCTACAAACAATGAATTTGTCAGAAATGACTGCATATCATTTTATAGTCTAGATTATGAAAAAAAAAGGCAAAATAGTTGTGGCAGATATTATAACATCATGAAGGAAAGAAGCTGCAGAGATGAGACCCTCAGATTCTTTGGAAGTAGTTTACCATGCCCAAGTGCTTGCTTACCATGCCCCAAGTTTCAGCATGGTAAGGCTGGGGCAGGACGGGTAAAACATGAAGCATGAAACTATAATCAAGGAAGGCTCCTTTCAGCAAGCAAACAGAAGACCAAAGTCCAAATTTCATTGATGACAGTTAGGAAAAGACTTTTGGGGAGACCTATAGTTTCCTCAAACCTAAGCAACAACTGAAAGCTGCAAGATTTTCCAGAAAATGGAAGGAAAATACCTGTCTGGCAAAGATACACTGGGTTATAAGTAGATTTGTTTTCAAACTTTTAAAAATATTCTGTTTCGCCTAATAAAAGTGAGTTTCTTCTATTTAAGAAGTTACTTTATCAAAGATTCTATAAAATTCACTTTTTAGATAGGGAGAAATTTAATTTGATAAATTCCAGAAGAGCATGCAGGTAGGTCCACCTCAAGACCTTGGCTAGCATGGTCAGACACAGAAAACTGCTGGAGAGGAATATATATATTTTTTTTTCCTCAAAGCCTTCTGGAAAAAAACAAACAAACAAACAAAAAAAACCACAAGGGTTTCCTCTCGTGAGTTTGATTTTTCATACAATTCAACTGTCTTTCAGCACATTATCTGTAGGTTCATACCTGGTGCACCTCACCAATAAGCACACGGAGCCAAAATGCACATGAAGGACTTTAAGTTTAAAAGTTAATTATATAACCCTGCAGAGTGAGGTGCTTGGCAATCTTTCACAAAGCAAGCAAAGTCAGACTTTATTTATACACAAATCACGCCCTTGTGTATATTAGCATTTTGATGGGTGTGTTTTTAATATGTCAATGACCCCTTAATGAGCAAAAGATTGCTATAGGCCAGTCTGGAATCTTCCTTCAGCTGCTTTTCTCCTTGTTTTTTAGCTTTTATCCCATATCTCCCTTGTTTCTGCTAGCTCAAGGCTACCAGTCTCCCTGTTTCCTTCAAGGTTTCCTTGTTTTCTTCAGAGTAAGACTACAAGTAACAGCTAAACAAAACATCGCTTAATCTGTATAGAGCTGTTTAGATTACCAGTGATCTGTCTACAGGTCTGAAATCAGGAACTCCAGCTACCACTGGAAAATAAAGAATCTATATACAACGAGGGCTGGGAAGGGTTAGAAAAGAAAACCAAAAGTAAGAACTTCAACCATACTAAAAAAAATATAATAATAATAATAATAATAATAAATACGGTATTCACTTTAGCATACTCTTACTGACTCCATTATAATCCAGACAAGAAGCTCATGAGAGCTCAGCTTCTAAATAATATTTTTCCTGTCTCTGGTTCACAAAGGTTTGTCTTTTTTGTTATTGTTCAGTTTATGTTATTATCACTAAATACAACACAGCCCAGAATCCACGAAAGCCTTTCTGGCAAGCTCTATAATTCTGGCATATTTATTTCTTAATTGTCTTCTTTCTAAGGATGACAGGAAGTGTTGGTAACACTATATGTTTAGAGTGAGATCCTGGCTTCATTGAAGTCTCCAGTACTTCCAGCTTTCAGTAACAGCAACTAAACAGAGATCGTAGAAACCAGGTGTGCAACTCTGTCCCAGCTGAAGTCTGTAGCAAAGTATACACTGACTTCAGCAAAGCCAATAATTCACTCTAAATAAAACAAGTTAACAACATTTCCTGTGATCTGCAGTAAGATTGAAGCATTTTATTTGCACTAGCTTCATAATTCTCTTTTGCTTATTCTTTCTAGTGGGAATCTACAATGGTGTTGTAAAGCAGTGGTCTCCTGCAGATAATGGAGGAGAGAATAACCCAACACTAAGCAGGCAAATATGAAAGCAGAGGGCAAGGTGATTAATGGAACTAGTATCAGTCCTGTAGGAGAAAGTTTCTTCTGGGAGAAACAGTAAGAAAATGAATGACAAAATTTCCTTTCTAGATTTGGTTTATTTTTTGGCTCTTTTTGTTTTCATGGTAATTTAATTAGAAACTAAGTTGATAAAGCTGTGATCAGCGGGCTTTTTTGGTTGGTTTTTGCAATAACGAAGTGTATTTCATTGATTTTTATTTTTTAAAGTGTTGTTTTCTTGTTCATCTCAATGTTGATAGCTTTTCCATAAATGGCCGCTAAAGGCACTTCTCAGCTGTCTCAAAGTTATGAACAGAGTAAACAGAGAAGTAAAGCAAGAAGAGAAGTGAGTAAACAGACAAAAGAAAGTATTTCAGTAGTATTTACAGGGAAAAAAATAAGGCTTGATAATGTATTTATAAGGCATCAAAAGCATACACTTTTGCAACATCAGAAAAGTAAGATCAAATTCTTAATTCACTATGACTGTCTTTTTTAATGTCCACACCCACTAACGTATGCAATTAACCATACAGTGGTATGCCTCTGTTATCTGAATTTCTGTTAAATGGAAAACATGTAAAGGACTGTAAAATTGATAATATCTTAAAAAGAACTATGTTGCAGGATAATCTATATGGAAAGAGATGAAGTGTATCTGATCTAATGAAAATTAGCTTGACATTGTTTACTCTAACAGTCAAAGAAATGGAAAGGAATCCAAAACAATCCATCTAGCTACTCAGTCAAGCAATACTTTAGTATCTTAATTTTAGTTTCTATTTCTTTCATTTCATCTTATTGCCTCCACTTCTGACTTTGTCATTCCAATAAATAGTTCACAGAAAGATTATAAATAAATCATTAAATAAAATAGATGTTTTATTTGTCAGATATTTTAGGTCTATATTCAGTATTAATATATATTTAAATAATGTATATGTTTTATTAGCTGTTAGAAAACAAACCAAAAAATGCCTGTGAAATACATAAATAAGTAACAAAGTCCACATAGGTGAGCACTCACAGCCTCACATGTGCTAAATATCAAAGATTCTTCCTTGTGTGCTGTCCCTTTTTTTTGCTTGGCTTTCCCTTCCTTGATAGCTTGTTATTTTGCTCCAGTCTGGAGAAAAACTGTCACCATGCAGGCAAGGAAAACAATTAGGGAGTTTTTTGGGACAACACATTTCAACTCGGCATAATGGCAGTGGCATAAACTATATTAAAACTTCTGAACCAATTTATGACATGAAGGAAAATAAAACAAGGTGGGGACCCAAGGAACTACCGCCACCTGTCTGCCTGTCTGTACTCCTTGAGACCACATAGGATGTAAGTGGAAAACTCATTTCTATAAATTAAAAAAAATAATATTCTCATAAAATCAAAGGACTGATTTTCCACTGAAAATATTAATTAAAATTTGGTTAACTAAGAGTGCTAGCTGAGGTCTTACTAAAACTTAACTAAATGTGTACTGGATGTCCACAGATTCTATAAAACCTTTAACTAAGCACAGATTCAGCTTGCCCACGTTGAGAAGCATAGCTGCCAAGCTGACGTTGCGAATACTGTCACTCTGAAATCAAAGAAGAAGGACACTTGCAGAGAGGAGTTAATCCCAAATCTGGAACCAGGGAAGCTACCCCCTAAATATGCCATCTCATGTGCCTTCTGGTCAGTTTGTATCGCACTTAGAGTTTGATTGTATCTGCAGACCGTAACAGAACTCAAAGTCCCACAATTCCCTTAGCCATAGCTAGGAGACACTGCTTCAAGCTAGATTTAAACTCATATTTAAATTGCTTTTGATTTATTAACACTGTGGTCTTTACACTGAAGAAACATGCCAAATCAAGTGAGTATGTATTTGTCTTCCTGTAATGGCAGAAGTATTCTTGGAAGTAGGCAGCTTCTTCCTCAATGCACTAGGAATATTCTTCGAGCAGTTGGCTGTGCTGTACCACAAAACCATGAGATACGCTCAGAAGTCCCAATGATTTACGTTTGTTTTTTGTAACTGGGCTAGTCTAACTTGGCATTCAACTCTAGGTCCTGATTACAAGAAATAATTTATATGGTGAAGATAAACCCTGTGTAAAGACAAATGCCGAATGTTACTTTCCTTTGTGCCTGATGCAAGGTCTTGTTTTCTGTTACAGCTGTTCAGAAAGCTACATAATCTACGTACAGGCATTTTATGGTAAGTGTGGTCTGTTGGCTTTTTTGTAGTTTTTTTACCTCTGCCAAAAGATTTAGTTTATTCAGATTCAGGTTTTTTTGTTTGTTTGTTTGTTTGTTTGTTTGTTTTTAATGTTCTCTAGAAGTCAAATCCTCTGTAAGTAAAGTATCTGTCACTTAAGAACAGTTCCTTAAAAACTTACCTCTATTTTTATTTTTATTTCTGGGAAATGGAATAATATTACATTAGGAGAGGAGCTCAATGTTGTTGATGAATACCTGAGCAAGTAGGTCTTGAAGCAGTTTGAATTCTGTGATTTTTTTTTATTATTTTTAAAGAATTTAGCCTTGTAGTTTTAATATAAAAACAAAGGTACTTCCTCCCAAATAGATTTGGAAGCACATCAAAATAGAATCATAGAATCATTAGGGTTGGAAAAGACCTCCAAGATCATCTGGACCAACCATCCCCCTACCACCAATGTCACCCACTAACCCATGTCCCTAAGCACCACGTCCAACCTTTCCTTGAACACCCCCGGGGCAGTGACTCCACCGCCTCCCTGGGCAACCCGTTCCAATGCCTGACTGCTCATTTTGAGAAGAAATGTCTACTCATTTCCAACCTGAACCTCCCATGGTGCAACATGATTACTCATACTGAAAAGATTTGGGTAAACAAAATTTATTATACAAAATTTTGTATCTTCCTGAAAACTGTCTTCCCCCTCATGCACACAAGCAGGACTCTTCTCTGAAAACAGCCTGATAACATCTTAGCATTGTAGTTACCTTCATTAGAATTTGTATTTTTGGCCTTTGGTCATCTTCCTGCTGTAATTAGATACATTATTCCATATATATCAGTGTCAGAAAATACTGTTCTAATAATTATAGATTATATCTGCTGATCAAGACATGAACTCTAAATGTATTTGAATAATTTTGCATGTGAAAATATTCCCTCACTAAGTAGTTGCAGGATGCCACTTTAAATTGTTAGGACATAATTAGATCCAGAACTGCTGTTGAGTCAGTAACTAACTGGCAAGATTAAGTTTGATACTCAATTAATATAATCAATGGGATATATCTAGATTCCAATTATCGGAAAAGGGAAAAAAAAACAGAGCAGTTCCTAGCTACTCCAAGCATCATCAAAATGGTGCATTCATGCTAAATTGCTTGGGCTTTCTCCAAAATTAAATTAATCTATCGTGTCCAAACCACATTTGAAGTGCCCAAAATAAACAATTTAGAGGCTGATGCCAATGTTACGCTTGATACGCTACACGGCTATATTTAAGAACCTTCTACATATGTAAATGCTGGCCTTTCTAGAGCTAATGGTTGCTTTTGCATTCCTAATAAACAGTAAAATTTATCTGAATTGCAGTGCATAAGTATACAAATGGTCATGCAAACACATTCTGATAGATTCTTCCTTTCAACCGTCGTTTTCTATAAGTGTGCAAATTCCCCAGCTCCCAAAAATACATGTATACACAAGGGGATGTGGGATTGCAATGTCAGCATCTGATGTATAGAGTCAGTAGGTTCTTTTAGAGGGCACATAGCAGCTAGACTTTTAGGCTTGTACGTCTGTCTCACTTATAGCTACAGCTTTAGATGCAATTGAACTGGGAGTTCTTTTACATCTGAGATCATAACTAGATAGTTCTAGGCAGACATCAAGCCTAAATAGATCTATAAAATTTCTGACTTAAAAGTATAATATTCATTAAATTCTGAGAATATTTACTCCTAGATGAAAGGCAAAGTATGTGGATGTAGACACTCAGATAAAAGGTACACATACTTTGACTTTCCAAGTTATTGTGCTCACTTATTCATCAGTAAACATGAACACCATAATTGTCATTTTATTGTTTCATTTTTATGTTGCTTTACGTAATTGTAAATAGCTCTGCATGGATTCAGAATCTTGGAAGTTAATGTGATCATAGTTAATAGGTTGATAAAAAATGATGGAAACATCTATCAGAGTTGCAGAGACTCAAGATTGATAGCTAAATTTATAGAAATTGCTTTCTGAAAAAATTGAAACCATTCATAATTTGACCTAAAAGGATTTTACTTTTAAATGTAGCATTCTGTATTTAAGTACAATTGTGGCAAATTGTCTGGACAGAAAGGACACAACAGTAGGAGGCATTGGTTAATATCGAGACTTGAAATTGTGTAGACATATTTGTTACAATTTACAGTGGAAATTTCTTGGGCTATGTGTACTTTGTCTTCCTGAAGTTTTAAAAAGCAAGCGTAGAATATTCAGCCTTTTGATCTTATCTTTGCCTAAAATAAAGTTACCCTGTAACCCTAAGACGCATATCCAACTTAGTCTATTTGTAGAATCTTAAATTCAGCTGATATTTCTCTTGCTCTTCATCTTCCTTCTTCTAGTATTTGCATTATAGCAGCTTTAAATTAGCATATTTCAGTGCTTTATAGACGTTTCCAGCCCGCACATAGGATTTTAGCATATTCATATGGAAATACTGAGCCAAAATTTGTAATTCCCAGCACAGCTGCCTGAAACCTGGCTTTCATCTTTTCATTATGTGTAGCGACTTTTAAAGGCATATAGCTACTTCAATCTAAAACAAGCCAGATGATGTGATTTAGATTTGACTTGTTTTGGGAAAACACCTTCCTGTTGTTTTCCTAGTTGGTAGTCAGCTGTTCAATAATATGCTTGTTTCTTATTGCAACACAATAGCCACCAAAAGGCACGCATTTCCTCTGTTACAGGTAGAGTGGATTTCATGTGAAAGAAAGAAAACAAACAAAAAATAATATAAAGGTTCAGGTTATCGGTAGTTTTTTTTGTTTGTTTTTTTTTTTTTGTGTGTGTGTGTGTGTATTTCTTTGTGTGGTTCATGAAGCAACAGAACACATGACAAGCTGTTTGTGTCATGGCAGTGTGGTTATAAACATGCATTTATCTATCCATAAGAAGATGAAGTGAAGTATGCCTTTTAATAAATTAAGGACCTAAATATTTTGGCACTACTATTCTTAGCATTGTTTCTCTTAGCCAATTTAGACTGAACTGATGTCATACTGAATTCTACAAACCAACACTATTTCAGGTTGGAATAACTTTTCACTGAAGTTGTGAACTAACACTTTCAGGAGTGGTATATGCACAGAAATGTATTTGTTTCTGGAATAGTCATGAATACTTTACACATTATGTGATACAGTTTAGACATGTTTGCAACTACCAAATATAAGCAATATATTAAGAGTTACATTTAATTTGAAATATTAGCTTAAAGTGTTCACTATTAAAGCTATGACATATTAAGATCAGATAGCACTAAATATTGCACACGATAGAACTTTTTTTTTTTTTTTTAATGAGATTGGGATTATCAGCACCACTGGAACTGGAGGAAAACATACAGATTTTGTTGTTGTTGTTGCTGCATCATTATAGCTATTAGTGTTTGGATATTTTACGAAATTAAGTGTTGAATAGCAGTGAAAATAAAGTTTGATCTATGGATCCAAGGCAAGCAATAATTCAAAAGTATGGCAGTAAGTATTCTCTCTGCATTTCTCTGGCAGGTATTTTGGCCTCCTTATTGAAAATCTGAGTGCTTTATAAGAATTCAGAAAAATAATTATCAGTTGTTTTTTTCTATTTGTTTTGCTACTTAGGAGTGCTTAGTGTGTGTGCATGTACCTACAAATAATTCCCTTCTGATGTAGTTTATGCCAAAGTTCCCTCACTTGAGTTACTTTTTACTTTTTTTTAGAGTTACTTACTCCATTTACATCAGTATTAAAATTTCCATGAAATTCCTCAAGGCCAGGATTCCACTGGTCTTGTTTTTCCATCATAGTTCAGTCTAACATATTTTAAAGCATTTGCATTTTAATTATTTCAGTGCAACGCAATTGTCATGACTGGCAAATCTTGCAAAGGGCAGAAAGGTTCATCTGGCAAGGAACAATCCCACTTAACGGTTTAAAAAACAAACCAGAAATACTGTGCTCTATATACAATGAGAAATAGTGTGGTAAGGGGGAGTTTCAAATTAACCTATTTTTAGAAAACTTTCTGCGTAGAATACTGCCACTTTTAAAGAGTTTTGTCAAAACTTGCAGATTCATTCCTGCATGCGTTGTCATAAGCAACACAAGTTAAAAATGTGGGTCTAACAAGATGGAGACAAATCTGTTAGCACCAGACAAGAGTGAATTATGTTACTTGACTGTTTTGGATATCATAGCGCTACAAAAGAAACAGAGGTTATAAGTGACTCTCAGCAGTAGAGAAACAAATTTTAGAATAAATAATTCTGTCCGTGCATCCCCCTACCCCACAATTCTCTCACCCTTCCCCCTTGTATCTTGCCTGCAACTGCAGTTGTTGTAAAAGCTGTTTGGCGGAGCAGTTCACCCTTGGCACAGGAGATGGGACGTGTTCTACACGTCTGCGCTAAGTATGGTGTCAAACTTACTTTCTCTCTCTCTCTTTCTTTGCATATTTGCCTTGGCTCTTGCCTGGATCCAGGTCTAATCCTGTCTTCTGTGTGCAAGTGAGAGTTTTAGCTAAGCCCTGAGATGGCTGGAAAATTGTGTTGCTACAAAGGTAACATGGTATGTCATCTGTTTGCTGCTGGTGTTTCAAATCATACCTTATCATTTTTTTTCCCATACTTCCTGAAAACAAAGCAGAGAACTACATATAGAAAATGTTTTCTGTGGAGCACACTAATAATTGTTTGGAGATGAACCTAAGTGCAGGTGGTTCAAACTTTTAAGCTGCTTTTTTAACCAAGAAGCTTTGCAGGTTGTGGCTTTGCTTCTTGTAGTGCAGGAGAGAAGCTTGTTTTGGCTCCTGACAGAAGTTTGTAAACAGTAAGATTTCTCTTGTACCTAATTTTTATGTCACTAGCTATTCAAGGCTGTTTTTATCAACATGACCAGTGTTCTCCATAAATACATACAGTTACAGTCTCTAACGTCCAAGTCCTCAACTGGTATAAATCAACATAATTCTTCTGACTTACATGAACTGGCATAATCCCATTTAGCTGAAGATTGGGGCCAGAGCACAGGAAGTGTCTGTATTAGCCAGGGAACATTGCAGGAGGTTCTAATTCTTCTTCTTATGCTTTCACAGTGATGTGGAGTGTTTTGAAGTTGACATGGTCCAAATAAGGTATTTTTAATTTTCCTATTTGGACTACAGCTAGCTCAGTAAGTGGAACAACATCTTTGGGTTAGGGGTTATGTTTCGTTATTTCTTCATGGAAAATGAAAACCAAGTTTGGATCTGGACTCATGAGCAGTACGGAACCTTTAAGGGGCAGAAATATTTCCTTAAAGGATGAAGGGATTGTATGTGCAAAGTTTTGTGCAATTAGAAGGTTTACTGAATTCAGAATGTAAATTCTGAACTGAAATTAATAAGGCTGTGTATATCCATGTAACAGCTGAATCCATATATTTAAGGGTATATAAAATGAAGTAAAACAAAAGGATCATAAGAATTTTATACTTGAAAGAGCAATGAGAAATGCAGTTCTCAAATTAAAAAAAAAAAAAAAAATGTAATGCCTTTCAGTAGGATCAGAGCTTTTACAAAGGGTCTTTCAACTGAGGACCTCGAAGCTCTTTTTGAAACATTGAATTAGCCTTTATCAAATGAACAGTGCCAAGGCAAAGGAAGTGCTCAGATAATTTGTCAGCTGTAGGATTGTGATCTTGAGCCTTACCCTGTGAGGTAGGGAATCTTTACTTTCTATAATTTACAGAACAAGCAAGTGAAAACTGTAACTTGCACAAAGTTACAGTACAAGTTTGTGGCAAAGTTGTGGATTAAAACACCCTACCAGATGTACATAAGCTGCAATTTCATCTTTCTCTTGTGATACTAAGTTGGGAAGAACAACAACTGTTTTGAAATTTAAACCAAAAAGATAATCATATCTTTCCACATGATTTGTTATCCTGTCTTGGTTGAAACACTAGTCAAAATCTGTTGGGAGAAAAAAGGAAAAAGCTGGCTCTTAGAGTTTTCTGACCTTAAGACCAGTTGAACTAAATTGACGTTAAGCTATTTTTCATGTAACAGTCATCACCTTTCTTTTTTTTTTTTTTTTCCGTCAGAATGATTCCACTAGTAGAAGATGAAATATGTCTTGAATATATATAAATGAAATATGTTTAAATAAGCACTAAATCTGTGTTCTGTGTATGTATTTCTCGTCATTTTATTTCTCTCCGTCCTTCTGGCTTACATCTGTAAAATGCAATACAGAAAACTGCCACAAGCACACTTAGAGAACCTAAGAAAAGTGCAGTTTAGCATATTCAAATGAGAGCCAGTGTCAGTGTTCAATGTCACCATTTTATCGTAGACAGATGATATTACAGTGCAAGAACATTCTGATTCGTAAATGATAGATTTTAAAAGGCAAAACAAATGCCAGTAATCTGCTGTATTTTACAGCATCAGTGCCATAAATAGGCACACTCTCTTGGTTACTTGGATGGCTGATTTTTAAATTTATGATAAAGTATATAAAATTAATGATGTGTGCTTACACTTAAGTGATAAAAGCCAGTTTCTGCCAGTGTGCTAATGTACATAATCAGTCCTTTACAACTCGGAGCCAGACACCTTTTCATTCACGCGCTCATACACTGGCAAATTAATTTATGGAGCTGGAGGGGAGGGGGTAGAAAGAAAGCATTTCTTACGCTGTTATTGCACTTTGGATGTGTAAGTATGATTATGTAAAGTGTGTGTCTGGGTGGTTGTTTGTCCTTCCTTGCGGTGTATTCGGTGCTGAGTGGGAGGGTCACGCTGTGTGAGACTAATAAGGACAGAGCTGCATCCCCCTCCACCACTCTTTGGAGACTCACTCCAGCAACTCCTCGGCACCACGGCAGCTCTGCACAGGCGTTCTTGGTGCTTCGGGGGGACAAACTAGAATAAAAATTAAAGGTAAGCCCCTCGTTATTTGCAGGGAATTGCCCTAGCACCTTAGGTACACGCGCGTACTTCAGCATTCCTGTGTTTTTCAGAATTGCTGGCTAAGTTTAGTACGGATTTTGTCTATGTTAACTATGTAAATTTAATATAGACAATGAGGTTTTGATGTACTGTAATCAGCCTGTGCAATAGGAGTCTGCCGGTGGCTGTGTAGGTGCGTAGCGTATGCTTGGGTGTGACTATAGGTATATGTGAAGGTACACTGACTCAAACGGTCCTAGTAAACTCATAGTAATTTACACAGGCGGCCGAACTGACGTAAAGTGGCACAACAGCGGGCACGTTTATTCCCCGGGGCACCCCGCTGCCCCTACAAGTGTCAGCGCCCATCGCTACCCTCAGCGGGAGCGGCCGACGCCGCGCGGGCTGTAACGGCCGGGCACGTGCCGGGGGCGCCGCTGGAACGGGCCGGGGGCCCGGCACCGGCGGAGGGTGCCGGGGGGTGGCGGCTTCCAGGCTCGGCCACCGCGGGATGGGGCGAGCGGCAGCCGCCGGCACACCTGGCGGGGCCGGGGCTGGGGCTGGGGCCGGGGCGGCAGAGGGCTCCCTCGGCCGCGGTAGGTGCGGCCCCGGGGAGGGAGAGAAGAGGGAGGGGAGCGGGCGGCGCCACCTTCTCCGGCGGCGCCCCAGCGGGTTCCCGGCGCCCCATGAGGGAGCCACGGGCCGGGGCCGAGAGCCGCAGGCAGGTTCCGGGCCGGGGAGAGGGGCAGCGGAGCCGCATCGAGGCGGAGCGGGGCCGCCGCGTCCCCCTGAGGCTCTTGGAAACGGCGGGGGGCCGCTGCGGGGGCCCCCCGCCCCCCCCCGGGGGGGGGGGGGGGGGGGGGGTGCACAGCCCGCGGTGGGGCGAGCTACCTGCTCGCCCGGCAGGTGCCGGGCACGCCGCGGGACTGGGACTGCTCTGTGAAGGTGTGCTCGCTGCTGCTGCTGCTGCTGCTGCGGGGGAGGCTGGAAAAGTTACCCAGGGTGTAGCTGCCGGCAGGATAGCCCTGCTGACCGGGGAGATGCCATGCGACGAGAATGGCTAGAAGTGCAGCGTAGCTACGTGGTTTGTTGCTCTTACAGAAAATGAGATTAGAAAAGTGTTTTCTGTCCTTCGCTGATTTCTGACGTTTCTCTAAATTATAGTTGGCTTGGAAAGCTGATTATTATGCTGACAGAAGAGCTGAATCTAGGTTGTACTTCTGTGAGATCTAAACTGTAAACTCAGTACAAGTACTTGCAATGTATTTTGCAATAAAGAGAAATGTCACATTTTTGTTTGTTTGCACTTAAAAAGTATCATGCAGTGTCCGTGTTCAGTTTGCATCAGCAGTCAGTGGCAGCAGTGTGATGCTGACCAGTTAAGCTGGTGATTGGAAAACTGGGAGAAAAATAACATCGGTCATCACTAATTAAATTAATAATAAGTGCCTTCACAGCTAAAATATCTGAGTTAATATTTCTGGCGTTATTTAGGACCTTAATAGAGAACGAAAGGAATATTTCTGTCATTTATTTCTAAATTTACTTCCATCTATTTTTGTATCTCCTTAAAATAGATAAATTATACACTACATTTAACAAGTGATTTACTCTTTTCTTTACAGTTAAGAAATTCTTGAAGAAGAGATTGTTCTGAATGTGATTATTTTCTGTTTCAGATTTGTAGCTGATTGTTCACATGTGTCCAGGGGGAGATGAAGTACACTGGATCCTGCATAGTTTGGCTTTGTATGGCAGTCTTCCTCCTCCTCCCTGTTTCTACTTGTGTGGCTGTCAGTGACCAGACAGGTACTTCAATTTTTCTTGCCCATCACAGACCAAATCTCAGTATTCAACCTTTAGACAAATAATGACAATACACAGAAAATAAAGCGTACAAGCAGGCAAAATTACAAATATATATATATATATATATATATATCTTTAACCTCTACTTGAAGAAGTCTAAGTTTGAAGCAATTCCAAAGCAGTCTTTCTGTTTCATGTGCTTGGGAGATTCACATTTGGAAGTAGTTGTAGTTTCTAGGAGTTGTATTTTGTACTTTTTCAACTTACTGTACAAACCAAGGTTCTGCTTCAGGGCTTGCAAAACTTCTGTGAACGAAACCATGTGGCTTTATTATAGAACAGTGATTACGTTGACCTAAACAACCTAATGCACATGTTAGCCTAACCTAAACTTAATCTTCAAACCAGGTCTTAAGTTTAACAGACTTAGAGTAGGACAGAACCGTGCACCTAAGCAGGCAGAGGAAGGGAATAAAATGAATTTGTTTAGTGTAAAAGCTGTTACCCATCTTCTACAACTACTCTCATGTGTTTTCTTCTCCCTCTCACTGTCCACATGTTATCTAGCTCTGGCACTTAAACTCTACTTTGGCTCTCCCGAGTGTGATAAATTCTCTCTTAAAAGCACATCATGTGTGCTTGTAAAATAAGGAATTGTCAGTTTTCTAGAATTACTAAGCCCTAACATGTACCTCAATTTTCTAGATTTTTTCTCCAGTTATTAGGAGGGAAAACATACTTGTTGCTAGAGTTAAAAAGAGTTATTGATTGTTCCTTTTTTAGAAACTGAAACATTTTTGTAGTGCTGTTTTTCCAGAAATTTGATAAGATAATAGGCCCAGATAACAGGAGATAATAGAATCTGTACATAAGCAATGACTTTAAATCTCCATGACACCTTTGAAATTCAGGCCCAAGAAATTTAAAAAGTCGATTACTAGTATAATAATCCTTTTATTGCTCCAGGAAACAATAAATAGTAGTATTTAATAAATAGCGAATGTAATGTGTGGACTCTAGTGCAGCAGTAATGCATTGTAAAGAACCTGAGTTTAAGTTAAACCCTTTTTTTTGCCTTAGCTTTGCTGCCCTAAAAAATATAAGTGTTCCACTGATGAACTGTTCTTAACCCCTGTGAGAGAGTGAACCTTACATAACAGCTGTGCAATCATTCTCTTTGGTTGTCTAAATGAAGCAAAATAGGTTGTTTTCTCTGTTCTTCCTACCTAGTGGATTATGGAAGGGAAGTTTTTTAAAGGGCTAGAAGGGTGTGAGTGCACAAACTTCCCTAATGATGTAAATGGATAAATGTATAGCTTGAAAAATATTAAAACAAAATGCCAGGAAGAATTTTCTCTCACTTTTAATTAGACGGGGGAAAAAAATGTAGGAAAAGGTACACCTTTCATACAGACTATGACAGATAACCTGAACTGATAGCGAACGGTACATCTGAACTGTACATTATGTTCTGTTAGAAGTTTGTGTCTGGGCAGGCAGGAGGGAGGTTGCAGTGTTCCCTAACCTAATTGCTGCAAATTGATCAAATATGGGTCAAATGGAACCCCTGGGAGGAAGAGGAGAGATTGAACTTTTCCTGAGAACAACTGACTGTGTATGATTGAGAGGCTTCTGCAGTATGAGGTGATATGAGCAGATGGTGAGGAATAACAAACAGATAGCTGCCAGCATGTACAGGTCTGCCAACAGCACGGAATAGGCTTAGAGTGAAGCTTTAAGGTGACAACAAGAAAGAGACTTTCCTAGAGACTGAAGAGCGTGGTTAGCATCCAAAACAGAAATACAAGCTGTAGACCAGAAAGCAAGAGTTGAGAAAGAACAGACCTTGCAAGAGTGAAGTGCTAGGTGGTGTGGGTGCATTTGCAGACCTTGTTGTTGAATCTGCCCCATCCCGCTGAACTGAGTATCCTGTGTTGGGAAGTTGTCTTGTTCTGTAGCTTGATAATTTGTATGCAGATGAATCTGTTACAGATTGGAAGTGTGCACATTTCAAGAAGAGAGAGTATCTGGTCTCCTCCATTCTGTTTATTTCTTTCATTAACTGCCTTTCTCTTGGGCCTTTGTTCTCTCCCAAGTAGCAGTTCCGTATAGATCTGCTTCTCTCCTTAAGGATCTGCCCAGGTTCTTCCCTTCAACATCTGCATAGCGTTTATTTCACACTGGGCTAATACAAATGTTTTTTTCCAGCAAAGCTCATTTAGATAGGATCTTGGTATATTGCATTTGCATCCTAAAATTTCTCACCTGATCTGCTTGATTCAGATGAGTTCTGCTTGAGAATGGGTTTCAAATGCAGGGAAAACTGTAAATTAACCTTGATTTGAAGGGGGGGGGGTGTATATACAGAAGGAAATCTCTTGTGCAAGAGAAAGGATTGACTTGCATGTACACATAGGAAAGAGCTTTCTGAGCTGGCATTGTGAATGTGCTTTGGGAGTTATTCATCAAATCAATACTGTATTAAATAAATACCAGCCTTAGAAAATATGTCAGAGTGAGCCTTCTTGAAGCAGTCCTCCTTAGGCCAATAACCATTAGATTCACATCAAGGATTTCTTTAAATTCTCACTTGTTAAGAAGTTTTGGTGTTCTGATGGTTCATCAGAAGGAAGCACTTACTTCTACTGATAGAACCTAGTAAATCTGATGGAGAGGATTCAGTTCTCCACAATCTTGTTTTTAATCTGACTTCAAGGATATTTTCACATTGTAAACTTATGTTGTATTGTTAGGAGCATTTGGCTTTGGAGTGTGGACATGAGCTCCTTCTGTAGTGACAGATGAAGTTCTAATCTGATCATTCCTAACTGCTCCATGTTAAGAATATTAATACTCTTCTCTCATTCCCAGATCATTGTTGCTTTTTCAACTTTCTTTTACAATCAATCCTTTTCAAAGTCACTTGCTAACCCATGAAAAATGTAGCGTAAATAAAGTCTTGGGACTGTCAGTCATGGTGAATTTCCATTGCCTTTTGACATGGAATGTGTTGTGAAAAGTATTGGCTCTAGATCATAAGTTCAGATAGGCACTTTAACCCAAATACAGTGAGTGGTTTCAAGCATGCAAATCAGTTCAGCTTTTCATTTTTCATCCTTTAGTACAGCTAGATAATTCTCAAAATCAAGATAAAGGCTCTGTAGTTACTCTCCTATAAAATACATTCACAGTCTTTAAACTCTTACCCTAAATGTTTAAGGTTGGATCCACAAACTGCTGTCAGCACTGCAGTGTTTAAATGAGTATTCCACCCTTCAATTTTGTAACTTGTAGGTAAAACGTAAGCCTTCTTGGGCAGTGAAGAAGGAATTTTGTGTGTCTGTAAAGAAGTGATTCATGAAAGCCTGCACACTGTGAGAGCCACTTCAGTTAGTGAGTAATAGTACATAAGAGAGACTACACACATTCTCCCAGAGTGAAGCTTGTAGACTAGATTAGCTTCCTTTTTTTTTTTTTTTTTTCAGGGAAAGGGAGGGAAAGAAAAAAAAAATTATCTCCTGTAGCCAAGATATCCACTTAGAGTATAAATTCCTGTTTTTCCCCCTACCGCCTGTTCGTCATGGGAGAATCCAGTTCTCCAAGGTCTAGTGTGAGCATGAGGCAGGTACACCGTACTTCTAGTACTTGAACTTGGTAAGAATTCCTTAATCCCTACTACCAAAGCAACTAGTTATTTACATAGCTGTCTACATAATCATTGGGCTTGGACTTGACTTCTTTCCTGTATCAACAAAGTTTCAGATTCAGTCCCCCTTATTCCTCTTTCCACCTTTGGCTTAATTAATACCTATATTGTAATGCAATATGTAGTGGCTTTCGGTATAAAAAGAGGAAAAAAAAATAATTTCATTTTCTGGTAGCTCTGTACATGTGGCTGAGGGCATGTAAGGGATTTAATTCCTTGGCCCTGTTTGAAAGCAGGCCAACTGGGTATTTGAGTACAGCACCCTCATCTTCAGTATAAATACCTGTGAGGTGGGCTTGTGAATGTTAGCAATGATATCCAGCAAGTCAGCCACACACTCTGAAAAGGTTAATTCTACGTATATTTTTATGAAGCCTGATCCTGTTAGAGTGTGAGATAAATCCTCAATAATTTGGGATTCTGCCTGAAGTTTGAATCCAACATGTCATGTGTATGTAATAACTGAGGTTTTTGCTGTTGGGCCACATTGATTTATCCGGTTGTGCTTTCTGATGGAAGCTTTGGTGCCCTCATAATGTGCACATCAGTGGGTTAGACAGCAACTGAAGCTTCACCTAAACATGAACTTTAATTACAAAGTAGCAGATACATATTTGGGAAGTGAATCTGGTCATTTCAGTTCACATGCGACCTGAAGAAGCCAAGAGTGCTTACTGGAAGCTATAGTTCCCAGTCAGGAAGTGCACCCAAGAGATGTCTGTAAGAGTGAGACCAAAGCATGCATCAGAGTCTTCTGGGTCCGAGTTTTCACGGAAAGGAAAACTGGGCATGGGACCTACACGGAAGCTGCAGAGTGCTTCAACAAGTGATCTGACCATTACAAGAATTCAGGACATGACTTAGCATGTTGCAGCAGGCAAGGCTAGATGCAACTCCACTACTTAGAATATATTTTTTTACAAAATTCCATTATAAAAAAATAAAAGTTTTCCTTACTAGATTCTCAGTGGAGAGACAGAAGATCACAATTATATGTGACACACCTACTTGATCCACATTGATATGTGTTTTGAAGTAATTAGGTTGATTTTGTAATAATAACCACATACGTACAGCTCACTGATTTCTAAAAGATTGAGGTCTGACATCTATCCTATGGATAGAAGATCTCATTAACTTATAGGTATGGTAACTTAAGCTTTGACATCACCGTTCTAATATGAATTGTGGACTTAAATCAAGACAAACTCAGTTTTATCACATGTAGAGCAACCTACTGTATAAGTGTAAGCTTGCTATTTTTTCTTCTTTAGTTTTGTAGTAATGTATTACAATGGGGGCAGGTTGCTGTGCATGGTTTCTACACCTGAATAAGGGTTTGTCATGTACTTTTCCTTTCCTGAATGTCTTCATGTAGATCCTCAAATTCAGCCATCCATGGGATGAGCAGGTAAGCTGACGGCTTTGTTTCAGGCCAAAGAGAATCTAAAGATCTGCCAGCAGTACTAAGAATCTTGGAAGACACTAACTTTTTGACTGTATAAACTCTAGAAATAATTTTTATCAATCTGTAGCAATTAAAATTATTAGTCTTTGTGCGGAGAGCTTTTTGGTTTTTAATATTTTATGATTTAGTCCTAGCTCTCTGATAAAACAATATTGGGCTAAAGGAGTGCACCAACAGCATAAGATAGGAGAATAATCGTAGTAACCCTTTCGTTTTTTTAAGGGAAATGGAAACCAACCAAATAAGTAACATTTACATAGCCTGTCTATGCTGTGACTGTTATGCCACCGATAAAAATAGGTCCACAGTCCAGTCTGTGGCATGTGAGGAATCGTTGCTATCATCTGGATAACACAGAAATTAAGGCTTGATTCTTTATTTGGAGTTGGAAGAAAGTGGCTGGAGGGAATAAGCTAATACGCCCCAGACGTTAGTTGCTCAGCCCTCTTGTAAGTTAGTACTGGAGAAAAAAAGGCACATTTTTTGTCTCTGGTTCTATATCTCTAACTATAGCAGTTCAAGGTAAAATCCACAACAGGTTGTATCTGGCTGCTCTTTTTATAAGAAATGTAAAGTAATTCAATGGAAAAATGAGTCTGCCCATAGTCTTTGCATTAACTAACAAAAGAAATACATTAAGATGTTTGTTACTCTATGCATGACAAGCTATTGTGCCTTCAGCCATAAGAGGCTTTTTTTTTTTTTTACACCAACATATTTCTTGTAGCTATGCCTCTGGAAATCTACTACAACCATATTAGTTGCTCTAGAGTGGGTATAGATACAAATCTATAGTTTAATAATCTTTATAAATGACTGAAACCCCAGGTCTGTAGATTAAAGAGTATCTAAGGTGAGCCTCTTTCTGTCCCTTAATGTGTATGGTAAATGGTGTATTCAAATTGCTATGTTAGTATGTAATTTCACACTCCGTACAAACTGAGAGTGATGAAAGATTTCATTTCAGTTTCAGAGATTTCAGAATGAATGAATATTCTTAACAGTTCTGCATCTTTTTTGGGGGGAAAAGGAATTTATAATGGGAGTTATAGTTGTTTTCAATGCATATGTTACTTATTTCTCATGAAACTTTATTTGTGTATGTATATATAAGTATATATACACGTGCTGTATATAAGTATGTACACAAACTTATTACTGTGTATAAGTATATATACACAAATGCATTATATATAAACTTTTATATATGAAGGAGGGAAAGAATAAATTGTCTCAGTGCCTTTGAAATAAATCAACTTACAAGTGATGTTACTTGTAATTGACATGGCTTTCATTAACCAAGTTGATAGGAAGGTTCTTTATATCTGTATTAGATGATTTAGCTTCTTTTTTACCGGTTGTTTTTGATTAGCCATTTGTCCAGATAAAATACTGTAATGCATTTAATAGAATAGAAAACTTTTGAAGGATAATGTGTTCTCTGTATTACTACAGAATGAATGACAAAGTTCAAGTTTTAAAATTACAAATATAGCTATTTTAAGTGTCAACCCTCAGTCTATATGCCCTTGGAAATCTTTAAATATATATGATTTCCAGGATAATGCTAGGACACTTTTCCTTGCTTTTTTCATTGAACTGACACTTTGGAAAGACCCTCAACCTTCACTGCTCAGAATCTTTTGACATGTCTTGGCCATTTCCTTAGTCACATCAGCTCAGCAAGGAGCTCTGCACTTAATAAGCACAGGGGCCAAATCCTGCTTGTTGTTTTCCTTTTGACAGTTTTCTTAGGGTTTAGTGTGACTATTTTAAAAGTTCTTTTTTTTTTTTTTTTTTTTTTTTTTTCTGACCCATGCACAAAAGGGATATTTGTCTGTATTTTCTTCATAAAAGTGTGTACTCCCATACATATTAAAAAAAGTCTGTATGCTGTATGCAAATTGTGTGCTGCATAATAATACATTGTTTGATCTAAGCATGTGGCTAGAGGTAGACTTAGAATTTACCTTGTTTCAGTGTTTAGAACATTATGTTTGTTTACCTAAATGCTTTGATTCAGACTTAATCCCCTGTAAAGCTGCTTAATTTTCAAAGTATAAATATTGCTTGTATTGTTTATTATATGATATGATTATATCCTTGTTAATCCACATTTTGAAATGAATATTCACTGAGGTCATAGGTTATTGCAACGGTAATCATTCATGCTATGTTGTTGCAGATTCATTGTAATGTCTTTTTAATCAAAAATATTTTTTCTAATAATATAACCAGAAAAAAACCAACCTTAGTACACATCTTACTGTTTTATAGAGTATTGTAGATGGAAAGAGCGTAGTAAGAACTGTGTATCTTTCTTCAGGTTCTGTCATTCATGTATTCTTTAATCCTAAACAGTTGAATTAAAACATGATCAATTTGATATTTGCTTATGTTATTGGAAAATTAGTATAAAGTTAAATATTATTGCTCTCATTTAGGTTTTGTAATTTGTTTTATTGCTATTTTCTATATCCTAATGGTAGAGCAACTGAAAGAAACATGCCTGCCGTGACTATCACTATCATGATGGTTTGTTCTGTTTCGTTTTCATTTGGTAGAATTTTATGAAAAATATTAACCTGTGCTCTCTTGAAGGTGCTGTGTGTCCTTTAATAAAAACAGTTGTTCATCATCTCAAACAATTCAACAGAGACAGTCTTGGTGTGTCAGGTAAATGGCTTTCTTTAATACAAAGAGTAAATTATCTAAATTGATTGGTAAAATGAATTTTGTAAGTTTCTGTAACTTAAAGTACTGGTTTTCAAAATAGTGTTTTGTCCTCTAGAAAGTCACCCAGCATGCTAAAAAGTCAGTATTTACCCATGCTTTTAAAAAACTTTAAGTAAACTAAATCAGTGTATCACATTCTGCAGGGTTTGATCTGGCAGAAAGATTTTCTTTGAGACAGACATCTTGTGGAGGGGAAAAAATCTGCTTTAAACTGGGAAGTGCTCCTCTCATCAGAGACACAAAGTAAGTAAATTACTACTTTCATCCTAGAATCCTTAAAAGAGGAAGCTCAGACCAAATACTGTTGATGATCTGATGCATTAAGCAGTGTATCAAAGGATATCACAGAAGTATGTTCTTTTCTAAGCATTTTCGTCTGTGATAGTTTTTGGGGATCAGTCTGATTGAGGAGTTTCCTTTCCTGAAATCTGGAAGTATCCATGTAGAAAGTTAACTGACAGTAACTCAAACTGTGATTCTGTACTGTGTATACATAAAGATTTATAAAAACAAAGGAAACAAAGAACTTTCAAGGTGTGACAGGAAGCATTTACCTTACTAACTTCCCTCAATGAAATTGGCTGTTTGCAGGGATAAAAAGAGAGAAGAGTCACAGTTTCCTTAAATGCTGTATTTTCATGATTATATTTTTTTAGTGAATTTGACATCTTGCCTTTGAGCACCAAAAGAATGGCTGGTACTCAGAGTAGAGGTGAAACTAGGCAGCGTGCTTTTCTGGCAGAATGGAATGAAGGGCAGAGACTGCATGAAAAGTCAAAAGGAGGGTGCAAGAGAGTAAGGCGTAATGGAACTGCACAGATTTAAGACTTCATTGAGACGAGGAGATGGTAAGATGCATTTAGGAAAGTAGTTTCAAGTTCCCCATCCTTGAACAGTGGAGAGAAAGAGAATCCTCTCAGAGCTTTGTGGTTGAGATGTTCTCTTAGTCATGGGACTGTCGTTTCTGTACAGCATGTTCTTGTGATGATGTAGGGAGCAACTCTATTCCCATGTTTTCAGGTTGGGTATTCTCTTTTGCAAGAATTCTGGCTCCTGGCTGTGTTGGAAAAAATACATCCATGCCGTCAGAATTCCCCTTCAGCTGGATCCTGGGAAAAGCAGAGTGGGGTTCGTTGGCAGAGTAATTAAAGAAGAAAGAGAAAGGATCAGAGACTCCAAGGCAAAAAATAAAGTGATCTCTGGGAGACAAGAATGATTAAAGAAATACCACTTAGACTCTAACTAGAAACTTAGAATATCTAAGTTTTTTTGGAAGTATTAGGTACCATAAATGCTAAATTAATATGCTTGCATAATTCTTCAACATTGTACAAAGTAATCACTGTCTTTTCTAAAATTCTTTGATTGCTATTGAAGGAAAAATGACTAGATGAAATTATTTGACACAGAGAGAGCTCTATTTTTTATTAGTGTCTTCCTAGTATTTTCAAGATTGTCCGTAGAAGAGGAACAGGTAAAATTAAATATCACAATATGAGTCTTTCGTCAAACTATTTTGAAAGTTTGTCAATAAGAAAGCTTTTAAAATTTATTTTATATGTTATTAATTTTACAAATTTTTACAGATTTATTTCAGGACAGGAATTTGAGGGAAACGTGAGAATGAAATGTAGAGGAATAAGAAACTAAGTAGAGCTAAAGGTACAATCAGAGAAACGTATATTGCAAGCTGATTTATTTTTTTTCTGAAAATGTAGGCAAATCAGTGACAAAAAAAAATGGAGTGAAAAGAGCTGGAAATTTTAAGAGGACAGACTAATGTTTGAATATAGTTAGGCTAAAAAAAATATATCATGTTATTGATGTTAATAAGGTGCAACATGATCTTTTCTGTCAGCTTGCTGTGGAAGTAAAAGGTACCTCTTACATATATCTCTCCAAACAACAACAACAAAAAAGGGCTAAAATATTTTCAGCAACATTAAAGCATTGTAGAATTTACATTAAATTGTACTTCTTAAGGGCAATAGACTTGCTATTGCTTTTTTAAACCTTTCCTCACAGAGAAGTGCATGTTATAATTGAGAAAATAATTTACTTTTTTATTCCAAATATTGAACACATAATAGCTTTCTGTTATTAAGACTTCAGAGAAACTTGTTTTAAAGTATGTATTTAAAGTATTTCTGATAGTCTTCTGAACTTGAGGTGGTTTTTTGTTTGTTTGTTTTTTAAATAAGGGCATATGGCAGTTAGGAGCACAAAATCAGTATTTGATGTTATGCGTTTTCAATGAAGCAGGAATACCTGTCATCATAATTTCATAATTTACTTTATCTCAGATACCCATGTCCAATGTCTTGTATTATTTTATTTAAATCTTCTTCTCTTACAATATGGCAGATTGTGTAGTTCCAGAACACTTGTGTTATTAGATGCTCAGAGGTTTTTAGGATCGTTGTGCCTCAGAAAATATGTTAGTAGACGTGGTGTGCAGTAAGTAGCAGAACAGTGTTTGTTTTCCATCCTGCAGGAAACTGAGAGTATCTGATTAAGCTGACTAGCAAGTATCAAGTAACTTGGCACATCTCCTCTTGCATTTCATTCATTCAGTCGTAGTGTGGGTAATAGAAAGCTATGCTGTGCCATTTTTCTTGTGTGATGCCATTTTGATTTTTTTTCAATGGACCTGGAGTAGTGTTGCACCTATTTATATGTTGTAAATAATTTACAATGCAGTGTCAGCTTGGGGAATCGTTTATGTCTATTTATGCTGAGTTTTAGTCCTATCTCTTTATCTCTTTTGGGAAGGGGATCTATCTGTACATGATATGTGTTGTGGTGCTTTGTGGGTAGCTTCTTATGTTTTGGGAAATGACTAATCTTTTCAGAGTTAGAGTGACTTTTACATTAAAAAACTGTGAGTTATGTATTGCAGTTCTTACACAGATATTATTATAAGTTACTCTGGACTAAAGTAGTATAACTGAGCCTCTGAATCCTGAAGAAATTAACCATACAGTTATGTAGACAATCTAATTATGTAATCACAATAACACCAATTTTATAATGTTTTAATTTTATTTCAGTAAGTACATTATGGAGGAACATTTTGTTAGCTAGAGACTAATACGTACTGTCTATGTGGCATATTCCAGTGCAGCATAAAGCTTGCTGACAGAAGTGGCAGAGGTCTCTGTGCTGATAGCAACTCCTTCAGGTCTGTCAGCAATACTCAGAGCTTCTGGCATGAGGCCTTTTAGGCTGGTCTTTGCTCCTCAGTAGTCTTAGAGTAAATAGTGAGATGCTGAAATAGTTTCACTGTCCTCTAAAGATGCATCAGATGCCAGTTGTTCTCACTTGTTTGGCTTGCTTGTGGGCCACTTTTTTCTACTCTGAAATTTCTGTACAGAGCTAATAAGGGACATAGCAAGTTGGTTTCAGCTGAGTTTCAGAGTGTTTTTGAAATGGACATCTGTTGTTTATGATTAGGAAATCCTAATGGAACAGTCATTTTGTTTTCTTATCTTGTAGCTCATTTGGTTTGATAGCTCATATTCATTTACTGACATGATTGTCAGAGCTGGCTGTTAAAACGATCTCAAAATTAGAGCAGTTGGGATTACTCTTACGACTTCTGTTAGGAATTCTTCCACTTTTGATTTAAGATACTGAAAAAGAGCTTGGATTTTGACTGTATTTGGACTACCCAGCTCCATCAGCAATGTTTTCATTTATTGCTGCTGAAAGAACTGTGACTGGGTTGGGCAATGTTTCAGAGAAAGTGTTTCCCCCCTTCCTGATGTCTAGTTACAAGATGCAGAAATAGTGTTACCACTTTTGTCAGTACATTCCCAGCTAAGAACAGAAATCAATGATGAAAGAACGTTTATATATGTGTTTGGTTTGGTTTTGATGTTAACCTTTATAATTGCAAAAAATGCAACTATGGAATGCATATGGAATTGCATTTCCTGAACACCGCTGGCATCTAGCGAGGCAGTTTCTGTGCTTACTCCTAGAAGCCTTCTTATAACCAGCACTTTACTCCCAAAGGCACCTAACTCTGGGTGACTTTGCAGTCTGCTCTTTGCCTCTATCTATTCAACAAAATACCCAGTGCCTTGCATTTGAATTTAGCAGTCAGTGAACATCTTACATGAGCATGACTTCTGATTAGTTTTCCTTATGAGTTGTTTTGGCCAGTGGGTCCAGGTTCAGCAATCGTCTTGAAAAAATAATATTAAGATATATATTAAGAACTGGTGTACCTATTTCTTAAATATGATATAGATTGAATAGTTGTGCAACTCACCAGTTTTCAAAAGTTTTAATCAAATACTTTTGTAGTAATACAGTTCAATATTAATGAAAGTGGCAATAAGATGGCACCCCTGTTTGGTGGCAGTAGTTACCATTATGCTAACCAGACTTAAATACTTATGTAAGAATATTAGATAGTTATGTAAGGAAAAAACACCTCTTCCTACCAATATCATGTATTTATTTGAGGTCGCTTGAGCTCTTTGAGCCAACAATGCTAAGATTGAAATGTCTGGTATTTTGGTTGCAGGGTATGTTCAAGAAAAGGGTCTTGTCTCTGGAATTTACTTCCTGAGTGTGGGAGCCTGACTTTAGTACAAATCCTGATACTTTCTTTAGGTCTTTCGAAGTAGTAGATCAAAAGATGTAGTAATATGATCTTTCTTTTTCCAATTTTGGCTAAAGGTACTGAAGTCATATATTTTGTATTTATTACAGAAACTTGAAAACTTAATTTTAGAAATTAAAAAGAAAGCTAATACAAGGAGTACTAGTGAAAGAACAAAATGGAGCTGTACCTACCACATAAACACCAATTATTTCTTTTCACAGCTAAGAAGAAAACTGGCACCTCTTACTATGAAAAATAATAGGACAATGCCTCTTTTGAAGAATGAAAACACGTGAATGTCTTTTCCTGGGTATATGGGCTTGTTTGTACCTGATAATTTACAAGATACATTCCAACATCTTAAAAAAAAAAAAAAAATAAATACAATTCAGGCATTAATTGGTTTTAATTGCTGTACTGGTCTCAAATCCTAATCTAACACGCAATTTTCTACAAATGAAGAATCGGAAGAGCAGAAATAATGACAGATACATGGCAAAGGGGAGGAATTTATTAAAAAAATAAAAGTATAGTACTTATATTGAAAGCAGATTGTGAGGGAACAGAGAGCAGCAAAACTATTTTAATTATACCACTGACTGTAGCAAATCTGATTTTTTTGATCTTTAGCGTATTCCCCAGAGAGCAGAGCACTTCATGTGGCAGCGTCTTACCATCTGAATTAGTAAGACAATGTTGGATGAAGCAGACTGTTCCTTTTCCTTTTTTTTTCCCCCAGCAATGTTGATCTTGCCAAAAAGCACTTAGAGATAAAGGGCAGGCGCCTTTGGGAGATGTGCACTACACGGGCATTGGTCCACAGTGGGAGTGTACTTTTTTGCCTTTTTTTTTTTTTTGGATCCACACTCCCTATGTGCTTCAGCATTCGGGATGAAACTTCAGACAAGCAATAAGCAAATTACAGAAGCACTGGATGAACAAATCACAAAGGCAGTTTACTTTTCTTACTTAAACTTTTTTTTTTTAAAAAAAAAAAAAGTTTCGGTTCAGCTTAGTGTTACTTCTTTCTCTGCTGCCTTTTTTTTAAAGGATAAATCTATCCAGCCAAGATTATTTCAAAGAAAATAAAATTTGGAGTTCATCTTTTTAACATTACTTTCCTATGCTTGGCCTCATGTTACTTCCTCCATATCAGCATCAGCCTCTCTGGTCCATGAGGCCAGTGGCTGATCCCAGTAGCTATGTGATCTCCATCAATCACAGTGGAAAAGGAGCAAAAATCTGGGGACGAGTATGGAGGGACACCACAGAACTGCTGCTCTCAGCAGCCTGCAGTTAGTGATGCCTGATTGTGGGGGATTCACAAGAGTTTTTTTTTTCTTTTTCTCTGCTGAACATGTTGACTTTTAAAGCCTTTGTAAGGTTGCTGTTTTTTCTTGGGCATTTTTTTTTGGGGGGGGGAAGTTCCCAAAATTTAGTACAAGGTGATACTATGAACCAATAAGGAGGCTGCAGATCTAAATCTGTAACAAGACCTGTATTTGATACAAATTCTAGTCAGACTAGCCTTAAAAATACAGTTGCAAAATGAACACACTCTGTAGTTTCTTAGAAATCAAGAGTGTGTATGGGTATATACTCAACAGTGCTATATGCGGCCATGCAGGATTCAATGAAAGGTACAGTACATAATGCACGCAGCTGATGAGAGACTATTGCTCCCATGTGTTGTATTGTAGAAGTAGAGATTGAAAGATAATTTATCAGTTTTCCTGATTGGGCTGAGAGGATTCAAGTGTCTCTGTCAAATGCTTATTTCTCCAGCTGAAGCACTGGTGCCAAGTGCTTCATAAGGCATTTATCAGCAGGCTGAAAAAAAAAAAAACAAAAAAAAAAAACTGTAATAAATCAGAACTTCTGTGGTTGCCTTTGTGGTTTAACACTTTGTGAAATGTAGCTTGAGCTAGCAATGTTGTCAGGCATTTCTCCCATTGACTAAAGCTGTACCTTACAAAAAGATGTTTGTGCTGATACATCTGTGTCTACAGTGGGGCTTTGATGTTTAAAGATGTCATAAATATCATTTCCTTCCCCCACCTTGCCTCTTGGACCTTTGTTTTCCTTTCTAAAAATAGTTCACAGGCTCTCTTACAGTGAAGCTCCCTGGTGCTTTTTTTCATTACGCAGATTTTCATTTATTTTCAGCTGATTGTGAAAGATTTTTGTCTCCAGCACTTCTCTGTGTTTAGCTCTTTGCAGTTTCTATCATTGTGCCATAAAACATTTTTAGAGATGGAGACAAATGACCAAATATTTAAAAATAGTATTTTAATTTTGCATCAGCACTATGGTCCATGCCCTGGATTTTTCAATTGGAGACCTGAGTATCAACTGGATTTTAGTCATAAGCATACAGAGTTTGCTGACTGCAGCCTTGTCTCTAGTGAATATTTTTCATGTCACAAAATCATTTTAAAGCTTGGAATGATTTAATTCACTTCAAGACAAAGAACAGTCTGTAATCTCTAGCAGCTAAGCACTGTTATACAGACATCAGTATATTAACAGGACCATGTGCAAGAGCTCATGTTATTTTTGGATTTAGTCAATGTGATTATTTGCAGAATATCAGAATTATATAAAAAAAAAATAATATCTAAAAATATTCTGAACATGACAATACAGGCTTGGATAATTTGGCATTAGGCTTTTACTTGTCATATGAAAATGCACGTATCTTTTATTTTTAGGCATTAAGCTTCTGCTCATTACTATACCCATAATAGCAGCATTAATACTGAAATTCTTGATAAACTTTGATTTATCTCAGTTTTCTCTGGGAACTTTCTGCTGAGAACTTAATAAGAAACATTTTTGTTCACAATCACAAGCATTGTTGATCACTCTAGTGCTGTTGATACTTATCTCAAAGTAGCAATGGCTATTTTATGCTTAGAGAAGGTGAGGTTTGCTTTGGCCTAGTCCTAAGAAGTGACCATACAGATACCACCTCCAAGATGCTGTTCCTCCACTCACCTTATTTTTCATCTTCCTGGATCTGTCTCTAAGGAGCAGTTCAGAAGGCTAAATGTGTGCCAATTTAAATTAATCTATGAAGTCTACGAAAAATGAAGTCATTTTCATGAGGAGCACATACAATGCCAGAAATAACATGCCAAGATGTGGGGTGGGAAGTGTACTTCCAGGTCCAGTTCTTGCACTCAGGTCCTTATCATGCTGGATGTGCTTACTCTGGAGTACAGCACAGACAATTGCAGCATTAAGTTATTGCTGGCACTCAGGATTGATATCTAGCAGCTGACATCTATAGGATTAATGGATAATGTTCAAACATTTTGTAGGTAAAAGTATTAGTTGAAAACAAGTTGCTAAGGGAAGGGGAATCTTTCAGTACAGTAGCTTTTTTTGAAAATATGTCCTGTGGAGTTAAGTCCTTGGGAACAGAATAGGAGGTTAACATAAAAGGTTTTGATTCCTATGTGCACTGTAGACAATACGTGATAAAGACAGTAACTCCTAAGAATAATCACATGGTCAGAGACATTGGATGAAAATATACCACAGCAGGATCAAAAATAAATAGAAGATAAGTTTTAGCAGTAGTTCAATATGAAGTTGTATATGATGGGTGAAAATGTTAGGTACAAGAAGTGCTATCAGACAATTGTATTTACTCAAAAGGAGCATAGACTTTAAAATGATTTCTTATGTTCCGTAAGTTACTTCCCTTTCCACGGGAGTTTCTTTAAATTTGGGAAGTGGTAAATGACTGTATTAGTATGTGGAGACAGATATGCTATGTTGCCAGGAAATTACATAAGCTTAAGATTGGTTTGTTGTGAAAATATTAGGAGCACTACAAAAACACTTTGCGATTTGAGATAGCTGGTATGATTTTATGGAAAGGAAAGTCATGACTCATTAACTGGTTGGAGTTCTTGAAAGACTGAAGAGCTGTAATACAGCCTAGCTCCATTGCTCCAGTTAACGATCCGTTATCACTTCTAATATGAATCCATATTATCACTAAGATTACATTTTTTATAGCATCCTAACTTTTGTTATCACAATTAAATGTCATTTCTTTAAATATCTTATGTTAGATTGACTTTGTTCTCATGCATAAGTAAATGTGTGCTTCAATTATAGACTATGCTGTTAACAGATTTTTTTTTTCCATAAACATTCCCATAATGTTAGGTACTTAATTCCATTGTCAGTAAAGTAATTTATATAGTGAGACTGAATACATCGAATGTGTTTTTTCATAGGGCAGTGTGCATGCTAATTATTTCCTTTTCAAAACTTGCAAAAGCTTTATTGAATCTCGCCACATACTTAAATGTTATAATTTTATACTATGTGAAATATTAGTGTTTTATTTTTTTAGTTATAACTCTTTCACACTTTGTCAGTTAGCCAGGGGTTTGTAGTAGATAATTTGAAGTTCATCGAATTTTCATCAGCAGGAAAGATTTCAATCTCAGCCATACGATCAAAAAATAAAAGTATTGTTTATTCAGTTCTGTTACTTTCACATAGAAGTGATATAGATGATTCAATATCAAATAAAGCTATAGTTAATGCAATCACATGCATTGTTTAAATGAAAGTTTTTGAGTGGTGGAGCTTTTACTGTTCTGAGAAAAATTTGTAAACTCACAGCATGCCAGGCTTCCTTGTTTGGATATAAGGCATCTGGCCTGTTTCTACAGCCTGAGAAAGAATCCCCGCAATATCCCTTGTTCTTTCAAGTTGGATTTGGTGGGTTCTTTTAATATGATGTTTAGGAAAAAACTAAATAAAATGTTCATTCGCTTATCCAAAGCTTCCACTGCTTGAAGTCTCCTTTCAACACCTTTGTCTTGGGTCAAATGCAAGACCCCATCCCTTTAAGCTTTTTGTGTGTTTCTCTGCTAGTCCTTTATAGTGAATACCTGGCCATATCCCAGCTGGGTCAGGTAGTAAGAGGGTTGGCAAGTGACAGGTCCTTGGCCTATCCTGGTAAACATAGTTACGACTCAGCAGATAGCAATTCAATGTTGATATTTTTGAGCTTGATATATTTCAACCCCATTTAATGTGTAACTTGCCAAAATCTCATTAGTACAGAAATTGCACGAGATGCAGGCCAAGTTGTACGTACTTATATGTCGTGTATTTATTTCATTTAACTTCAATTAGACAAGTAATTTCTGAGTTCTGAGGCTTTAGAAAAGCAATACTTTCCAGTTTCTGAAACTGTTATTAGGTCTTTCTATGTGATGCAGATGTATTTTTGATCTTTTATTTCCATATTCATTCACTTAAAATCCATAAATGTTACAAGTTTTTTTTTTGTTTGTTTGTTTGTTTTTTCCAAACTGTAAAAGAGCACATTATCCATCTAGTTATTCTTCAAATTGTAAGCAGAACACCAGGCTTAAATATTCATAGACTAGTCATGTTGTGTGTAGGGGGTGTTAAAGCAAAAGCATGTTCTGTCTCTGTAGCTTCACTCTTGCAGCTGACAGAGCTACTTATTTCAGGTCAGTCGTGCGGTATCTGGTATCACTGGTTAGTTCTTTCCTACTCCAGTCTTTTCTGATGGTAACTTAATCTTCACCCCTTATGCCTTCTTTTTTTGGGGAGATCATGTGGAACCAAGATGGATAGCCATATCCATCTGTAACAGTGTTGTCGGCTGTAGTATCTTCAGCATTGCCTGAGCCTTTTTTCTCAAACACTTCTTAGCATGACCTGCTTGTGACTTCAGCCTGCAATTAATTTATTGGTAGGCATTCCTGAATGCTGAGGAGGAGGAGGTAGCTAGTTATCCTAGCAATTATTTGGAGAGGTTAGGAAAAAACATCCCTTAGTTTTGTTCAGCTGCACTCCATCCATATAGCAGCCCTTTCAGCTCTCTCTTTCCACTACCAACCATGGTATTATGTTCAGCGTGACCACTCACAATTTTCATCGTATTGATACTGGCCTGGGAGATGGTTTGTCTTACGTCATCAGCCAGGGCTGTCCAGGATCTGGCAGCATGTACCAGTTTGGGATGGGTGTGAGGGAGACTAAACAGCTAGCAATTGAGTGTTAAAAGGAAACAACACATCTAGGTTGGGTATCACAAGGTCACACAGAAATACACAAGACTCACGTGAGAAGTAGCAGAGTGTGAGTCTCTCAGTGTGCAGCTCTGCTTGAATTGATTAACCCTCCTGTGTACAAAACTAAAAAGACCATCCTGTTCCTGGAGTCAGCTAGTATCTCTAGATACTAATACAAACATCTGTACAATGCTGGTAAATTGGCTGTGAAAACCTCCATGGAAAGTTGCATGCTTTGATTTCTTCTTCCTCTAGTGAAGAGTATGTGAATATGCATAGGCCAAGGAAAAAGAAACATTCATTATTTCTTCCCTCTTCTCCAAAGTATGATAGGCATCATCTATCTTCAGACTGAAATGATCACAGCCTCCAATGTACAAATCCCCTATTGTATTCTGCCTTCTGCCTTTTTTTTTTTTTTACATTTTCATTTTTGGACAACAGCAACCAC
This sequence comes from Stictonetta naevosa, assembly GCA_011074415.1. Classification (NCBI taxonomy): domain Eukaryota; kingdom Metazoa; phylum Chordata; class Aves; order Anseriformes; family Anatidae; genus Stictonetta; species Stictonetta naevosa. Next base: position 87,372,334 of record CM021699.1, on the reverse strand, counting down.
TAAGATCTACAAATAATTAGCATCATACCAATAGATCTTGCTTCAGGGTAGGAAGCATGTAGAAATGCGTGCAGAACAATTTTTGCTGCCAGTTGAATTTCAGAGGTTACAGTAATTATTTTTTTTCTCTGACATCTTCAGAGGACTTCTTGCTCAGCTGAATAACTCCAGTCCACTGTAGAGAATCATATTTAGCATAAGAATTTAATCTCTCATTGAATTTGGAGACTGCCAAGTAATAGACTTCTCTAATAAGTAGATGTGTTGTCTTCATTCCATTTCTGGGAGCAAACTAGAAGGACAAAATTAGTTATAGAGCTGCTCATAAAATGCCTAAATAAAGACACAGGGGTAGATCTTAAAAGAAGTGTGTAAAGTTCCTATAAAAGTATTGAAGTTAACATCCTCTTCTCTTGAATCTTGCCGTAATTGAAAATAAAGTCTACCACAACTGGATTTTAGCATATTTGGCATAGCAAAATGGCCTTGAGAGATCATGCAAAAATATCAAAAAGTTAGATACAAATCTTGAATGACTTTAGGAAAATTTAAATCTCTGCCTTGCTTTTAAGCAAGTCTTACCTTTAAATTTTGAATAAGGACCACACTGTAGGAGACAACCATAAAATCACCTAAGAAATGGAAAGATCATCATATTTCTCCAGATTCAGCCATCTGTGTTGATCTCCAAAGAGAAAACTTTGTTCAGTTTTTGTGTATTGCTTGTCAGAAATACATCAGGCCCTGAGTAGTTCCCTTATGGAAGGCAATCAATTTGCTAGTGTGGTCCTAAATAAGGAAGGCTCTAAAGATTTCTGAGATATTCAAGGTGGGCAATAAGACCACTTTTGCATGTGCACTGTGATGTTTCATTTCCTACAGTGAATCATGGGAGTATAGAAAAATGCATTATTTTTTTAATAGTTTTTTTTTTTTTTTTTTTTTTTACCACATTTAGCTGCAGAAAGACAAGGAGAATGAGGTGTCTGTTAGGAAGAGCGTGACTCCTGAAAGGCAATAAGAGTTCAAAAAAGCAGGTTTTCTTTTGAGTTATTTTTATATTCTCAATGTAGCTACACAATGATGAGATGGATGCTGGTACTGGAGGGAGCTGTTCCTAATTGACATTTTAAAATTTTGATACGTGAACAGATTTAGCATCTGTGAAATATAGAGAAATGTTCAATGAAAGGGCACTTGTGAAGACAGTAATTTTACTAATCACAAGACTCTAAAAACAGCAGGCTTAGTGCAACTTCTTATTGAAACATCCTTGTGAGGAGGGACAGATGGAACTGAAGGTATCAATTACTGTGGCATCAGTATTGGCTCCAGAAGTGTTACCACACTTCCGCAGCTACTGAAAATATATATGTGAATAACCAGGTTGGAAAAAAAAAACAGACTGGAACAACAGAGAGTGGTTTTGGTTGATTTCTGCTACCAACATTGGGAAGTTTTTGCATGTTCCTTGGCCAGCAAGTGATGCCGATACACAGAAAGCCAATCTGATTTGAGCAGCATGAAGCAGGGAGACACCAGAAAGTGTCGTGGAATTCCATGGTTAGGAGACGGCAGATTCAGAGGAATTGTTTTCCCCGTTGTGAAAGAAGTGGAATTCCACAGTTTTCTTCTTCATGCTCCTCATCTCAGGCACTACCAACAGTATGTTTCCTTGTGCTCTGGTCATGTCCTGAGGAGAATAAACAGTCTGAAAGTAAGACCTGTATTAATGTAAGACTTGAACAACTCAGTCTTTCTGAGTCCCAGGTAACCGTGCTGTTAGATGTTAATTCAGCTCTAAGGTGTCTGGAGGGACATCTCAATGCCCTCCTCCATCTCAACCTTCTACATTTTGCTTACTGTTTTTGTACATAAAAAGGCAACTTACTGTAGTATATGCATTGTCTGGATCTACTCTGTTGCATTGGCTTTTCTTGAGTCTATGCCAGTGCAGGTGTGGGAAGATCCTTCAGAGTATGAGATTATTCTGAGTAAAATTTTAGCTTGCTCAAACACTCAGGTACTGGCTTTCATCCCTTCCCCCATTCATCTTCCATCACAATGTTCACTGATTGTCATTCTTTGTCACCCCGTGTACCTCTAGCATGGAAAGACACTTACTGCTGATTTGAGCAGCTTAATTTAGTATGCAACATTCAGAGTCAGGTGTGATATTTTTGAATGAGAAACATGCTCTTTTAATAGATTATTTTATAACATGATGCTCTTGCTGGTTTCTGAATCTATTTAATAGTCTTTTTACATTTTGTATATATTCAGTATTAAAAAGATGCTATATTTGCTATATAGGGTTATATTTGTTTTCTAGGTAGAAGGAAAGCTCCCTGATTTCTCTTGGACCTATTTGGTTCATAAAACAAATATTCAGGTTGAACGAGGCAAGTATTTTATAACTGCATCAGAAGAATTGAAAGTTGTTTTCCACAAGATAAGACTCCAAAAGGCTAAGTGTTGATCTGAATTTTCTCAAAAATTTTCCAGGCTGCAGAATTCTGCTTAAGAAAATGAAAAGAAAAAGCATGGCATTTTGTATTCCCATTATTATATGTTATTACTTTTAAGGCAGTAGTTCTTAACACTTCTGAGTGATATTACAGAGAAGTGAAAATGTGCAGAAATGGGTGAAGCTTGAAAGCAGGCTTAGTTTGTTATAATGACCTCTTTGCACTCACCATGCAAGAGTGGCCTTTGACTTTATCAAGGCCAGGAGTTCACCAACAGTTCCTGTAAATAAGGATACAGAATAGTGCTGGAAACACTGGGGAAAATATGCTCTGATCAGGACTAACAGGTTTTATATTTCTATTTCTGTTTCAAACAAATAGATTTTTTTAAAATATCCTTTAAAATTTCTAAGAAAATAACATTGACTATCACCAAAAAAATCTCAGTCACCTATATGTTAAAACTGACAGCTACTCTATACCTGTTCAGTAAATGAAAACAGAGGTGTGTTGAATTTTATAAAATAGGTAAATCACTTTTCTCAATGTTAAAATAATTTGCAGCTTTGCTTTCAGTGCTACATTTTCTGAGTGGGTTGTGCACTTCCCATGTAATTAATAACTCTTAAGCTGTCTGAATAGTTTCCTTTAAGTTGCATCATATAATGTGTCATATGAAAACAACTTGAGGCCTAATGTAACATGAAACTTTATAGTGCATCTTAGTGTGATTTGAGGAAGATGGATGGGAGGGAAATTATTTCTTATTTTGGGTAACAAACAGCTGTTCTTAACTTTTATTTATAAAGAATTTCAAATAATATTTCTAGGGAGAGATTGGTAAATTGTTCTAGTTAGCTATTTCCCCTTTTCCTATTTTACTGGTCAAGTTAGGCAAAAAGTGAGAGTCGAGAATGTAGTAATTTGATGTAGAAATAGAGAGTAATGAGGAGATTTTTTGTATCTGGTCACTTTGCTTTCTTATTCATAACTGATCTCAGCTTGAATTCCCTTAGCAAACACAAAAAGGTTAAGATTTCAGTGTCTCAGTCAACGTAGTACTAAATAAATCATCACCCATGATAGGAAAGTTGTTTAAACTAACTCCTTGAGCTCTGGTCACCAAATTATTGTAACATTGTCATGTTACAAGTGACATATACCAGGTAATGGTATATGTCAGCTGGAAAAGATATGTCTTGCCATAAACTCTAAACATCTCTCACTTCACTCTCAGGAAATGTAAGTTGGCTCATCTTTCTCTTCCTGGAAGATATTCAGCAAGCTAGAGGTTTCATTGATACTTGTAAATACGGAAGTTTGTCATATACTGTAGTGTGTACTCATTCGATATGGAACAATTAGAGTTCATAAGATTTAAAAATAGATGCTGCTTTTCCATTAGTGCATTTTTAAAAATAAAAACAAAAGGTAAATAAAGGATTGCCTTACTAAATTTGATATGGGTAATTCAATGCTGCTTTACAAAGATAGAACTAAAACTGTTTTTATAGCTCTGTGAATACACAGTTAATTCATTCATAATTACTTCATTTAGCACTAGGAGAACCAGCTGGTAGCTGCGTTTCACAAATTTTCAGAACTTTTGAGGAAACAAATCATAAGCAAATATTTTTGCCAAAAATCTGTTTATACTTGATCATTATAAACAATAGAGGGTATGCACAAAAATGGATGCAAAGTTCATGCAAAATTCCTGTAACTACTCTTCTACTAACCTCATAATGTACAGTCTGCTGTACCTGGGCCACAGCACTTGTTTTTAGGAAAAAATATAGTTACGTTTAATCAATTAAAAAATGGGAGAATGGAGCAAAAGCCTTTGCAAGTAAGAGTGTACATATGCTTTGATAGAGTGGCCCATAGATGCTGCTGTGACATCCCTGTGTTTTTATTATCATTCTGGGTGTATGTGCTTGATGCTCCAGCCTGTGGAATATTAACATACACCTGGCTGTCTGGATTTGTAACATATCTAAATCCTTGTATTGATAGGGATTTTCTTTCTCATTTTCTTTTGTCTCCTCAATCTGCCAGCTGGGGCATCTGATATCCCATACACCTCAGTCCCGCAGTCTAGGGTGGTATAAATTTAATCTGTGCGTTCAATTCATGTGCTTCAGTTCCTGCAATTGTTTTCAGCAGTTTCCACCAAGGGCGTGCTTCGCTTTGAGAACACAGAGCTCCATTCATCAACTTTCATTTTTTATTATGTACTACTGACAATGCGGACAGAGGGAGAAATTCAGACTGTCTAAATTCCACCTAAAATATAATCCAGTCAGACTTCAGGCACCCAAGTCTCAGAGAATGATCCAACATGTCTACTCTGAAGCACCACCTAACCCCTCGTGGCACCTAAAATAAATCATTTTTATCACAGATTTCCTATGGCATCTAGGCACAAGTTCCAGGGAAGCTCAGAAGCACCATGTCTTAAGCAGCCAGGCATTTAGCTCCCACCCAAGTTTCATTGTGATTCAGAGATGAATGTACTGATTCCTGAGCTCTGCTTCTGTCCTGAGGTGCCTAAACTATTGCCTGTGCTTAAATCGCGTGTAGTAAACTTGGACGGCCCTGAATTCAACGCAAATACCAACAATCATGATCATTTTAAGTGTAGAAGAGGAGAAAAAGGCCTTTTTAATAGTCTTGAAGGTTAGAGTAGTCCAGAAAGGATACCCGATTTGGATTGTCCTAAACTAAGGAAGCTCAACAGGAATGGGGGAACTTGGCTGTTGTCCCACTGTTAACGTTTCCAGGGGAAGAAAAGCCTTCATCATTTTCTCTCAAGTATAATTATGCAGACACTTGTGACACTTTTGTCCAAGAAACCATAAGCATTCGCTGTGTCAGAGATGCTAAGGATACTCTCATTTGCATGTTTCTATTAACCTGCAAATTCTTTCTTGTCCTCTTCTTTATAGATGGAGAGAATTACTTATTACTTACTACCCATGTTCTGCAATGTTAGAGCTTTATTAAGACCTGTTATTTCCCTTACTGCTTTTGGCTTAGACACCAGGGAGTGCTACTGTAAATTAATGTCTTACATCTGTAGACTTTGAGGTGAGCTTGGTTCAGGTGTCTTTCATCCTTGTTCTCTATCCTTATTGCTCTTGCTGTGTGCCGCATGGAAAGAGTATATACTCTGTGAGGAAGTTCTTGTTGAGCTGTGGACATGTGGAACAACTTGGTTTTGTCTTTTTCATTAGTGTTTAATGCTGCTACTTTATAGTTTTCACCCTTCACGTGACATCTCATTAATCTTTCATGGCAATCCTTTTTACATGCTGGCAGATGCAACCAGGTGAAATAGTATATTAAGCATTCAAAGCCTGAATTTCAAGTTCAGTATTCTGAGATTTAAATTTATTTATTTATTCATTTTACTTTTCTCATGTTTCAGTATGAGGTTTTATGTTGATGTTTCTGTTCCAACTTGCCCCCACCCATCAGATGTCATTTTATATTTATTGTTTAGAACACACACATACCATGTGTATCACTGAAGAATCTTTAACTGAGCTTTACAGAGTAGAAGATACAATGGGAGTAATACTAAAATTTTGCTGTACTATCTTACTGATCATCTATAGCTAAGTTATTTCAAGGGTAGATGCATGCTTTTTATTCTATTACATTCAGTTCAAGACTTTCAAGAAATAAGAACATAAGGGAAATTGTACATAGTAGTAGATATTATGCTAACTTTCTAAATATTTTATCCTTTGATTTTTTAAAAAATTATTTTTCATTACAGCATTCACCATCTGGTTGGAGGGCTTGAATGCAAAGCACATACTTTTAAGCATTTGTTAATGACTTTTTGGTAACAAAGGAATATGTTCATATATCTATACAGTGAGAACACTAACTGGAGAATGAAGATATTGTTTTTGTTAAGTTAGGTCTTTGATATACAGTAGTTCATATATGGAATTTATGCTATTTGACACTATGCTGTTCAGGTAGCTGTGAAGTATGGTCATACATTTTCTTCCTAAGAAGATTAGTGTAAAGTGGTTTTCTCTGTTGCTATATTGTTTTTTCTGAAGCATGGTGTATCACCTTGGTCTATTTGACAGTGTTGATTTGCTGTCTGTTTACACCACTTTTACCCAAACTAATAATTTTATTGAGCAATCTAAAGTTCTTTGTAACATAACCAGTAATTTTAAAAGATGATATGAAATACATTTTGTAGGTTCTAAATTGGGAATGGTGAACACATTGAAGGGTCGCATCATAAGACACTGCAGGCTGGCTACCTGCTTGCTCAGAAAGCTGCTGTATCAAAAAGGAGCAGATGCTGGTGCTGAGTGCCCTTGTGGTGAAAAAGGACAGCTATATTTTGAGCTGCCCTAGCAAGTATAGGTCCAGTAGGTCGGGGAAGAGACAGATCATTTCCCTTTCTTTGGCACTTGTGAGTCCACATCTGGAGTTCAGTGTCCAATTTGGTGCTCCCCGACAGAGGAAAGAAAAGCTGACTGGGGCAAGTGTAGTGGAGGCCCAAGATGGTCAAGGGGCTGGAACCCATGATGTGTGAGGAGAAGCCAAGGAAGCTGGCTTTGTTCAGCCTGGGGAAGAGGAGGCTCAGGGAAGACCTCATAGCTGTCTTTGAGTACATTATAGAGAGGCCAGAAACAGACTCTTGTCAGAGCTTCACAGTGAAAGGTCAAGGGGCAATGGGCACAAGTTGTAGCAAAGGAAATTCCAACCGGATCTTGGAAAAAAGTCACTGTGTGGGCAGTCACACACCGGAACAAGTTTCCCAGAGGATTTGAGGAATAATCTCCATCCACAGAGACTTTCAGAGCTCAGCTGGACAGGTTTTATAGTAACCTGATCTAATTTTCAAGTTGGCCTTGTTTTGAGCAGGTAGCTGAATCCGTTGGCCTCTGGAGGTAGGCCTTCCTACCTCCCTTTTTTTTTTTTCTTTTTTTTTTTGAATATTCTGAAACAAACCCTTAAAATCTTAGAAGACTAATACCATTGTTTGTTTAGATAACACTTTAAGTGTCAGGGAAGCTTACAGTAATAGGAGACAATGGAAAAAAAAAAAGTGTACTCATATTTACCAGCCTATCCATGTCCAGAAATGACTTCTGTCTGTGTTGCAGACCTATCATACCAATCGTGGCTTCTCCTCCTTTCATTTGATGAAGACTTCTGTTCATTTCCCTTCCACAGTTGTCTGCCCTTAGCCCATTAACACAGACTCCCACATGTCTCCTAATGTGGAACTTAACTGGGAAAGCAAATTGCTTTTGGAGATCTAATCAGATGCTTCCACAGTCAGATGTCCTGTGTAGGTTACAGCTGTAAATCTGAGATGTCGTGTCCTTGTCTTGTCTCAGATACTGCGAACCGTAGGCCTGATCCTACGTCCAGATAGTTTACATGAGTGCATATCAGAATGGTAATACTACTGTTCAGTGAAGGAATGTTTTAAAAAATAATAATCATAAACATATTATTTATGACATAATTAAAATATAAGTAAGATGAAATCTTGATCTAAGTCCTGCAAAGCCTGTTCTCTTTTGCCTTGCATTTTGACACTGAAACATCTGTAACTATGCAACAAAGCATATGGGTGCACTGACAATGTGGGAGAGCAGCCAATTCGGTCCTGGGATAAAAACAGGAATCAGGTGATGGAAATAAGCCAAAGAAGTGTGATTCCCACATAAGGGACTTAAAGAGGTGTTAGTCCATAAAGAAGCTCTTTGGCAGGATTTATAGCAGGCCTCTAGACAGAAGGCATTTTTCTTGAGATCCTAAGTGAACTGAAGTGCACTACCTTCCAGGAGGGTGGTGGGATTATTGTCTTGTCAGCTGGTGCTTTCCTCTTTCTTTTTTCTTCTTAAAAATAAACCCTTTGTAGCACATTATGGTATAATTATAATCCCATTTGTAGTTTTACAGAGCTAAACTATTTACTTCAAATGATCATGGGATGAAAACCAGAGTAAATTTTTCTGCTGCGTGGGGCCCTCAGGTTTCCCCTGTTCTGATCTGTGGCATACCTTTTGCAGTGTAGCTCGTTGAGCAACCCAGACTGTTTTCAGCAAAAAGCATTGATCCCAACATAAAAACCTCAACGTTAACACTTTAAGTATTTGCACATTGTGTCTGTAGTTTTCATTTGTTTCACTTCAGCCTTAGAAAACAAGTAATTGAGAGTGCAATAGCTTCAAAAAGTGATGACACCATCCCAATTTTTTGCAGCAAAATTAGTATATAGAATCATAGAATGGCTCAGGTTGGAAGGGACCTTAAAGATCATCTAACTCCAATGCCTCTGTCATAGGCAGGGATGCCACCCACTAGATCAGGTCGGCCAGGGCCCCATCCAGCCTGGCCTTGAACACCTCCAGGGATGGGGCATCCACAGCCTCTCTGGGCAACCTGTGCAAGTGTCTTACCACCCTTACAGTGAGGAATTTCCTCCTAATATGTAGTCTAAATCTATCCTCTTTTAGTTTAAGACACTTCCCCCTTGTCTTATCATTATCTACCCGAGTAAACAATCCTTCTCCATCTGTTTTGTAAGACCCCTTTAGGCATTGAAAGGCTGCAATGAGGTCTCCCTGGAGTCTTGTCTTCTCCAGGCTGAACATCCCAAGCTCTCTCAGCCTTTCTTCACAGGAGAGGTGCTCCAGCCCTCTGATTATCTTCATGGCCCTCCTCTGGACCCTCTCTAACAGCCCCACATCCTTCTTGTGCTGGGGTCCCCAGAACTAGATGCAGCACTCCAGGTGGGGCCTCATGAGGGCAGAGCAGAGGGGGACAATCACCTCCCTCACTGTGCTGGCCACTCCTCTGGTGATGCAGCCCAGGATGCAGTTGGCCTTCTGGGCTGCAAGCACGCACTGCTGGCTCATGTCAAGCCTTTCACCCACCAGAACCCCCAAGTCCTTCTCTGCAGGGCTGCCCTCAATGAGTTCTTCTCCCAATCTGAACTGTCTGGGATTGTCCCGGCCGAGGGGCACTTGGACTTTTTGAACCTCATGTGGTTCAATCATATATTTAAGTATTACCAGAATCCATAGACTTGAGTTACAGACTGATTTCCATAACATTTTTTCTGAAGTACAAACTTTTTAAACATTTCACAGAAGTGGTGTTCTACTGTGTTCTGTGATATAGGTAGCAAGTTGGAAATGTTTTTAGAGGCATGAGCATACTTTATGTAATGAAGAAATAATAAAATTGAACACAAGACATTCATTCAGAAATGCATTTCTTATTTTTGCTCAAGCCTGATGAAGTTCAGTTGTTCTAATACTCAAGACATCCAAGTCATTGCCCATAGAGGTCACTGGATCAACCCCTGAGCTCAAAGTAGGGCCAACAAGTTAGATTAGGTTATTACAGTTATTATAAGCCATATGCAGCTGAATTTGAAAGTCTCCAAGGATGGAGTTTATTCCACAAATCCTCCACAAATTATTCCACAAACCCTCTGGGAAAGTTATTCCAGTGTACCGAGCAATAAATTGGGGAAAGCAGTATTTTAAAGTATGTTTATATACTGCACTCATTTTGCAGCACTTCTTTTAAGACTCCTATTTATAGTAACCTAGGATTTAAAAAATAAAAACAAAATAAATCTTTAGTCATTCTTAGAATGATTTGTACTTTTGAGCTTGGGGAAGCAAAATGAGGCACATTTGAACACTGAAGCCAGTGAATTTGTATGAGTGTGAGTGAGCATTTGGCTCATTGTTTTCACCAGGTATTATTTCTGTTTGTTCCTTTTAAGCAATGTTTTTATGTGCATAAGAACAACGAGAACTCTTTTTTTCCTTCTCTTTTCCTTCTTTCTGTTGTAGGCAAGTATTTCCAAATGGGCTTCCTGAAGAATACTCTCTAGTTGCTACGTTCCGTGTACGGCGAAATACCAAGAAAGAGCGTTGGTATATATGGCAAATTTTAAATCAACATGACACTCCCGAGGTTAGAGTTGTCTTTGACTTTTTTTTAATTATTATTTTCTTTTCTTTATTTATTTTTTTCCCCACATAATATGACAAATATTACTTTGTGGATGTTTTACCACTGAATTTATCTACACTTTACACATAATAGACAGACTGATCTGAAATAGTTCATGATTTATTACAGGAATGACAAAAATCTAAGAAAATTTATTCAGTTAATACTGTGAACAAGGATAGAAGGAATGCTTGATTTATAGTTGATATATTTTTACAAAGTTACATTAAAAAATGCTTCATAATTCTAGTCCAATCTGTGTAATGAAAGTTTATTACATATAGCTTATGTATAAGTTTAGCTCTTCTACTCTAACTTTTAAATGACTGCTTCTTCTATTTCATTTTGCTTTCAGATCTCTGTCCTTCTGGATGGTTCAAAAAAGGTCGTGGAGTATATGACCAAATCCGCACAGGGAAATATACTGCACTACACTTTTAAGAGTCGAGAAATTTATCCATTGTTCGATCGGCAGTGGCATAAACTTGGTATTAGCGTGCAGTCGGGGATCATTTCCCTCTATTTGGATTGTAATTTAATTGAGAAAAAGCAGACTGATGAAAAATTCACCATTGACTTGCAGGGAAGGACTCTGATTGCTTCTCGTGCTGCAGATGATAAGCCTGTAGATGTGAGTAGTATGAAAGCAAAACTGGAAAACTTGAAATCATGTTTTATCCACACTTCTACTGACAACCATCATAAAGAATTGGGTAGGGAAAAAAAGGTTCAAAACAGGTTATTAATTTTGAGTGTGAATTCTTAATTTACCATCTTTAGGTCTTTTCTAAACCACATTAAGTGCTATAGAGTCTGCTAAGGCAAACCTTCTGTTACCAAAGTAACTTTGTCCTGGTTTCAAGAGTGTATTTTTCTGTGTTTACTTTGGAGTAACAGCCATGTAGTTACCATAGACACATTACTACACTTAAGAGATAACTCCAGTAGTATTTTTTTTTCTTTCAATTTTTATAAGATTTAGCTATTAGGATGACTAATGCTAGTTTGTATCAGTCATCTGTTACAGTTTGTCCCTCTATGATGAGCAGAAGATACACAAAAAATTAGGTTGCCTGTGTTTCAAGGTTGTATCAGTTTCAATGTTGTATCACAATCCAAGGTAATTCAGTTATGCAGAAATAGGAACACCTTGTTCATAGTTCATCCCTCCTCCAAATGAGTGGGATGAGGAAGTGGCTGAATGTGCATTTCCTGCAGCCTTTGATGCAAGCAACTGACTGCATGTGCAGCTGGCAATTGTAAAGTAGTCCAGTTCCTCCACCCTGTCCTACAAAACACAGTGGGCAAGATCTGCTGAATGAAATGCAAATGCAAGGAAAGTAAGCTGCTGTGGAGTGTTGCTGAAGAAAGCAAGCTGTTGCCTCATCTATAGATAAACGGGATAATATGGAATTACCCAAGGCAACCCTTTAATATTATGGGCTTTGTTCTGTTCCATAAATATCCTCCTCTCTTTCCTTGTATAGAGAGCTCAGAACAAGCAATTGGAAAGTTCCAGGAAATGTCATTTTGTTTTAAGTATACTGACATCTTGTTACCAGGTTTAAAGAATCTGGCTTGAAGTTTATAGTGGCCATTTGAAAGTTTTAGCTCTATTATGTACACTGAACAGTTCCAGATGAAAATAACATTATAGTAACTGCAAGCTAGCATTATAAGAGGAATCCATTCTGTGAGGTGCTGAAACCTTTGGCCAGGGATCATCAGAGCTCCTATTTTGTAAGGCCAAGTTCATACTTCATTTTATTTTGTAAGACTGAGTTCAAATTTATTTCATATTTATGTACCATCTCCTTATTTCCAAGTAGCACAGAGGAAAATTAGCAAATGCTTTTAAGCTTGTGTTGGTTACATGGCACAGGCTGGATAATCCCGAGTAGAAGTTGGCAGTTGGGTTTTCCATACTTGTAGAAAAACATTATGGGCATAAAGCTGATGAAGACAGCAGAACAGATCCTGTAGTGACACTCTTCTCAATACTAATCTCAAGGGATAAAATATGAGAACACAAAGCAGATGCAGAAGGAGACATCCTATAGCAAAACTATTCTCTGAAACTAGGCCCTCCCTAGACCTTCCTGTGAGTAACTGTAAGTCAGAGCAGTCCATGACACATTTGGACTTTTGTAAGTGCTGGGCAGGCAGGGCAAGACTAACCAGTTAAAATTAGATGCTGTTCATCTACTCTAAATCTCTAAAACAGAAGTCTTACATAGAGAATTTTTGCTCTTCAGACAATTTAGTGACAAGGTCTAAGCAAAGGTCTGTCCAAAATGGTGGAAGATACATGGGACATAGAGCTTGTCAAAACTTTACACTAGTTCACTGCAGGAGAAAATTACGTTCCTGAGAAGAACATTTGCAGAGAATATCTAGAGGATTAAAACGCCCATATTGTCATACTAAGTGCAGCACAGAGGGCTGCAATTTACATGAAGGTAAATGAAATCTAAAATGTGTTTTAATTCAAAGTAAGAGACTGTGTAATTTGTTACTTAAGTGAGAAAATAAACAATTGTGGGGTTTTTCAGTATTTCCAATATTTCAGAAATATACGCTGTTTCAGAGAGAAACTTTATTACACCAAGATTAGAAAATACATGCCATAAGACATTTTTTACATTTCACATTAATCTCTTCTCTTGTATTTCTTAATAGATTGAACTTCACCGCATAACAGTTTATTGTAATCCAAACGTTGTAACGGAAGACACGTGTTGTGAAATATTTGCAGAGCTGGTAAGTTATTGTTAAAATACAAGTACTAATATAAAAGAAATTATTTCATTGTTTCTTACTAAAGATTATAAAGAAATTGCAATGGAAGTGTTAGACCAATTACCTCCTGAAAATTGATCCTGCATCTGGAGTCATTGTGCATTATTTCTTACTACCAAAACAAATGGCTTAGTGGATCTTCAGTAAAAGGCACTAGGTGCTGCTAGTGCTTTTTAAATGTGTTTCTTAACATTGATTAGTAACTAATTAGTAACTGAGGAAGTCTTAGAGAGTAGGAAACAAATCGCTGCCATTACCTGAGAATGACGTCAAATAACAGAGAGGCCACTTTAATAACAAATGTATCTACTCTAGCACTATAATTAATAAACAAAGCCCATGAAAGTCTCTGAATGACAGTGGAAGGGAAGAAAAACAGGAGGGTATTGAGAGTGTTTCCCTTATTTCAATGTAATAACATGGAAGAATAGGTGTTCTGTAATAGGCAAATACTTTCTTCTTTGTAGTGCATGTGCTGAGAGATGTATGTTGTTTAACATAAGGGAAAGCATTGATTTAGTTCAGTATTCACTTTTCCTTTTTGTTTGGATAGACTGAATCAGTATAAACTGGAAGGCTAGAATTATAGAATTGCTAGAAGTTATATATGTGAGTAAATGTTTTTGCTAAATTAAGCCCACTGAGAGGGAAAAAAATAAAAGAAAAACCCTCCAAAAAAAACCCACCCAAACATTAAAATATTGTTTTGTTAGTTATGAACATCCAAGAGAAGGCTTCTGTGAGACCATGAACACCATCAACTCTCAGCCTGCAGTCAGCAAGGTTGAGTCCTTCTTGCAGAAGGTCTATTTGATCCTGTGTACAAAGAAATAGGAGAAAGGGGTGCTTGAATGGAGGGATAAAGCTGCCTAAGAACAGAGGAGAATAGTTTGTCAGTACTAACAACTGATGGGTGATCAGAAGCATAAAAGGGGCTAGATCTAACTTATTAAGGGAAATTTCAATTTTAAATAATAACTTCTTGTTAAAATAAACTTCAAATATATTCCTGATAACAGTGCAGACTTCCTCTTTTTGAATTTATGAGCTTATTGCCAGGTGAAAGGAATGATTTTTTTTTTTTCTGTAAACTTCACTTTGTGCACAGAAATAAAATTTGTTTAACAGTTATGACACAGTAACAGAAAATAAAATATAAACCCTAATTATATATGAACACAAAAAGATCAAGGATATGCCATATTGATAGTATCCTAAGCACTCATTCAGCTGTTTAGATTAAAGCACTGTATGTTTCATTTGTATGTCTTACGTTGAAGATATAAAAATAATGGACTACTCATTAATGACTTTCACATTGAAATTGGTATTACATTTTCTGATTCTTTTTCATGCCTTTCTTACCCATTTTAAGAGCTAAAATTTCAATAATATAAGGGAAGGAATTTATCCTTGGTCATGAGTTTCTACACTACGATGTAAATCCTGTTGGAATTTCTTTGACAAGAAGGCTCACAGGAGACCTTATCAAATCTTGATGAGAGCTCCTGAAATTTGTCAGGTTCTGTTGACTTGTCTGGTAGTGTATCTTCAAATTGGCTCAGCTCTTATAAGTTGCAGGCAGCTGAATATTGGTGTCAAGACCTTTTGTTTGTTTCCAAACTGCATGTCCAAAGTATTTCATTATTTAAAAAATGAAATAAAATAATTTTGGGGAAGGATGAAGGACAGGACTGAGAAATACTCCTTTTTTTTTTTTTTTTTTTTTTTTTTTTTTCCAGTGAGCATTTTCTGCTTTCACTTCTAATTTTGAGAGGCTTTCTTCATATGTCTGGATTCTTTTGCAAGAAAGAATTGGGACAATCAGATATGTTTTAACCAGCAGTGATTTCAGTACAGAAGGGCCACAATGTCTAGGCTTTGTTTTATTACAGCTTTTCCCTCTGTTTGGCAGTTGTGGCATCTCTGTAATGTGCTATGTACAGTGGTGTTAAAACAGAAAGTAAGTTGAAAGTAGTGTTTGGATGTTATTTATCTATTCACCAAAGTGGACCAAAAATCAGAAAATCTTATTTTTATTTTAGTGCTCACATGAGGACAGATTACTTGCTACTACTTCATCACCAGTGACTGTTCATGCCAGCAAAATATACACACTTCCAGGAACACAACAAGAATCTAGAGACAGATGCTACTGCTTTCCAAATAAAGTATGAGCTTTTCCTATCGCTTTTTAATGCATCGTCCTGTTTAATCCTGATAAGTATTAAAAACAAAACAAAACAAAAAAACAACTTGTTTTTCTTTTGTAGTCATCAAAAATATATTACTGTCTTAGAATGTTGTACATTGTATTTTGCAGTGAAGAAACAGTACATTTTAAAATTTCATTTTAAAATTAGAGTTACAGAGGGCTAGAAGTTTTTGTGGTTTCAGCACACACACACACAAAACAAAACTTGTATCAATAGTAAAAATCAGAATTACTACTAAGACATTATATTTAGAGTAAATGTTTCTACTTCAAAATAATTTATTTTCTACATACTGTGTTTTTTTCAACCCTTCTGGACATGGCACTACATGTATTCTGGCTCATTTGTTTTGTTAGGCTTTTGTGATTAAGACAATGAATTCAAACAAAATACGTGTTCTGGAGATGTTTCTTTGTTGATTTCTTTTTTCTTTCTTTTAAAATCAGGGAGAAGCAGGATTACCAGGAGTAGCTGGTTTGCCAGGCCAGAAAGGAAGTAAAGGTGAAAAGGTAAATAGTAATTGCATTCTCTCTTTCAAATCATAATCTGTGGCTTTTTCTTCTTTAGCAGATGGAAACTTCACAGATGTTGTTATTCCATAATGGGATCTTTTTATATACAGGTTAAATACTTTATCAGTCAGTCCCTGGTTCTAAGTGTGGCCTTCCAGCCACACAGCCTAGAGTTATCTCGCTCTGGGGTCCGTTCCCATTCATGAATTCTATGGAACACAGTTTACTTGCCTGTGAAGCAAGCATACATCCAACACTGACAGGATATTGTCTCCTCATTATCCAAAAACAGAGAAGTCATGTATGTCATCTACAACAAGGATTTACCACTACAAGGTATGCGTTTGCTGCTGATGGCCAGAATCCTATACAGTGGATTAATCTTTTCAGTGGTCAGTAGCAAAGTAAGAATTTACTGATATGACCTCAGTACTTGTGTTCTTTGACATCACTCTTTCCTGAAACTTTCATAATTGTAAAGAGAGAGAGACCTGGCATTGGCAAACCACTGGGACAGCCCAGATGGTGCACCTTTCTGTGGGTGTATTCCATATCATTGTTCTGTAGTGCTTACTGTGACATTTCTGCGCTATTTAGATTTTGGGGCTTTCCTAGTAATGAAGGTCATTAGGACATGTCTGGGAATGTGTTTGTATTGTGTTCATAGAGGTGCCAATTTGAATAACTGCTGTCAGTCATCAAGAAATACAATGGGATACAATTTTTGAGTTCAGGGAATACAGTGTGAGAGGAAGACAGCTGGAAAGTCCTAGTCCAGCAGTTTGGCTGGAGATGTCCTAATCCACCATCCTCCCTCACAGCACGCTGATTAGTATGTGATCTGAAACAGCTTGTGAAGACATCTAGCACTGTTCCTAGGGCAGCAGTACCCAGCTGAAATTGGTCCAGTTCTAAAAGAGCTTATCCACATAGTCAGTTGAAATTGAGTAAATTTCTAGATAGTGTCTGCCCTTCCCAACTCCTCCCCTCCAGCATAAGTGTCAATTTTGATACTAACTCTATCTTTCCCCTAGTGGAGAAGAAAGTTCCAATATGTTAGTTTCAGTAGCCTGGCTGAACCTAGAGGGATTCCTGGTAGCCTCCAAACTTAATCACCAATTTTTACTGATCTTAGATCTGAGTATAAAGCACCATTATCTTTGTTAGAGCTACCCTATGTTACCAAACTCTCATTGCATTGATTTGAAAACCAACCAACAGTCAATGAATCCTTTCAACTTCAATGCATCACTGATAGCAAATTGCACAAGACCATGTGTGTCATGGTTGTTAATTACAAAGTACAAAATTTTCATTTTAGAGGACATCTTCTCTGATATAAAACTAAGAACCGTTAAGCTTGAAATTGATGAAAAATAAACCTTTCTAGCTTTATACAAATAGATTTTTTTGGCAGTGGACTACTACTTGTAAATCCAAATTTGATCAGATTATCACCAGCCACTCTGATACTTTTCAGAGCCTGAGCAGGATTATATGCATCCAGCAATTTATCCTAGTGATAGTAGATTTACATTTGTTACTAAAAGAATCAGTTGGTTAAAGTCAGAGGTAGTACAGCAAACAGCTAGAAAGTTGTGTAGTTTGAACTTTCCTTATAATTCACCAGTACTTGCTACTTCCTAGCTTTAAGACTTTTTTGTTTTGTTTTGTTTTGGGAAAGGGTGTTGCGGGGGTGCAGGTTTGGCAGTGTGAAGGAGCCATGAGAAAGAAATTACTATTCTAGGGCTGTTCCATCAGCCAGTAACTCCCACAGAGGTAACAGCATTCTGCAGGTCCACTGGAGAAATCAAACAGTGCAAACACTTGCAGATGAACCAAAACATCTGCTCTCTCCCTTGATGATATAAGTCTTGCTTCTTGTTGTGTGGTGTCAGCTCTCTTAATGACTTGAAAGTTGGAAATGCATGGTTCAGTTTCTCTCTTTTCTGTGATTTCTGTAGTCAAACCTTTCATGCTGTATTCTGTCAAAACACTAATTCAACAGTAAGGGATATTTCTGGTGTCTCGAGTCACGTTACTTGTGTAATTAAAGAGATGGTCTCACTGTTGACTTCTGAGAGCAAATGAGTAGTACCTACCTTCATGGAGGTGAATACCACATTCTCTGAGGCTTTGGCACCACTTTCTCTTTTGCTCCTGTATTTGTGTGGGTTTTCTGTACCACTTGCTATCAATGATAACCTTGTTGCATCAATACTTAGAGATAGACAAGCCCTAGACCATTCCAGCCGTTCCAAATACTTCATTTATTGCCAAGTGATGAACAGGAGAGTAACAGACTGTGATTAGATGTTTTGTAATATGTTTCACATGAAATAGGTAGTTTACCAAGGACTTTGTTGGCCAGGTTTTCAATCACAAAACAAAAAGGGTTTCTGTAAATTTTCTGGTGGTTCTTCAGCCTTTGCTTCCCAGTTTGCTTGTGCTCAGCTTTTCGTCCTACTGTTTATTTTGCTTCTAAATCTTATTAATAGCATCCAGGTAACTACATTTAAATGTCCTCGCCATGGCAGCATCCAACTAAGAAGTAACTGGTAATTTCTAACTTTTTTCCTAGAAAATTTCTGTATCCATTGATGTCATCTTTTGTTCAGCGCAACATTGCTTATTCTTTTATTTACGTTGTTTCATTCCAGTTTCCCACCCACACTAATTAAATGTATGACTGAATTTACATGTCTTTTTGTTGTGATGGGATTGGTAAGAAAGTCTCTGCATGTTCATATTGGTGTTAGGTTATATTTGAGCTCCCCCAAATTGCCCTTTTCTTCAGTCTATCCTAGTTCCTTCAGATCAGACTCTGTTTTGCCTGCTCAGGAATACCTATATTATCACCAGTACAAAGCATGATAGCTGACCAGCCTTTTTTAGGAATTTTGAAATTAATTATTAACCGTTTCTCACTTTGTCTGTACACTTGGCAGAACTCATCGTAGTACTTCTGAAGGGGTCAGCGCCAAAGACCAAAGCGTATTGTGGGCCCAAATGATTAATGTGCCATGTTTTCACTGGAATAAACAGTTATGCAAATATTGATGTATTTCTGGCAAGCTTCAATAGCTACACAGAGGAACACCACTGATCAAAAGTTATTCCACTTGTTTGAAAGACCTTTCTACTTGTATGTCTCACCTTACATTATGGCTTCATTAAGACATTCATTAAGAGGACATTTCTTCACTCAGGAACAGAAGTACCTCCCTTAGCTTTGAAAAGGTGCTTCAGGGGTAGAGGAGCTGTTCTGTTTTAAGTCTGTCTTTCTTGCTGGAAGACCAGACTGTTCAGTTTGATACCACACCGCTTACTATGTGGAAAAATAAAAAATAATAATAATAATAATAAAAACTAGCAAACTTGCCTCAAAGGCAGTATTCCTTCTCTTTATTTCTTGTGCAGGCTTGGAATCAACAGTGTTTGCTCTGAAAGGTTTTATTTGCCTGGAGATCCAAATTTCCCAGCTATCCACAGCAGGGGACAACCTCCTGTTCTTTAATGTCTGAATAATTTAGACTTAGAAAGTCACCAGAACCAACTTTGCTTGCTGTTTATTGGTCTAAGTGCTTGAAACATACATTTTAGACTGCCCGATAGCTTTTTCCCATCAGATGAAAACTGAGAGGTAGCAGCAGTCTGTTGTACAATTTAGGTTATCCTTGAATAATATTCTGTGTTACTCTCATGGTAGGTTAATTCTCAGCACAGTGTATTTCACAAGTTTTAAGTGCTCAAAACTCTCTTGTGATTTAATACATTTTGATGTATGTTCTGTAGAGATAGGCTTCCGCTGCTGCTGAGCCGAGTGAGAAATGAACCATGTTTTCTGTTTTGGAAGCAAATTATACTACTTTAGCATGATATATTGCTACTCAGACTCTTAAAAACATATTTATTGCTGGTAAAAGTCTTTTGATCGTGATGCCAAGGTCCCATTTTGCCCTCAACATGTAGAAAATCTTCAGAAAGGCAGAATATGGCTGGCAGTAATTGAAATAATTATATATATACTGAATAGACAAACAATTTTTCTATACTGGGGAGGCTACAAAATTAATTGTATAAGTAAGCTTTGTAGCCACAAAAGATTTTAAATAGAAATCCAAAAATAATTGAAAATTTAAATTTATTATAATAACCCATTACAAGCTGTGTTAATAGGTCATTGGTTAATGCTGCAAGCACAGTAGGGAGCAAAAAAACAGAGGCACAGTGCTTTCAAACGTTAAAGTGCCTATTGATGCACACCATGAAGAAGTTTATTGCTATTCAAGTGTGGTTCATTAATTTATATTTTAATTAAAGAAGATGTTTAAAATGCTATCTTAGGCTTGGCAGAAATAGATTGATGCAATATTGTTGCACTGAGAAAATATTTGTAATACAGTGATCAGAAAAAAAGAACTTGTGGAGAACAAATGAGGTGTCTGACTGCTTTTTCTGCCTGTTTTCCTTACTAGTCTTCTTTTCTTCCTTCTCTGCTATTCCTCTTATAACCCAGGTTTACCTGATTCCATCTAAGGCATATCCATTGTATTACACAGCCTTGAGAATAGTTCCTTTCTGGTCTGATTTTCAGTGCAAGGTTTATTGATAAACTCAGATAGGGACCTAGAGGCTGGAATGCATGAAAAAGAAAAATTTATTGGGCAAAATATGGCTGGCTGTCAGTGGTAACAAAGGGATTTTCGTAAGTCAGGAGCTGTCAGAGTACTTGGTAGACTCAAATCATATAACATGGCAGAAGAAAACACTCCACACAAACACAGCAAAGAACTTACTGCTAGTCCTACTTAACTAGCAGTTTTAATAGATGTGGAAAAGGATCATTAGTAATGCAGTTCTTAAAACAAACAAACAAAAAAACAACTCTCAAATATTCACCTTATCGTATTCACCATTCCAGTATTCAGGTGAGTTCTCAGAATGGCAACAAAAGTCTTCCCCAAGAAGAACAGAGAGGGTGGCAATGAATCCTCAGCACTCGGAGGTGCTCAAAGGGTTGGGGGCTGTCACCCCTCCCCAGCGGGGTCATGCCCAGAGCTGAAGCTGAAGCAGGGCAGCAGCAGCCACTGGGCCCTCCAGTACAGGGGTTAAACCCCAGTACAGGGGTTAAACCATTCAAACAGTGACCAGGTTGAGCCCCTCGCTGCCAGGTCAGCACACAGCCAGGAGGCTCCTACTAGGAATAACATGAGTGATATGGCTGGGGATATATACTCGCTGCTTCTACCCCACTGGCAGGAAAACACTGGAGTAACACCACACAGAGAAGTTTGCCGGCTAATTCACAGAGTGGCTGAGGTCAGAAGGGACATATGGAGGTCATCTGGTCCAAAGCCTCTGCTGAAGCAGGGCCACATACTTTTTGGGATGAGTTTTCTCTCTCACCCTTGGCAACTTCTCTGAATCTGAACTGATTGTACTCATCAACTAGAGTTCCTAATGAGTTGTCTTTTTCCAGCTCTAAATACTTCTGTGACCATTTTATAATCATGAGAATATATATCTGTCTGTGCATCTAAGTTTTAATACTTCTTAGTTACATAATTTCTTACAGGGACTACCTCTGATGTTAATTATACAGATGGCATATGTGGTATAAAGGATGCATTCTTTATGTTCCCTCCTTTGCCTTCCACTTTATCACTTTTGGAAGACACTGTCTACAGTGCAGTCTACTGGTAACAACTCTTTCCAGAGTGCTGGCATTTCTTTCTTGATAATAATACATATTTTCTTACCTAGACATTCCTGATGCTACTGGCGCACATACCTATGCAGAAATGAAAACTGGGAAAGCCAGTTTGGCTAACCAACTCTTCAAAAAAACTAAATAGATTTGTTTAAGGAGCATTTTGAGAACTGACTTAGGTTCTTTATTTTATCTGAATGAATATGTCCTCATTGTAGACAAGAGCAGTATTGTAATGTAGTACTCTAGCAGTGTGTGCTCTATGCCATATTCATGTCACTTTTTCTATTTATTAAATTCATTTGCTTTTATCTTACATTAAAATCATGACCTGGTTAGTACTGAAACTTGCTGAGAATATTTTACTCCTCTCAAAATTATTTGTAGAATTTTTTTTCTAGATTAAATATTAATGTGTTACATTAATCCCACTCCATATCACGATGTAAACATATATTAAATTATTTTGTCTCTTAAATGGCAAATGTATGTGTTTAAATAAATATTGTTTTAAAATTAAGTTTTTTGGTTTTATATGAGAAGGACTGTGATTTGTTAATTTAAACAACTATCTTTCTCATTCTCTTTATTACCACATTTATTCTTAGGCTATTATTGCTAAGCATAACTCATCAGCAATAATGTCTGATATAGATACTGTATTTTCTGTTTGTTACTAGAATAGAACTTAAAGTTCCACAACAAAAGCATTAAATAATGGCTGAATGGCACAAAAATATAAAGGTCAAGTGCTTCTGAAACTCTGAATCATCAATGTAACAAAATAATCACAAGTGTAATACTGCAGGTGGTCTCTGATGTACAAAACTGGTTCCACTTCAAATAGATGGCTGATTGGCATCACTGTAAAGAAGTGTGTTTGCTGTCTACAGTCTATTTTTAAGAACTGGGCTTGGCTTGGCTTTATGGAAAGTTGACAGAAACATTTTGGTGTTTGTCAGCCTGAGCCTGCTGAGTTTCCACACTGCTTATGAGCTCACCAAAATAAACACTGTCAAGAATATAGTAGCCATCCTGTTTTTTGCAAGATGTTACATTCTGGAAAATGTGTTATGGCTTAAATACTTTATCTAATAAATATCTTTTGCTCTGTTGAAAAGTATTTTAACTGCTACCCTTAGCAGAAAATCTTAACAGTAGACTTAAAGCTCAATGTATTAACGTTGAATGTTATTATACTGAGTGTACCTCATAACCGATCATACCTTCATTGTACTGTCAGCTTTCACTGCTGCCAGCATATATTTCTGTTGGTTTTAGTAGCTGTAAGCAAATGCAATTTTTTTTTTTGCCTTCTTAATAATTTATTTACATAAACTTAGAAGGCGCAGTTGCAGTGTGTGTTGAGAGTTGGTACGCTCTTGTTGAAGTATAAAAAGAGATTTACGTAGGGATAGATGTAGGTCTGGTGGTATGGAACCCTGTTTTAAATTCTCATTTTATGCCTTTGTTATCTGCTTTGTGAGAAAGTAAAAATGATGCATGTTCACTTTTGCAAAGCACTTTGAGATCTGCAGATGCAAAGGAAAATTCCACTATGCAAAAGACGGGCCAGAAAGACTTAAAAATGCATTTGCCTTATTTTTATTTCTTTATTCTGTCCAGCTGCCTGTGTGAACTATTTTGTAGGTCATACAACATGTAACATATGATCTTTAAGCTTATTGAATAAAAGTTTGAGAAACTAGAGCCTTTCAGACTTGTGGTTATAGAAATCACAGTTACAAGATAGAGGCATAACTCAATGGTCTAATTTGCAATGGCAAATGATTGTCTACAAGGCAGGGTGTCCATCTGCACTTAATGAAACAAATGTAAACACAGTGTGGTTAACTAGTTAGTAAGTCATATAGTTAAAGGCTTCTGGACATTTACCAGGCTGTGGAATTTTAGCCTATACAGTATATAAAAATACACTACTGGATGTAACAAAGCAGTTCTGGTCTATTAAAATACTTGCAAGTGGCATAAGGGAACAGACTGTGCACAGATAAAGCTGTCATTCCACGGATGATAAGCCAAGCGAACTAGGGGCCAGTTCAGCTTCTTGCTCTCTTATATTAGTAGTGGGGTCATGCTATTTGCACACACAAGATCTTGTGTTACTTTAGAGGCAGGAGTAACTTAGCATACCTATATTAGAGATACTTCCAATATTTTAAAAAAATGGCTGATAGGCTTCTCTAGAACATTGCTGCTTCTGATCAGTGGTGTATGATCAGATGGATTGGTGCTCTGCACCTGAGTGCATCTTGTTTTGGTTGATTTGCTCAGCTCATCTTATAAATGAAGGAGTTTTGAGCCAGGTTGTGCAGATGCACTTGCTTTATTATGGTTTCTGTGAATAGATTTAAGGAGCTTACAATGGAGGGCGGGGAAGATGGGTAAGCTTTACGGGTAGGTGAGAAGCAACATCAATAGCATTAGGATATGACAGCTTGTTTCAGAGGGCACATCATTCTGCTTTCAGAAGAAGGTAACAAGGAAAACTGACCTGTAGCACTTGAATTTATTTATTTATTTACTTCCCTTGAGGCTAAAGGTAAAAATATTGAATTCTCAGCACCTTCCTTAGACTGCAGTGCGGCGCCCTGGATTTGATCCATGGGCTCCCTGGGTAGAGCATAAGGAGAGTTAAGCACTTCAGAGTGTGCTGTGCTGAGTCAGGAGCTGCTGAGTGCAGCCTGAAGGGAACAGTGAATAAAACACATATTCTAAATCCTTCCTTTACCATGGATTAAATGTTTAATAAATGGCTGGTCTGGGATATAGCAAATATTCTCGCTGTGTACTTTAGGGTCTTTTTGCTAATCTTGATGTTCCTTTCTTAACTTCAGAAAGGTTAATGACATCATTTGGAAGAGAAGTACTGCATTTACACTGAAAAGATGAATGTACTTAGAGTACTCCCTCTGTGAAGCTCTTTCAGTTGTTTTGTGTGTGTGTGTGTGTGTCTGTATGTATGTGGTGGTGGTGAAGCTTTACAGCAGTGGTTGTCTGCTGGTGCTGGTTTCTAAGATGCCTAGCTGATGTCATTGTACTGTACTACATTAATTAAAAACACTTTAAACCCGATGGAGACTTAGGATGTAACATAAGAAATTGTTGGGCACTTTACATGGTGACTGTCTCATGTAAAATGCAGGAACTGTTATCTGAATAGGAGCCTGGTCTCAGCTCTCCAAAAACAGACCAAGCTGCTGGGATGCAGATCACTTGTGCATTTCTTAATGTTCCTCCTGTAAACTTTGGAACAATTGTACATCCCCTGACAACCAGTGTGCTGCACAGGCTGGGAATACCCATGAGCTGGGGAGGGCACAGGACATGTCTTCTGTGACCCACAAAGCCTTTCTGTTAGACTGTTGAATTAAAAATCTCCTGTCTGATATGTTGCAGATGAAAAAGAAGTCACTGCAGCACTGTAAATATATCCTGTTTGGGAAGATCGTGAGAAATTGGCATTTGTTACTACAGAGTGGGTTTATTGACAAAGTCAATGAACTTTGCCTAATACTAAGAAGTTTCTGCATATTTTGAATATCAAAATTTCCCAGGGCCCTGCTTCTTAAAAAATTCAGCACTTTGTGAGTTTAGAGGTTGTGGGCACTTCCTCAGCAGGGGCTTTTAGGTTTGCAGTTTTGGATTTGGGCACCACACTTAAGTCTATATCCTATTTTAGGAAGCAATTATTTGTGTAAATGTGGCTCTTGTGCTTCTTCATGCACTCCTTTCATTCATGGTTGCTTTGAGGGAATGACAGGGAGGGAAAGAGGAACTGACTTTAAACAGTGTCTTAAAAATATTGCATGCATGTGACTTTCAGACCAAAAAGGTCATTATTACACGTACTTCCTCAGAGCTGAATGAACTCAACACAATGAATTTGGACCTGCTTGGCCTACCTTTAATGTCAAAACAAATTCCCTTGAAATCAGAAGACTTGTTTTTTATAGAAACATACATTTGCAAGTATTGAGGGGATCGAGTGTACCCTCAGTAAGTTTGCAGATGACACCAAGTTAGGTGCGTGTGTTGATCTGCTGGAGCGTAGGAAGGCTCTGCAAGAGGATCTGGATAGGCTGGACCGCTGCGGGCTGAGGCCAACTGTATGAAGTTCAACAAGGCCAAGTGCCGGGTCCTGCACCTGGGGCAAAACAACCCCAAGCAGCACTACAGGCTGGTAGATGTGTGGTTGGAAAGCTGCCTGGCAGAGAAGGACCTGGGAGTGTTGGTTGATAGTCGGCTGAATATGAGCCAGCAGTGTGCTCAAGTGGCCAAGGCCAACAGCATCCTGGCTTGTATAAGAAACAGCATGGCCAGCAGGTCCAGGGAAGTGATTGTCCCCCTGTATTTGGCTCTGGTGAGGCTGCACCTCAAGTAATGTATTCAGTTTTGGGCCCCTCACTACAAGAAGGACATGGAGGTGCTCAAGAGAGTCCAGAGAAGGGCAACAAAGCTGGAGCAGGGTCTGGAGAACAAGTCTTATGAGGAGCGGCTGAGGGAGATGGGACTGTTCAGCCTGGAGAAGAGGAGGCTCAGGGGCAACCTTATCGCACTCTACAGGTACCTTAAAGGCGGCTGTAGCGAGGTGGGGGTTGGTCTATTCTCCCACGTGCCTGGTGACAGGACGAGTGGGAATGGGCTAAAGCTGCATCAGGGGAGGTTTAGGTTGGATATTAGGAAGAACTTCTTTACTGAAAGGGTTGTTAGTCACTGGAACAGGCTGCCCAGGGAAGTGGTTGAGTCACCATCCCTGGAGGTCTTTAAAAGACGTTTAGATGTAGAGCTTAGGGATATGGTTTAGTGGAGGGCTTGTTAGCATTAGGTCAGAAGTTGGACTCTGTGATCTTGGAGGTCTCTTCCAACCTAGACTATTCTGTGATTCTATGATTCTGTGATTCTATTTCTCAGATCAGGGTCTTAATTGACCTTATAAGTGCTTTAAAAGTACTTATTTTTTCAGATTTTAGTGTTACATGTATGGCATCTTCCTCCATAGTTTTTATACTGCTAAGCAGACAAAACCAGGTCTGCATGGGTAGGAAACACTTTCCTGTTGAATCAGATACGACCTGAGTAGTAGTTAACAATCTTAGATGTCTTCAAAACTTCTAACTGAATAATTTGTTTTGCAGGGTGAGATGGGTGCAAAAGGACAGGATGGTGTTGCTGGTCTTCCTGGCGAAAAGGTATGTTCTTGTATAGAAGTATGTAACAGGGAAATGTTCACTCTGACAGCAGCTTATCTATAATTACGTACACAAATGTGAGGATAGAATGTGTCTCTTAGAAAACTAGCTTCTGCTTTGTATGCTGCCAGCTTTTTTGTAACACTCCAACCAATAGTGTTCTCTGCACACAAGCTTGTTTTTTTTTTTTCTGGGACGGAGGGTAGAGGGATGGGAGGTTATGTATAAGCAAGGGAAGCCCACCCAACTGGTAGAGCAGGAAGGAGATATTCTATCATGCCCAGCACGCAGAGAGGTGGAGGAGAAGGCTTGGCTGCCTCTGTGCGAGGACAACTCTACACCAGACCATAGCAGGTGGTGACACCAGCAGCTAAACTTCCACATAGCTGCCCTGCCATAGGAATGTTGTCCTCATGCCCAGATGGTATGGGGGACACCTGATCCAGCCTGGTCTCCAACACTTGCTGCAGCTCTTCTCAGGTAAGACTGCCCTGCTCTTTTCTTAACGCCTCAGCCTTGGAAAGGAAGCAGGAGTAAAGAAGACTGGTTGCTCTGTTCTTCAGTTCCCTGATAACTTGTTGAACTGTGCAGACTGTGGGCTATAGGCCCAGAAAAGAGCTCTTACGCTCTCAACAGGCTGCTTGATACAGCTTTAAGGTAAACACCACTGATTTCTAAGCAAATAGCCACGGCTAAAAAAGGTTTATCAACCGATCTGTGTATTCAAGAAGGTAAGTTTCACTTCATTTCAGGATGCTACCCATTCACTTTGTCCAATTTAAGGCAGTTGTACAGATTTCTTGAGTGCAGAGCTAGTTATCTGTATTAGAAGAAGTGCACTAGTCCAAAATCCTGACATTTTCAGTATAGAACGCAACCCTCACAACACTGAGGAAATAGTATGTTGCTGGAGATTATAATCATTTCACCTCTTGTGATTTTTTTTGTTGTTGTTCCAGCTATTAGCTGGAAGCCACTTAATACATAAATGAATGAAGCTTTCCAGATAAATGCATTAGTCCATTGCACAGATGGGTTTTGGTTTGTTTGTTGTTGTTGTTGTTGTTGTTTGTTTTGTTTTGTTTTTCAGTGGTATCTGTAACATCCTGATTTAAGTCTTCATCCCTCAATACTGTCAATTTAGGTTCTTGTTCATCATGCACTTCAAGTTTCTGTGCTTTCAGCACCATAAGCAAGTATTCCTTTTTAAGGCAGCTGTTGCTGTGATAAGCTCAAAATTTCAGTATTGCACTTAATTGGTTGACATACCCCTTTCACACGTATGCAGCATTTTAGTAATGGCACTGAGTTTTGTTTATTTAGTAATTATCCACATTTCTAAGCATTGAAACAAGTAAGAATTTCACTGCAACTGTGAGATTTAAAACCTGTAATTACCAGCATATAGAGTTATGAAATTGTCTTTCATTTTTACTTACTATTTCTTTCTCAAACTATGTTTTTGTTAAAAATAGGAGCTAGATACGTGGCATTACAAAAGGGATGAGTTAAAATAATGGCATTTGCTGCTTATGCTAAGTTATGTCTGGTGAAAAAGTGGAGAGCAAGCTGCAAAGATGTTCAAAGGACCTTATAGTGCTGAGGAAGTGAATTATAAAGCGGCATGTAAAACTCAGTGAAAATAATCATAAAGTGATGGAAGGAAAAACAAGCCAAAACTTGCACTCTGGATTAGCTATTACTGTTCATGAAAGTGATCTTGAGATTAGAGGTCAATGAAAACATACACTCACTGTTAAACACTAGCCAAATAAATAAATTAAATTTAGTAAAGATTAGCAAGAGAATGGAGAACAAAGAAAAGACGTCTTAAATTCACTACTGTTAATAAAACTGCATTGTGATGCATCTTGAATGCTGTATACAGTTCTGGTTCCTACATCTCAGAGTGGATATAATAGCATTGGAAAAGGTTCAGAGGGAGTGTCAAGAGTAATCAAGAGCATTGGGCATCTTCCAATTAAGGTGTGGCAATGTGGACTTGAGTTTGAAAAAGTCACAGCGGAGGGGAAATGTGTTGCATTCTATAAAAGTATGCTCTATAAAAGTATGTGTGGAACAGAAAAGATTAATAGGGATTGTATTTATTTATTTCACACTCTTCCAGTGGGAGAACTAGAATATCAAATTATCTGATAGCAAGTTCTGAAAGGAGAGAAAGGATAGATATTATATCCTTCTGCTTATAACAAAATCAAAGTTGGAACTTTGCCACAGGATTTAAATCGTTTGAAAAAAACTGATTAGAAAGTTGGTGAAATAAAAATCCATGGAGGGTGTCAAAGATAGACAACACTGCTTCTCTAAAAGTTCTTGAACTCCAAGATGTTGAAGTCTGGGAAACTCACTGGGAAGTCTTTGTGGTTGCCCTGTTGTTATACTTTCCATAAGCATCTGTTGTTGCCAGAATTTTGGAGACACACTTGACCAGAGAAAGTTTTCTCACAGAACCCTAGAATCATTAAGGTTGGAATAGACCTCCAAGGTCACCTGGTCCAACCATACCCCCCCACCACTACCACTGTCACCCACTAAACTATGTCCCTAAGCACCACGTCCAACCTCTCCTTGAACACCCCCAGGGACAGTGACGTCACTACCTCCCTGGGCAACCCGTTCCAATGCCTGACTACTCTTTCTGAGAAGAAATTTATCCTAATTTCCAACCTTCAATTTGATCCAGTTAGACAGTTTTTACTTTACTGTGCTCCCCTCTGTGAGCTAGTGGGAATAAATTGTTCTTTCTTGAAAATTACCAAGTGACATTGCTTTTCCAGTAAAAGTTGTTATTGCAGTTTCCATGCAGTTTCCATGGTTAATACTGTTTGGGTTCCTTTTTTTTCCCTCTTTTTCTTTTTCTTTTTCTTTTTCTTTTTCTTTTTCTTTTTCTTTTTCTTTTTCTTTTTCTTTTTCTTTTTTTAGTGCCTTGCAGATTCACTGTGAGGCCAAACCCCAAAGCTCCTGTTAGTTTATATAAGGCTCAGCAGTCAGATCGTATTTAATCTTGAGACACTGTACTTATCCTGAACAGTATACTTTTCCTGAACAGTATAGCTCTTTTAGTTCAGACTACATAAAAGTCATATCACTGTTGCAAATTAAAAATGAACTACTGTGGAATCTGAAACTGGCAAGACCAAAAGCTCTTTAATATATATATGTATATATATGTGTTTATTTTGTACATACATAGCTAGATGAAACTGAGATACAGCCACCTGGTTTATGCTATCCTGAGTTGTCATGTCTATGTAGAGTAATATAGGGCTGAATGGAATTACTAGTGTCTTTATAGAGGTCGAATCACTTTATCTTCCTTATATTATGAAAGGTATTATCATGCTCTGTCTCTCAGTTGATGCATCAATAACTGTGTGAATTTTTGTGTCTGCTATTTCTGAGCTCTTTTTTTCTGGGGTGTTCTGGATGCTAGAAATGTACATGGATTCAAAGACAACTGAACAAAGTAAAGGAAGAAAAATCATCTGAGAACTGCTAAGTACAAAGGCATCTCCTATATTTCCGGAAGGGGAGGCGCAGATTGTGGAATGCTGAGGGAACATTCTCAGGAATTAACACTGCTTATCCTTTTCTTACATCCCTCAATACACATTTTCTGTTAACAGAGATGTGGTTTTGTTTGACTGGGATGTCTAATTTATGTTTTTCTGCAGTTCATGCAGATATGACCCTGTCACTAACTATTCAGGAAAAAGAAAAAAAAGAAACAATACAGCTTTTGTATGTAAATACAGGTTGATAACTTCAGAGAGAAAAAGGGCTGATGCACCCAGAAACTATCCACTACAATACTTCATTGTTCATACTTCTTTCTGTGAGGAAAAGTTCAGAGAATAAATATGTGGCAGATCTTAATCATAAAATCATAGAATCATTAGGATAATGCCATACTGCTTAATTCGTGTGACCTCTTTTGGAACTTTACCTTAGAATGAGATAAACTGGACTATTAGAAGGGCTGTTTCTGTAGAACTGATTACCTCAAATCCACCCATCATTGCAGTGAAAGTTTAAAGCTAGAATAATCCTATCTGATCAACTTTATTACTTGAGAGAATTTTACCTCCCCAGAAAATACCTCATGATCATATACTTCATTTTCAAAATATACATAGACAATGAGAAGTTGGCAGATTTTCTAGGCAAATCTGTAAGTCTTCCTTTGTATATGGCATTGACTTTCAGGGATCTAAAAAGTGAAAATAGATTGTGTACCTCATTACATCTTCAGTCTCTCTTCAGATGTGATGTTTGGCCTTCTGTCATTCGTAGGACAGGTTATAGCCAACAATAATTTGCAGGTGGCCCTTGATACAGCCAGAACAATTTCTCATTCACTGAATGCTGCAGTGGTTTTGCAACAGTTGTACTGGCTAATACTTGCAGATCTAAGTGGTGTAGACTGGTGGGTTCTGCCATTTGAGAGGTTGGACCTGCTGTGTGCTAATCCTGAGAACAAAGTTTAAGTCTTAATGACTCCAGTCTTAATGACATAAGAATAACCTTAACACACCTGTTTCCTAAAGAAAACAGATGTCTGTTCAGGCAGTTCTGCAGTTCTGTTTTTTCCACTGTAATTCTTGTAAGCTGCCAACATGAAAAGCAAGGTTTCCACTGACTGACAACACCCCACACCACATCATGCCTGCCATGTCATCTGTCTTCAGGGCAAAAGCAGTCAGTCTGACAGTACTGGTGACCAGCCTAGAGAGTGAAGAATCAAATGCAGTCCCCATGAAGCCCTACCACAGGCCCTTAAAGTCAGAAGGTGGAAGATCACAGACACCATCACCAATATTTGTGTCTAACTACCTAGTTTCTTCTTCTCTGACCATTTTGAGGGAACCTTCCGAAGAGATATTTTTAAAATAGTAGGTCTCACCTAAGGCAACAGATGGAATTCTTAAAAGTAGGAGAGACTTCCTGTGGTGTTAGTTTATAATCCTAAAAAATAAGACAGCAGTAGTCCTCCCTTGGAAGGAAACTGACTTCAATTGTAGGCTACCGGAAGATATGAAAAACATTGCCATAATCCCCTTCCTGCGATCAGGACTGACTTGTGACTCATCCTTCTATGGAAAATTTGTCAACGTATCTATCCAGTTATGATACAAGAAGAACTGAAATGTTGTGGTAAATCAGAATCACTCTGTGTGTGAGTCCTTATGCCTTGGCCAGTTTTAAGGTCTTCAGCAAAGGCTATGAGGACAGAACAAACACTTGTCAAAGAAGCAGTGTGTTAACGTACTTTATTCTTTGGCGATTAGCAAGTGAAATTTTCTTTGGATACACTTCTTAAGCTCTTTAGTAGAACTGGATTGCAGCCAGAGTGCTGGCTGTATGGCTTGAGAATAAACATGCTGAAATTAAATCTGTCCCTGAAGCAGAGGTTTGAGGAGATTGGAGTGCTCTAAGGTGTAGGATGACAATTGCCTATCTGCTTCACGTCAGGTTTCACAAGGTAAGCAAACCTGGTCTAGCAGTTGGAGTAATCTCATTACGACAAGAACTGCTTGCTCTGCTGTTAAGAATAGTCTTTAGATACTGTTTGGGTGTGTCGCGTTACACCACCTGTGAAATCTGAGCAAAGTTGTTACATTTTCTGGAAAGTATCCTATTAACAAACAGGAAACAAACAAACAAACAAACAGTTTTCCTAGTGTTCCTATCATACTGAAATGGTGAGAATACTCTCCTGTTGGTGAAACTGATTGGCCTCTCCTTTACTGCCATGATGATCTCTTATTGCTTACTTACTCATTGCATTTGTGCAGGGCCTTTCCGTAGCACGTACTAGGGGATGGATAGAGGTAAGGATGATCAACTTCACTGCTATACTGTTTGTGTTGGAAGACAACAGAGTTAGTCTCTCTGCTCTTCCCGTCCAGCAAACCATCAGACTTGGCAGCAAGCATATCCTGTGTTCATCCTTCTTTTGTGGTATACTTGTAGATAGTCTGACAACTTAAGGGGTTGTACACTTTGAGCCATGTCTGGAAGATCAAGTATTCCAGCCTTAAGAATGCATTCTCAGACCATTTCTGAGGTTGCTACCAGACTTTCTCATTCTCCTTTACACAGAGTTTGTTCTATCCCTTTCCCTTCCTGAGCTTACTGTAAATTTGAACAAACTGGGTTTGATTTGCCTTTGTGTAGCTGAGATTTTTCTGTTTCCTGTGCTTCTTGTTTCACTTATCCAAAAAACTCAAGTCCTTTCCTTGTGTTTGCTCCTGGGTCTACAGTACCATGACAGTGAAGCTCCAAATTAAAACTTTATTTATATCCTGGACACCAGGTAATGTACTCCTGTTTGTTTGATTGTGTTTTGTGTTGTGTTTTGGTTAATGTGGTGGTTTCACACTGATGGTAAGCTAAGCCCCACCACAGAGAAAATATGATGGGGGGGGGGGGGAGGTAGAGGGGCTCATGGTTTGAGGTAAGGAACAGTTTAATTAAAGGGAAAAAAAAGAAAAAAGAAAAGAAAATGGCATGTGGAAGCAAAAGGAAGAAAAAAAAATGTTAACCCTGCCCTTTTTAGCCCATCAGCAAGCAATGTTCAGCCATGTCTTGGGAAGCAGAGCCTTAATACCCATAGCAGTTTTTGAGAAGTGAGATGCTTTCCTATTGAGAGTTGTTCCCCCCTCACACTTGTGTTGCTGAGCATGATGCTGTACGGTATGGAATATCCCTTTGCTCAGTTTGAGTCAGCTATTGTAACGATGCCCCCTGTCCACCTTTTGTCCACTACCAGCCTTTGGACAGGGGACAGTTGGAGAGATAGCATTGATGCTGTGCTAGCACTGCTCAGCAGTAGCCAGAACATTGGTGTGATATCAGCACTGTTCTAGGTGTAAGTGCAGAGCACAGCACTGTGTGGGCTGCTGTGGGGAAAGTTAACTCCATCCCAGTACATTTAACTTCAGGAAAATCTTTAAAAAGATGTACTTCTCTGGTAAATGCATTGAGAACTTATCCTCACTGCAGGTCTTTAATACGATGCTTTATGACATGGTGGACTACTTTCTAGAACTTAAGCACAGTAAGCAGCCTGAAGCAGTCATGAACCTGCCAGCTATCTTGGCTTCCCTTTTTTTTTGTTGTTGTTTTTTTTTTGTTTTGTTTTTTAGGAACAGGTCAGTCTCCATGTACAAGGGTTTTCCTAGTTCTGAGAGAGAGGTTGCCACCATGGCATGTAGGAGACTACATATGTTATGGGTCCTAATAGCCCAGAAGCTCATAGGCTTGTGAGTAGTATGTGCTGATGGCAGCATGTCTCCAAGGATTTAAGCTGCTGAAGGTGAATGATTGGCTCTATTCTTGACCATTCCTTATTTGTCTGATTTTTGTTTTTGTTTGGTTGTTGTTGTTGTTGTTTCTATTATGGAAATACTTTTTCTTCATTCTCTACTACATTCTGTAAAATACAACTGAAGTAGCCAGAAATGTAATTCAGAGAATCCAGATGACTTACCAACCCAAAATACATTTTTGTCTGTTCCCCTGTAGCCAAGCTTCAATAATTGCTTTATTTTAGTCCATAGTATAGATTTCATCATGATGGTGATCATGCACCTATACTTGTTAAACTACATTTTTTGAAATACTTGTAACTCCATTCACTTTTAATACCCGACTTTCAAATCGTTTAGCTTTATTATTGCATTTTTTGCATTATTTTTTCCAATCTAGATTATGAACAGACATCCTAAAATATTAAATATTTTGAGTAAGCTCATCAAAATAACTTTTTTTTTTTTTTTTTTTTTTGCACACTAAGCCTGCAGAAGCAGCAAAATATTCAATATGCTCTGCCTTTGCTACTGCACTGTGTGGTTACTCCCACAGTATACTACTAAAATAAACAGTTTAGACAGACTGAAAGGAGAAAGAAATGCTTATATTAATAAAAACAATGTTTATCATCACACAACTTAGATTTATATTCAAAGTCAGACCAGAGAAAAAACTAAGTGTACATTTCAAGAGCCCTACCAACTATACAAGTGCTATTTGTACTTCAAGAGTGATGAAGATGAGATGTGTGACTGTACAGTAGGTATCTGCAAAAGAATTGTTCCCTTTTTTGTTCACTTCCATCTATTTGTGGTGATGGCCAACAAATTATACACAAACTCACATATTTTGTGATCTGGAAGACAACAGGACCAGAATATATAGTGTTGTTTGTTGGTGGGTGGTGTTTTTCTCATTTAATGAGTTAAATCTGTAATCTGAAATCTGTAATTTCAGTTTTCTCAAGTCCATTAACAATGTGCTTTCTTTGCATTCTTTCAGAGTCTTAGCTGACTCTGAAACCAAGCACTGACCATTTTGTTCTCATTAAATTGATTATCCTTTTGCAGTAGAGTTTTCTTTTGTACAAGTCAGGAAATGATTAGTAAAAGGGTTCCCAAGATGTGATATGGATACCATTTGTGGTGTCAAAACAGCATGTTAACACTCCCTGAACTGCCTCCTTTGCATTGCCTGATGAGAAGAGCTCTGTTTTCCCTTAATGGTGCCTGAGAAAGTGAATTTGAAAACTGCTATGAAACATGATACTCTTTAAAAAAAAAAAAAAATACAAGATTATTACAAAATTACAATTTAAAAAAAAAAAAAAAAAAAAAACCTGTTGCAGAATTCAGAAGCTCAGTAAAATACATGGCTTAGAAATGCCCAGTGCTTTGTTTTCCAAATATATGCATTATTTGAAAGCTTTAAGGGAAGAAAAAAAAAAAAAAAAAAAAAAAAGACATACAAGTAATACAAATACAGTGTGCAACTTCAAATTATTTTCGGAGGTAGTTTTAATATGCATCTCCAGAGTTATTCCAGGGTCAGATCTTCAGGGATAGCTTTCTAGAACAAAATAGAATAGCCAGCTGGAAGGGACCTGCAGAGATCATCAAGTTCAATTGCCTGGTCACTTCAGGGCTAAACAAAAGTTAAAGCATTTTATTAACTGCATTATCCTAATGCCTCTTGAACACCGGAAACTTCTTAAATGTACATCCAAATCAAATTGCATCATCATGAAGATCCTTGTGATCATTGAACTGTTTTCCCCATTGCTCCAACTAGATCATGGAAAGCCTGTCTAGAAATTTCAAGGCCTATTTGACTTTATAGAAGAGTCATAGACATGTGGCTGAGCTTCCAGTGACACAGTCTTTTCCTTGCAGCTGTCTTGAAAGATCTCTGCACACAGCGTCTTCCACTTCTCATGTGCTGTACAGATCCTTGACAGGGGTCAGGGTATTTCCAACGTAGCTCATCAGCATCCCTGAGAAAGCTTCCAAAAATGCAAACAGAGTACTGGATATGTGCTGCTTAAAGCTATCTTCCTCGGTTTGTCTATTACTCAGTGCAATCCAATTTCTGAGCTCCTATCATCACTAATCAATTACATTTCAATATTTTTAGATGAGGTATGGTGATAATTTGTATAAGTTATACAGCTTCTGAAAAATCCTGAAATTCTTAAAAATTGCTTTACACTGGAGTCTGCAACAAAGACTGAAGAGTATAATCACTAGTATAGAAAGAACTATTTGACAACAGAAAAAATTTCAAAGTAGAAGGAAAATTGTGATCTCTATTATCATAAAGCTGAAACATTTCAATAGGAAACAAGGTGCAATTTTTTAAAAACAAGGTTCGATGGGTTAACAAGTAAATATTAAAGAGAGAGAGAGAGAGAGTGGTTTTACAGTTGGAAACTTTATTACCATTATATTAAAGCCTTGAGTTTGAGAACTGCTGGCCATCAGGTGGTTGGATCTCATTTATTGCAATAACAAATTTGGTATGTGTTTCCTGTGTTCTTTTTGTGTTTTCAGTGATATCTTTGAGTATAATTAATGCACGTCTGATTTTAAGACATGAATGTATGTGAAAAGAGTAGTTCTCTATAGCTTTCTGATTCATTAATACACTCTCAAAAAATCCTACTGGGCAAACACTTTAGGCCATTATGTTTTCCAAAACTTGCTTCATTGCTTCAGCATGTATATTTCTTGCTCTGCTCTCTCTTTAACATTACAAGGATGTGTTTTGAATAGCCTTTGATCATAAATTTGATTCCAGAGAGCTGTCTGCTGTGCTGACTTATTTTTGCCTTATTAGGTGATTTTTTCAGTTCACAACTGCAGGAACTGTTGAGCTCCCTGGTTTTTCAGCTCCTAAAGTTACACGGCAGCAGTACAGTCGGGTTCTTGCTAGCGAGCTGCGGGGCACCAGATTCCATCGCGTGTGGCGGCGCTGTTTGGTGCTGTTTCCATTCTGGAGAGAATGGTGCTAGTGACTGCTTTTGGGTGTGTGCTGCTGGTGAGCAGACACTTCATCCTCCATTAAAGAATCATTGTTTTTTGAGGGGAAAAAAAAGCCTCCTTCAGTCCATTAGCTAATCCGTGGCATTGTCTTCTGCCCTCTCCTAGTTTCTGTCAGAATCAGATTGGTCTCAGTAGGACAAAAGTACAAACTGTATCTGGGAAGCCAGACGCTAATGCTTGTATTGCTCAGCATCAAAGCGATAGGTCAGTGTCACTGTGGTGAGATAAGAGTGGGGGCAGAAGGGGGGGGCTCTGGTATTTGAAAGGAAATTTTAATAACCAGAAAAATGTGGCCAGTCACATGGGCTCTGCAGGCAGTGACTGTTATTGTTACGTGAGGTGTGGCCAAAAAAACCAAAGGTCACCATCCATTTTATAGGGGTCTGTGCTGCTGGGAGCAAAAGGGACCATGGCATGCTGCCATGTAGAAGAGGCTTTTGTTAGTTTGTTACATAACATGGAAGTAAAAAATAATGCAGTCATTAAATAATGCAGTCATTAAATGTAGCTCTTTGTTCCTTAATCAGAGATTCATGAATACTCCAGCTTTGAGTCTGCATGGCTCTGGTGTGCTTAACTGCATTTGAGAAGGCTGAGTCAGGACCTTGCAGACTTTGAATGGGAGGAGGGAGGTTTGAGGAGTTTTTTTCAATTGTTTTTTCAATTATATTTTTAGTCTGTTTTTGTGGGGTTTCTGTAGCACATGGTATTACATTTTCATGATTTTTTTTCTTCATTCAGGTAGAGACTGGAAATCTTAAAACTATTATTCTTTGTTGTTCCCATCTCATAAGAAAGTAGGGCTTTAAGAAAAATACCAGCTATTGCGAGACTTGAAATCATAAAAGTTGGCAGCAGTGTGTTGCCGGAGATAGACTAATCAGGACGGAAGGAACTTTCTGCTGTACTGCAGTGCTGTACTACTTTTCTGACACATTTTGCTTACTTGTGTTTATTTTCTTTTGAGAAATTAGTGAACTTTACTAAATATAACACTTCAAACCCAATGAATTATTGATTTGTAGTAGAATAACTTAAAAACAATGACGTATGTTACTGTTAGTAATTAAATTTATATATAACATTATACTCTGCCTGATTAACAGCAACCGTAGCTCCTGAAAATGTAGATCCTGAAATTAAAAAAAAAAAAAAAAAAAAAAAAAAAGTTAGCCTGATGTAATAGAAAATTTATATGTAGTACAAATTGTATGGAGCTTAGAGTACTGTTTGGACTAGTGACTATTAACTATTAGCTCTTTGCCCTTTTTTGGTGGGTGAGGTATATCAGTCATATAATTATTTTAAATCCAGCTCACTTGGATTTTTAATGTCAACAAGTATACTCCCCCCCCAATGTAAAAGTTATAGCGTAAGTTTTATATTCCAAATTCCATGTAAGTTGCTTTCTATTTTCATTCATAGATAACAAGCTGTTGGATATGCAGACTTATTTATTCATATAATAAAATCATTCACAGGTACAGAAGAACAGGGTGTACTCCTTAAATTGCCGTGGCTAGCAGGTATTTCTCAACACCTAAGATTCATACTGCATGCTTCGAGCCTGAATCGATCAGATCAATGTGACGTGCTGAGGCTGGGCCAAGTCTTGTCTAATCAGCAGTCAGCACTGTTGCTCTGGCATGAGGCTCCCAAAAATAGAAACATAAGAAGTCAAACAAGTAAGTGGAAGGGCACTAAAAGAAAAAGTGCTGCTAATTCCACTGTTGACTTTCTGTCTAATGGATTCTTGTTCCCAGGCTGGGCTAAGTAAAGCAACTGGCGTGGGGTATGTTTCTGCAGATGGCTCAGCAGTGACATGCAGCCCAGCTGGATGACAGGTGTTTGATTTGTATTTAAAAGCACCTCACACAGGACAGATTTTTTTCACAGATACTGAGAAGCTAATCAGCTGATGCTTTTTGCTCAGAGTTAGACCCCCTTCACTATTCTCCCTCTTTGTTGTGAAAGGTAGTTCTTCTGTTTATCCTTAAAAATGATGGTAATACTGTTTTAGTCTGTTAAAACAAACGAACAAACAAACAAAAAACCAAACATTTCCCTCAGACACTAAATGGGAGAAATTAATCCATGCTAATTTTACTTCATAGTTGGAACCTGCTACCTTTACATGTGGAAGATGCACATTTTCTTTATAGCTCCTGCCAATAGGGTTTCAAGAAATGTCTGTTTAGCTGTCCATTTGTCACAATGAATGTTCCCACACAGAGCAGGGATGGAAGGAGAACACAAAACTTCTGGGTATGGCAGTTACACATTGTGTTTGCCTCTTTCCTTAACATGAGAAAGTCTTGGGACTTTCTTGTACAGAGTCTTGCATAAGCCTGGAGTAAAAGAAATTCCCTGCCCAGAAGGGTGTACAGTACTGAAAGAGATACAACCAGGGCTATGAGGGAAGAGTGAAGGTCAGAAAGTACTTAATGGATGAGAATAAAAAGTGTACAATGCTATTCCTTACTGCTTTTATTGTAAGTTACGCACAGGACTCTGTATAACTGAAGAGAGATTGTCTCAATTGTAGTCTGTTTAATTCAGTTTAAGGTTTTTGTTCAAATAACGATGAGTGGAAGAAATGACCATCTTTGTGACATTTGTTAGTCACTGCCATAGCAAGCAACTCTTCTGGCCAAACCAGCATTGGAAATAGTTGAGTATCAGGATGCTCTTATAAATAATCTTTGATTAATGTGAACTCTCAGAATCTTACGCAATAGCATCTGTAACATAACAGTGACCATGAGCAGTTTGTCTTTTTTTTCCCCCCTCTATTTTTCTTCATAATTTAGTCTGAGCATTTTTGTTTTCTGGTTTTCAAATCCATGAGGTGGAATGAGATGAGACTTCAGGAACCGTTAATAAAAATAAATGGATCTTTGCAGTGACGAGGTTATAATACCAGCATTGTGAAACAGCCAGAAGAAATACCAAACTATAGAATATAGCTTTCTGGCAGTATGTCTGCTGAACTTAAGAAGAATGAGAAAGGAATACAGCCGGAGAAATGTCTGTCAGAGTAATGTTGATTCTCTAAATAAACAATGTTTTTTAGTGAAAGGATGATTAAAAACTCCTCATGTAGAGCCTGTGTCCCTTGGATAGTGGACTAGCTCTTTCTGTCTGGCATCCCAGATGTAGGGATAGGCTAATAAGCATCCAAGAGGTCAAGAAAAGGGGCTGAAAGGAAAAGTTACAACTTTGCTAGGCTGAGATGCTGTTATTCTCTTCAAAGCTGCATGGAACTGATAGCAGTAAGGTATACATGGACTTATCTTTAGGAAGCAGTTCTCTGTGGTTCCTGTGCTGACATCAGATTGGTTGATACCTGGATTCACAAGTGCGAAAACTGTCTAATGGAATTCTAAGTATATTGACTTTATAGCCTCTTAAATCCAAATACTAGTCCATCTCCAAAATATATCAAATGTCAAAAGTGAAGAGAGAGATTTCTTAAGAAAGTGTTACACTTCTGAGTGTAAATGGAGACAGGAAAACTGTATCTTGAACTATTTTACTCATTAATAGTTGACAGGAGGTTTGCAGCTATGAAAGCAAACCAACATGTGGTACTTCAGAACAAATACTGAGCTGAGTTAGTTCCTAGATTAGAAATTCCAGTCTACATGCTATCTATTTATTTTTGATTCACCTTAAATCTGTAATTTTTGTGCTTTATTTTTTGCATTTTATAGCTGTATTGTTAGATGTTAGACTGGTTGATGGTCTGTGGACAGATCCTTGTTAGTGTAAACTGGCATTTGTACCAGCTGAGAATCTACCTCCTCAATATATGGAAATAGATTTTTCTATATAGAAATATATGGAATATTGCATAACTTCCAGGTTATGGAAATGAATATTATAAGTTTTTTTTTTTTTTTTTTTTTTATTTCCTGCATTAAAGAATAGCCTCCCACTATAAGAGGTTGACCAGTGTAGTTTACCTCAGTGCACCAATTATTATGGTAAATATAATAGTCATAATAATTTTATTATTTTAAAAAGACTTCAGCGATTCATTAGTTTCAGAGAATGCCTTTTAGCTGATAATTAATGTTATTGCATTTAAAATATTATTTTAGCAAGGTCAATCAGATGAATTTGCAGTTCCGTTAAAAATTTAATAGGTTTTAGATTTGTTTTAAGGCTGTGTTATGGCTGGGTTAACATTAAATCAATAGATGCTGTATAAGTCCAGGCAATTTTTATTTCAACAGATCTAATGTAAAGGAAAAAATATAGTTATAAAAATCTATCAGCTGTCCATGAGTGTAAGATCACTTAATTTTTTTTTTCCCATTGCATTGTCTTAGATGATAGAAGTATCCAACTGGCTAGACTTAATTTTGTGAACTGTTCGTCCATAAGAAGTTATGAATCTTTCAGAATCTTTTGCAGACAGAACCCTATTTTCTTATTCTCAGTACTTTACAGGAAATGTTTTCATGCTCTTCACATTGATTTTCTTTATGCTCTCTGTATGGTGTCATAGGTCAACTGAGCAGGATTGTTTTCAAGCTCATGTTCAATTCATGTTGTCACTACATTTTTAAATAACAATGGGAAAAATATATTAAACATTACCCATTTCTATCAGTAGTGAATTATGTTGTGCTTCTTACCTTTCTTACCTAAGGGATGTAACTGGGTGATGAGCCATAAAAAAGGTGTTAGTTGGGTAATTTGATGCAGTCTGAAAAGCAAAGAGACAAAAGATGGTAAAAGCCCTTCAGGCTCTAGAACACAGTGAGGCAGAGTAAGGAGCAGCTGCCCCATTCCACTGGTCTATGGCACCATGTGGAACTTTACTCTGGCTTGTAATGCTCCATCATTATGGCCTCTGAGGGCTCTGTAGACACTAATGAGTTTCCTCTTAGAAATACTGTAGGAGGGAGAGAAGGAAAATAAGGTATAAATCACCTGTTGGAGGTTACATAAAACAGAGGCACAGCTGGGAACCAAACACAAGCTACATGAGGTCCTGGTTATATGCTGATAATACGGTCTGCTTTTATTTTTCTCCTCTGTTTTGTTAAGTTCCTTGCAGTCCAGTTCTGTTCTTCTTGAAATCAGTGGCAATTATGAATGGTGACTGGAAGCATGTCTTCTGAACTGAGGAGTCAGTTCATGATGAGGAATGTCAAGAAGAGAAAGAAGGCAGTAGGCAGTTCTCTAAGGACGTGATAGCAGTGAACACCACTCGTATTTGTCAAAAGCATAAAGAACAACTACTGACAGTGGAGTCTCTGCTTCTGCTGATACTTTTTTTAATGGTATAAAAACCTCTACTTGACATTTATCATAAAGGTTTTAGGCAGTTTCTTATCAATTTTCTAAAGAAAAGGAAAGGCAACGTACAGACCTATAGTTGTGCTGTGATGCATGAAAAGAAGTGGAGTGGCCCTTTCATCTCATTTTTTTTCATAACAACTTCTCTAACTTCTCATGTTGTATGAAAATAATTTGTGGAGTAAAATACAGAAACAAACTTCTGATTTATGCCATGTGTTTGTAAAATATGTGTGTTTTATGTATATGAATATAGAAACTGTGGTAGTTGTGCACTTTCAGCACATGCTAATAGAAAAATAAAAAAGGAACCAATGCCAAGTAGAGAGTATGTAGTCTGGAGTAAGGAGCCCTGTGATCGTGTTCTCTGGAGTCCTAAGCTGCTTCTACCTGCTTATTAATTATTTTGCCTGCAAAGCACTGAAGCCTACATTTTCAAATGTCATGTTTTCAGTATATTAACTTCTAGGTGACATGAATGGCTGAATCAGTTAGCCTTGTCCCAAAGACAAGGCCAGGAAAGGCTAGAAATGAGGAAAATTGATGCCTCCTGGACTCAGATTATGGCATTCTTGTTGGGCTGTTCTCATTTGCTCTTCTCACGAGCAGCTACACAGAAAAGCTGCAGGACCCCTCATCACTAGGACACAAAAGGACACGCAAGTTCCCTGACCAGCCCTCACCCCTGTGGCTGAACTGTGGAGTACCAGCTATATTGAGGCTGCTGTGGAAGCAGAAGAGAGCAAATGACACTTACTGTTTACCTGTCACCAGCTCTGTCTTCAGGTTATTTGAAGGGAGGATCTTATGCTTGCTCACATGGACCATGTTTGCATAAAGGAGAGCCCTGATTTGGGCCTTTGCAACCCCGCAAGTACGGAGCAATGATAGTTCAGCAGTAACCAAGTGGGAACAAAAGAATTACTAGATACAGTGAAACCAGGGTGTCATAATATTTAGCACATGCTTCCTGACATGACAAGTCCTGGAGATTCACAGAGCAAGTCTTAGTATATTTTTATGAGTATGTTTTTAAAAATTAATATTTTATCGGGTAGTTCTAGCCATTAAAATGAGCGTGCTTAGAGAAACAAGGAAATACTCCAGTAGGCTAAGGGAGATGTCATCTAATGGAGTATAATTGGTGTGGGATTGTTATTTATTAAAGGGAAAGCTCTGACCCTGTTGGTGGCTCTTGACTCACTCTGTACGTGTTATGAGGGGGAGGATGTTGATAGAGCCCTGTGATAGCACATTGTTGAACATTCCGCTCCATTTCTGCAATGCTAAAAATAGTTGTCCTCATTTTAAAACACCGGGCTATTAGATTATTCCAAGGGTCTGGCATACTCAGGGTAATGGAAGGCACATATCCATAAATTATCAAAACAGTAAGTAGCATTTCACCGTGCTGATTTTACTTCTATTAAGATGAGTTTCTTTGCTAGTAACCCTGAAGTAGCAGGTCTATTCTGTAAATCAGGCTCCTGGCAGTGCCCCAGTAAATTTTAAAATAAGAAAAACTGCCTGTTGAGGATGGAGAAGCATCTGACTGCTTTTTTTTTTTTTTTTTTTTTTTTTTTTTTCTCTATTCATAGAAATCATGTCTGTAAATCAAGTATTTAAAATATTTTATTGTAATTGTCTTTTCCAACCATTAGGAGAATCTCACAAAGTTCCAGTACATTCGACGTTATAAACTGTACTAATGCCTGAAAGGTTTTAAATAGAAATACACATTCTAAATCATTGATACAAGTTTTTCTCGACTCTTTTTTTTTTTCTTATGATTAGTTAATGTGACACCTAATCCATGTTTGGCACCATACTGTATGATAGTACAAATAACCAATACGCTTAAGATACTTCAGATATTTGCATATTAAGTATCATGTCTCTTTTTTTTTTTAATTTGAAAGTCTCATTTATATGGAAAAACAGCAAAATATGGAAGTCAAGGTATAAAAATTCTTAGAAAAATAATACGCATTCTGAGGTAGTTTCTAAGCACATAGATACCATGCAGTGTATTGTATCTTGAAAACCT
Organism: Stictonetta naevosa; assembly: GCA_011074415.1. Lineage (NCBI taxonomy): Eukaryota > Metazoa > Chordata > Aves > Anseriformes > Anatidae > Stictonetta > Stictonetta naevosa. The sequence goes on along the minus strand of CM021699.1, from coordinate 87,327,655 downwards.
TTAGCTGTAAAGTGAATCTCTAATTTAATAGGGTGTTGCAGTGCAAGTAAAAACTGCAGAATCAATAAATGATAGATACATTGAGAACCTGATTATACATACACTGCACGTTTCCAGAATAGTAAAGCAGCCACAACATTAATCATTCTAGATTTAATAAGAATCAATATTGATGTGGAAGATTATTTTTGCATTATAGTGTTGAATGTATAATCATTTGCAGAACACTGATTAACCAGTGCAAGACAAAACATCTATGCCTTGTCTTCATAAAAACAAACAAACAATAACAACAACAACAACAAAAAAACAGACAGTGAATGTGTGTTTTTTTTTTCTAGTTTATAATGATCTAGAATAGCAGTGAAGAAAAAATATTATCTGGTAACTATTAGACTACAGAGAACATTTTTAAATTCGTGTTGTAAATTTGGAGAAAATGAAAGACTAAGGATTATTTGTGATGATTAATTAGAGTTTTTCCCCAGCATGTTAGCGTCTATTTTTACAGAGGGGAGCTGTAAGGAAGATGTTGGAAACTGTGCCTTGAGTAGAGTGAGAAAAATGCAATTTTAACAGGCTATTTTAAGCCATATTTTAATTGTTATATATCTTTGTGTTTTGTATTTATTCGTTTAATTACTTGTATCATCTAGATGAATAATTGTTCTTTTATTGTCCCTTTGTGTTGTACAGAGAGATTGGAGTTTTTTCTCTGTCTCTGTTTGTTCTTGTTTGTGGCTGTGAGGCATTTATCTTCCACTTGGCTTGGAGTCAAAGTGAAATTTCAAAACTTTTTTTGTTGCTGAATTCTTGCTTAGCTAGAAAACTGAATTGGGTGGTGTGCAATTAGTAGAACAATGAATGGAATGGAGAAAACATTTGATTTTAGATTCCCTTAATAAGCTTTCTAAGATCCCACTTGAAGACATAGGAGTATGGATGAATTTATCAAACAGAACTTAGCTCAGCAACTTCAGATTTATTGCAACCAAAATTAATGTACTTCACAGTGGCATAATTCATGAATCTGTAAATGGAGGATGGTTCTTAGCTTTCAGTGGTATAGCCTCATTCTCACTGGGTCTGTAACTGTCTAGCCAGCTTTGCTGAGAAGGGTTGGAAAAGGAAATGGTTGCAATATCTTATAGTCTAATTCTATGTAGATACTACTAGTTTTCTGACTATATCTATTGCTTCAAAAGCCCATATTAAATGCAAGATTGAATCTTCTGTAGCTTTTAACTAAAATCTACTGTTTCTCTCTCTCTTTTTTTTAAACTATTTTTCTTCTGCTCAACTAGTCTTAATTCAGAAACCAAAGGTTGTATGATCATGTTACTCAGTGTGGACAGTTACATTTTTAAAACATTTCTGATAAACAAGGTGTTTGTTTGTATCTATGTTCAGTTGCCACACTTAGGTCCTAAGCGTCCAGTGTCTTGAATGGAATTTAGAAACATAAATCAGGTTCTTAATTTTCATGAACAGTGCACAAAGAAAGTTTTTTGAGGGGGAAGAGGGATGTGACTAACAGCTGGACAGCTCACTTACTGAGCTTTTATAAAATCTGGGTAGAGGAGTCAGTAATTTGACAACATAAACTTTTGGTGATCAGAGGAAGTAGGAGAGACAGATTTTTGCCTGCTTGGTTGCACAGGATCAAGGCATAGCATTTCATCTAGCAAAGTAGGTTGGGCACTCCCCTAAAGACAGGGAAGAGGTCTAAAATTTCACTTTGACTAAGTAGAGCCTAGAAGCCAGCATCCTGCTTCATATGTACTGTAGTCATAGGTAATTCTATGAAACATGAATGACCATATCACCTCTGCCTGTGTTTTTCAATGGGAACAGCTGTGGTTGTGGTGATCTCAGTGCTGACAAAATGGGAAAAATAAGTTCTGTGCATCCCTGGATGGAACATTTTGTAAGATGGAGGAGGCAGAGATGCTTCTCCCAGATGTGTCACGTGTAAGATAGCACCACACCACTCAGCTCACATGTAGCAGCAGAAATATGTTTTATTTGTAGATCCCTCTGGGCTCAAGCACCTAATAAGTATGAGGGAGAGCGTGGAAATTGTGACACCCTTGCTAGGTCTCTAGGTACTTGGATAGTATGCAAGTGTTTTTCTATTTTTTTATATATATATTTTTTTCCTGAATCATGACCTGGAATAAAAGTAAGGAAGGATTTTCACATGATCCAAACTCTAGATCTTCTTGTGGCTCAGTCATTTAAAGCAGTCTGCAGCTACCTCTGCTGCATAGTTAGATAACCTGTAATTGTTAATTGTTCAATATTTTGGATATGAAATGCATTTTAACCAAATACAAATCAACAGACATAAATGACCCTAGAAGCCAATTCATCAACTCTGTTCAAAAAGAATGAGAAGAAAATACATCTCCATTTTTTCCCTCTTAATTTAGCTCAGTCTTGAGTTAGGTCTGAAAAAATGATGGTTATGTATATTTTGTTTCAGGGGGAACCTGGCTTAGTGGGTGTTCCTGGCATACCTGGTCTTACTGGTCCCAAGGTAAATTAAATAAATATATAAAATAGTCCTTTTTTTTTTTTTGTGGTTTTACTCTGAACATCCTTTTTGCCAGCTCTCCAGTATCTACATAAATTGTATTTGAATTATATATCCATTTTTGGGCTTGGACTTTGGACATGACAGAGGCATCATGATATACAACTTCACTATCAGCTGCTTTCTCACAAGAGAAGGAGCATGAGGCGTAGTGGCACAGATGTGCCCACCAGTGTTACTGTGCATTAAGAGCAGTTGCCTAAGTCTCAGAACTGTGCAGGGTCTTTGCAGCCAAGAGATATGCAGATTCAAGAATATGAAATGTGGGCATCATGATCTCAGTACAATGAGGTGAGGGAAGCAATGCATTTTGTACTCTTCCATTTTAATCTTTTGCTCCTCTCCGGAGGTGAGAAGGTAGGAACGCCAGAACTTGCAAAAGAACTTGCATATGCAATTCAGAGTTTACTGGTAATATTTGTTAAAGTTGTCTGGCCCTTTTCATGATCAGATTTTGTTTTCTGTTGGTTGGAGCTGTATAACATGAGAATTTTGTAACGTTAGCAATTGAGCTGTGGCTAATGTAGGCTAATATTTTTAATGTTGTCAAATGGAATTGACATACACTTTTTTCCCTACATTTTTTGTTGACTAGATTTCTTATTTTATCTAATTGGATTTTCTTAAGTGTGGGAAAAACTCTGGACACCTAAACAGTATTTGTGAAAAAGGAAGGAAATGGTTAATAACCCCATAAATTGGTACAGGCAAAGAACTAACTGTCTGAACAGAAATGTTTATGAAAATGACCTGGGTGTGAACATGAGGCTGCATATAAGCTAATAGTGTTCTGCTAGTGGATGTAAAGTAAAGCACATATCGAACTACGTTAGGAGAACATCAGGGGATGGTGTTTCTCCGTATGTTTGGTACTGGCGATCCTGCATCTGGAAAGTTGTGTCATGCCTGGGCCTCCTCCATCCTTACTATTTTGAGAGATGTGAAGAAACTGAAGAGGACCCAGCAGGTAGCTAGTGTAAGTTCAAGAATGTAGAAAACATGGCCTGTGAGGAGAGTTTCAAGGCACTAAGTTTGTCAAATCTGACAAAGGGGAGCAATCAAGACTGTCCTGCAGGTCTCAGGAGCCCGGCAGACTGGTCGATCTTCAAGGGCAGCTTCCTAAAAGCACAGGATCTGTCCTTTGTGATATGATGGAAACTGAGAAAGTATGGCAGAATGTCAGCATGGATGAAGTGGTCTGAGCTCAAAAAGAAAAAGAAAGTAAACAGTGGAAGCAGGCATAAGCTACCCAGTAGGAAAATAGAATCATTGCCAAAGCGTGTGATGATGGAGTTAGGAAACCAAAAGCTCATCTGGGACTGAAATTAATGAGGGATTCTGAAGGGCACCAGGAAGGGCTTCTCTGAAGTATTTTGGCTGCAAAAGGAAGACTGTAGGGAATGCTGACCCACTGCTTCATGGAGTGAGGGACATGGAAAAGGCTGAGTACTCAGTGCCTTGTTTACCTTAGCTTTCACTAATAAAGTTTGCCCTCAGGACTCCCAGGTACTTGAACCTTCTAGCAGAGTGTGAATGTTCCTTGCCCACTGGAAAGGAAGACAGTGTTAAGGAGCACTTAAGCTAAATAGACACGTACAAGATACTAAAAAACATGCAGCCAGTGGCTGCTGAGGTGACTGCAAGGCTGCCCTCTGTTAATGTCAAGAGATTGTGATGACATGAGGAAGTTTCTCATGACTACAAACAGGCAGACATTGCATCTGTCGTCAAGAAGGATCCAGGGAAGTGCAGGCCAGTTGACCTCACCTCTGTCCCTGGAAAAAATTTGCAGGAAATCCTGAAAGGCATTTTTTAACACATGAAGGACTAGAAGGTGACTGGGAACACCCAGAATTGATTCACCAAGGACAAATCATGCCTGACAATCTGATTGGCTGCTCTGATAAGATGACAGACAGTGTGGATAAGGAGCAGTGGATGTTGTGTACCTTGACTTCAGACAGGCTTTTGGTACAGTCTCCAATCATATCAATGTAGTCAAATCTGTGAGATACAGACTCTATTAAGTGGACTATAAGGTGGGTGGAAGATGGGCTGTATTGTTTGAGTCAGAGGTAGAATAACTGTGGTACAGTACAACAACTGATGGCTCTAACCACTGTCATCCCTCGTGGATTGATACTGGGGCAAGTATTATTTAGTGCCTTTATTAATAACCTGGATGATGTGTAGTGATGTTACTACTCCACACTCCCAGATGTGGAGGAGTAGCCAGTGCACTGGTAATGCAGGGGAAGGGTGATATACAGAGAAACCTTGACATGCTGCAGAAGTAGGCTAATAAAGAAGTTCAGCAAACATTATGTTGCATCTGGGACCGAGGCCCACCAAGATAGCCCAGTCAAGGCCCACCAAGATGGCCAGGAGCTTAGAGCCCATGATGTACAAGGAGAGGCTGAGGAAGCTGGGCTTGTTCAGCCGTAATTTGAGATGATTTGGAAGGGATCAGATTTTACTGCTATCTGCAAAGAATAGGAGTGTGCAGAAAAGCAAGAGCCAGACTTTCCCACGGTGGACTGTGAAAGGACAAGAGGCAATGGACACAAGCTCCAACCAAACAAATTTTGACTCTATCTACGAATAATTTTTATCTAATGGATTGAGAATTAAATAAAGACAGGATTTGCAGTCTTACAAATGGGAAAGCTAAAGAAAGTGCTTTGCTTCTAGAAATTTGTCAAAAGTAAATAGAAATTAGTTCTGCTGCATATCCAAAATTGGAGAAGAATGAGAAGCAGAATAGAATTTGCATACATTCAGAAATTATTTCAGTAATTAACCACTCATTTTTTGGTAAGAATATATGGAAGTTTCCTTTACTTGATCACATATTTTGCATGCTTGGTCTTGGATATGCTTTTAAAACTGACCCCTAAGCTGTTGACTGCATGAGTCACCCCAGCCAAAAAAGCAAACAGGGAAGAGACACTGCAGACAGTGCTGAAAAATCTAAAGCTATTTGATAATCTATAAGTTTGCACGTCTCCTAAACTTTGAATTTAATTCCCAGATGTGTATTACACAATATTGTATCAATTGAAAAATTTGGCAAAATGCTGCTACAAAGTTTGCAAGTTGTATCCTGCTGTTTTAGTTGACCTCATTTAAACCTTGGACTTCTATATATGGAAATGAAAATCTCTGAAGGGTGAAAGAATGTTTAGATATTGCTCATTCTAATTTCTTGAACGTAATTTAGAAACAATGCCATATGCTTTACTTCAGAATTCTTCCAGTCTTCTCATCTTCAAACCCGTAGCAGTCATGTGTGTTGTACTGAGGAAGTGAGACTGAATTTCTTAGGCTGGCAAAGACATGCAAACCAGCTCTTTCCAGATGATTTAAGGGAGAAAGACAATGTGCTTTGCTATGGCTTTTAATTAAGGAGCTTTTGTACTACAGCTATATGATTTTGGCTCTATTTCCATTGTATATCTCACAAAACAGACAAGAATGTGTTAATAAAGATCTGACTAAAATAGTTAACTATAATTTTTGTAATGTAGCCAGGTTGAAGACCATTTGACAGAGACATTAACAAAGTAAGAATGCTACAATAAGATCCTTTTTTCTGAGCTAAAAGTTATCAAATTGGAGCAAGAAGAGCCTTACAACACGTCCTTTTATAGGAAGATCATTAAATAAAGGATTCAGTTTGCCAAAATAAGATGAGCTTGAATTAGTATTTCAAATTCTTATATTCTTTTTTTTTTTTTTCAATACTTGGTTAATGGGACAAAGTTTTCAAAGGGAAAGGAATGGATTTTCTTTCTCTAAGTTACATCTGTATCTTTTTCTCGATTGAATGAGGTTTTGAGGCCTTTACAGATGACTAGTCATTTAAAAATTAACATGAAGGAATTCATAGGAATAAATGTATTAAACTTGTTCTGCAGAATACCAGGACTGTAGTGAGTGGGTTTAGTATCAACAGTTTAGAATTTTTAAAGCCAAGAAGATCCCTTAGGCTGAACAAAAATATGACTGATTGGAAAACCGTGGCAACTTTTGTAGAGGTTTTGCACATTTCTGATGCAAGACTGTCATTATCCAAATGTCTTTTTTGTGTTTTAATCCCATAATAAAAATGTAATACAATGTAATAAAAGTATTTTAAGGACTGCAATTATTTGAAGAATATTTGCCTGAGATATTTATTTTATTGTTTTGTGTTCCAGGGTGAACGTGGCTTTGCGGGTAATAACGGTGAAGAGGGTGAAAAGGTAAATTATTCTGTTCATGTTATTTATTTATTTTTGGTTAATGTTTTCATATATGGCAAAACAACTGGAGCCTAGTTCTGAAGGCCTCTCTTTAACCCTTTCACAGATAAAACTCTTACTTTTTGCTGTGTCAGTGATTCCTGAAAGGCTTAATAACAAGGACTTGTTTATGCATATTAATTAGTGTATTCAACACTTCTTTTAGAAGCTTTTTTTTCCTTTTTTTTTTTTTTTTTCTAAGAAACAATTAAATAATGAAATCTAACAGAACCAGAACTACTTGACTCCAGTAGTGTCTACTGCTACCGTATTTCTATGGTAACTAGTAGATGTTTATTTATATAGAATGGAATGCATGATGAAATAGTGTAGGTATTTATAGCACTCAAGTTATTGCTTTTATAAATTACAAACGTTTTATAAAAACTTACTGAAATGTGTTGATTGTAATTACTAAATGTTTTTCATTCTTTTCTGCTAAGAACGTAAATTCACCACAATTGCAAAATTTTACATTTTCTACAACATAATAACTAAAAACTAGTTTTAAAAGGTTAAGTTTTGTTGATATATTTCTGTGTACCTACACAGTAGTTATCATGAGTTTTGTCTCCTGCACATATCTGACTCCATTTGAAATGATTTGATTGCTTGTCCTTGCAGAATGCAGGTGCATTTACCTCTTCCTCAAACTGGCAGTTCCATTTCCTTGCCAGATGAACTGTCATGTTGTCCTAAGGACCTTCATAGTCTCCTGGCTGGCATAAAGCTTCCAAGTGCAAATTCAAGGAGAAACCTTTCCTTGTTTTGCACCTGTGGGCATCAGAAATGGAACCTTAAACAGTTTGTCCTAATTGCAGACACTCTGCATTGGCCAGAAATAGTTGAAAAAGACATGAGCATTAAAAAGGGGAATTAAACTGGCCCTTTGGAAGGCTGTCTCAGTGGACAGAATGCTGGCCTGGGTTGCTCTAGGTGATGTGCACTAATCTTCCTGTGTGACTGCAGACAAGTAACAGGTCATCAAAGGCAAGGCTGTGTTGAGGGACAAGTGGAAAGAAGAGGCTGTTCTTAGCTTGACTAATAGGAATTAAACTAACAATAACAGTAGTTTATAGTTGAGCTTTAGCTCCTTAAACAAGTTACTACCTGGTTACTGCTTTTTTAGTAGTGTTTTGGCAGATTTGGATTAGGCAAACTGATTTAAGGATGTATCTTTTCTTGGACCATAGATAGTTTCTCTGTGCTTCAGCTCACTGTCTGAAAAAGATGCAGAAAATCATTTCTGCTGAATTAGTGTCATGTGTTTATATGTTCATTTGTTTATGTAGAATCCTATCATAGAATCATTTAGAGGTCTTTTCCAACCTAAGATCATCTAGTCCAACCTTTAACCTAGCACATACATTTCTATGTTTATATGTCCTTCAAGATGAAGAATGAAAGACACTGAGATTCTGACAATATTCAGACTAAAGAAAATGGTGAGAGGGTGGCAACTTTTGTATCTAAGAGTGAGCAGTGTATACTGCAGAGTATTTGTGCATAGGCTGCTTTGGACAGGGGTATATTCACTCACTCACTATACCTCTTCAGAAGTGTCACACAGCTTTCCAATGTTCATATTTTAAAGAAAATATGTCATGGATTAATTTAAGTAGATTTAAACTTGCATAGGGTTTTCTTAGGAGGAAGTATTCCAGTAACCAGGAAGGAAAAAATAACAGAAGTAAAAGCCAGCATCTACAGCAACTAAAATTTATCACGTGAAGATTCAATCTCTAAAAAAAGCACTTGTTAAGCCTGAGTGTTTCTAGCTTCACAGACAGATCTTATTTCCTTCGTAGCATCATTATTCATCAGTTCTGAAGGGCTTGTTGATTTTTTTCTTCATAATTGCTCTGCAGCTGTGCTGTGCTTTCCTTGAGTTATATGAATAAATTGTGTTTGGACACAGGCACGTGGCTCCAGCTGTTGCTGCCACTCTCTTTGCTTGATTTCCCTTATATTAAGGCAGAGATAAAATGACCAAATGACTGGCAGTAACATTTTTCTTATGTGGAAGTTGAGTCAGCACATTTTAGACTTTTTTCCTATTTGTTTTTTAACTTCAGAAGTTAATCAAACAATTCCAATTAAATGTATTTCCAGTTTAACTGTTAACAAGATATTAATCTGTCCTTCAAATAAAAGGAAATATATGAGTAGAAGAATCTTTATTTACCAGTCATTGCTCAAAAATAATTTTTTGAGCTACATGTCGTGATTTGTGAGGTAAGAGTGTATTTTAAAATAACGTGAAGTAAATCTCAACCTGGGCTTTAATAGTTACTCAATTTGACCATAAATCAAATAATTTAGAAGAACAACAATGTTGTTTCCAGTTACTAAACTCTGTTATTAAAAAGGTATCAGTATCTTTGCATTATAACATACTGTCCGAAATATAATTGCTGTACTAATTTGTGTGTAGTAAACATGATTAAAAAGTCTGGAACTTAAAATTTAATTTTTACTAACACAAACTCCTCTGCTAGATCTTGCATCTCAAGGAATAGGATAAGAGTTTGAGTACTCCATTTTGCATAACACCTAGAGTGGGTTACAGCTGCCTAAACATTAAGTATTTGCCGTTTCAGACTCTGCAGTCTCCAAGTGCCACACACAGCTGGCAGAGACAGCACAGAACCTATGGGAGAGCACCACTTTCAGGAGGGGCAGCTGCCACCGTAGATTCAGAAATCAAAAATAGCACAAGATGCCTTTGTAGGCAGCTGACACACACTTCTAGTGAGTTGCAACAAAGAAGGTACATCAGGGAGATGTAGGCAACTGAGGTGAAAGTGATTGATTGTACGTAAATGAAAGACACAGGAGGCATCTTTAATTTAAGCTATTAAGGGAGATTCCCTAGGTTTAAAGGCTTAAATCTCTCTTAATTCCTTAGGCTTAAATCTCTCTTTAGGTTTAAGGGTTTCTGTGCTACACACACGTCTCCTTGAGGAATCAGAAGTCCTGTTCTGCTTTGCTCCCTTTTATTTTCTTTTTTTTTTTTTTTTCCTTTTTTTTCCCTCCTCTTACGTTGAACTTTGCTCTCTCTTATAGAAGCCAATAGTAGTAAGGGAAGCTACAGAACTGCAATTGCATGTGCAGGCTGCAGGTTTTCCCTCCACAGGAAATATATTCTCCGTGTACATTTGTTTTTTAATCCTCCTTTGTATTCTTTGTGTTAGGTAGATAATGTCATTGTCTTATATGATAGTGTTACAGCTCGCAACATAAGCATTGGTCTACTGTTCTATAGCATGATTGAGAAAGTATGTACTGAGAGCAGTTTTAATTGTTTTGCTGCCAGCAAGGAAGATTATGTTGAGTGAATCTGTCTTCTGTGAACACTGTTCAGAACTGTAATTTTATGGCATGGGCTGACAATACTTGGAAAAAAAAAAAAAAAAAAAAAACCACAGCTATATATATTTTTTTTCAAAAATCAGAGGTAGCCTAAAAAAGAGGATCCAGCAAAAAAATAACAAGTGCAAGCAACTACCTGTAGGGGAGAATAAACATGATTTGGAAAAAAAAAAGGAAAGAAAGAGAAAACAAACAACAACAACAAAAAAGAAGTAGTATCTACTTTCAAATTATAATCTGAAGGTTATTTGTATCTGAGGCTGAACACAGGTGAATGAAGTAAGGCAGTTGCCAATGAAGGAAACTAAGATGTTTTAAAGAGCAATACTGTGTGCAACACTACTGAAATAGTCCTGTACTATTCGTTATTGGTAAAGCTTCAACTTAAAAGTTGTTGGAAGGAGATCACTGGGAATGACTGATCTATGTCATACATAATCTTTGAGGAAGGATTGCATGAATGAAGGTTACTTAGTACAGAGTCAGCTGAAAAAGACTATATAACCCGTATTCAAATATGTAAGACTGCTGCCAAGAGGAAGGGAATGGTCTAGTTCCTTTGTCTGTGGTGGATAACGTGCAAAGTAACAGGCTGAAAGCGGGGCAAGGAAGATACTAGGTAGCTGTTAGGAAAGACTTTTCAATTTTAACGCTGTTCTGTTGTTTGTTATGGAAGTAATTTCCTCTTCCGGTGTTCTGCACTTTTTATCCTGGTTGCAGAAAAGGGAATGATCTATAGAAAGGCTTGATTCATTAAAATACAGGAGATCGGATTATCTCAAACGACTTTTCCATTTTCTGTTGATAGCATCAAAATAATGCAAGTTATCACACCAATTTCTAATTGGATAAACACAAAGAACAGCTAGACAGTTTCTTTTTCATTCTATATTCTTCTTTGCTTTTAGTAGCTAGTTAATACTTTCCTAACAGGTTACCCAAAGAGGTTGTGCAGCCTCTCTCCGTGGAGGCTTTAAGACCAGCCTGCAGCAACTTGGTCTGACCTCGCAGCAGAGCCTGCTCTGAGCAGGAGGTTGGACTAGAGACCTCCAAAGGTCACTTCCAGCGTCAGTTATCTGATGGTTTTATGACAGTGCACATGAGCATGTTATTTTTCTGAATCAGTAAATGTGTTCACAGTATAAATCTGTGTAAAAAAAGAAGAATAATAAAAAGTGGTATTAAAATATATATCTATTGTCAGATTGAGCTGTGAATGTACATTTAATGTAGAGTATGGACTAGGGAACAAAAGTTGTCAAATGACGTAGTGGAGATTTTTATGTACATGCTTTTCAGTTTCAGATAAGAACAGGATTTTGTTCACTAGCTTTTTTTTTTTAAGAAATGTATATACGTTCACACACACTACTTGTTTTAGAGTGTCACGTCTTGGGGAAGATCAGTACCCTTGCCCAAATACCTGATCACCTGCCAGCTGATGCTCCCTTCCTCATAAAAGCTGCCATAGAATGCCTCTTTGGGTAGCACTGTACCTGGTTGCTTGCATGTGTATGTTGTTGTGGTTTTTTTTAATAAATATAGTTACAAAGTAAATTGACCTAAATAAATGAAATCTAGAGGTCTCTGCAAAATTTGTTAAGTACACAATTTTTAAAAAAAAAAGAAGAGAATCTTTAAAATTTAGTAAAGCAAAAAAATTGCCATGTGTCTTTTTTTTCTTTTTTTTTTTTTTCTTTGTTAAATCATGATTTATCCTTTTTACCTCCAGATCCTTGCTTCCTTTGGTAATGCTAGCTAGTACTCTTTGCCCAGATCCCCCATTTTTCATCTCCTTATCTACCTCCTTGGTTAGAATATATATTTACTGCAGTGTATGCTTCACAGATACTCTTCTTTCTGTTATCAAGCTAGAACACTGGTATTTCAGTTTTTAGGGACATGTGGAACCTCAACACCACATAAATTTTGTGATAATTTGGCACGCTGTGTGGAACAGATCTGTGTTTTATTTGGAAATAAAGTGGCAATTGAAAAGCCAACACATTGTACATGTTATTTATAGCCAAGCAAGCATGACAGGATTGTTGCTAAGAGATAATACTGGTTAGACAGAGCTAGGAAACCTACATTCCTTGTTTCACGTAGCTTCTTCAAAGCACTAGTATAAAATCCCTATTTCTGTTTAAAATCAGAGAGGCAATTTATATTGACTAAATTGCAGTACTAGCTGATTACTCAGAAGACTCAGAAGATGAGTGACAGAGCAGGAGGATGACTGTGCTCTGGAGCTGGACTCTTCAATTGCAGTTTTGCATGACTGATTGCTTTCCTTTATAAAGGATATTCCCCTTGCATCTCACACTGTAAATAGAGGATCTTAAAAGTGGATGTCATTGGAGATGAGCTTTGTGTCAGTTTATGTGCTGCAATATTCACTTGTGAACACTTGATTTGTGGTGATTATTTTACTGCAACTCTTTTATTGATATTTCTTGGTAAAATTGTATAAATAAAAAAAGATATATTTGAGTAAGGGAAACTTTGGGAGTGAAGCCATAATGACAATCATACACTATTTCCAAAGTTTTATCCTTTTATCTTTACTTTTTATATGTTTTGATTCTGCTTTTGCCTGTGTATACATGTGAGAAGAGAGAGATAATCTGGGGCTTGTCCAGCATAAATGTAGAAAAAATTGTCATCTGCTTCATTTTCTTCTAAACGCAGGATGTTCTTTGTATATATTTACTATTTTGTGAAGTACAATTTGAATTATCCCAGGAAATAGGGCTTCCTCTATTTCCTTTAGAAGAAAATTCCTAATAGATCTTAGTGTCAGGAAGATTTCCTGGAGGTTAACATTTTCTTCTTCATCCTATCACACCTAATAAAATACTCCTCTATCTTTCATCCATTCAGAATATGCATGGCTATAAACTTCCAGCATGTCCCCATGTGTACTCTTTTTCCCCATAGTGTTGAATCAACTTTTCTTAAATAAGCATAAGTAAATGCAGAAGGAGGCCAGTTCACTTTCAAGGGTGCAAGTTGAAGTTAGTCATTATTTACTTTTGCTGTCTAATATTTTGATGTTGATACCATAAATCTCAGTGATGAAAACAGTCCACATAAGACAGCTCAAGTATCAGGGAAGCCTGCAATCTGCTTGAAAAATAGGAGTTATTGCTCATGGAGTAGAAGACAGTAATGGATCTGGAAAATCTGTAATTAAAAATAATAAAAAATGACAATTAAGAGAAGCAATTATTAATCCTCCTGTGGGTTCATACAGCTACTTGTCAGCTGTACATTCTGCTAGAAATACTTCAGTATTTATATATACTATTAAGTGTAAAATATACTAAATTCAGTAAGCTGCAAATCTTGATATAACCATGGCCACTGAATATACAGATCTGTTATTCTGTATGTTTTTTGGAGGAATGGAAGGAAGTGCATTTTGCATTAGACTGAGTCTAATTCCCAGGTTTTGTTTGGATGGTGATTGAGTCCATGCCACTGTGCTGAAAATGTGGCTCCTTGCCTTTGCTAACCATCAAAATAGATATTTTATTTGAAATTAAAAAAAAAAAAAAAAGTGTGGAGGTAATTTTCTAAAGTCCTTTAAATCCTATTTCAAGCAGTCAAGACTGGTTTCTTTACCAGTTGGATGTAAATGTGACCTGAGTTTTTTCATATTTGTCTCTTAATTCTATGAAGGGAAGAGTTAGTTTTCTCTCTCACATCTTGTAACTATCTAGTCATCTATTCACACCTTTTAAGCTGATGGGAACCAAAGTTCTTTTCTTTGGTTGTATGTGTGTATATATATATATATATACACACACATACATATATATGTATATATGTATATATGTATATATTACTATGACATGGTGAATAACAATTTTTTTTCATAAAGTCCTATGAGGTTAAATGTTGTTTGCAAGACAGCCGTCTCAGTTAAAGGGCATGAAAGTGCTTTTATTTTAGATTTGTTTTTACTACAAAGCATATTACATAAAATCACAGAGAAACATGTACACTTATGTTTTAGGGGAAAAGGAAAAGCACACTTTTAATCCTACAAGAAGTTCCTACCTGTAATAAAAGTAGTCTTAACTGGCATTTATCCCAGTAAGCTAAATGTTATCGGGGTTTGTCCGGCAGTTCTGTGGCATTTGGTTCAATGTGTCTATCTTCATACTGCTTAACTAACTTGCCCTTGATACAAATAAGCTTCATCAAAAGTGTTTGTTGGAAATAGTTCACAGCCTATGGTAACTTTTGAACTGTGCCTGGGAATTGTATGGGGAAGTGCTAATTAGCCTCATTGAAATGTCTACAAGAGACCTTCACAGCTAGGGTCTATCAATTTATTGATATAGATGACCAAGTTCCAAGACCCAAGCTATATCACTGTCTAATTTACCTACAAATACCCATTTTGTCAGATTAAAGGTTCATCTAGCTCAGCATCCTGCTTCTAATGATAGCCAAAAGCGGTGTCTAGGGAAAAGCATAAGGACAGAGTAAGCAAGTACAGTGCTTCTCCTCGTACCCTTTCAACCTCCAATTATTTGTGACTACGTTCTCAGCCAGATGTGGTTTCAGTGAATTTAGTAGTCTTCAATTGAGTTCTCTTCCATTAGTGTGTGCAGTTTCCCCTCAAATTCATGTAAACTTTAAGCATCTGCAGTATCCTGTGGTGAGGAATTATGGTGTTTATCTTCATGATTGAAGAACCACTTCCTTTTGTTTATTTGGAAATTGCTTCCTGTTAATTTAATTTAATGTCCCCTACTTCTCCTGTTAGAAGATTCCTGTTCGCCCTTTCCATATCAATCAGGAATTGATAAGCATCTCTCCTGCATTCTTGAGCTATCTCTTCCAATTGAGCAATACGAATCTCCTAGGACAACTGATCTGTATTTGATCTTCCTAGTAGCTGTATTGGGGTGTGTAATAGTTCTGTTGCAAGGTTTTAAGATATTAGAGACGAGGCCTTTAATGTATGCAATATGACAGTGATTTTTTTTTGTTTTATTCTCTGTGACTTCCTAATATTTCATGACATTTAACTTCATTTAGTGCACGTGTTCATATGAAATTTTTATTTTGGATAGTTCTCATAAGTAATGAACGTCTCAAAGTTCAAGTATAAAAAGTCACACATCTATACAGAAACTGGTAATCTGCTATGCAATTTCTTTTGTTTTATTCTCTTGGTATACTGCAGTAGAGGAGAGTTGTTGGTCCCACATTCAACCTTTTACTCTTGGTGGAACAGTGGATGAGAGGCTTGAGAACATATGCACTTGTTTGTTGTTAGTTAACAGATTTTTACCTCTTGAAACACAACCAACCTCTGAGCTCAAATATATCTTTGCACATTTAAAAGCCTGGAACATGCAAATAGAAGTGTAACATCTTTTTACTAGGTATAGTCACGATTTCATAATTTGTAAAGTTAAAGTATTTATCCTGGAAAGTATTTATCCTGGAAAGGATTAATCGTGTCTTTGTACGCTTCATAGGAAAGCTGGTGTTGTTCACAAATGTATACATATAATGGAAGATTTCCACTTCCCAATACATCCAATTAAGAAAATAATTTTCTTAAAAGTGTATTCCAAGTATAAAGTTACATACCTTCTTCCGTTACATACCTTCTTCCATTATGAACCCTTTTTTCACTGCTACATCTTTGCTAAATGTTAACAGTTCCACCTGAGGTACCATGTACTAGCCCTCTGCCTCAAAATGGCTTGCTTTATGAGGTTTGAGTGTAAACAATTTGTATCTTGCTGAGAACAAGATTAGTGGAGGAGAGAGAAGTGACTTTGCCAACATCTAAAAGCCAGTGTGAACTCTCAAGCTTTCTGCCTTGAATTAGAATGTAGTATTTGACAGGTGCATTTTTGGCATTGAAAAGTTTTATTCTTCCGTATGACTCCTCTCCACCAATGTTTGGTGGCATCTCAAACTCTAAAAATGGCCATCTGCAGATATTTAGTACAACTTCGGTCCTCAAAGTTCCCTAAATTCGCATTGCTCCCACAATGTGGAAAGTCTCTTGCATAGTAGGCCCAGATGTAGAGCTCTGGGCAAGAAAGCACATGCAGTGCTCTGAAGGAGCAGCCAAGGCTGCTCTGAAAGAGCTGACTGGGGTGGCAGAAGCAGTGTAGCTTCCTTAATGGGCACTCTGTTGAGAGGTAACAGGAAAAGCAGAGTGCCAGGTCATTTGGCTGTGCTCCTAGTAACAGTTACCTCTGTGCTGCCTTGCAGATCTTGGAGCACATATCCAGAGATAGATAGCTGTGTACCACTACAGCTGTGAATGCCTAGAAAAGATTCACTAGCTTGGAAATAGCTAAAGCTGTAATTTTGATAAATGGTAATTAATTTAAAATCAATGGAACAATTTTACCTATATGGAGCAATGCACATTTAACATCTAGGAAAGTATTCTGGAGGAGCAAAGAAATATCCACCAGCAGAAGTAGAGAGCACAGCATCATCTTCACTCTGTGTAGACATATTGAGGTCCTAGTTTCTGCTGAAGAACTCAGGGTAGTGTGGCGCCAGTGAGGTGAATGCTATGGTCAGGTCACCTAAGTACAGAAGAGAGGGTAGAGATGGGCGTGGAGCTTGCGTGGGGTGCCTGAGGAAAACAGGAAAATGCATGGCGTGAGCGCATTTCTGAGGGAGATGGAAGAGACGAAGAATAATTCATGAGGAATAATTCAGTGGGTACATCAGTGTACAAGTGGGACTTCTTTAATGGAAGACCACCTTACCTCTTCCATTTGAGTGCTCTGCCTTCCAGCAGGTCCATGCCTGGATCTAGTCTGTAAAGAAGTAAATCTTAATCCATTTCAGAGTCAAAAGTAGAATACAGAATTTATGGTTTCCCTGTTTTTCATCAGCTTGGCTAGTAAACTGTTTGTGTTCTGTGATGGATGGAATGTGTCTCATGCTTAGCCTATATTTTTGATTCACCAGAAAAGAGGAGTCATCTACTTCAGCTAGTCTGTTAGTTTAAGTGATAAAGCTTATTGCTGTGAATTAAAATATCCTCTCTTCTGACTCCACAAATCATGTTTCGTGAAAGGCCTTATAGTACTTTACAACTAAGTATTTTACTTAGTATTTATCAAACTTAACAGCCTGAATTTAGAAAAGAAATATATATATATATTGCTGAGTCAAAAGAGAAGAAATGCCAGAACATAATTTTTAAAAAACTAAACGTGACTTCATTTGGATTAAAGAGAGGCCTGGAGAGGGCCCATAGTATGTTTGTTTCCCACAAATAGTCTCAGAGAAATAAATCTGACTGAAGATCAACATCCAGTCATTTTGTTCAAACTTATTTTCATAACACTGCTTTTTAATTTCTTTTTTGGTCTGCTAGCTATTTTTATTACTCTGTATGTTCTTGATTACCTGTGCCTTCTCTCTTCCTTTTTTTCTGGCTTGCAACTTCACTTTCCTGTTGCAAGCACCCACACGTATATGTATTTGTTCATCTTTTTCCCCATTTTACTTTTGTAAAAGCTATGTACGCTTCACTAATACCTTTTCAACCATGGAGGAAAGGGTTGTTTTTAACTGGAAGTGCTGTGAGCTTTGTAGGAAGTTTACCATACCTTGAATACTTCAGTTCCTTACAAACCTCATGGGCTGTAGGTAAGTTCAGGTGATACCATTGGTCTGGTCAGTTAGCCCAGATGTAAAATTAAAGTACTTTCATATTTTTTATATTCTCTGACAGCATGATCTAGGTGGGGTATTTCTTCTGGATCTCAGATCTGGTGATTGGTTTAGCTTTGAGCAAGTGTATTTTCTTGATTTCTGTTTGCACGTGCACATTTACACCAACATGGTTGTTCATTTACATCTGTATTTATATGTTTATTTAAATAAGTAAGTTATCCTAAGTTATCCCCATCTAGGAAGTGCAACATAATACAAGCATAAAAATATTTAGTACCATACTAAAAGATTTCTAAATTGATTCATTTCTGACATTATTTTTATTTTTTTTGATTGAATAGTGTGCTGTGCAGTTATTAAAGGAAATGCCTTCTTTACCAAGAACTTTAAGACAGAAAGGAGGCTCAGGAAGAAGAAGGCATTGCAGCAATAGAGAGTAAGCACAATCGAATCCCTGTTGGCAGCTGCAGTGTATTACTTTAACATAGTGGACTAAATAACACTAGTGACAGGCGAGTCTCCTTTCTCTCAAACTGGAGGCAGTTCTTGGGAACTGCTGAGCAAAGATAACTGCAAGAATGAGCTGGCAGGGCTCCGCAGAAGGAGGCCGTCAGTTTACTGCAGCTGCTACTATCAGTGAGATGATGATGTATGAACTGTTGCAGAGGATTATCCTTTTTGGAAAAGGAGAGTACAGACAGGTATCTAATGAGAAGAATAGGATAAGACAGCAAAATACAATATTAATGCAATATTAGTGACTATCATATCTGAAAACATTATTTAGCATAAATCACTTGTAAGCCTGTGGAGCCTTATAATTTTTTTTAGTTTCATGTTGTGAGTTGTTTTTTCGTTTTTTTTTTTTTTTTTTTAAGTGATATTTCTACAGTAAGCATGAATACTATGAAGAAAATTTGCAGATGAAATATCCATGCCAATTTAAGTCAATGGGCTCTCTAAGTCCAAATCAGACTCGTAATCTTGGGTGAGCAGTTGTCACATTAGAGTGGTTTTAGAATTAGGATACAGATCAGAATTCATGAACAGAGAGCAATGAAAGATGAAACAAAAATGGCTATTCATATTGGTCCCTGTAGAACAAGAGATGACAGAACTTTGTGAATATATCAAAAATAAAAGTCAATGTGAGAGGGGGAATCTTTCCACAACCTGTAAGGACAGAAGTGGGTGTGACTACTGAAAACTCAGCAACATATATGTTTAACGACTGTATTGAAATCTCCAAAGCATTTATTTCCCCCTTTAGCAAGAGATGATATTTGTTAAGGCAATATTGTCAATGAGATGAACTGTCTTAGTTCTTTGTCTCTTCCTTTCGAGCTGCTTCTTCCTGTCCCCAATGTCCTTGTGCAGTGCTATTGCAACTGTTGGTGTGACACCTAGTAAAGCAAATAAGTCAGGGAACTCTTTCAACCACCAAAGAGATCCTATTTACTGTTTTATATCTCATCTGGTTCTGTTTCTTCAGACTGCTGTCTAGCTTTTCTTCAGCAACCAGAGTATTTCAGAATTATAGACAAATTTTAATGACCAGAAGGTACTACAGTACTATGGATGATTTTTGGGGCTGAATCAAGATCAGTGTGATTACTTTTGGATGAAGATAAACAGAAAGATACACTCCAGAAACAAGCCTAAGGTGCTGCAATTGCTAATGGATGTTGAGTTCATGAAAACAGACTAAAGCTACTCCAAAGTAGGTTTGAAATAGGTTCCACAAAACATGTACAATGTGAAAATCTGGTTCTCTGCATCAGTTGTCTCATAGATCCTCTTCTGTCATGCCATGCTGTTTCCTGATGTAGACAGAACTAGAAAATACTTATTTTGAAGAAGACCTGACCTAGGCAGAATGCAAGTCCAAGCAACAGGTTGCCCAGAGAAGCTGTGGATGCCCCATCCCTGGACGTGTTCAAGGCCAGGCTGGATGTGGCTTTGGGCAACCTGGTCTATTGGCAGGTGTCCCTGCCCGTGGGAGGGTGGGTGGAACTGGGTGATCTTTAAGGTCTCTTTCAACCCAAGCCATTCTGTTGCTCTGTGGTATCAAGGCTGTTATCAATGATATGCACAAAAGCTAAAGAATGGTAAATTGTACAGAAGCACATGCCTGATGTAGTTAACCCCATCGGCAGCTTTATGCCTCTACTTTTTGTGTGTCCTAAATGTTTAGTTTAAGAAACTGAAGAAGCTAGCTTAGACGAGCAGCTAATTTACTGCAAAGCTCAGAGATTCTCTGACAGTAAGTGGAGACTCAGTTGTCTTAGATGTCTCTGGAGGAGGGAGGGGTATGGCATGGCCAGTATATATTGTGCAAAAAGAGATACAGAAGGAATTTGACCTGTGCCCTTATATGAGTTCTATGTACTTACAGAAGGCTAAAACTTGCTCCTGTTGTCAGTAGCCATCTGGCAGATAGAGATCAAATTTCCCAGGATGCTCTTTCTAAAGATGCCTCCCCCTTGCAACAGGCTACAGAAAATTCTCTGTCCTATATATTCTAGACACTTCACTGCAATGTCGCCCAGCTAGAACAGAAAGATGGCAATTGTTTTCATGCTGAGTATCCTATGGGCTGGTTATAACAGACAGTTGCCAGTAAAGTGGAAGCTGTGGATTTTGATCCACCTAGAAAGGGAGAAAATTTCTTGCATGAAAGCTGTAATTACTATGTTTTGTTCAAAAGAGAGCCATCCCTTACTTTTATAGCTGTGTTTTGAATTACCCTTAGTAAAGTATGAGCAAGGTATGCATATTTTGAACACAGATCAAACCTCCTTCTCAGATGAATATCCATCAGAAGGCTGAACATATCACATCTTTAGATTTTATCTGGGTCTATGAGAACTTTGTTGAAACTCCAGGGAGCTCCTGGTCTAAAGTTTGTATTTCTATGACCTTAGTATACTTCCTCCTGTACCCTAAGAAAATGGAGGTAAATGATACTGCTGCCTGTGTGGGCCTGATGAATGCAGTTCAGAAATAGTCACAGCTAGAGAAAATGCCATTATTTCTGTTGTCATGTGGTAGAAACAGAGCTGAAGATGCAGCCTTTCCAGAATAGACGTAGCAGTCCATCAGTTTGTGCAAACACTTGACATGGCTGTAACCATCTGCAGAACATCTTTCAGAGTCTAAATAACAATAGCAGTAGCCTGCCAAAACCATGAAAGTATGGGTGTTCTGTGAAAGCAATACTATTTGTCAACTACTGACAATAACAGATTGGTTTAGGTTCCTTAGGAGACAAGCCTTGAAAAGAAACTAGTTTATTCCTCCTACGGAAAAATCTTCATTCAACACTAAGGCTAAGCCAGTATAAACAGAAACCTCCTCACTAAAAGGCAGATAGAGATTTAAACAATTGCAGCTGAAAGTCAAATCCATTTGTAGTATTTACTTAAGAAAGGAAAAAATAGAGTGCTCATTAAATCAGGCAGATTTTTCTTTTTAGTTTTTAATCTATTGGTAGATACACAAGACACTAAAATTCAAAAATATTGTATAATTTGGTGTTAGCAGCTTGGAGCCAAATTCAACTATTAAGTTTTGTTTGAGAGTGCTACAAGAGCAAAATTCTGTAGAAGTGCAAATATTTGTTGAAGTCCAAAAGAAGTGTTATGATTCCATTGTACTAGACACAGCACAAAAGCAGAGCAGACCATTTATCTCTTCTGAAAGATACAATATAAGATTTAAGACAAAAGATGGGTTCCTGCAGAACAACCAGACTTGATTGATTAACAAATAAGTAAATAATATAAAAAATGATGATTTACCTATTGGCGTATTTTTATGAATAAAAGTTGAATGAAAAATTTCTAACCCAAAATTAAAACCTGAGAATATGTGATCAAATAACTGTACCAAAAAGGTAGAGGTTGGGGTGTTGGTTTTGTGATTTATTTTTCTAATTGACATTGAAAATTTTCTCATTGACGTTGAAAGGTTTAAAGAAAAAAAAAAGTGAAATGGCAGTGGCAGACAAGCATTTATCATGCAGAGCAAAGTTTTCAACCTACAACATCTAAATTTCTTGTGGCAAAACACAAAGCTAGTGTGAGCATCTTGAGCCTGAGCAGAGTTAGTTTGGAGCATTTATGATTGAAAACAAAGCTATGTGTTAGATTGTGGTTAGTCTTGTATAAATAAATATAAAAAGCAGGATTTATCTAAAATTGCAGTAATTTTTCTTCTTATGCAGGTTAAGATCTATCATCCAAAAGGCTGGAGTTGTGTCATTATGTCTCTTTTACTCTGATAAGTCTATTAAGAGGAAATGTATGCTATGTAGTACTCTACATAGGTTATTTTTTTGTTCGTTTGTTAAAATATTATTTAATGTCTTTCAGTGTTTCATTAATAATCCCAGATAATAGCTCTGGTCTTCACCAAGGATCTTTTAGGAAGTCTTAGATTTCCACCAGTTAGTGTTACGCTGAAGATAAGGACTGAGGTGAGATTCAGAGGTCTGAGAGGAACATGTTAAGAGATCAAAAGATTATTCAGCTGTGTTTTCAGGAAGGTGTCACTGTTAGGCATGCTGTAGCATTTTCTAGATGTGAATAAAAAGAATCGACATTTTCTGAAGGTTTAGTTCTCAAGGATGTCATAATTCTGTAGGCCATCTGCATGTCCTGTGTTTACTCTTCCCTCATAACTTCTTTTTTTCAGACTTTCTACCATTCTGAATTAGGGACGAGTACATACCTAAAAGTTGGCCATGTTCCATGAACAGCACAGTGCCCTGAACTATAGGCTCCGTCCTTCCTTATTCTGATCAGTGACAAGTAAACAAGAATAATTACATGGATTTTTTCAATTTGCATTTGGCTCATCCCAAAATGAAGCTTGGCCTTTTGAAAACAGCTTTGTGTTACAGACTCAAGCTCACTGTATGATCTGTGATAATCCCCATATCCTCTTCTGCAGCAGTGCTACACAAATTATGTCTTATTTGTTCATTTGATTTCTCCAACCCAAGAACACTACATTGTAATATTTGTTGAACTTTATTTATTTTTTTAGTGGCTGTTCTTATTGATTGAGATCATTTTATATTTTAAGGTTTTTCTACAAAGAATAAAAATAGATGACTGCCTCATTCCTGTTGACAGGGAGAGACAGTTCAGCAGTGCCGTTTTGGATCCATGGATTGGCTTGGCTTCAAGTCATTCTGTGCCTAAGATTTTGGACTCAACTGAGGTGGTAGTTTGCCTTTATATAGCTTCTCTGGGAGCTTGCTCAGAAATGTACTGCGTGACACCAAGCAGTAGTTAGCCCCTATGTACTTCTTCAGTATTGCTCAGTCTATGTAAGTGAAGCAGGAAGGAAAGCTCTTTCTCCTGACACGTCATCCAGCTTGGCCAGGCACGACACCTGTTGTTTGTGGCTCTCTCACTAGACAGTGATGGCACAGTTTTGAATCAGAAATGTTTTGGTCATAGTTTCTTGATAAGTGTAGCTGCTCAGCTCTCTGAATTGCTGATGCCTATAAAGTGTTGTGGTCACCTGCTTTCATGCTGAGTCTGAGTATCCTAAATAGGTGGGTTTGGAAAGATACGGGGTTCACAGTGACATCCTTCCAGGTCACCATTGTTGATTTTAGTTTATAAGAAAGTGTGTTTCTGCAATGTTTTACAGTGTCTCTTTCTGACCCTGCTTAGGTAGCAATCTTAAAGTGGGTTAGAGCCTGTTTGGAAATAAGCCACTTATGTGACTTTTCTATTTCCTTGCATGGTTCCTCCCAGTCTGAATGAAGACAGGATCATTACTCTGCCTTCATTACTACTCCTTCTAAATGGTATTGTGTTCCAGCAGGCCGGAGGTGCTTCTCCTCAAGTACCACTCTTTTCCTGTCGTATGTTATCCCACCTTTTGTAGAAAGCTTATGTGTCAGACAATAAGAACATTATGGGATGGAGCCCTTCATAGTCCCAGCTTTCCAGAAATGTATCAGTAGAAAGAGAAAGACCCATATGGTGTTTCTTTTTTGAGCTGAAGATCCTGATTTGTTAAATTCTTAATTTATTTAGGAAAACTCAGGAAGCATTACTATTAGCTAGTGTCCAGTGTATAGGGAACTGTGGAGAAATGGTTGCAAGCACACAAAATTCACATAGAGCATTCTGCTGAGACAGATCTGTAGCAAAACCCAGAACATTTTTTTTTTTTTTTTAAACAAACATACTTATCTTAAAGATTTTGTAGGGTAAAATCACAGGGTTTCAGAGGTTAAGAATTACAAGGGTATTACCTTGCATACTGTGGAGCATATTTTTGCTATTGTGACAAATGGTACTTTAAAAGGGCTTGGAAAAATGGATATCAGGGGTTCATAATTAGTATTATTAACAGGGCAGCACTGCAAAATAAACTTTTTTATGCATTATTTTTATACATTATATTTTTATACATTATTTTGCCTTTATAATAAGGAGTAAATAGTATGCAAGGAAAATTAGGCAGCCTAAAAGTTGCAAAGTGACTTAAGGCTGGTACTGCAGTCTTGCAGAAACCCTGAGCAAGCCCCCAGCTCTAATTAGAGAATGTTGCCACTGACTGCAGTGTATCCAGTATTACACACACAAGACTGAATCCCTCCTAGCACTTATACTGCAGCAACCCCATCAGCTTGTTCCACTGGGGCAATTAAAAGAAGAATACACCCAAAAGAATACAAAGAATTCAATGTTATATTGGATTAGTTTTAGTTAACTGATAAACAAGTAATGGCACTTCCAGAGTTTTGTCATCCTGTTTTTGGAGTTACTTCCCAAACAATCTTTAATTGTCTCATCTGAGTATAGTATGAGCAGGCAGGAACATGAGACAGGAAATGGCATTAACATGTTTTTTTTCTCTGTTTTCCTTTTTGTTAGTCTATGAGGTAACACACAATGTTGATTATTAAGAGCCTCATCTACACTGCAGAGTGGCTTCAGCAGTTCTGCAAATTGGCTATGTTTGAAGCTGTTAATTATGCAGCATAGTGTACTCCACAAAGGCAGAAATGAGCATGGCTTGGCTCAGTTCACAGAAAAATAAATTGTAAGAATTGGACCTCTGTTTGATTTGAATTCTTGCTTCACAGAGGACATGAACGTTGTGCACAATAGGCTTGGCAAGTACAAATAATTTACTCTATTAAAAAAATCAGAATAGGTTCATAGTAAAATGGAATACATGGCAGGAAGCCTGGGGCTCTTGGGATTTTGCAGGGGTCTGGGGCTCACTAGAAGAGGGTGCTTTTTATCATTTTGTCTGACAAACATTTTAAATCTGAGTATCATGTAAATCATAAGGAAGAGAGTTTTTCTTTCTTCCCTGCACTCACCAACTGCACTTGTATGTATCTAGAACCATTTGCCAACATTTTAAAGTTACTGTCTGCTTGCTGAAGAAGAAGGCAGGCTCCCTAACACATGTGCTGCTAATCTAACATCAAGGCTAATTGCAAAGGTGAGGGAAGGGTCTTCTTGCATTTTAGGCTCCATAAATGCATGTTTTTTAAATGTAAATGTAGATGTAGGATGACAAATTATCACATGATGCTTTTATCTAGGGTTTCCAAATATATGTTAAGGAATTTACAAGTTACTACTTCTGAATCAGAACTGTAGACATTTATACAATTTTCTCTTAAAGTAAACAGATAAACCATAGAAGACACACAAACAGATAAACCATAGAAGACAGCTCCATAAATTTGAATGCTTCTTAAATCTCCTAGAAATACATTAAAATAAGGAGTTATTATGGTAAATAAATGGCTGTACCTTTGTAGATACTGCAAGGCTGTAGCAATGTGACTTAATACCAGCTGAAAGATAGTGAAAACAGTATTGAATGTCCAGTGTGTCCCAGTGATGAAAACTAAAATTTAAATATATATGTATATATATAAGGAATAAATCTGGAACTTCAACTGCTATTTTTTAAAATGATAGTGTAAGAAAATTACTATTTCAACCAATGCCTTAATCTATAGAATAAGAGAACAAAGAGAACTTGATAGTTTAAACATACTAAAAGAACCAGTGTTAAAATCCTGTAACTGTTTGGTGTCCTTTAAACTATTTCCAATGGATGCATTGATAGATCATGTTTAAAGTTTGGTGTTATTGACAGGCAAAAAAGGCAATCCTTGAGGAAAAACCTTAACAGGACCATTCAAACTAATGCACAGCTTTAGGTTTGTTAGCAACAAGATGTATTGAAATGGGAACAACAAACTACTGCAGACATCTTTTGCATGGGATTATTAAATTCACAGTTTGTGGTTGCTAATTTGTTAGTAGGCTTCAGTTGTTTGAGAAAGCTCATGCAAACTCATTTTGCAAAACTCATTATTAGATGAAATGCCCTCTGTCATTGCCACTGGAGAAATAGCTTTGAATCAGGGTTGTGTCACAAATGGAATTAGCTGAATGATCTCAGTTCAGTACCATTTACCTAACAGAATTATGAAGATTATGCTGACATAATGAATAGGTTCTGCTCAAACATATGTAGTCCGCTGGAGATAATTGAACTACACTGTGGGGCTGTTCCCTTCCTTTGGTTGATAATGAAGACTTGGAGTCCAGCAAAGTCAGTCCTCATGCTTTTATCAAAATGATGTTATTCTTATAATTTGGTAAAGTTCAGCCTAGTGACACAGATGAGACCTATTGGTTTTGGCATTCTCTCTTAACTTATGCTTTTTAAGCAGATTTTGATAACTTCTGATGAAATCTATATTAACTAGGATAGTATGGTACATAGAGATAGTATGGAACTGAATCCCTTTTTGTATCTTACAAATAATATTGTGTTTTATGGTCAGTGTTTCATAAGGAAGCCCGGGAACCAACCTGTATTTTTGACTCTAAGAATCCTTCCTGCCATTTTTTTTTTCCATTTGATTTATAGATTAGATATGTCACTTATATTCCTCCTTGTAAGAAATGATTTTCAGAACAATGTTCATTAAAAAGCGGTACCAAAATGAAAACAGTTAACTGTCCCTCACTGTAAATTTCTGTTTGACCATGTTTTTCTCAGAGCACTGTGAGAATTAAGAATATTTTTCTGTGGTGAGTCTTATGGATGTTCATTAGCACTGTGAATTACAAAATTCTTTAGCTCTTGGTGATAGACCTTTTTTCAGGGTCATTTATTTGGAAATAATTTATTTTGAAATGTAAGAAATAATTTAGCTTGAGTGGTCAGAAACGTACTTGTAGAAGTGCATGTAGAACAGACCAGAATCTTCAAATATTTTTCCTGTCACAGAAGTGTCATGGTTTAGTATTTATCTTGCAAATGTAATTAAATAAATATTCATTTTTTTAGGGTGAAAAAGGAGATAAAGGAGAACCAGGACCAGAAGGCATTCATGGAAGAGAGGTAAACTGAATGTGTTAATATATAAAAATTAAAATATAAAACAATCAAGTTGAAATTAAAATAAAACAGGTTGAAAACTTTTAGGGGGTCAGGCAAACAATGAATTTTAGACTTTGTGTAAGGAGAGTGACAGATTTAGAAAATGTGTATGTTTGGAGAGTTAATATTCACAAGATGATGGGCAAGAAAAAGAGGTGCATTCAGTTGAGATACGAGGTCTTAGGCCTTAATATTGGATGGGAAAGGTGCAGGTAAAGATATGGTAGGTTCCATGATAAATTTGCTTAGAGTTCATGAGGTAAACTGAAACAGGCATGGGTATTAAAGCAACACAGTACTGATGAGAAAAGAGGGCATTTCTGGAGGCAAGGTAAAGCTAGGCCTGGGTCCTTGATTGCAGAAAAAGAAAAGCAAATGCACACACTTAACCATTCCTGGGTGAGAGCAATGGGTCATTCACTGTGCCATGTGGCTCATGCAATAGAGAATTTGAGTTAAAATTTCACTTATATTCTCTGATAGATTTTACTCACTATTTAGTTAATTGATCTGGCTCATATTTGAGCTGTGGCTTGAATATAAATTAAAAAAAAAAAAAAAATACTAGATACTCCTGGTCATTGAGTTCACATCCAAGCTTGAACTTGAGCTAACACTATAGATGTGCCTAGTGATAACTGTTACTTCTGCCTGCTTTATTTTTATATTTACTTCCAAATATATTAAAATAAGAGGGCAGAAAATCAGAGGTTTGTCGATGTAATACTGAAATAGCAAACCAGCATGTTTTGAACAGCAAGATTTAAAAATAAAAATCAAGCTATCAGTTTTCTTTATCCCCCTCTTCCACTCCTGTCTCCTCCTTGACCTTAACTGGAGGTCAACCTGAGTTTAAGTTTTGATAATGAAGGGTACTGTTGGCTTCCCAATTGCAAAAACTGAAGGCAGAGAGCATCTCACAGAAGGACTGAACCTGTCTGTCTAAATTCTTTGGGGAATGTCTGGCATTATGATTGGAATTCTAGCCAACAATGAGATATGGGATTTGGAAAAAAACATTTCAGCAAACCTTTTTCAGCAACATTACCAAAAGAGTGATAGGTTCAACTTTTCACACCAAAACACAGCCTAGTTGTGCTTACTAAGAACACAGGGAATGCATGTGGTTATTTGTGTTGAGCTATATATACAGTTTTAAGTTTCTAAAACAGCCTACAAGATCATCACACTTTTTGTCACCTGGCTCTTTACACACACTGTAGCCATAAAAATATGTTTTTCCTAGTTTAATGCTAGATGAATCAGACTATTTTCAGCAAATATGGATATCCTTCATGTGAAAACATATACTATATACTGAGCTGAAACTGTGTTTAGGTATTCAAAGAGGTATTCTCTTGTAGCCTGCCTGTCTGTAAAGGTGAACCATATACTTCTGTCATGCATACATATATGCTGACAGCATGGAAAAACACATCTGTGTTTCTTTCCATAGCTCTGGGGACATTTCTCTGTTGGTCTTACACGATCTCCTTTACTACATGGGATCTTGTTCCATAAATCTTTTAGGATGAGTAAGGTATACCAAGTATCTGGTGAACTCTAGAACATATTTGACATTGTGGCACTGAAAGTGTAAAATATCAAACCTTTATAATTTGGAACGTTTAGTGAACTGTTGTAGCGTGTCAAAAAAGTGGTGGATTATCATCATGGGAACTGTCTAAAACATTTTCGAAGTAGAATTGCACAAGGCAATATAACACTATATTGTTTGAATCCACACATAATTCCTTTTTAACAACACAAATAAAAGGCTTTGGATTCAGTTATCAGAGTGCATGGAGATGCCAGTCATTAAGTTTAAATTTAAAAGACTGTGTATCATTGACTCTTAGTTGCTATCAGTGTCTCTCAAACTCATTCCACATACAGAAATGTAACATCTGATATTTCCGAAATAATCAAGTTAATCTGTTTATATGGGGGTAATCTGCAGTGCTGTATAAAGAAAGCCTAAAAACACTCAAAGCTGGTGGTATCGGCTGTTGGCAGCTGTTGTCTCTCTGGCTGGGGTAGTGAGGGTTTCTGTACTCCCAAATGAAGAACTTGAAAATGATGACTGAATATTTTGTCTTGCACAAATGGTAGAAACGTATGCAAATTTATCTTAACCAAAATCAGGAAACAAGGTGTCAAAGAACCAAATTCTTTTTTTTTTTTTCTTTTTGTTATTGCTACTTTTGTTTTCTTAGCTGTACAGAAAGTTCTTGCTAGAATGAAGTAAATGCGAGAAGGAAAACCAAACCTGATTTGTAGACTAGCTTTATGTAATGTTGAAGTCCCTCATCCCTCACGGATTGTGCCAACTGGGTCAGCTAATCTCATTCAGAACCAGGTTTGGATGAAGGAACTGTGAATATGTTTAACTGCATCTCCTAGATTATCAATCCACAAATCTGAGCCAAGATCTTCAGTGCAGTATCCCAGCCTGGGACATTATTCAAAATCTGTCTGACAACACAAATACTGACTATAAATACTAGCAATGTGGTTGCCATTGTTTTTAGCTTCTTAAGGAGTAGCTATAAATAACTTACGTGTTACTAATGTAGTCTTCCTGGGGTATATATTCACATTACATCTGTAAGCAGCTATTTGCCTGTATAATATGAACAGCCAATTTTCTTGAGTAGTGTCTCTTAAGTTTTATCCCTTGAGACTTTTATAGCCACTTGACATTAATAATGCCATCACTTTTATCACAGTAACAAGTGGATGTTCATGGATGCACTGTCTGAGAGAAATCCTAATAAATGCAGTTACTACTCCATCATCCTTACTTTCCATATGGAATAGGGACAAATTTGCAATACAAATATCCATGATACTATCCATGGAGTAAATCTATGAAACATTCATACTCCTTTGAGTGTGGATTGAAAGTCTTTCCCATTCAGACTTCGACTGCTTTTGTAGTCATGTCATATTCTTGATCAGTGGTGCAGGTAGGAAGTGAATGCCATGGGATACTACTACTTAATGTTTTGGAAACAAAAATGAAATCCTTTAGCAAAAAGGAAGCCAAGGAAGTTTTGTCATATCTCTTAGCATGTGTCATGTATAGCTAGGGGAAGAGAAGTCTTTCTTGTAAAGTGTAAAAAAAATAAAATTTAAAATGAAAATCTAGTGCATAATCCCTACACAGTTAAACCAGCAGATTAACTAATTATTTTCCTTCCCCTATCAGGAAAGTTGGTACTCTTAAGTGACTTCAAAAACTCCTCTACATAAAATATTGTTCTTTACATACTAATGTGAAAGGACAGACCTGTGAAATTCAGTGAGCAATGAGAAAATCACAGGTTTTTAGTGGTAAGAAGGTAAAATGTACACATATTGGATTTTTATATTTCTATGTTTATGTGAAAATGTGAACAGAAATATGAACATTTTCAAAAGGACCCAGTGGCTTGAAGTAAGTCATTTACCTTCACACCCTCATAGTTTTTCTGTCACTGTAATCTTGAACTGTCTTAGTATTAGCATTGAAAGGAAATATTCAGATGGTAAAACGAGAATCCTATTGTTTGAAAGTGTGAAATTGGTAACGTTACTTAATTAAATCTAGAGTTGGAGGATTCCCTTAGGAACAAAAGTATAAGGAGACAGTAGGCATTGTTTGGGATCCAGAAAATCCTAGCAGTGTAGCAATTTGAAGTTTTTGAATGATGTTAACAAGAAAAGATCAATGGCAATATAAAGTACATGAGGTAAAAACTGAAAAATAGTATATTACTTGGAGCTTTGAAAAGACTTCACTAAATTAGAAAAATGATTGCAACATATACAGCTTGGTGTTGTACAGCTGACTCTGAAGCTGTTGCCTTAATTAAGATTTTAAGACCATTTTGTGGAGAAAATTTGTGTTTGTTGTCTTACTAAGGAGAATATTTCCAAGTTTTATTATTCCATGGAGGTTTTTGATTTGATCCATAACAATTTGGTTCCACACTGTTAGTGGCTGGATTGTTTACTGCATTTCCAGTGCTTTAGGTAGTATGTCATGCTAGGAGATTTTAGCCTGGTGTGAGGTTGAACCACTTAATGCAGGCCAGGGACCTGTTCAAGGAAGTTTTTCGCATCCAGCAATAAAAACATTTGTAAATAATGTATGATACTTTTTCAAACAGTTCTCTTTTAGACTGGAAAACCTATTCTCCTCAAAACATGATGCCAGTCTTGCAGCATTTTTCATTGCCTCATGTATTCTGTGTAACATTTGCTGCACAAAGAAGTACATCTCTAGTAGGCAAGACATGGCTGCTGCTCAGTTGGGGTCCAGCCGATCTTAGCACTTTTTGTGAAGAGCACCTGTTGTCAGCTGCCAGTACATTTTACCTGTTTCATCTCCTATCTGTGGTGATGTATAAGCACTGGCTTCTTCTGTGAGTGAAAATTTTCAATGTATGATACAGTCTCTATGTGAACCTGCTAGGTTTAGTCAGAATTCATCAAGCATTAGAGAATAAAAAGCATGTTTTACTTGGAGAGGATGTTTAGTATAACATTGACAATTTTCCTGACATTTATGAACAAAGCAGAGTTTTATTATTGATAAGTTCATGCAAAGTTAACAATTCAGTTATTTTTTCAGAGTCCTCTGATCAAATTCATGTCTGTTATTATGGTAAACGTCTCAGGGTGAGAGGTTAATGGTTAATGGTTTATCCTCAAAAGCTCTGGCAGCTCTGCAACAGTTTCCCAATAAGCTTTCTTTACTTACCCTAGTTTTCTTTATGCTTCTGGGTTTGCTCCCAAAGTAGTTTATTGTCAGTCTATTGTTGAAAGTCCTCCTCAGACTGCCCTGACCTGTCATTCCAATCCCTCCATTTGGGCTGTGGTGTTTTTAGTACAGTGATTGCCAGCTCTTTGGTCTCAGCTAGAGAGGTGCCTGCTCATTAAACCCTTATAAATCCCGAGTGTGGCTTTCAAACCCAACTGAACATCACAGTGTCAAGGTTAAGAGCAACAGACACAAGTCTGCACAAAAATCCAATTTACAGAACCAGACTCCTTTAAATTAAAGGATGCTTCCCTCAACCTGTGCAAGTAACCATGGCTGTGTTTTCCTTTAAATATAACTCCATAGGTTATATAGGAGTACCCACAAAACGTACATACATATTTCATGTTGTTGCTGTTTTCTGATGAGAAGGTTAGACAGCACTCCTATGGGCTACAATTCCTTTGTCATGTAGTTTTTCAGGTACTGCAGGCATATGGGATATGAATCCCAAACACAAGCAGCAAACTATGAAATCCTCTGTTCTCTTCATCATCCGTCCTTTTTGCTAGCAATGGTAGGAGTACTGGTTTGTGGAACATCATGTTGACACAAAAGAATTGCAGTCAAGACCATTCGGCTTAGAGGGAAATGTTCAGTTCCCTTTTCTCTCAAATTCTTTGACTGTTCTGATCTTATCCAAATGACTGAAACCATAGGAACTGAAAAACTGTTTAGTTTTCTGGCTCCGGTTACACCTGACACTTCTAGCGAAAAAATAAAATGTTCTCAGACTTGGTAAGGAAAATATTTATCAGATCACTAAGTAAAGTTATTTTCTCTTCTCCATGGAACTCCAGAGCACAGCATGCATTGTGTGAGATTGTCACTGGTCTAAAAGGAAAATTCAAACAGAAAAACTGTTGGCTTCTTATGCCAGTAGTGCTGGGCTACCATTAATAAAACTCTGTCATTTGAAGAATTCACAAAACCATGATCCTTTTCACAGTTTTAAGGCACAGTTGCTGTTTTATAATTGTTTTCTTCTTAATTCAGTTGAGTTTGTAGTCTGTTTAAGTCTCCTGTAAGCTACTATCAGTGAAAAAATCTAGTTAAAGTTTTGTCAAAAGTAGTGTCAACCAATATGATAACTTCTCCCTTAAATCTCTTCCACCAGAAGAAATATCACCATCATCCCCTTCCAAACAAAGAGTCTGCCCCTAATTTACTCTTTCCCCTGCTGGCCCCAATTTTGCTGACTTCACACTTTTACTGGTATTTTTGAAATACTTGTTCCAGTAATTTCTCCCTTGGTCAGCAATTCAGTTATACTCATACCCATCTTGTTATAGATAATGTTTCTCATTTTTGCAATTTTTCATGTTGCTATCTTGTTACTATTAAGTCAGCATGTCCCAATGCTTACTGTACATTTTGGCATCCAGAGAGGAACCCTGATATAAGTTTATTTTGACCTGTAGAAAGACAAAACTGTAGTCCTTAAAAAGGAGGAAAAGTAACAGATGCAAACTGTTCATGAAGAGTTTTTATAAGTTCATGAACTCACAAATGTTTATTATTGTATTGTTCTGAAGAGGCCAGAATTAGACCAGGATAAAATTCAGCAACTCATTTACCCTTTGTCATGCAAGCTGTTGGAATTTTTACTCAGTTCTTGAATTTCTGACAAATATGACTACGGACTCCTTAGGTCAATAGAAATTAGTATGTGGCTTACAAAATTGACCTCTTTCTCCTACAATATTGTAGAAAATTAGCTTTTCTAATTTAAAGCCTAATCTAAAATCATCCAAATGATATCTGTTTAGATAACCATATCTACTTTGCTGAAGCATCCTGTTCTGGTCTCTGCCAGAGACAGAATACTATACTGTACTGTGCTCGAAGCGGCTACAGATTTTACATAGCACAGGAATTTTTATTTCATATGTCATTTCAGAGACAGTCAGCAGCAGCTAACCCTTGGAGCTGCTTTAAAAAGGGTGGTTGAAATGAAGAATAGGCATGATATAGTACCAGATCTGTTTTTCCAAGCATTCATAATGTCTGGAACTTATTAAGATAATAATATCTTTAAAAGAAATATAAGGTGGTGAAGAATGAGAAATACTTCTACTGGGATAACTTTGGGGGATTTGTTTTCCTGATATTTCTTTTCTGTGGGTATAAACTGCAAAGGAAAGCTAATTCAATTATTGTAAAATAAATATGTTATGTAGAAACCTTCCCAGGTACTCAAAAATCACACTTCAAACACTGTAAAGCTTGTTGTCAATTATATAGGTTCCCCTTGTCCTGTTGTTCCCCTTATGTTAGGTTGACCTCTGTGGTCTTCATCTCTACACTAGCTGTCAAACTGCATACCTTTCTGAGGTCCACTGCAGGAACACTACTAAAAGCTATAAACATATCAGTTAGGAAAAAATGATGTTCCTGGTTTGACAGTGCATGGCTTCAGTTCAGTATCTTTTGTCTGCAGTTGTCTTTTCAATAAAGCCACACACACATATATCTCCTCCTGCGAGTTGCAGATTTCTTTTTATCTTACCCTGTATTTTCTCCTCTGTAAATACACCACCTTAGAACTATCCCTTAAGCTCAAGCCTATTGTTGCACTGCCGATTCACTACAGTTTGCATACCTGAAAAATCCCTAAAGTGGCTTTCAGAACAGGGAGTGTTTTATGCAGTCTTTCATAAGCAGGTGAAAAGTAAAATGTAGTAAATGGAGATAATATCAAAACGATGTCATAAATATGCAAATCATAAAAAGATTTTTTTTGGCTTCATTTTTGAATCCATCTGCCTATTACATTTTTAAGTTCAAACAGCAAAACTACTTCTGATTTAACTATTACATACTTGGCAAGCTTAATAAAGGACAAATCAAAGCTAAATCAGGGGTATTTACAACAACCACAAATTTAATCCAAAGTGGGTACTTAAATGCTCATATAGTTCTAAATGATGTTCCTTCCAGATGGTGAATTAATGTAATTTTAGTAGGAAGTGGAGTTGCACAAATATGCAGTATTTAGAACACTCACTGATTTAATGTTTCTGTACCCACCAAGGCACAGATGTTGCTTATCATTTTCATGCCAGTTGTCTCTATCTTTCCAATTACTGCAAAGCGAGGAACAGAGTTTGCAAAGGCAAAAAGGGGGCTGGGAAGAACTTAAGTTAGTAAACCCCTATTCAGATGTAGATGAATCATTTCTATCCTTGACCCATTTAACCTCCACAATAGCAATGATGTTGGCCTACTTGTGAGCTATCTAATTGTGATTTGGTCCTGCATTGCCCATGTTATTGCCATTTGGTTTCTAAATAAAATCTTTGAACTCATAGAGCTTTCTCTGACTCGCATCATCAGTATTCTCCTGTGGCATGTCTCTAAAACATTGATCAGAGGGAAGGCACAAGACAGTGCTCTTGGATTAAACAAAAAGTAGTTTGTGTTAGGTTGTTCCAACATCAGAAGCCAGGTTATTCCGTATTGCAGAGTGGCTTGAATTTGCTGGGTGTATTTCAAAACCTCTCACTTTTCCATCTGTTTTGCAGCAAGGAGAAGACAGCAGAGATTAGAAGGGATAAGAGTTTTTCCCTTTGGGGTGTTTCTGGTGGGACATGTTAGTGGAATAGCCATGTTGTGAAATTACTGCATTTGTAATGTGTAAGAGTAGGTAATGTTTTTGGCTTCTCCAGATGAAGGCAGAACTGGGGAGAGAGGTACAAAGGACTTGATGATTTCTGTAATTCCCTTCTCAAACACTGGTGAAAACTGGAGCATTGGAGGATATGGCAGTTGCTCTGAGGTGAACCCTGCTGCAGTTCACCAGCTCAACATTGCTAACTGAAACACAGTTACCTCTACCATTCCCAATTTTAGCAGAGTTGAAGAGAATGTGCTGTGGGACTAGCATTTTATTTATCTTTGTTGAATGCACAAGACATGCACCTACTGAAACCTCAAAAGAACTTTGCATTTCTACATGCTACTTGCCATAAAGGGGCACAGTGAAGGTAGAGAGTTTGGCTTTCTATATTTAATTCTCTGTTGAAGACAGATATTTGGTAGATATCTGGTAGATATTTCTCTGTTCACAAAATAATGAAAATAAAGAATTATTATTTTTTTGTTATGTCCTAATATTTTAAGGCTTATTTGTCTAGTATATACTAATTCACAGCAATAGAGGATTTTGTCAAACAGTTTCCGAGGATGGTAACCAATATGCATTCTTCTATTTTGCCCAGGGACTTAAAGGTGACCCTGGTAGTCCTGGTTTGTCTGGTCCCAAAGGAGAAAAGGTATTTCTTTTTTTTTTTTTAACTTGTAAAGTTGTATGTATATGTGAATGTGCATGATATTTCTTCAATATTTAATATACTGCCTTAACTATGTATGATAAACATGCACTGCTGCCATTTGTATAGCATAAGGATTGAAGAATGTAAGTACAGACTGAGTAAATAAGGAAGGCAAGCACTCTTTATCACTACAGAAGTGGGAGAATCTTTTTTTTGAACCTAAATTACATGTTCTGAATTGCTCTCTTAGTGCTCTGATTTGTTCCCTTTGACGGCACCTGATGGTCTCACAGTGAGGTTCAGACCTCAAAAAGCTAATTCTGTGAACATTTTACAGTCAGATATCTTTATTTACAGGAGCAGTCAAACTGACTGCAGTGGCTACCTTATGCATATAACTGGCAGCTTGTAATTTAACATGTGCAAATGTGTTTGCAGGATTGCTTTTTGTAAACTGCGAATAATTTATGCAGAGGTCTATCTGGTGTTGGTTTTGGCTTTGTTGTTTCATTGTGGTTTTTTTGTTTGTTTGTTTGTTTGTTTTTAACCTATGGAGAATTGTCTGCACCTATGCAATTGCTGAAAAAAAATTTCACTTTATTCATATATTTTCATAACCAGAGAATGTGTGATGACTATACTGAATTTACTTAAGCTATGGTGCATATCCTCTAAAATGCCTAATGGTTTAAAATTAGATTGCTCATTTATTTACTGTCCTGTTTTAACCAGGGAGATGTGGGACCACCAGGACCAATGGCCTTAGGTGTAAGTACACATAAATAAATAAATAAATAAATAAATAAGTAAATTGCTCTCAGAAACGCTGCAGTTTGTAGCTCATTTACAAAGTAAATACTTCCATTATTAAATTTAAGAGCCAGGGACCTCATTTTAGAATGCCACACTACATTTTCAGTATGAATTGTGAAACAGGGAAAAGAGAAATTTATAAATGTAAAAAAAATAAGCATATTTAAAGCTTCTTGTTTCCCACTAAATACTAGCAAGAGAAAATTCATTTGATATTTTTAGTGAACAGCATTTTTCAGTAAAAGCTTGCAAAAGTAATTAGTATTTTTAAAGATATTTCAATTATTCTGTTGTCTGGTTGTGTTATTAAGAACTTAGTAGTGACTTCAGTGTCACATATATGACACAGTATTATATATCTAGCATAAGAACATTCAAATTTGATGTACAGGACCTTGTTGTCAGAAAGTTAAGGGTTGGGGATGGATGGAGATGAGTATACATGCGTATGGCTGTGGAGGTCAGCACCCGTGGACACTCAGCACTTCCACAAACAGCACCAGCAGTCTTGTCCTGTTACTCTTTGGTTGATCACAATGAAAGTCTGGTTGTGGGAAATCAATATGCAATGTGCATCTATCTCTCCAGTAGCTGGGCTGACACTCAGCCTGTCCAGTAGTTGCCCCTCATCCTAGTCTTTCCCTAGTTACTCACACCCAGACATTCCCTAGATTTGGTTCTTCCACTAAACATCCCATAATAACTCTTGCGCAATCCCAAAATACACTTCCACTGTAGCCTGTAAGTATGAGGCACAACAACCCCAAACAGCTACAGGCTGGGAGATATGTGGTTAGAAAGCTGCCTGTCAGAGAAGGACCTGGGAGTGATGGTTGATAGTCGGCTGAATATGAGCCAGCAGTGTGCTCAAGTGGCCAAGGCCAACAGCATCCTGGCCTGTATAAGAAACAGTGTGGCCAGCAGGTCCAGGGAAGTGATTGTCCCCCTGTACTCAGCTCTGGTGAGGCCACACCTCGAGTACTGTGTTCGGTTTTGGGCCCCTCACTACAAGAAGGACATGGAGGTGCTCAAGAGAGTCCAGAGGGGGGCTACAAAGCTGGTGCAGGGTCTGGAGAACAAGTCTTAGGAGGAGCGGCTGAGGGAGCTGGGACTATTTAGCCTGGAGAAGAGGAGGCTCAGGGGCGACCTTATCGCACTCTACAGGTACCTTAAAGGAGGCTGTAGCAAGGTGGGGGTTGGTCTATTCTCCCACGTGCCTGGTGACAGGACGAGGGGGAATGGGCTAAAGCTGCATCAGGGGAGGTTTAGGTTGGATATTAGGAAGAACTTCTTTACTGAAAGGGTTGTTAGTCACTGGAATAGGCTGCCCAGGGAAGTGGTTGAGTCACCATCCCTGGAGGTCTTTAAAAGACGTTTAGATGTAGAGCTTAGGGATATGGTTTAGTGGAGGACTTGTTAGTGTTAGGTCAGAGGTTGGACTCGGTGATCTTGGAGGTCTCTTCCAACCTAGACTATTCTGTGATTCTGTGATTCTGTGATATGATACCCCTACATGGTAATGCCCCTCAATCTGAAAAGTCCTTCAGAAAGCTGCTCCTGTTGACTGATTCTGTGTTCATGTTCTTCCCAAGCTCCTACAGTTAGTGACTGCTTCATGTACATGGTTTAGGTCACTATATGCCTTTTTAAATACTGATGTAATGTCATAGTCTCTTTCCTTTTGAAGATAGACTATGACCCTTTAATTAGTTGTCACTAAAATACTGTTTTCCCCATTTGACATAGATTTTGTGGTGATAAGGTGATAACAACAGAAATTCACGTATCCAAATGCTATTCTAGAGGAGGGGGTGAAGTCCCCATTTTTTACTGCATACAGAACAAAGGATTTTGAATCAGGAGCACAATTTTTACCTTTAGGTGCAAAGTATATTCCAAAATCTTCGATCATGCATTTTTATCTTCTATAATTAGATAGTCATGATATTAAATGAGTTAATTGCTTTCATCAGTTCATGAAAAATGTGATTTTTTCTTCATCTAATATCATCCGTGTAAATTTCAAAACATGTTTTTAAAGTTATGAACGTTCAGTAACCACCTTCTTATCCAAATGAAGCAATTGCAGCACTAAAGGGAGAAGTTTACTGCAATCACAAAACCGAGAGTTTATAGGTTAAAACTTGGAAATTAACATGTGCTACATAACTCTGTGAGAAATATAATTCCTTTTTTTCATGAATCACATCATACACTTCTGGTTTCTTGCATAACATAGTAATGCTGCTACTGATAATTAAAATAATTTTAGTAATGGCTTAATTGTACACTAATTTTTATGATTCAAAGGAGACAGGTGATAATATTTGAGGATAACATATGCAGCCATACGAAACATTCTTTATCCAAAAAAACGTTTGAAGTTTGTCATTTCAAATACTTTCAAACTTAGATGTTTACATGTTGTGGTTTTGACATCTATATAATCTTTGTATCTTACAAATGACCAGACAAACATAACAAGCACAGACTGAAAAGAAAATAAGTAGTGTCACATTATAATGATGGAATATCACTTACTAGATTCTTACACAGAACGTTAATCCAGCCATTTAGTTTCTTTTATTGTTTCTACCATTTTCAGATGGGGTATAAAAAAGCAGAGAAGTACCTTCTTTTCTTTCTTTATAGAAAAAGTCTGTGTATCAGACTCCAGAAGTTTTTCAAATTCTGTTATTGATTTATTCCCTTCCTTGTAACTTATCTACAAAAAAGAGTAAGTGAGATTAGACATAATGATTAGTTGTCTTTAAAGTATCAAGAAAAGATTTCTTGAGTATGGATCTAAGACAATTTCTGTGGAAGGATCTGATATATACTGGTGCAGCAGAAGACAAAATTTTGAAGATTCCATGACCTATGTATTAGTTGTATTCTGGCTAGACAGTGTTATAGACAGAGTAGAAGATGTTTTTAATTTGCTTGCAATGATCTGTACCCTGGGCATGTACAAAGACTAAAGATAAATGCTCCCTAGAACTCTCCAAGGTTTATAAAGCTTTATAAGCTTTATAAACTTTATAAAAGTAATACATTTTGCCTGATTCAAGTGATTCTTTTCAAAAACTGAAATGAGAATGGGCCTCTCAGTGAGGACAACCCATGTGAGTGACAACAATTGATAATGATGCAAAAGAGTGGCAGAAATGAAAACTCCTGAATTCCAAGGCTATAGTTCCACAGCATATGAATAGCTCTTCCCCTAGAGTCAGTGTTATGAACTACTTCTAAATTCATATGGTTCTGTTGTCTTCAGTTAAAATTGTGTGCACTTAGCTTTCCTAACAGTCACATTCAGAGGTTAGTAGTGTGTTACTGAAAATCACAAGCTGCTTTCAAATTGACTGAACTCAATCTTTCTGTACATTAAGTGCTCCCCTTTTATAAAATGGACTGTCAAAGAATTACATTTCTTTCATTACAAAATGCTGTGCATTTCAGGTCAGTCAATTCAGGCATAGAAAGATGGCAGTGCATTGGTACAGCCACTGATGTTTGTCGTCATACTTGGGGAACGTTTTAATTTCATACAAAGGAAACATTTAAATTTTAAGAAAAGCAGGCACAAGTCTTTAGAGGACTGTTAGTAACTGAAATACTGAAATATTTTTGTAGCTGTCAACTGATAGAAGAGACGAGACTGAGTGTGAATAAGTTGAGCAGTTTGAAGACGGATTACAACACTGTGGAAATATATGGCCCAGCAGGAAGTCTTTCTCTCTCTGCCATTGTAAATAGTCATGGGTTTCTGTTGACAAGAACTTAAAGATGATGAATGACATGAATTGTGGTGGCCAGGGGAAAATCCATTCTTCAGAGTTGTTTTTTTATTTGTGTGACTTCTGTGTGGTCATGACTTTTACAATATATAATCAGGAAAGGGAGATGTCTTGTCTTGCTGTGAATAAGTAATAGGTCAGATAATATCAAGGTTCACATGTCACTGAACGAAAACTTACTCTGTCAGGACCATTTATGTTGTTAAGGCCAAAATGTGACATCAGTGTTTCAGTTATGAGTATTTTTAAATCAGAGTTTTATAATGTTCCATTTGTTTCAGACTCAAGCATAATATTGTAAATTTATACTCTATATCATTATCATCATTTTTAGTTTTGCCTAATGTTACAATAATTTATTTATTTTTATCAAAATGCAAAATGAATTATTATGTTGTGGGGCAGGGAAGGAAGAGAGGTGATAATAATGATGCACTAACATTGTTAGAGCTAAGTCCAAAATGCATTTGGACATAGAGGGAGGAAATATTCAAAAAGACTTGGTTTGGTCAAGCTGGAAGGCTGGGCCTGGGTTATCTACCTTCCACCTCAGCACAAAGGCCACATTAATACAGGTGGGAAATTACGGTGTTACAGAGCTCTGCTGCCCTGTGAGGCTCTTCCATTCATATCCATTTCCATAGAAAATACCCAGCAGTGGAATAAGCTAGAGAAGCTCTGCTATTCATGCTGGTCTTGGGATGAACTAGAGCATCTGCAGGGCTGTGCAGGGCCAGAGCGTTCTCCTTACACAGGCCTGTACCACAGTCCTGTCTCCGTCATGGAGAGCATGAACCTGACAAAAAGGCTGAGGCTGCTTCACTGCAGTGATTCCCAGACTGCTTAGTCATCTTTAATCCATGCCCAGTTGTTTGTAGGTAATCTGCAGAAACAAGTAGCCATAAGTAGTAGGAATTGTGAAAGTCTAAAGGGTGTGAGTGATCCGTTATCTCAAGGGGCTCAGGAATTCCTGAGTACTAAATCATGTACTGTTCCGAAGCACAGTGAGATCTCTCTGCCCACCAGCATGAAAATATACAGGATGGAATGAAGTTATTTGTCTTTGGAAGAAAAATCTGTTGGTGTTTTAATAGATAGGTATAGCCATTGTAGCCTCTCTAACGAATGAGGGATACTCCAACATAGCATGTATAGCAGAATTCATAAATACCCAACAACTGTAACAACCTATTAGGCAAATGAGAATATGCTAAACTGTGAAAGAGGGAAAATAATACTGTGGATTTTTAAGAAACTTTTTTTTTTTTAACAGTTTGAAATTTCATAGATCAGAAAGTGCATTGCTTTGAACAAAGCACTTAGAGATGAGTTATCTTATTTAATGTCATTTAACAATAAATCTCTACCAAAATGCTAAAGCATGCACGCTTAACAAAATGTCTTACAGTAATAGCAGGGAGTTCAGAAAGAATTTAAGTATATGCCTGGTTGTTTCTGTAGTTAATAGAGTTGGGATTAGAATCAC
Organism: Stictonetta naevosa; assembly: GCA_011074415.1. Classification (NCBI taxonomy): domain Eukaryota; kingdom Metazoa; phylum Chordata; class Aves; order Anseriformes; family Anatidae; genus Stictonetta; species Stictonetta naevosa. Next base: position 87,285,091 of record CM021699.1, on the reverse strand, counting down.
AGCCCATGTGTTTCAGTATGCTTTTTTTAAGGAAAATATGGAAATTCCTGTTAATACAATATCATAATTCTTGCATGATTAGTTAGAGGGAAAAAAAAAAAAAAAAAAAAAAAAAAAAGAAAAAATGGCATTGTAGTGCAAAATATGCTCAGCTGCAAAAAGAAATAGATTTAAAAAAAAAAAAAGGCTTTATGTAGAATCCTACTGAAATTCGGAATTACAGGAAGTTTTAAGTATTTGATTCATGCATTATTCATACAAATAAATTTTAGTGGCACTAAATTTGACACATATGTGCATATGTAGGTATATTTAATGCAGCTTTAAGGTTTTTATGTGTTTCCATGGAGTCAATTAACATTATGAGTTGAGATACACGTACTTGTCTCCTCAGTTCTGGTAGCAGTTTTATAGGAGTAGTCCAAAGTCATGATTGATTCTCATTCTTTATTTCTGCTGTCTTTAATTTCTCTGGTATTTTAACTTTCTGAAGTGCTGTATAAGTACTAGATCTCTTTTCTTCGGTATTTTTTAAATTTCTTATAGTGCAAATTGGGAATATATTTTGAATTTTTCTGCAAAATTATACCTGTTTTATGCAGTAATATGGTAAGTCTTTAAAAGTGTAAGTTCCCTGATAAATTGTATCGTAATTGAGGAGCCTTCAAAGAATAAGCAGCAGAGATTATACCATTCTGCTGGGCAGTTTTGTCAAAAAGTGACATTTGGTTTGAGAAGCCAGCGACTGTTTTCCAAAGTGACACAGCTGGCTAAGCAGCTCCCTCTCTCTCTGGTATCCACAGCTTAAGCCTGTGCATGGCGTGTCAGAAGAGTGACAGGTGAGGGAAGGTAGCGCAGCAATCTCTTGTAAAATATATGATAACTATTCCTCTCGACACTCGATACACTGCTTTTAGTTCCTGAGGAAAACGAGTGTCCGTCTGTACGTTCCTGTGAACCTATCCCTTTCAGGAGTTATAAAATAGTCATCCAGATGGCACCAAGTGTTTACGCAGAAGCCAAGGCTTAAGTCGGCCACAGACAGCAGTACCCAAGACTTGCTTACTAAACAGATAGTTGGAATGTTGGCTCCCGGGGCTGGTTAAATCGGGCCAAAGGGAGCTGAGGCACAAGTGCAGCGTGAGCCGTCTGCAGGGGGAAGCTGTAGGTCCAGGCCCAGGCAAGTTCTGCGGTCACTTTTGGCCGTTCCCTCAGTAAACAAACATCAGCAAGGGGTTACTCAGCTTTCCTCTCATAGCTTCTCTAATCATTTGTGTAAAGCTCAAATTGTAATTCATGCTCTCCAGTATTTCCTAGGAAATACCTTCACATATTCAATTATAGTGTAATTTTTTGGCTTTTATATGGACCTCTGAAGAAGTAACGTACTTTATCCCCATATTTTTGCTGTTGTAATCAGCAGCAGCATTTCAGATGATTCTTCCTGAAAAATCATGTGCAAAATTTTACTTACCTCGACTCCTGCAAGCAATTTGTGTCTCACACCGAAAAATAAGACATTTCCTGGGGATAACTTGTATTACTTAAGAAGGGACATACACCCCCACCCACACCTACCATTAGTAAGTGTCTCAACTAATGTTATCCTCTCATTCTTTTCATATAATGACAGGAACTAAAGGAGAGCAATACTAGGTAACTAAATAAAGTATAGACAGAAAATTAGATTTTCATTTTAATTATCTTATTTTCATATGTAGCTCTCTATGAGAAATTTGAATTTTAACTACTTGAGCTTTTCACTGGGGGTGTATTAACTTCATAAAAATACCAAACAGTTTGGTTCTTTTGCATTGGATCTAATGATCTTTAAGTCTCACAGTATAACTTACAAATATTATTTTTTTGTGAAATGCTTTTTAAGTATGGAAGCAGATCCTATTAAGATTACCCTATTTAGTGAAACAAGATGTTTTAGCAATTTCAGTCAGTCTTCTGTGTGCAGTAATACTGATACTGAAGGCACAAGTGAAAATTAATGTCTTGGCCTCACAGAAGATTTATGTTTTTCAAAAATTCACAGTCTCCTAAATTGGCATGAATAGAATTTATATGTCCTTCATTAGAGGAATGATTAGAGAATAGTCCCACATGGTTTTCTATTCACAGCAGACATCAGTGTAAAGAATCTTTTCAAATTACTCCTCAGGAATTTAAATGATACTTTTTTTTGCTTAGCAGATAAACCCAGGTCTATTAAAAGTACTAGGTTCATAAAGTGTGAACTTCTGTGAAATTAGTCTTCCAATTTTCCTTTGAAATTATTGTCTCTGAAGCAAAATAAATTTCAGGTGGAGTTACCAGAGAGAACTACAGAAATGACCAAATCTTAAGAATAATGAGATCAGTGAGAATATATTTTCTGTTTGCATCAGTAATAAATTATCATAAAAAAAAGTATCTGATCATATTTTCTTGCAGTCTGAAATGTTTACTGCTAAATGCTGTCTCCTTTTCCACAGAAGCAAGTAGGCTTGTAGCAGTTTGAAAGCAAAAAATAAAAAATAAAAAAAAATGAGGCCGATTCCATGTCAAACTCAAGACCAAAGCAGTATGATTATTGCAGTAGCAGTAACAGGTCAAAAACAGGGTCAAAATGTTTCAGCTTGCCAACACAAGTTAATTCAGTAAGGATGTGAAGGAAGGTCATGTTTGGAAATGTTGACAATATGTACAAATATTGCTGATGGTAATAGCCCTTTCTTACAAGGGAGAAAGGCATTGGTTTCCCCACAACATGCAGTAGAAACATGCCAAAGAGGAAAATACTCTCAAAATAATTTAAAGGGTCACAGTTAAAATCATGACCTACAGAGTAGATCTGTTTTCTGGTAACACATCCAGATCAGAAGATGACTTTAAGATTTAATTGAATGGCATCTGGATGTGTCTCGTCTGTTTTTTCTGCACAGTTGGGGCATTCTTGCATGACTGCAGCAGCAGCAGTACCATCCATCAGAAAAGCAGTATTTGGACAGGTGGGGAATGCCCTTTGGTTCTATCAGGCTGCAGCAGGTTACCATGATCACATGTTCTGTTACTCCAGGAATCAAATCACTTTTTACTGTACTATTGATTTGTGCAATTTTATACTGCTCTATTCGTGGACTTCTCAGAGGGATCATCATAAACCTAAATCTGTCAGTGTGATGTTTTTTCTTTATCCTAGTGAGAACTGTGTCTTGAAGAACTAGGTCAAGTCTCTGTGGTGGGAATTGCCTACCGATTTGCTTGCAAAAATTAAAAATAAAAATTCTACTGTTGGTTTTGTTTCAGTGGAACTATACCAAATATAGCCTTTTATAGCTGAATCTTTTTAAAGTAGCAAGTTTTATGATTATAAAAGCACATAATCAAATGGCAAAAAATGACCTGTTCTTACATTACCACGTGTTGCTTCTACATACATACAAGCTTTATCTGTGTCTTTGCTTGACTTGTCTCATGCACTTTCTCCCTGTCTAGCAGCATTTATTCCATAAAAATGAGGTCATTTATATAGTGGAATTTGCAAGGCACAAAATTGTGTGAGAATTATGTGTAGAATACAGATAACAGTCTGTAAAGGTGTGTTTTGTGTGTGTTTGCCTTAATTAGACCTTTCTTCTTATTGTTAGAGTTTGTATATCTCTAATTTGTGTAGAGAAGGAAAGTCTTCTATGCTCATAATCTATTTCAGCAGTGCAACTTAGGAGTGCATAAGGCATCTAACTAGCCTGCTTCAAAAACGATCAGCTACATTTTGAAGCAACTTTCAGAATACTAAAAATACACTGACTTGTAAAATATTGTTTTAAACATGCTTTTGGCATCAGAGGGTAAGCTTCCGGAGGAAGTAATACAAATAACAACTTTAAGTAATTTCAGTCTTCCACTTCAGCTGGTCTATTTTGTTTTGTTTTTTAATTCACCAAGAGGTCACAATAAACATTTTGTTTTTGTTCAGAATGTGTTCTTAGGTTAGGCAGTTATTCTGAGCTATTAAATTCACAAAACAAGTCTCCACCATGTCTCTGTAGATATTTGTCTTGATGTAACAAGCATTTTAACGTGTTTTTGTACCTGCACAGTCACATGGCAGGATTCCAGTTCTGTAATAAGCAGCTTCTGGCAGTTACATGCCAACTAATACACTTTAAACCAATACCTTATGAAACTTAAAATAGCTTAACTGTCTGAATTGTGAGTTGATATTTCTACCGTTTCCAAACGCGTTTTTCTTCTACCATCTAAAGGTTAATAATTCTCATTCATTTTTATCTGGCCAGAAATATTATGTATTAAAAATATTTGTAGGAATTAATACCTTTGATGAGATGTAAGTTCTTCTACAGTTTTTCTACTGTAATGTTTTTTAAATATGTTGGTTTTCCTCTCTTCCCTTGACTAAATCATAATCTGTTTCGATTATTGTTTTCTTTAAACAACTATAAGCTTGCTTTTTCTTTATCTAGCATAACAACCAGCATCTTTTCCCTTGCCAACAGTTTCCATTAGTTTACCTCTTTATAAAGGAATTTGCCAGTTTCCACTCTTAATTTCTTTTTCAAGATGTTGTATGACCCTCTTGTGTCTCCCAGTGTATCATGTTTTATCTTTCACAGCTATTCTCACTCACTGTAGTAGATTTTCTGTGTTCACAGAATCATAGCGTATCCTGATTTGGAAGGGACTCACAAGGATCATTGAGTCCAACTCCTGGGTCCACACAGGACCACCCAGAAATCAAACGGTATTTTTGAGAACTTTGTCCAAATGCCTCTTGCACTTGGGCAGGCTCGGTGCCATGACCAGTTCCCTGGGGAGCCTGTCCCAGTGCCTGACCACCCTCTGGGTGCAGAACCTTTCCCTAACCCCCAGCCTGACCCTCCCCTGTCCCAGTTCCATGCCGTTCCCTCAGGTCCTGTCGCTGTCCCCAGAGAGCAGAGCTCAGCGCCTGCCCCTCCGCTCCCCTTGTGAGGGAGCCGCAGGCCGCCATGAGGCCTCCCCTCAGCCTGCTCTGCTCTGGGCTGAACAAACCAAGGGACCTCAGCTGCTCCTCACACACCTTCCCCTCTAGACCCTTCACTATCTACATAGCCCTCCTTTTGATGTTCTCTAATAGTTTTATGTTCTTCTTATATTGTGGCACCCAAAACTGCACACAGTACTCAAGGTAAGGCTGCACCAGAGCAGAGCAAGACACTTCCTTGACAGGCTAGCACTGCTATGCCTGAGGCGCCCTAGGATATGGTTGCCCCTTCAGGCTGCCAAAAGCAGGTTTCAGGTGCACCGGAGCCCACCTCCAGTTTACTAATTTCTTTGCCCCAAGGCATATGTTAATGTTTTGAGATATTCCCACTTCATGTTCCTCAAGTTAATTCAGGCAGATAACTGCAAAGGCCTTAACCTGGTCCATGAAAGGTACAGGCATTAAAGACTGCATATTATTTGAATTTGCTTCTCCACAATTAGTTGGAAGGACACTACCTTCCAACTTCAAAGGTGGTCTAAAAGAGTCAGGAAAATCCATTCATGTTAGGCCATTTGTAAGTATGCATTACATTTTCCTGTCCGCCAAGCGCCACTGGAGTAGTGCCATTCTCATGTCTCGCTTTATGCCTTGTGCTATTCCTGCATCTCTTTTTGCTTTTTGCCATACTCATCCGGTTGCTGATGCAAGACTCAGGTTGGAAACTGACACAATAATGAATCATTTGGATTGCTTTTCTTGTTGCTTACTTGTGGAGACAGTACATGTGAAATAGATTGTTTTCTGATACAAACACTTTAAAAACAATCAACATCATAGTCTATGAGGCCACGTGACAGTATATAGCCTGTCTCTTTCTGTCTGTAGAGATGGGTTCCTTTTATGGGGGGTTTGCATGCCACCTGTGTCTCCTATAATTTGAAGGAATGGAGAACCTGATCTTTGATCTCCAGAAAGTAAATAAGAAACAGACCAAAGTAGAAACCTTGCTGTGCCTTCTTACAAATTACATTCTTCTTTCTGTGCCTGAACTGTTAAATTAATTGCTAGGTTTTATAGGAATTTAACAGGGGATGTTTTATTCATCCCTTTAGAGGGATTTCACTGTTGAGAAGTTTTTTCTTTCCTTCTGCAGGTTTCTTCTTCAGTTATTTTTCCAGGATCTCATCCAGTGAATGCTGAATAATGATAGCATTGCTAAGTCATTACCATTGCTAAGTTATGGCAGATTTGCAACCATGTTATTTAATGCAGCACATATTGTCCTATCACTTTATAAACTGAAGATCCCCCTGAAGTTAGTCTGAACTTTTACCTCCGAATCAATGTCAGGATATGGCTTCTTGTGCAGAGTAGTCCTCCCTGCGTAGTTAGCAATTGTAAGCAGCTCTCCTCCCTTTCCTTGAAGATAAACCTTCTTATCTGGTTCCTTTTTCTTGACAATAATATTGTAGAGAGAAGAAAAAGAATAAAAGTAGGTCTAGAGCAAAAATGTTGGCTGTTAATTATCATTATTGTGCAGTTGTATTGTTGTATAATTCTTATCCCCTTGGACTCTTGTTGTACAGACATGTGAGGCTCAGTATTTCCTCTTTCATAAAACAGACATTATAGGCTTTCATTTCATTCCCATACTTAAAATTGTCACTAAAAATGAAATATTAACAAAACAAAGCTTCACCTCTTCCTGGATTCCTAGAATTTCTCTACAAAGTAAAATATTGCTAATAGTTGAACAGAAACGATTCTCAGCAAATTTTTGAACTACCTTGAGGAAGTACAAAAGGCTTACAGAGTTCACCTATTGCTCTATATGTTTGTGCAAGTATATGCTACAGAACTGCATTGTAATTAGCTCACTGGGATTTATTGGACACACCATTGTCATGCATATTCCAGTTACATGAACTTGGAAGAAAATGGAAACAGCGTGCATAAATTTTGTAAAAGATTCTAAACCTTTTCTTGTTTGTATTATTTGCTGAAGGGAAATAAGAAATATCTAGTGGTGAAAAAATACCTGAGGTATTCAGTGGCTGAGTAGAGAAAGGATAGGAGAAGAACTCTTGAGCTGTCTGCTTTAATTTACAACTGAAGTCAACCTTCATTCTAATAAACTGAAGATATCCATTGAAGAAATATGGGCTAGCAACTTCTATATGCTCACTTTCACCAGTCTATCAATTTCTGGAAATATGGACATTTTTTAGAAAACACAATTCTTACAGGAGTTCACTTTACCCTTACTGGTGCAGTAAATCTGCATTATTGATTCTAAATAAGGAGTTCAGAATTTGGCCAAGCATATAACTCAGGTTGAAGTATTTGAATTTGAAGTATATTGAAGTAATACCCAAGTCTGCATAATTTAAATGGTTAAGAATGTAATATTTTAGTATTTCAAACTGTTAAGTAAACTAAACATAAATTCTTGATTTTTTGATACCCTGTAAGAATATGCAATATTACATTCATTTTAAAAAAATTATAGGAAGTAGATCTGCTCAGTGCTCTTTGCTGATTACATTGAAACTCATTTCATATTTCTTGTTGCTATAATGGAAATTGGATAGCTTCCTTGAAGTCATTTTGAAAAAAAAAATTGTTCCAAGGTGACTCATAAATTAAGGGGGAGCTTTGTTCTAAGCACAAAGCTGTTATGTGAAGGCTTTATGATTATATTGTACATTAATCAGATACAAAATTTATACCCCCATGCCTCAGAAACAGTCTGTGATTCTGTCTGCAGAGTCAGCCTTGCACTGAGTTCAGAAGGAAGGCTCAGACATATTCAAAATACCCCAAACTCCTGAACCTGGTTAGGGGAGAGGGGAAGACAGAAGTGACTCTGAAGGGTTTTGAAAAGCTCAGCCCAGGCACAGAGAGGAAACTGCAGAGAGGTGATTCTTACAATACAGACAGCATAACGCTGCCTGCTATATTTAGTCCCTCTTCTCTCCCCTCCCTTCCTTTCCCCTCCACATCAAGGGCCTATGTTTGAATTTGAGTTGTAAAGTTGTCATTCACTTAACATAAATTGCTTGCTTTCTTATGGCATCCTAACTTAACCAGATAAATAGATTTTCACACAAAACTGTAGCTAAATACGTTTATAATTGCTTAAGTAATGCTGCTGATTCACCTCTCTGATTCTAAATGATTCAGCATCCATATAAAGGAATACGATTAATAATTACAGTTTGCATTTTCTTCCTCACACCTAAATACAGTAGTCCCCTGGAAGATATAATTACAACTAACCTGCTTTTATTAGTAGAAATAAATGCTTTGTCTTGATACCTGGCTCTTTGACTTAGTCTCACTTGTATAGAGTAATACAGGATTAAAATAATATTGAATGTTATATTTGTTTAATGTTTGCATTTTCAGGGTTTGCCTGGGCTGGAGGGTCCCCAGGGTCCACCTGGCAAAGAAGGTCAAAGGGTGAGTAAACTTTGTGAACAACTGGTGTGTGTGCTCACTGACCTTGATGTGTGACTTCTTTCTAAGCACTAATAAAAAATTGAAAGGTAGCAGCTGAGTATGAAGCATGCTGACAACAAAATGAGCTTTGACATTTGAGGTTTCTCTTCAGTTGAAGGAGATGTAACAATTTAAACCATCTAAAATGTTTTAATGACTGGCAGCACAGATGTAGATATTGTCTTTTGTGCAATATGCTTCTGCTTTAATTTTAAATGAAAGAATACTAAAATTGCTCAGGAGATTTAGTTTTCTTGCAGAAATAGACCATACCATACATCTAGAATATATGAATGTGGGATCATTATCTACAATGTTAACAGAATCCAGAGCTAATGACCCAAGTTTTTTGTAGATGTCATTATGCAAGTGTCAGAGCCTAGCATATATGCATTTAAGCTAGATACAATAAGAAAAAAACAACAGTGGAGATTATGCCCAAGGCATGAAATAAACATTTGGTTATTGAGAATTTTATTATAATGAAGTAATTGGCTGATTTCCTTGTGTATGTTATGCTTTCACTTTCCCTGGCCTCCTGTCTTTGGTACTTAAGTGGAACGGAGAATAACTATTTATGAACCTGATGTCTCAAGAAATAACTTGAAAGTTTATAATCTATTCTTCTCCTTGGGAGGATATTCATACTCAAACATTTCTATATTTTTATGAATGAAATTGCACCCAGTTCATGGTTTTAAAAATGGATCTCTGGATAATTCTTGGTTATTTTAGGTATCATAATGTTGAGTATCTCAGTTAAGTTATCTAAAGTGGAAGGATTTAGTATTATTGACCTTAGTCAACCACAATGAATTATTAAAGGCCAGTTTAGTAATTCTGGTAGTAGTAATAAAAACATAAACCAGTTCTTGAACAAAAGCTTTGAGGCCTACAGGCAGTTACTCAATGCATTTTATTACTGTTTTCTTTAAGTTATAAAACTATTACTGAAAACATTTGAAAACTGAGTTTAAGTTTCAAAGTAAGGCTAGAAAATCCTTTCAGAAAAAAAAAAAAAAAAAAGACAATGTAGTAAGGGAGAATCAGAAGTTATGTGGTGAATATAAACATGGGATTATGGATTTATTATTAAGGATTTTATAATTACTATGACTCTTACTGTTATGCACTTAGATACCCAGGATACTGAAAAGCTCCAGATACTCAGTTATATCACACTTTTGTGTGTTTTTATGTGAAGCATTCAGTGTGCAGACATTCACAGTTTCTTAGTTCTCCTTTAGGGACAATTATAAATATGACTGTTTTAGAAGCATAACTCTAAGAATTTCTTAATTTTTAAGGCAAAGATTCAGAATTGAAGCATTGTATTATCTATAATTTTGGAGGTGCCCTTTTTATTTTGCAGTGGAAATCAGGGAATTGATAAATTTATCATGGCCATTTCCTATCCACACATAAAATCTGAACTGTTGTCTCACTCCAATATATTTAAAAACAGAAGTGCTTATTGATTTATAATCTCAGCCATGCACACAGTTGCCCTGGGCCAGACAATGAGAACAGCAGACTTCAGACTCACAGCATGTGTCTTTATCTTTCTGTCAGTGAGATGTTCACAACAATACTCATTCTGCTGGCCACCCCCACCAAGCTTTAATAACATAGTTTGCAGTCTTAATTCAACTCCCATGTGCATTTGCATTTCCAATACATTTAATTACACAATAACATACTGTTTGTAACATGATCTCTGCTCTGTTTAATGACAAGCAGGACAGCACATATCTAATGGCTATTAAATATTCCTTTTTATTTAATTATAGATGTCATGTTCCTTTGTTCTACTTCCAGCAGATCATCCAAATCTTTCACATTATATGAAGTTATTGGTTTTGTCATGGGCTGTCTTTGGAGCATTAAAGCATAATATCTAGCATTAAACTAACCAATGGTTTTTCAACATATTGCTCAGATGTAAAGGTGTTATTGTGCCCATTTTGCAAACTTGAGCTGTAATGTATTAGGGGAAAAAAGCACCCAAAACTTTTGAAAAAATCTGTTTAATTTTGGGTGCCAAACCTTGAGAACATGCCATTTTTACTCTTTCCATTTGCATTGTAAATGTCGTATTTCAAAAATTTAATTCCCACTTCAGCAGCATTGTTTAGTGTTCAGCTCTTTTGAAAATTAAGCTGATATTAATAGCAAATTGAGAATTGTTAAGTGTGTAAGTTAGAGACCTCTGAATACACTAAAAACAAGATCTAGGGAGCAGAGGAAAATTAACAGTGTTAATGATGTTATGTCAAAAACGTAAAAAACCTTTTAAAAGACTCATGACAAAGCTAGTGCTTTAGATAAGTGACAATACAAAATGAGTTAGAAGAGGAAGAATAAAAGCCATGCCAGTGGGTTTTTCTCCTGTTTGAACTGGCCTGAGCCATGCATTTTTTTTCAGAGTATTTTAAGTGGGATTTTGTTTTATCATCCAAGATCACAGAGCTTATTATTAGAACTACTAACAAATATGAATGATGGGACACTCCCCAGAGTGGACACCAGTCACCTTATTTTGACTACAGAGGAGACCCAGGGCAAATGTACCCCTCTGCCATATTAAAAGGAGTAAGTCTGGGTAGTAGCATTTCTTTCATCTCATAATCTATATTGAAAATTACATGGTAAATATATATATATATTAGAAATTATATCTTTATATATAATTATACATATGCATATTTATGTATAACTATAATAACTATAAACTGTAGATTTTAGTTCAAAGTTGTGCCAACCTTTAAATGCTTATTGACACATATGTGGAATTTGCTTAAAAGCACAAATTTACATCACTGAATCAGATGATGCCTGTAGGTTATTTATTTCAAGAGCAAGGGGAAATCAATGCATTATTTCAAATAAAGCAGTAAACACTTTTGTCCAATTAATGCATTGTACGCACAGTTACATTGTATCAAGTCAATATTTGGTTATTAAAATAATATATATTTCATTTTCTCTGGCCTGGTCATCTCTTGTATTTCTGTTACATGATCTCGCTGGGATATAATCTTTCTCCCAAGTCCATGAGCAGTTCTTAGCAGGTTCTTAGGCTTGTAAATGATGTTATGCAAAAAACTCAGCCATGGAACTTGATGATAGAAGTGTGTACAACAAATACATCAGTAGTTTAGTATATTAGTTATGTTTATGAGAGTAAATTCATCAGTTCCCACTTACTGGGACCTTTTTACTCTCATCTCCTTTGTTGTGCCTTCTCATTGTGCACTTTTCGCTTTGGTCACCGAAGCCAGTAGAATCATGGTCCTTCATGTTTCATTTTCTTTCCAAGATCTTTCAAATTTGCTTTCCCTCTCCCAATCACCAGCTCATATATATGAACCTTGCTTCTCACTTCAACTGTGAGCTGAATTGTGTGATAGAGTATGTATACGTTTAAAGTATAATTAATGCTCTTCCATCCAGGAAATAAAAAATAAAAACCATGGAATATCATAATAACATGGCCATGAGCATAATAAAAAGAAAAAAATGCCAAATTAAAGGAGAGGTGAAGAATGCATTTCCACCTGCATTTCCTCCTGCAATTCCATTGGTGGCAGAAACATTTATCCCAGTTTACTACATTTATTTTTCCCCCCTTGGGAAAGTTACTCAAGCAAGGTCTCATACTTTCATATAAAGCATTTTCATTGGTACAGTGTAAAAGATCCTGTCAAGTAATCTTTTCCAAAATAAATCATTCTTATCTTTATTGTATTGGCCATCTTCACTAGAATTGCTATCGTTAATTTTCTGGAAAGATAAAAAATAGTGAATTGATGCTATCTAAATATCAATGCAAAAGAAAAAATATTACACATTAAAATAGATGTTTTCAGATACAAGCAAAACATTATCAGCTTAAAGTGTGGGTTTCTTCATCACTAGTAATTCAAACATTGGTATTTATTTCTAGGTAGTGTTGCTCTAGAAACCAAACTGCAAAGTAAAAAGAGAAGATGTTAAACATTACTAATTTTGTACATGTTAGAATATTAATCTTTGCAATAAAACGTAGTGCATAGCTGCATTTATATTTTGGGGTGTGTAATTTAAGCTATGCTTCCCTCAGAAAGGACCTGGTTTGATCATAGCGTAGACACCAAAACAAAGAACAAAAAGGTGAAGTTCCTACTTTTTGGAGAGAAATATTGAAATGTTTCATTTTTAATGTCTTATTCTGAAAACTCAAGCTCATTCTCATTCATTGAATTCCCCAAATCTATGTTTCCATCCCTCTTTTAACACTCAGGGTTCTCTCCTTTCAAATTTGATCAGTTGTAGAAGTTTTGTTTGTTTGTTTGTTTTCTCAAAACAAGTAATATATTTCTATGTCTATCTGTTGTGCACTTTCTGCCGTTTTCATGCTTTCTAGAATTTGCTGTCAAAAATACTTGCACATTTTTCTTGCATGTATTGTTTTTACTTACTAATTCTCATCTTAGTAATTACTTTAAGTTACCCCAAGTTCTTAGTACTGTAAATACAAGTTTCTCTTTAAACACGGTATTCCATAACTTCCATTATGTGTGATTATGAATCAGAATAACACTTGAATAATATAGAATATCCTGTCCTGTTCTGAATTGAGAAGTACATTGCATTTTGCTCTTTTCTTTAAATTTGCTTTTTCCAAATTGAGAGACATTCATTTCAAACCTTTGCTGTTCTTACAAAAAGACCATGGTTTCTTCTTACTCTACCACTAGTGACTTTGTATAATTATATGTGGTTCATGTTAGCATGTGAGGCCTTGCTAGGAGCATTTGGTTTTGTTCTGGTCACTGAGAGAAGTGGACCAGTAGGGACAGTTCCCTTCTCCTCATTTCTTTACAAGACAAATTATTTTTCAGTGTCCCTTTTGTTGGCTTCAGGCACTCAGAACAGTATATTACTGCTGCAGCAACTTGATACTATTACACCACAGGTCAAAATTCCATGAGGAGCTCTTGAAGGTAATCAGATGTTACTCAGAAAAGTCCCTGGCCTGATATTACTGACCAATAAAAAAATAGAAAGTATGAATGCTAACCTAGCATTGCATGGAATGTAAACAATGGTGGACAACTACACTATCTTCCTGGCCTCCTGCATTATGCAGTACTTTATTATTTCTTTCAGTAATCCTGAATAATCCTGCACTTCAGGTAAATCTGTCTTTAACAGAAATACGGAAATATGAAAGACATGAACAGCAGAGACTTCACAAGTTTCCTTGATTGCTGCAGTGTTTCTTGTCAATCCCACATTTCAAAATGTGTTTTTTTTCTTTACCCTTGAGCAAGTAGCTTGACCTTCCAAAACCTAGTTTTTTTGTCATGTTTGCCTTACATTGAAGAGACATTTGAAGTATTTTCTCTGTCATCAAGTCATCATTCCATTTATTTTTGACGAAACTAAGGTCCTTCAGCTCCCCATGTAAAGAGTTTTCTTTGGTCTTCAAATAATTTTGTCATATTGCTATACTTTCTTCAAAGTTCCCACATTTTTAAATACAGACTATGTGTGGAATCATTCATAGTCTGCTTTCACTATGTTAAGTATAATGAAATCTATATTTGCAGACTATAATTACAAAAGTTTTGGAAATTAATGTTTAACTTCAGTTGGATATCTTGATATCGTTGTAGCAGAATTTTTCCCTGAAATTAATGCATTTAAAAAAAAAAAAAATCTGAAAGTGATTTTATTTATATAATATATTAGTGAATTCCAAAAATTCTCTTAATACAAAACATCAATGCAAATTTGTTAAACAGCTATACTGTGAAATCTAGAAAATGTTGTTTTTCCTTTCTTGTACATAAGAGCCAGGCCCAGAACGTAGCTAGCAGGCACAGCAGTTTGTGAAGTAGTTTCTGTGCTCTGTTTCTTATTGGTATCTTCCTGAACTCCTGGGCACTTTCGCTGGGATCTGGGAATTTCTGACATGTGGACAGCAAACTTCCCCTGTCCAGCATACACGTTCTCAAATATGATGCTCACAGGGCATAGGACCCAGGTACAACTGTAGTAGCTGTCAGACTCTTGGACCCAGGTAGGTTCAGAGGGAGGATGCAGCTCTGCAAGTCTCAGGCTGGAGACAGTGCCTGGGGCCTCCTGCTGAAGCTGCGGCCCACTGCAGGAGGTGTGCAGTTGTCAAGGAATTCAATTTCAAGTTCCTCAAGATCAAGTGAAAGAGATGCAGCATGATGTCAGCAGACTGCACAGCATCAGAGTGAGAAGGAGATTGACCGGATCTTTCTGTGAGATCTTTCTGCTAACAGAGCAGGGGAATTGGTGACAAAGGACAAAGAAAAAGCAGGTACCCAATGCCTGCTTTGCCTCAGGCTTTATCAGTACAACCAGCCTTCAGGAATCCCAGGCTCCTGAGACCAGAGAGAGTGTCTAGAGTGAGGAAGAATTCCCCAGCCTGATACTCCTCTGAGGGAACACTTAAACAAACTGGATGTAAAAGTTCATAGGGCCTGATGGGTTGCACCCACCTGTACTGACAGACCTGGCTAATGTCATCACAAGGTGACTCTTGGTTGTCTTTGAATGGTTGTGTCAGCTGGGAGAGGTTCCTGAAGACTGGAAGAGAGCAAATATCACTTCATGAAGGGTAAGAAAAAGATCCAGAGAACTACAGGCTGATCAGCCTGCAAGATGTGATGGAAAAAAAAATCTCCTGGAAACCATTTCCAAACACATAAAGGATAAGAAGATGATTGGGAGTTACCTGCATGGATTTATGAAGGGGAAATTTTGCTTATTGCTTATTACCTTATTGCCTTCTACAGTGAGGAGATTAGCTTGATGGATGGGAAGAGAACAATGAATGTTTTTGATACCAAGTAAAGCTTTTGATTCCCTCTTCCATAGTATCATTATAGGTGATAAAGGACAGGTTATATAAGGAGGACATTGAGGTTAATTGAAAACCAGCTGAATAACTGGGTGAAGAGGGTTGTGATCAGTGAAACAAAGTCTAGTCAAAGACAAGTCACTAATGGGCTCAGTACTGGAGCCAATCATGTCCAATGTCTTCATTAATGACCTGTACAATGGGGTAGAGCATCCTCTCAGCAAGTTGGCAGAGAACTGTATGAAGAGGAATTGCATGATTTCAACAATACCTGCATCCGGAGAAGAATAACCCCTGGCATCAGTACACACTGGAGGCAGGCAGTCTGGAAAGCAGCTGTGCTGAGAAGGACCGTGGGGTACTGCTCGACAAACAGACCATGAACCAGCAATGCACTTACATGGCAAAAAAGTCCAGTAGTATCCTGGGTTGCATTAGAAGATGACTAGCACATCAAGGGAGATACCATTCCCCTCAGCACTGGTAAAGCCGTATCAAGAAAAATAAGGTCTTACTGGAGTGTCTAGCCCAGGGCCACAAAGAGAATTAAAGAGTCTGGAGCATCTCTCACATAAGGAGAGGTGAGAGGGTTGAGACTCTTCAGCCTGGAGAAGAGAATGCTCGTGGGGATCTTACCAATGTATATAAATACCTGAATGTGTTTAAATAGCTGATGAGGCAGTGAAGAAGAGAGAAGCTAGACTTTTTCAGTAGTACCCACAGGTGGGACAAGAAGTAGTGGGCACAAATTAAAAGACAGGAAATTCTGTCTGAAAACAAGAAAACACTTTTTTTTACTGTGATTGTTGTCAAATATTGGAATAGGTTGCATGGAGAGTTTGTGTAGTCATCATCCTTGGAGAAACTCAGAACTCAGGTGGACGCTGTTGTGGACATCCTGCTGTAGGTGGCCCTGCTTGAGCAAAAGGATAGGACTAGATAATCTCAAGAGATTCCTTCCAACTCAAACAATTCTGTGATTTTTATGTAACTATCTCTAGCTTACTCTCAGCATAGCTGCCAGCAACTTCATTTTTATGGATTAACAAGATTTTTGGAAATGTTCTGTGTATATATTTAAACAGACCAATTCTCCACTATGGTGGTTTCCCTGATTCCAATGATGAATTCAGTTCAAACAATTACAAGTCTTTCCATGATACCACAGCCATATTATTGACTCTGTTCCTTAGGAAGTTGCAGGTGTCTTGAAGTAAATATTTTTGAACCAACTTCCTTATTTCCAATTTGTGTGTTTATAACACCAAATACTTCACTTAGAAGTAGGTTGTTTTAGCATTATCTCATTGATAAATGAAATCCCTCAAAAAACGGAGAGCTGTAATATCCAGTGTTTCACAATTGATCTCATTAAAATGGCATGTTTGGAAGGACCTTGTGAAATTGCAATATCTACCTATTAAATAATCAATTTACTGTCTGAGATTACAAATTTTTCTAATCAAGTATGAGCAAAATTATTATGACACTGAGGAAGATCTTTCTAAATAATTGGGTGGGGACTTGTTATATTTTCTGAACTCAATTACTTAAAGTGACATACAAATATCAAAATGAATTTAAATTCAGGTTGCATTTATCTGGTTTATAGAACTTAAACATTTCTTTGACATAATTTGTTTTCTAGTTCAGTGAGTAAATGA
Source organism: Stictonetta naevosa (assembly GCA_011074415.1). NCBI lineage: Eukaryota > Metazoa > Chordata > Aves > Anseriformes > Anatidae > Stictonetta > Stictonetta naevosa. The sequence continues at coordinate 87,268,074 of CM021699.1, read as the reverse complement.
TGTACTCAACCAATTGTAAAACAAGCTTTACAGAGCAATGATAATTACTGCATAGTAGGTTAGGCTCCTGGCACAGCACAAACAATATTTTTCACAGCTACAGCTCTGCAGTTTTGGAATCTCTTTTAATCTTCTCATTCCTTCCTGACTTTGATGTAAATTGTTTTTAAGTATGTAAAGCTCCGGTCTCTTTAAGATGGAGTGCTGTACATTCCTTCGCTTGGGTATTGAACAGTCTAAAAATGGTTAATGTAGAAGAGGGAGATAATTTGTTTTTTCAAACAGGGTGTTTCTAAATTAAAAGCAAAGAGCCACTAAGATAGGGTACAGGTTCAAATATATATATATATTTTCCCCCTTTGGTGTTTAAAAATGGTATAAAAAAAATAAATAATAATAAAAAAAAAGTTATTTCAAGATCTCATTTAGAATTTTCAAACCACTTTCCAAATACTTTATCACTTTTTTATGTCTCTTAGCAAAAGGCATAGTAATTTGAGAGAATAGAAGATTGTTTCTTATACTTAAAGAATAAGGTGTTCATTATAAAAAATCTAAATGTAGTTGAAAATTATCTTTAGAAGTGATTTTGAATTAAAAATGCACTCCTATGGATACACTTGAAAAAATGTGATTGACTCTGTGTAGAGATTTATTAGAAATAGAGGCATTGAAGAATTTAGGTTGTAGCGTTTTATTCTTGACATTGCTATGCCTGTTTAAGGACTTTTTTGATGTTTATTAAATACATTTGAAGAGTAATATATAGTCTGGCTAGGTGATTTCTTTTAGCATTTTATAAATAAAAAAGAAAAGTAAGTAGGCTTTATTGGAAATCATGCCTAAAATTAGAAAGCCAAGGTTGAGTGAAGGAATACTTCTGCATTAGCAAAGAGTTCCCAAGTGAATTCCCTTCCATAACAGGGGATTAGGATCTTGTGTGTTGCGGGCATGCTTCTGTGAAAGGCTTTAATGACGTATGAGATGTATATTTTCACTTGTTTTCTGCACACTGCTTTATTTCTGGCCTTATTTCCTGAGAGTTTATTCAGGTTTAACATTTAATAGAGAGGTGAATTTGTTATATACCAGCTACCGTCATATATCCTCAAGGCCACGGTTAATAGGAGTGAAGAAATTGTACATTCAAGTCCTAATACTGTATTACCAAAGTAGACAAGGTTTCAGTGACTACAAGGTGGATTTTCAATGTAGGAAATCCAAACTGTAAGATTTCTAGGGATTAGCATAAATAGTTTTGCAGCTTTGACACTACCACAGTTACTGATAAAACCACTATTAGCAGCACTTGTGTGGCGTTAGGCAATTAAATGTCAAAGCCATCTTTAAATATTACCAAAATGATGGTTAAATACCCAATGGAAAACAGTGACTGTATTTGGGCTGTGGATTTTGTAGACTTTTAATTTTCACACTGTGATCTCTTGAACAGCGGATAGGGATCCTGGACAGGAGTCCCCTGTCCCACAGGCACTTGGTAGCTGCACGTTGTTGAGTTATGGCAGTTTCTTCTCTCTCCAGTCGTAGAAAGTGAGCAGGGTTCAATTGCTCTGGCTTTCTGGACATCTGTAAGGGTTAGGTGTATCAGCTTTGAGGAAAGGCAAAGGAAAGCCTTGCTTGTGTATTCCCAGGTAGCTCAGACACAGGGCTAATTCAGCCTGCCTGGTTGTTGAGCTGCTTTGGGGGAGCTTTGGGCACATCGAGAGGCAATCTTGTAACTCCTCAGAGTCTGCTTTTATGGCTACGTTTAGGTGCCCAAAGGGCTGCCGAGGTGTCCATGCACTGGGCACTGAGATGGGTGTCCTTGCTGTTCTCCTTTTTCCTGCTTCGGGTGTATCTGTCCCCATTTCAGGCTGTTTTTAAGGCTTATGCAAGGGGATCTCAGTTTAGCCTGGCAAACGAGTTACATTAACCTCATTAATCTTGTCCAATAACTGCAGGAGTTAGGGCTTTAAATCCAGCTTCCTACTTTCTCTAGAACTAGTTCCTGTGTTGAAATGTGATGATGTGTGTCAGGGACTCAGGGATTTCTAATTAGCTGTTTCCCATGAAAATTCCCACCGGCTTATTTTAAGAACTTTTGCCTTCATTCTCGAGTGTGGGTTCTTTAAATTATCAATTCCGTTTTGCAAATTGTGTCAGTGTTCCTACATAACTCTGCTCGATTTTATCCTAAAATAATCTGCAGTTTATTTTAGGCACCAGGATTAGTGGTCTTACTCTTCTATAATTAGGGATACGTGAATAGATGGATGTAACACGATAGGGCAGGGAGTTACAATATACATTCAGAGTTTTGCCATTGTGTATTGGGACTGCAGCGGTGCCCAGAGGCTGCAGTCAGAGCACAAATGTACGCAAGGATGCACAGAGCCCTGCTTCTCAAGAGCTTTCAATCTAACGTGAGGCAAAACTTGTCAAGTCATTTTGATTAACAGAAAGGGTGAAGAGAGAGAGGAATGAAGAGATCAGTTGACTGTGTTCTTCAGCTAGGCACTCAGCTGGCGGTTGCTGAAGCATAAAATTTCTTGTTTATTTTATTTTTAATATTTTATTCTATTTGGCCCTGACCAAGCAGTTGTTTGAATAATTTGTGTGTGTATCATAGCTGGAGTGTGTCCTCAGGAAAAGAAGAAACTAGCCTGCTGTCCAAATTAGTTCAGGGCAAGAATTTCAGAAGTCAAGGGGATGGGCTAAAATATCAGGTATATTTTGATAACTTCTTATCCCACTGATTGCCAACAAAATTTGTTGCAGCACAAAGGAAATGGCAAATAACTATTTTGCTTTTATTTTCCTTAGATATTATTCTAAGTGATCTTAGACAGCTCTTAACATGACTTATTCTTTCTTTATTTTATTATTCTTTTTTAAGTTAGTGTAGGTGGTATTGTTTTTTTGATTTAAAGGAATTGAATGATGCCTGGAACGTTTATTTATTATATTTTGTGTTGTTTTATAACCCCAGTATTTTCTGAGTAAACTCAACAAAACAAAGGTAATGAATTTCACTTTAAATTTATTGTTTGTAGGTAATGTTTGTACAGAAAATGACACTATGCAGCTGGTCAATGTTTTTTTCTTAGTGTTGTAATCTCTGCACATCTGCTTGCAAAGGGGCAAGGGAACAGTTTGTTGGGCCTCTTGTGCTGGCTGTCTGCCCCATACACAGCCATACAGCGATGAGTACGGCTCTCACCGGGCTGTCAGTACCCATTTCTGACCAGGAGACTGGAGCCATAGCTCTGTTGAGCCCAATTTGTGAGCCCAAGAGGACACCGAGGTATTTTCACTTCTTTCTTGGCAGAAGGAAGACTCAGAATCAAAACGTAAATATTTAGTCACAGGCTGACTCATGGTCTGCTCAAGGCAAGACCATAATGGGCTTATCAAAAAAAATATCTTCTAATTGTTTTAATTATGTTATCCTAAACAAAAAGATAAACTATTTTTCTCCTTTTACTATACTTTATATTTTACTTTTTTCCATACTGATGCTGGGAAGCCATGGAGAAGCAGGAGTGCTTGCCAGCAGGCAGAGCTCTGCCTGTATCCCTAAAATTTAAATCTCTGAATCTGAAAGGCATTGCTACGTTAGTGGTGTTAGACATATTTCTTTCTTAAAGTTTAGAATGGTGTTTGTAGGAAAAAGGAAGAGGACTCCTGTTTCTCTAGAAAAAGCTGATACATCATTTCAGAAATACCTTGTTTACCTATTTATTTTTGGTATGTTTGTAGTGATCGCTGAATTGTCTGTAATTGTTCTTAAGACTAAGAAACAGGCTAATATCCATAGAACAGCTCAATCAGAAATGTTCATGCTAGTGAAAGTGTGTTTACACTTATGAACCAGTAAAGAAAATAGTTCTTCTGCCTTTTACGCTGGCCATAAAAGTTGAAGAAAAACAAAGAATGCATGATGTGATAAAAAAAATCTAGAAATATCTGACTTGAATTCTTAGAATTTTTTCCCCTCTCTGAAAGGGAAAATGTCGGTATTTTTATTTTGTATTTAATTTTTGGTACTTTCATTTATTTTCAATCCCCTAAAAATACAGATTTGTGACTGTTCTAAATGTTTTATGTACAAATGGCACAGGTTGTAATGCTTGGATAAAAGGTAGGGCAAGTGTTTATTCTGTTTCAGTAGGTAAGTGTTCCGGTAATTAATAAATCACATTGAAAAATAACTGACCCCTTTTTTTTTATAACTGATATTTTTCAGAAAGCTTTTCAAGTCTCGACCTGGCAATATGTCATAAATCACATTTTAGTTCATCTTATAAATAAAGGCGAAATTGCCTTTCAAACATGTTGCATGTTTTCCTGTGTAATTAACACCTCATTCACAGTTGTGTCTGCCAGTCAAAGCCCTGCCTTCTTTCCCGTGACACTTCCTTGATACTTTGTTTAGACTGCTGTGATTTTAAGTGTCATCCTCAGGATGCTTTAAATAAGTCCAAACAGGAAAAGGAAGGTGCTTCAAGAAGTCAACAGTATAGATCATTATAACTCAGAGGAACTATTTTAAAAGTATGAAGCAATTTATATTTGTTTATTACTCACATCATTATCTCAATCTGGTTTTCATGCTTTCTCAGAAAGTTTACTGTTTTTCAAGAAAGCTGGGAAATATTAATTTCCATCTGCCTTTCTGAACTAGAAATCAGTCCAAAAGTCACACATCTCAACTTTGGGATCTAAAATCTAAATAGGAATTTGGCATGTGGGGTGAAGGCCCAGAGGTGCATACTCTGATAGTTCACAAGCTTTTATTTCAGTGGCAGTGCTAGCTAGCAACAGGCTCTCTTTTTCATGTGTGTGTACATATCTTTCCCAGTGTTGTGGCCTCTTATGCCAGGGTAGCTACATGGTTACTCAGTGAACGAAATCCAGAACTGACCAAGCTTAAAAATTAATCTACTTTTTTGGGGGGGGTATCCGCAATTGAGATGAGTTGCTTGCTCTGGTTCACCATGCGGCTGCACAGAGGACATGTCATGGGGTGGGTGGTGAGGGACAGGATATCTTTGAAGCCGGTATAGGCACCTGGCACCATGTAGTATAGTGTAGGCACCATATATTGATTCTGCAAATCACGCTGAGCTGCCCCAGTTGTAGCTCTGCATGTGCGAGTACTGGCAGGATTAAACAGCTCAGCACATAGCATACCTCTCAGCCAGTTAAGACCCAGGAATTTGGCACTCCAAATATGCTGAGGATTTTTTGTTTGGTTGTTTTTTTTTTGTTTTGTTTTTTTCCACGCTGCCCTTAAAACACACTGACTGACTCATAAAGCCATGGTGGCAGTGTACATGTTGTATGTCACAGCCCAGTGGGTGAAACATATCCCCACAGCCCTTGTTTGGTTCCTTCTTCAGCTTGAAGGGCTTCAAACCCTGCTGTCCTGCTCCTCAGGAGCACCCCTGACATTTAGGCAGTGGGTTACCCTGGTGAGGAAGGGATTTTCCACCCCTACTGCCATCCATCATTGTGTTTAACCTGAGTAAAGTTCGAGATTAAAGAGAGGCAGAGCATGAGAGTGGTTTCCTACAGATCAGGAGTTTCACCTGTAGAGTGAGGCAGCAATTTCCCTCTCTGTTCCTGAGATTGTGCAGCTTGTGTGATGTCATTTAATTAGATACAGAAGTAGGGCTCACATTTTCACCAGGACATGCCCCTAATGCTTTTTGTTAATTTACATTTGCCATATGCAAGGGAAGAAAATAGTCCTTATGAATATAATACTGTTTTGTGGTGGTGGTGGTGGGTTTTTTTGTTGGTGGTGGGTTTTTTTGATATCAGACCTAGATATTAGTTGTTCTCAGCTGTTGTTTCTAAAAAATGTTCATTGGATTTCATCTTGGCAATAAAGATTTAAATTACTGTAAAATACTTCCATTATTATGTTGATCTTCCTTAAAGTAATAATAATAATAATAATAGTGTGAAAACAGCAGTTGTTCAATTGAGTGGTGTGCTTAAAAAAAAAAAAATGCAATATTTGTAGGTGCCTGTTTTCAGACTGAGTGGAAAGTCTCCTGTTAATTTAAGTAGACTTATGGACCTTGAAGTTTTAACACAAATGATGTTGCCTGTGCATTAGAAGGTGAATTGTTTTTGCAAATAAACCTCTGACTGTTTTCTGCTTGTTCTCACATCCCAGAGAAGTATGTGGGTGTTTGTTAATTGGATTGTACTGCACGTTTGTACTTAATGTACAAGTCAGGGTCACTACTGCTGCATCACAGTTCAGCATCACAAACTCGGGTATATTCAGAGAAAATACAATTTTACACATCATCAGGATGCTCTGTTTATAGCACTATTGATGCGCATTCACATGAGACACAGCTTTAAAATGTGACAGTAAATGTTACACTGATGCAAATATACTGTTTGTCATAATTATTAAAAACAATCCTAAAAGTACTATACATAGGTAGTGCAGTGAAGTATTCACTTTGGTTAGTTTTTGAATATCTTCCTACTAAATAAGACAATAAATCTTTCTTTTGAACAAAATTCTTATTACAGGATCAGACATTGGCAATAACATTTATTAACATCTGCTGCTCTTTTTTGTTTCCAGGGAAGACGAGGCAAGCCAGGCCTCCCTGGAAAACCAGGACCACCGGGACCTCCTGTGAGTAATAGCAAGAGGAATGGGAAATTTCCACCCTTATCCTAGAACAGTAAACTTTGATAACATTTTTATACCAGCCTACCTGATCATAGTTATAGTTGGAAACAGATGATCGGTGTTTTCTCTGCTGTATCAGCTGCTGTACCCAGCCTTTTGATACAACAAAGAGAAAGGGACCGTGTCCACAAATATGGGAGACTACACAGAACAATGCAGCAGCGAAAGAGCAAGATGCAAACTGCCGTGGAGGAAACAGAAATTATCTGGCATTTCAAAGAGAGACCGGCCGTGTATATTAAATGTGAATACTGTGCATTCATTCACTTTCCAAAATGCGTGATGCTCTGAAGAAGAAGGGATAATTTCTGTCTCAGAGGGGGTAATTTGAAAGATGAAGGACTGTGTGAAGCATGTGCCAACTGTCTGAATGGTGGGGAGGATTATACCCAGCACTGGAATGAGCACTCAGCTGTGGTTCAGATGAGTTTACAGGAGAATTAAAAGATTAATACATGACTCTATGAAAGGATTTGTAGTATGAAGCACTAAAGGTTTTAGCTCAGATCTAAGAGGTTTGGGATTTATTTTTTTAAGAGATACATGATTTCAAATTTGAAATCAAGCATGAATCTGGTCTATTTTAGCCTATAATGAATGCAGTCATCTTCTGGTAGAGGAAGACATGATCATATTTGTAACATTTCCTATATATTATATTTATAAAAATGCTATCATGCACAAATATAAAACAGCCATTAATTTGTGGAATAAGTAAACTGCTGCTGCTTCGCATTCATAGTATCAAGCAAGGATTTCACAATTCCTTTTTCTTCTTACCTGAAATAGATAAAGGTCAGCAGTTTACATGTTGGAATATTTGATTCATCTACTTAAAGCTCACAGCAAGGGAAAATTTCTAGGCTTATTTCTAGAGAAGAGAATGATGTTGCATTAAATAGAATGAATAAATTGAAATAGATGTCATTTACACTTATCTAAAACCAAAACCACATAAATGTTATAAATCACATTTATTTCCCTTTTGCTTTGCAAGGAGTGCTCAGAAATAAATTGATAATGGTGTTCATTTATCCTGCATAAAGCTAAGTAGTTAAAATTCCCTCTATCTCCCTCTCCTCCCCATATAGTCATATTGAAGCCTTGTTTGTTTGAGTCTTTTGTACTCTTTGGATTACTAATGCTAAAATGATATTGCAGACTGGGGGTATCCAAACAAAGGAAGGGCGTGATGCAGAATCCTTCTTAATACAAATGCCAAAAATTACCTTTAAAATAAAATAAAAAATAAATAGAAAATAAAAACATAGCAGAGAGCTAATCTGCTTAACTTTTTGTGAACCAATGAAAAGCTGTTTCTCCATTACAGATTTCTGCTATCATAGATTTGCTGGCAGATCAGGCTTTGGGAAGATGTATGATCTTTGACAGGCATACCAGAAACCTTCAGTGGAAGCTAAATTGCATTTACTGAAGCCTATTTCAGATTTTCCTACAGCAATGCAAAGCTCAACTTTGTCAGCATAGAAGCATCCATATGAAGAGCTCTGTCTAGGGACCGTACCCCAGAAAAGCATTCTTCAAGCAGTCATGGCCTAAATATTGGTTAAAGGTGTTTGTTTCTGGTATAGTTGTCTGGTATAGGATACAGCTACAGTAGCATCTTGAATTCTTTTTCCAGTACTGACAAAATAGTATAGAAAAAGCATACTGTATAAGCAGTAATGCTTATTAATGTGTAGTACCCTCATAATTAAAGTGCTAAAGCTGTACATGCTGGAAAGATTTTAACATGATTCATCATTTCTCCCATCTTTCTCAAGGCTCAGAACGTACTAAGTTTTGCTGTATGGTACTTCCAGTTACTAATAGTAACTCTGCTTCTAATAGTAGTGGCAGCCTCTTCGTCCATATGGATACATGGTCAGCCTCTGCTTTGGCTTCTGAAGTACGACAGAGCTATCACACCTGCAGGCTGGTTGCTATCATAAGTTTGGCATATATACATTTGGTGTTTGGCTCATGCTTCAAATGAATAAGAAAAAATTATTTCAGAAAAAGGAGATTCAGTCATTAATTTTGAAGGTAGCTACAGCACACACTGAGTGTTAACAAAATTACCTAATTTATTTATCAGTTTATGCCATGTGGCTGAGTACCTAGTTTAGACATTAGGAGAACAGCCAGGTGTTTAGCAAAAAAAAAAAAAAAAAAAAAAAAAAAGCTGTAAGAAGGAACGTTCTGCCACCTTGAGGAAGTTAGTGAACAGATGAAAGGATGCAACGCTCAGGAGATTTGATATACAGGACAATTCTAAAGAGGAGGAAGGACTTATGAGACTACATGCTGAACAGTCAAAAGGTCTGTAAATTGGACATTGTTAAGGGGTGACACGAGTTTTGATCAATCAAAATAATTACTTTTCAGCTACCTCTGGCATTGCAGCAATTAAGGTTTTCTTTATATTTCCATCTGCCCCTACTCTGACTTTTCTAACACTTTCTCAATACCTCATTATTTTTTATTTTAGCCTGTTTTCTGGGGAATTTTTCCCATGTGAAATTCATGTTTATAGTTGGTTAACATCATCTGCACATCTTTGGTTAAAAACCCCCATCACTTTGTCAGAACTGTAGCTCTCTCAGCATGTGGTGATAAAACTACTCAGTTAAAGCGGGACTCCCTGTGCATCTCTTCTGGGCAACCTTTCTTGTGTCACTTTTTCCCTTTGGAGCAAATCCTGTGCCCACAAAAGGCAAGGAATCAATGAATATTTTTCCTGACTGATTATAAGAACTATTTCCCTACATTTATCCATATGATGATCTCTAGGTCCTTTGAGTACTTTTTTAAGGTTTATTAAACATTGTAGACTTTTAAAATGCTCAGTTATTCCCTTCTGATTCAGAATTCATGGTTTGCATCCATGCTTTCTGATGTTGTTTTTGAGTACTGTTCTATTATATCACTGCTAGAGAGCTGAGATGTGTGCTCACACATCACACTGCAGTGCACAACAATTTATGCTGAAAACAAGGAATCCAAATAGTTTAAATAGAACAGCAGCTCCCTCTAGTGCTTTTGGATCGCTTCCTCCCTTTCAAAACTAAAGCTTCTGTTAAATCCACTATTCCTTTCTCCCTCAAAACCATTCTGGGTATTACAACTGTGAAATCAATCTCTGTACTCTATAAGTGTGTTCCATACATTGTCTTGTCTGTGTTTTCTTCTGAAGTCCTCTTAAAGAGATACTGTCTCTTTCACATACGGTTATCCGACACTGCATGGTTCTATGTTGAAATCAAAATGCTTTCATAAATGAAACAAAAAGAAGTACTCTCATAGTAGGATGATACGAGGTTTTAAGTATTTTGATCTTATTGTAGAGCTGAACTGATAGTTTTCTTCTCTGGTAGCAGCTAACAAAAACATCTACTGGATTTAGCAACACAGAAGGGGTTACCAGCAAAGCAGATTTTTTTTTTTTGTTTTGGTTTGGTTTGGTTTGGTTTGGTTTTTGGTTTTTGGTTTTTTCCCTTGTGTTAAATGCATAGACTTTCTAGTTCCAGCAACAGTACTTAAGTACTTTTCAGTACTTAAAAGCATATGTATGGAAGATGTTTGACCTTAATATTTATATGCTCTTGTGCCTAGTGATGCAGTGGCCCGATTCTGTAATCTTTACTTAGGCAAAATGCTTCTCAGGTCTAGGGCTGATAGGTAGGTGCTTGGTTTTGTTCTGTTAAGAGACAATCATTTGTGTTTCTACTTGTCCAGCTCCCAGCTGCTTGAGGTCTGGCACTGTTTTATGTATTATGGTCATTTGTGGGAGATATTGATACTGAAACAGGGTAGTGCAGGACACATCACAGATTTTGTGATACCTGTCTAAGGTTGCCTTATTTCTGTAAATAGTACCAAAAAAAAAAAAAATAATTTCACTGGTTTCTCCATCAAGTGTTCAAGTGTTGACCTTATCTTTTCTGTCCCAGTTTTCTCAGCCTCTGCTGGAACAGTTAGGACTGGAAGAATTCCATTTCTCAGTAGTTCCCATTGCAGAGTAGTATCAAACTGTTTTAAAAATAAAGAGTGACAAGCCAGAGTTGTGCTACATACTTCAACTAGTGAAGCAGTGTTCTTTGGGGTGAGTCAGAGTAAGATTTCTGCCCAGTGTTACTGTTTGGCAGAAGGGCAATGCTGTCAGCACTGTTTTTAAAGGTGGGAAACATGAGGACTATATGATTTGGCCAAGTATCATCTTGTCCAACAAGCTGTATGTGTCACAGCTGGCAAATCAACCTTGGGTCTCCTAAATCAGAGGTTAATGCACTGCAATCAAGATTATTCGTCTTCTTGCATCTCTGCTGTTTTATACCAACATATCCATAGTTATTGTTTGCAGCCCAAATGGATTTGCTTCAGATTTGCTATGTGAAGTTTCTTTAGGCAGGAAACTGAAGCATCAGCTTCTTTATATTAAGAAGTTCACCAGTTCCCTTTGCAAGGAGCTGAACTTCTGATCTTTATCAACATAATCATTCTTCTCTTCAAGATTAGCTTAAAGTCTCCTTAAAGTCTTAAAATAAGGTTTCTTTTTCATTAATGTTCCATATGAGGCAATGGAGAAGTTCACAGGCTACTTGAGTTTCTTCATTTAACTCCATATACTTGGAATTGGTCTCATTTAATTCAGTACGTATGCCAGTGCCACCAGCCTACTTATCTTAAGTAGCCAGAAGTTTGCCTTGGAAATCTCATTTCCTCTGCCTTGGGAAATACTGTCATTCTACCAATATTTTGAAAGTGAATGAATGTTATCAGTTAATTACAATAAACAGAAAATCAAAAGTAATGGTAAGTGAAAACTGTCAGTAGCATTTCTGGTATTGTTGGACATTCTGCTGTTTTTCAGAAGAAAGTTGGAAATGCTTACACAATAGTATGGGAATGGCTGGCAGTGATTGGTCATACTGTTTCTGTGCATTTAAGTTTTTAAATTCCATATCAAAATGTATTTTAATCTATTCTATTGTGGCAGGCCATCATGCCTTCATCGTGCTTTCTTTTTGGAATAGTTATACAATATTATACATCTGCACTGATGGGTTTCACGTTCTTTTTCCATTATAGTAATCAGAAGAGCAGTATTTTACTTCAATGGACAGGCGCAGATCTGAAATGGATGAATAAAGTGATTACACTGAGTCCCTTTCAGTGTTGTGTTCTCAGAAATGGGCTGTTCTTGAGGTGCGACCAGTGCGTTTCACTTGTTACACACTTTACTATGCAGACTGTGAGATTGGGTAGACTTTTTCAGCAGTCTTGTCTTTACAGAAATGCAGACAAACTAGAAAAGTTAAGGGAGAAAAATACATTATAAACCCCAGTAACTTCACAATTTGTAGCTATTTTCTTATAAACACCTGTATTTCTATTTCTACCTTGACTATAGAAGTAACATCTGAAACCTGCTTGTGATTTTGGAAAATAATCAGTATGTTTTCAGTTCTTTTCTTATTCATACACATGTATTCTCTGTGTGCTTTGGTTCCCTCAATTACACGACTTGATATACAATATTAAAAAAAAAAAAAAGAGGAAAAAAAAAGGAATTCCTGCTCAATTGAACTTTTGATTAGTAGTTGCAGAGGAGCAAGTTTGAAAAACATCCAAAGTGGCAGATGTGCAAAATTCTTGTTCAGAAGACAGAAATTGCCTGCACAGTAATTCTTCAACTTCTGTTAATTTCATTGCTTGTGCACTTGCAAACCAATAATACTAGTTTGTTTATTGCCTGTAGAGACTACAGAGTGGATTATGCAGCCATATTAGTGGGGAGAACTAACGTGGAAAGGAAGAAAAAGGCTAGAGTTTAGGAAGACACCCTTGAATAAAAGTATTTTCTGTTGCTGTACAAAATTTTATTCTTTTAATTCATTTTATTATAGAAAGGCAGATGGAATAATTACATTTATGTCAATTTTTGAAAATGGGAAGACTAAAACAAAGAGGTGGCTTGCCACTAGTAATGCAAAGCCTGTGACACAGTCGAGAATCCAACCCAAGTGCCCTAAGTTCCCCTCAGCTGCCTTAGTCACAAGACAGTTCTGAGGTTTCGTGAGGGTATGTCATTTTCTCAAAACAGTGACATATAGAAAGGCTTTCAATTTTGTCAAAAATGATTTATCTGATGTACAAATAATATTTGAGAGGTCAGGTTTGGTGGCAGACAGAGCATCTGATCCTTCCTGGATTGTATTATTGCAGTGGTTTCATTTTTACTGGTTTTCCACTGGGGGAAAAAAAAAAAAAAAAAAAAAAAAAAAAAAGGTAAAGGAAACAACACGGTGGCAAATGAGGAGGGAGGATAAATTATGATTTTTTCACAGTTTGCCATATTACAGTCCTTTCTAAAACAACAGAGTCTTGAAGTTGAGACATGTAATAAGTATGCAGTGTCATCATGGTTCAGTCCCAATTCTGAATTGTCATCTTTAATATGGATATCAGAGTAGAAATTCTGCCATTAACTGTAGTAATTAGAATTGAGTGAGCTTCTCAGTTGAAACATCATGACTGTATCTTATTTTTCATTCTAAATTTAAAGTGACAATACACTTCCAAAATGAACAGAAAAAATTATGGCTTGTGTCTCTTCAGATGTTGGGAAACAATGAGGGAGTGAGGCAAGTTGTGATGTTTGATGTGAAATACAGTAGAAGTAACTGATTTACCATTATTGCTGGTTGGCAGTAAAACTTTCATCAGTATTTATGCAGCTGAATACATGACATTTTAGTATTTTCCTTGGATCTCTAGGTGATATCAATGGGCAATTTTTTCAACTTTCCTGAGAATACTCTGTAGTCTTGGTGTTGCAATGCATTAATTTGGCAGCAGTTCTCGTTAAGGAAGTCTTATCTGGACTTTTCATAGTGGAAAACAATAGTATTTTCATCTGGACAAATTTCCGTCCATGCATGAGAAGTAATTTTGACTTCTGTAATAGTTTTACGTGTCCTTTAGCTTGAAAATGGGAGAAATTTTCAATAGATTTTTATTCTGAAAGTGTAGAAAGCTACTTTCCTATGTATGTGTGTGTAAAAACAGTGCTTATAAAACAATTCACAAAGACCTTATGCAAAATGAAAATGTGTGATTAAAATCTCTGACTAATCTCTAATCTCTGACATAGAATCTGACTGATAAACAGACTCCATTTTCTCAGGGAACAACCCTTTTCAAAACTGAAGAGAATTCAGTTTTATAAAGCAATCTTTAGGGAGCATGTGTGCCAGCTACATTTTTCCTACAAACATAAAAGTTGCAGGCTCCTGTAAATTGTCTGTAATAGTGAGGAAAAAAAAAAAAAAGAAGAAGAAGAAGAAGAAAGCGGGTGGAAGGGAAGAGTTGCCTTTGTGCTCTGTCTGTTAAATGCAGTTAATTCAGACCAGGTGACTTGAGAAAGTGATTTTTTATCTTATTAATATAGTCAAATGTTCCTTACAGCCACCACAAGTGTCTGTAGATCATATTGCCTGATTTGGAGAGTTTCTATGCTAATTTGTAAATTTACCTAACTTTTAGTTCATAAAATCTTTACTCAACTTCTTGTGCTCTGCCCTGATTCACAACACTTAAAAATTTCATTGAGGGCCTGTTCTGTGGCAGAATGTGTCTAAAATGTATTATTTTTTAAATCTCTCCATCCTAAGCCTTCATTTAAGTAAGAAGTATGCTCTCCTTTGCTGAAATTCTTGATGAAAAGTGCCTGTATAAATCTAAACTTTCATACCTCATAAAACTAGAAAGTTAGTCTTTCAGACAATTCTGGCATTCTCAATTTCAGTGCTCTAAGTTAAAAAATCTGCCTGTTTACTCATGCTAGGAGCAGCTTCTACATAAAAACTTGTGCTTTGAGTTAGTGAAAAGAAGTTTTAAAATGCTGCAGAATGAAAATTGAGCTCATACTAGAAGAGATTCCTATTAAAGTTGATATGAATGTCATCTCTGCCTTCTCTGGCAGACTGATTTGCTACAAAAAAGTTTCCAGTTTTCAAAACTCAAAGATTTTAAAACTGACCGTGTTTCTCCATGTGCCCAGAAAAAAAGATATAATGATCTGACAGAAAATAATTTACTGTATAATCAAATAAAAATCTAAGTCCCAGTACTCTTTGAATGCAGGTTTGTAAACATAATATTAGCTAAATTAAAATGATTTTGTGATACATGTTTTTCCTTACAGGGTCCTTCTGGACTAAAAGGAATTCTGGATTCACTGAACAAGCATTATAATGAGGTATAGAGTTTTTAGTGTCTGTCTGTCTGTGTCTGTTTATGGCTAAGAAGCATCTAAGATAGAAGTGACCAGAGTTTTCATCCCTGCAAGTCACGTTCCAAATTCATCCAAAAGATAGATCCTCCCCTATTCCCTTTTTGCACTCCTATATAGGCTCAGTCCACAATCTGGTTGCACACCTACTGTGTCATCTGTCCTGCTGCCATACATCTTATCTCCCATGCCTCTTGTACTCCCGTATTTTTTCCAGCTGTAACTCAAAATGGTAGGTGGACCTCCCCGCTGTTAGTGTAAAGCCCCAGCTCCCCATTTCTAAACTTAATTATTCTAAATCATACTTGACATTTCTTTTTCTCTCTCAAACCTGTCATAATCCTAAGAATAGAATAGAAAGACAAGGCAGTATAATTAAGAAAAGGTCTACTGGAGATCTGAAAGAATTCTCCCTATGTGTATATTATATACTAATAAGAATATTGTCATAATAATATAACATTTTGCAGTTACAAGCACTTCCTAGAAAAAAAAAAAAAAAAAAAAAGTTAAAATTGCATACTAATGCCACAAGTGACAGAGCTGCCATTCTCTCTTCTAAATTCTGAGCATAGATTTTTCAGATCATTTATGCAGTTGTCGTGTCTGCCATTGTAAGGCATTGTGATTCAAAGATCACGCAAGTTTTCTTAATTGATGCTGAAGCGAGTGCATAATTTATCTGAATAGAAAAATCGCATTTTATGCAGAGATGTATGAAGCATTACAGGAATATTTGCTTAATACAGAGGTTACTGTGTGTTTCCTGCCTTATGTCACGCAGATCAAACCTGGAAGACATCCATCTCATTTAATAATAAAATGCATAGCTATGAAGAGAAGGTGAAATCAGGCTATTTTTATTGTATAACATATTGAGATGAGTAATAAAATCAATTTTTTTTTAAAAGGTTCTGGAGTGAAATTCATAGCAAACAAATCTTTCTGGTTGCTTTTATCACTGACATGTTTTCTCTGATACTTCTGATATTTAAGCCATTCCAAATCAATATTTCAACTTAGAGCATGGTTTAGGAATTAAGTATGCTTTTATATGCTGTCCTGGATATTCTTATACCTGGAAACTTATTTTCTCTTTTTGGTCTGTCATTTTGTGTATATGCATTGGAGTCTTATATATTTTGTATATATACCTTGTTTTTATTACCAATTTCTTCTGTCTTAGTGCCAAAGACAACTTTCACTGATACCAGTCCTGTTTTCTTTATCAATACTATACTTATTGTAACTCATTTCCCACCTCTGGACTACTAATTTTTTCTACCCTGAGGGTCCCTTTAAGGTTAATTCTACAACAGGGAACACAAACACTGGGGATCTTCAGGAGCTGGCAAGCATCTCTCTCCAAGAATCTCATTTCTTATTGCTGTACAGCTCTAGGAGTTCCTAAAGTGTATTATATTTCCTAATTACAATTTTCTGAAAAAAAATGTAGATCAGCTGCTCTGTGTCTGTAAATTAATTGTCTTATAAATCCTGTACAGCTTACCAACTTTCCTCTTCCTTCAGCTGTCTGAAGATTTTAATGACTCTGTCATGAGCAATTAGCTGTTCAACAAGGAAATGCTAAGGTTTTGCTTCAGGTGGGAGAGATGATGGCTTTTTGATTCAAGTAGCAGGTTTTAAATACTCCAGCTTTCTGTAACTACATGTTCAGGTCTTGCTAGAGTCAACCTACGTCTCTGACTGCTACAGCAGAGATTTTAGTTTCTATACTGTTTATGATGGGAATGGGACATTTCCATCAAGAACAAGACAAAAGCATCAAATAAGTCATCAAAGACAGCTTGTCTGCTTTGCCATTGATTATTCATTTAGGCAGATATATGCAGTATTAAATCTTCTTTGTTATACACTGTTGCATAGTGTGATAAGTGCTGATTTTGTTTGGTGCACCTTGGAGATACCAAGCAATCATTCACGTTCCAGTATGTAATGTTGAATGTGCTTTGTTTATTAGCATTTTTAAGATGATATTTCAGTGATATTTTGTGGATTTTGAGATTCCTTACACCACAGGAAAGTTTTATTGTTTTCCAATGTTTTGTGCATATTCTCAAGGATCTCAAAAGCTCTTATTTCTGTTTGTGTTCCTGAAGTGTTTAAATTGTGACCACATTTTTGTTGCTATAGAGATTTTATTATCAGATTTTACTGAGGGTAGTAATACAGCTTCTTTGTGTTGGTGTTTCTAGGAGTTATGATAAACACTGCCGCCAAGATAGGTGTGAGGTCACTGAGAGATGATCTTAAGACCCATAATAATTTAATAATATATTTTCATTATCTTGTCATTTCTCTATTTCTTAGCAGATTATCCTGTTCTTAAACCTTCTGTAATACTTTTGATTTCTCTTTGGTATCAATGAGTTGCCATGATTGCACAGTGTACTTGTATAATTTGTTGCAACTAATCTTTCTCTCGCTCTGTATCAAATCAGTGTATGGTGTAAGGAGGCCAGAGTCCAAGTTTTCAAGGGTATAATTTATTTGACCCATGCACAAAGAAAAAGAGAGCACTATAAATAAACTTGCTGATTTGTAGCAGCAAATTGTGGTAAATGGCAAACCAAAAACATCAATCTTTCTTTAATGAAGGTGAGAGGAACCTGCTGGGGATAAGTAGAGGCATTGATGGGGTGGGAGACAGTGCCGGAGTGTTTTTGCCTTTCTTTCCTCTTTGTTCTTTTGTGCCTGTTCTTGCAAACCATACAACTACTTTTATATTCCTTCTTGTTATGTCTTTTGTGCTTTCATTGTAAATGAGTTGCTTTGTATATATTTGATACATGTGTTTTGTTCTCTTTGTTATGCCAAAAACTGGTTCTGCCTTTCTCTGTAGGTTATGTTTCTTTGGTGACTGGTAAACGATGACTCATGGTTTATATTTATATGCTCTTGAGCTTCTGTTATCATCCTTTGCTTGAGCTTTCAAGGCCTCTCTTTGTCATCTTTTTTACTTAACATTTTACTGTACTTAGGTATAAGGTCACTTCAGTCAACCCTGTTTCTAAACATCTTTGGAAAGGGCATATAGATCAATTTAATCTGAAATGTTCTCCTACATGTAAGAATGAAAATGAAACTACACAACAAAGTAACTGGAACTACATCACAATCTGCTCAGGAAAATTTCCAGAATTATGAGTTGATTTGTGAATATTTCATGATTATTTTCCTAAGATATTTTTCCTTGGCATATTTTTTTGTGTTTTGTTATAAAGAGTGAATGACCTATCAATATGCAAAGAGCATAAAAGTAGTTATTTTGTCTAATACCTTTTTTTTCTCTATATATGCAAAAGATGCACAGCTCAGAATAAATCATAACTTAGAGCATGCTCCTTATTCAATAGCAGACACCTAGGTTGTTCCCAGTCAAGCAGTAGTCATTTTCTTCTTGGCAATACTCTGGTTTCCTTCATTGAGAATCTGTTTCAATAATCAGGTTAGTAATAGCATTACAAACCCTAAACACTGTAGAAGATCCTTCAGGACTTTAACATTTATAAAATATCTGAATTTTATTCAAGTTATATTCAGTTATCAAATTTTAAAAAATATTAGGAGCTTAAATGCCATTTCTAATCATGATGATACTTCCCCTTTTTGCAGACATGGGAACCAGAAAATGGCAAGGGCAACTGACTTGCTTGGTGTTCCCATTCAGCCCAGTGGCAGATGTTTTAGGGTTTGGATTCATTTGATCCAAATTCAAGCTAATTTTTCAGGGACACTGTTTTTCTTGCTATTTCCATTGTCATTAAAAGAAAATATGTTCCCCATAAGTAGTCTGAGCCTGGCTTTGTGAAGAGGAAACTATTTATTTTTTACTATATTGTGTCTTTACCTTGTACAGAGTAAATAGATGTAGTTCAATAGTACCTCAGCAAGCTGAAGCCATGGTCCTTAAATCTGTTTTCTTTGAGAAGCAATATGAGGAACCTGTTGATCTTACTCATTCCCTCACCTTTTGTCTCAATGCTGTAGTAGAATTATTTTAGTCCTCCTCAAAGGTAAAAGGCTTGTGTTTTTTTCATAGTGATTTTTATTGTTCTTTTTTGAGAAGTGTACTGTAAAAATGAGCATAAGAATATGTTCTTTGCATTGATATGAGGAAAGAAAACAGATTTGCATAGCAATGTTCGGCAAAGACATTTGCCTTTTATGCTTTTGTACGTGTTCTGCAATTGTGAATGGAATATGAATGCATGAAAAAGAATGTGTTGCTGCAATACATTACTTAGATGTACTGCAAAGGAATTTAGTATCTTTTTCTGACAGTATATTAGGACTTCCAAGTTTACATACTGGTAGATTACATGAAACTGTTATGGCAACTACACCCTAAATCAATGGTGACATGTTCTTTGTGATGATATTTCTTCCCAGAGTGATACAAGACTACTAGGATTACTTGGGACCCCTGGACCTAAAGGCCAGAAGGGAGAAATCGTAAGCATTTTGTGTGAAATTTGGAGAAATTTCAAAGCTCCCACCTAACCTGTCTCTGCCACCTTTAGCATAGTATCTTTTATTTGATTTATCACAATGGTCCTTGAAGGAATAGATATTCTATATGTTTGCTGTTTGATTGGTGTAGTCCAGTGTCCAACTCATGTGCCATCCTGCAGGTACTACAATGAGTCTTTGTCCACAAATCTATGAGAGCCAGAAAATGAAAATGCGGGAAGAATTATGTGTAGCTTCCATAGCACTGGCTGAGGAGAATTGAAGTTAGATGGCCTGCCTGTTAGGGGAAAA
Organism: Stictonetta naevosa; assembly: GCA_011074415.1. Taxonomy (NCBI): domain Eukaryota; kingdom Metazoa; phylum Chordata; class Aves; order Anseriformes; family Anatidae; genus Stictonetta; species Stictonetta naevosa. The sequence continues at coordinate 87,248,269 of CM021699.1, read as the reverse complement.
AAGGCTCCAAATAAGTCAAAATTCAGAAAGATATTGTGATAGTAAATCAGGAACATTAAAAGCAGTTTCTCTGTAATGGTGGAATTTGCTATACCAAAAATACTTATAATGAGCCTATAAAAATTGCTCAGAGGTCAAATTCTAACCATATGACAATATATTGTTTATAGGCATCTTCCCTGTTTAAAGAGTGGCATGATTTTTTGACAGTTGGCTGCCTTTTAAACTTGGAAGAAAAGGACAAGCACCAGATGTCACAGGATTGAGAACAATTTTTATTGAGAAGCCTGCAGATCTTCTCATCGTTTAGATAGATTTGGAGCAGCAAATTCCACTGCAGGAAGAATTAAGAGTTTGTGCCCTACACAAAACAGAGTACAGATGTAATACAGGAGGAGTTAATTTCCATTTGTTAGTATATAAAAGTCTGAACGTATAACTTCTTTTGTTAAAAGGGTCAAAAAGGAGAAGTGGGAATGTCTGGCGCAAAGGGAGAAAAGGTAAGTTAATTCCTTACTTATTTGCTTGTGTGTGATGCTAGAAGGTGCATCAAATGAATATATGGATCAAATCTTGGAAAGTACATTCAGGAAAAATTATTTAGGCATTAGAAAAGCTGTCAGGATCTGAATGTCCTTAGTAATTTTACTCAAGCCCTACCTTGAGAAAATATTTACATGTGCAAGTAAACTTCCCTGTTCCAACAACTCCCAAAAGTCTTAACTTTAATCGCATTCAGATGTTACTGAATACCATTCTAAAATTGTGTTTATATAAGTTTATGATCAGGGATTACCTCATGAATTAGACGTCATTCATACTTTTTAAAATTGAAAGTATGTATGATCTTCGATATCTGTATGAATAAACAGGAGTCTTTAAATTATTAAAATTTGTAAATAAACTTTTGTAGTTCAGTATTATTTTTGGCTTCAGCTTAAATTTTGCAGACTTTTACTGTGGAATAGGTGTCTATAGGTTTGTATCCCTCACATAAACTTTTGAAGTCTATATATTTATATTCTATAAAGGTTTAAAAACAACAATAATGAAGAAGAACAATGTTCACCAAAACCAGACATATGTACTGTTTATCATTTGAAATAACACTGTGTTATCACCTTCTTTATGTTGTCATAGGGAGAGCCTTCTGAAAAAGGGGACAAGGGAGATCCAGTAAGTATAGACATATCTTGAGCTGATGATGTAAATAATATATTTTGTGTGATTTTTGAACAGTGTTCATGTGGTAATTCTTTTATTTGTACACTTTCATTAGATTCAGTGATTATGTAGCATAATATGGTTATTGTCTCCTTCTTACATGTGCATTAAATTCAAACTGGTTATAAATAAAACACTGAGATGTGGCATAGTACCCAGTTCTTTACCATTTCTATTGGGCAAATAGATGGCCAGTTATTACAGTCCCTGAACTGAGTCTGCACAAGTTTTTGTTCCCTGAAGGTCCTTTCTCTCTTTCATTTATTTCACAAAATTGTACGTGGGCTGAGCTGTATTTTTTTAGTGGTTGTGTCATTTTCCTCAGTGTGGCATTTAACAGCGAGCAGTGTTTTTATAGCCATATTACGTGTACATAATTTTTCACTGTTTTGGGGGATATTTTCAGAGCACTCATTCTGTAAAAGTCTGTTTACATGCGTTGCTTATTTTTAATTAACTATTGTTCTCTCCTGCAGCATTGGACAGAAGCTAGTTGTGTTGTTTAATAACACAACTGAAGGTTGCTTAGACACTTGTGATAAATATTATAATAACCAAAATAAGGCATACAGTAATAATGTGTTGTTTTGGAGCTTAATATTATGTCACAAGTAGTAAATTGAAGAATAGGCTTTAGAATAGAGAATCTCATAAGCAACTGTGATTTCAAGCAATTGTTCTTTAAACCACTAGCAAAACCTGCAAACAAATTAGTTTGAAAGAGGAATGCCTTTCAAAGTTTCCACTAGACTTCAGAAATTCTTCAGTGTTTTCTCAATATTTATTAAGTTTGCAAACTATACTATAACATTCTAGGGTAGCAAATTAAATTAATAGTTGATCTTAGTTTGAGTTTCTACTTCTTATGGTCATATCTGCTGTTTTTAGGGAGAAACTGGAATGGAGGGAACAAAAGGAGATAAGGTATTTTAGACTTGTACACACTGAAATACATGGCTGGCGTACATAGCTGGTGCTGGGAGACATAACAGTAAAGCTGTTTTGTTTTTTTCTCAAACACTATCATTAGGGTGAAACAGGAGACCCTGGACCACCTGGTCTCACTGGAAATCCAGGATCAATGGTATGTGAAAGGTATTTTTGTGGAGTTAACATTGCACAAAACAAAGTCTGTAACTGCTATAATATGAGTCTGAATGCTATCAACTCTTTAGCTGGTATTAAAGAGCAGAGACTGCAAATAGTATATGTCTGAAGTTTGTGCATGGATTATGGCTATTTTAATTCTAGTTCATAAAATTCTTGATTTTAGCATCACTCAGCAGGAAATATCTATGCCAAGCTCAAATGGCTCAAATGTTATTTGGTCACTTAAGCGTACAAGCACTCATTGTGCAGTTACAAATACACTGAGTATATCCGCTTTATCCATCAGTAAGGCAAGGAATAACCACTGCCAGTACATTAGTAGTTCCTGTGTTTCAAACTGCAGGCAGTGTCGAAGTAGTTATTTCTTTGCTTTGAAGTAAGTGACTGAAGTACCATTCAGGATATCTCAGTGGTTTGTATTGTATCAAAGACAGAAGTGGGAACTCTGAAAATGTGACCTCCACTCAACACGGTTCACGTTCCATGTAGCAATATTTAGGTACATCCATTAGGTGTGGGCAGGATCAGTGCTTGCTGCTCCAGTGACCAACCTCAACTTCAGCAGTCCCCTACAAATGTGAAGTGGAAAAGGATAGTACCCAAGTTCCTTAGGCATCACAGGTGGAATAGATACTGCGACATAGGTCCATGGAACTACAGCTCTCAGTGGTCTTAAAAAGGATTCTCTACTCCAACTCCTTAGACTGCTCTTTGAAGGCTAATGGATACCTTCAGGTCCCTCCTTGGCATCATCTGCTGAAATAATTATTGCTGCAGTGGAAATCTAGGTCACTGTCATACTATATACCTTCCAGAAAAGGCTTATAGAGATCCAAAGGATCATTATGTTTTGCATCAAGTCATCCTCTTTTCTCTACATTGCAATTCCAATTTCTTAATGTGTTCTGCAGTCTTTCAGTACTCTGTGGAATCTTTCTGATTAGATCTATTCCGAAAAGAGAATGAGCACCTGCCACATGGTTCAAAAATCACTTTGATTTTTCCCTTGAGGGAGGACATGTCCTTGTTTTACTTCGTTTGTTTTCACTTTTCCTTTAGTTAGTGCCTTTGTATTTATTTTGTATACATATTTCATATTTTGTACATATTAGTCTCAAAAAAATAATGGACTAAATCAGGGGAGAATGACTGAGCAAAGTCTGTACTTCTTACTGCGCATAGAAGATCATTTTAAATGACAGGTTTTGAATTTCTTTGTATATTCAAACTTTTTACACTGAATTACAATAATGAATGACTTTTTATCTCAAATGTGTATTATATCGTCTCACAGGGACTGCAAGGACCTCCAGGACCTGTTGCGCCCAGGGGACTGCCAGGAGAAGTCGTATGTATTGTGTAATTTCACCAAGTGGTGTAAGTGTGGTATGTGATCATTTAGCCGGTGAAATAGTGCCTCAGAGGTTACCATAGGTACTCCTTTTGTGAGTGGTACTATAGAAATCAGCTGTCAAAGAACAGTAATGGACTGTGCCTCAGGATACTGATTTGCTTATGTTCTTTTTGTCCTTGTGTTACCATCTGCACAAGAATGTAAGGATGATAATACTAATTTGAATTCTGATTCACAGGTAATTAACTCTACAAAAATCACTCTTACCTCATGAGATTAGGTGAAAACTGAAAATCTCTGGCAAAGTGTGAATTATGTTATACCATGAGCTGCAGAACAGCGTGTGTGGAGCAAAGTAGGGAAAGGAAGAGTACCCCCCAAATTTAAACACATTGTCTTCCTTATTATTTCTGTCTGGTTTTGTACTATTCTGAATTGTTCTACTTCACATAAAAGGGGTAAAGATTAATAAAAGAAACAGAATAAACAATTATATTCATTGTCTTAGCATTTAGGTCAGATTTATGAGCAAAACTCATATTCAGAGCCAGACTCATCCCCTACCTAATTCTGTTAAAACAATAGTTGCATTAAATCATTAATCAGAATAGATGTATTAGTTGGAAATAAATTAATAGAAACCCCCTTTTTTGCATTACTTTTCAATAGAATAAATGACTAAAACATTTGTGCAGAAAGAGGAACAAGAGATTATTCTTATGATTGTCATTTTGTATTCCAATTTAATTGCACAGTGACTTGCTGCTAGTCATAAAGTACTGAAAGACCTTGTATGGCTGCTGTAGGTGAAAAATAGTTTAAATAGTGAACAGGTGGCAGATAATGTGTGTGTGTGTGTGTGTTTGTGCATGTGAGAGTGTCAAAAACTGATCAGCTAAGTTCTCAAGCATAAAGTTACTTTCAGTGCAACATTGGGAGCTGCTTTAAAATTCTGATAGAACCTGTGCTAAACAAAAGAGGCACAAATGGGTTCTCCAGTTAACAGAGACATAAGACAGGCCCGACAGTTTGGAAAATTATCACCAGTTGTGCACAGAGACTATTTGAACAGCAACAACCAAGAAGTGAGAGAAACAGAAAGAAGTGGTGTCAAAAAAAAAGGGTTCCTGAGAGGAAAGGGAGATCCTCCAGGAGGAGGGTGTGTATGTGTGCAGACACAATGTCCACTCCATAATCAGTAAATTTAAACTTCCATATATTCTTGTGATTATTTGATATAAGAAGAATATTTTTCATGTACAATTTTTTTCTTATGTTTTTAATTTGGAAGACTGGTTGAAACAAGTAGCTGTCTGTGTAAGGACAGAATGCAATGAAGAGCAAACACAGCTATTGAAAACCCTCACTGCTGGCATGCAAATGTCGTAATATATAGATGCTCATAAAGCTGTGTTTTACGCTTCTAAGAAAAATTAAAAATATATATATGAATTTTTTTTTTTTTTTTTCTCAAAAAGGTTACTTTCCATTTGTGTTTAAACATTATGCTTAGATAAAGAATGATAGAATCATTAAGTTTGGAAAAGACCTCCAAGATCATCTGGTCCAACCATCCCCCTACAACCACTGTCACCCGCTAAACCATGTCCCTAAGCACCACGTCCAACCCCGAGGGACAGTGATTCCACCACCTCCCTGGGCAACCCGTTCCAATGCCCGACTGCTCTTTCCGAGATGAAATGTCTCCCAGTTTCCAACCTGAAAATGATCTGACCATTTTGTTTCAGCAGTTTTTGTTGTTTACTATGGAAATAACTGCAGTTCTTGATAAACTGCTAGATACAATAGTATCAAGCTGAATTAGATTGAAAAGTTATGAGAAGAAAATTCTGTATTTGTTCCAGCATAGTAGAGTCAACAATCAATTGAACATTCCAAAATATTTGAATATTTTTGTTTTATTTTATTTCATTTAATTTCTCTGTATTTATAACAAATCTTTGATTAAAAGGGCAAGGGAAGATAATGAAGTTAAAATCAAAATTTGAACAATCAGAAGAGTTAGAAATAAAAGATAGAATATGAAAATAATCCAAGATAATCTTAATTATTTAATATTGATTTAAAGTAAAATGATTCATAAATTTGATTAAAGAAGCATTATCACCTCTTTAACATTACGGGTCAGTACTAATGCACAGTAAATAATCCAGTCTAAGTACATTTTCATCTGTAAAGATAAATTTTAAGGGAATGGCTATAAAAACATTCATTTATATATATATACATATAATTATATTTTTATTATTATTATATTTTATTTTACTAATTCCAGGGCTTACCAGGAGAACATGGGTTACCAGGAAATCCAGGAGTTAAAGGAGAAAAGGTATATTCTAACAGTTCCTAATTAAGTTTGGCATATTAGAGCATATTAGACTGTTGTCTTCTGAAGAAATGTTTAGTCCTCCTGTAGTGCATCTCTCCAGCAGCTTTAAGAATGACGTTAGAAATGTACAAGGGGGAATGACATCTTCTCCTTGGAGATATTGCAGGCCATTTTGGCAACCCAATTGCTCTTTAGATTCAAAACTTAAGAATTATTTCAAGAGAGGTTGGGTTGAGCTCTTGAAATAAAAATGTGTCATGCAGAAATACCAGCTCATGTCCTGACAGCAGAATGGCATTTTCAGAATAGTGCCCTAACCAGACTAATGTTTAAAATCCTGCTTAACAGCCAGACTTATTAATCTTGGCAGAGCACTAAGGCAGCTATACTGTCTCATATCTGAGCCAAGTCTGGGATCTCTTTATGGCATTGCATTGTGCTGGGTAGACAGCCTTTTGGTTGGAATTCAGCTACATCAGCAAGAGTTGCGTGTGTAGGTAGAGAAGGGGAGAAAAGTCACTATACAGGCATACTGTGAGCTGTGTAAAGTGTTATGATATTTATACATCTTGAAACACAAAGGAAATTAATAAAATCCATTAATAGGTTGAAGAAAAGCGAGATGATGAAAATGCAGGAGAAGAAAATGATGGTGGAATAATGACAAAAAAGTACTATCTTGTAAAACAGGCAATAGTGGAATCAGAGAGAATCACAGAGAATTATGCAGGAGCATGTAAAATCAAGAGGATGGTGTAATAAAAGGCACAGATTTACTTATGTAAGCAGGAGGAAGTGTAGAGATGTGGAGCAAGAGATGCTGCATGCATTGAAATGAGAAATGTAAGTGTGAACAGGAATACAGTGAAGACCAAGGTTTTAGCACTAGGTAACTGGAGAGAGAGGAGGGGGGCAGAGAGAGAGTCTGAAGCTCCTACAGTGGAGTAATTGTCAGGGCTTAGTGAAAACCTGCATTTTGTGGGGCTGCAGACAAGGAAATATAGATGAGATGCACTGCAGCATGGAAAACTGAGAGAATGTTAGTTACTATTAGGGGTTCTATGGTCCATGCCTCTTTTTCTGCAACTTTTTGAACAAAATAGGTTTTTGTTAGAAAATTGAAGCCTTTAAATGTATTTTCCTTGCATACATATGTAGCACTTTCAGGAGTTTGTTGTTACCTGTGAATAATACATTAAGAGAACAATGCACAGGATTTTCCCATCTCCTAGAAGCTGAGGTACTTACAGATGCAGGGAGCTGAATCTCTGTGGAATTAGATGTGATAAATTTGATAAAAACCATGGTCATGGTACCCAAATAGGCTCACTTGCTTAATTAGCAGTTATGAAACACAGAGCTCTATAAAGCTTTGGCTGTTATTGTTTTGTTTGTTTGTTTTTCTTCTCTATTCTTTCTCTGAGTATCTCTAGGATAATCTTGATAATTTCAGTTTGATTCATTTATCTTGTAGGGGGACCCTGGTGGGATTATGGGACCGCCTGGACATCCAGGTCCAAAAGGTGAGGTGGGGCCTCCTGGACCAAGTCTGCCTGGAACACCAGTAAGTCTGCAATCTGAAAAGACTTTTATGGCTTTTTTTCTTGTAGGAATAACTGTTAAAGAATATGTATTGTGCAATAAAAGCAGTAGGAACAAGTAACTTTTCAGATAAAATTTCAAACTTGAAATATATATTGCAGAGTTATTGTAAGTATATTAAAATATAGTCTAGAAATCCATATTGTTAGTGCAAGGCCCACACGTGGTTTTAATGACAGTGATATTAACAGCAAAGGTGTATGTAAATCTGTCATGGTTTACTTATAAAGGCTGACTAGTTCTGACAATAAAATTCAGCTAGTCTTTTTAATTTCAAAACCTAATTTGTTTTTCATGGTTGTTCTTTTTTTTTTTTTTTTTTTTAGGGTCCTGTTGGTAGTCCTGGAAACCCAGGTCCACGGGGACCAAAGGTATATAAAAAAATATCATTATTGTTTCTGAAAATACAGGATAATAGGCTAGTTTATGTTTTCAGACCTGTTGTAACCGAAAGCCTTGTGCCCTTTTAGGGAGAAAGAGGACTACCTGGTGTACAAGGAGCCCCTGGGGAGATGGGGCCTCCTGGAATAGGCATTCAGGGATCACCAGTAAGTATACCAATACCCAGAATTTGGGCTTCTCGCTGTACTTATTGAGAAACTGCAACAAGTAAATGAATAATAGTAAAAAGCTGTGCCATAAGCTCCATTCTGACTCAGTTCCCAGCTCAGCAACTTTTCCCTTTATCTACTCCCAAAAACATCTAGTAGTGTTCACTTGAAAGCAGAAGCCTGGAGAAATGAATCAATGGCTACTTTGCTGACAAGCCAGTAATAGTATTGACGTGTCTTCCAACTAATTGCATGTGCTTCTAAGTAACAACTATTTGCAGTTGTCAGCAAAATCCAGCCTGAGCACTGGTACAAGAGAAGAGGTATCTTCTACACTGTAGATGATGGCATTTTACTGATACTGGAAAAGGCAAAGAAGAGATATAGAAGGCTTTGCATCATTTCCAAGATTTTGCATTTGTGGTGACTGCTAATTACAAGCTTAGGTCTACTGCTAATAAATGAGAACCTTACAGTGTCTAGGTACTGTGTCAGGAAATAGTGAAGTTCTGTTTTTTGACAACTTTCCTCATGCATCTCTATGAAGTTTAAAATCAAACATGAAACAAGTTGTTGTAGTTAACCTAGAGCGTTCATAATAAATAAATCTTATATAGTAGTAACTGTTTCAGTTACTTAGTTTGTTTCCCAGTTTTCTTTATTTCTACTACCTTTACATAACAACATTTGTAGTGTCTGCAGATTGCTCAGTAAAAAACAAATATGGTGGTAGAGATGGTAGATGTTAGTGCTCATGCTCTACTGTGGTGAATGGGGTAATCTCTCTTCAGTCCAGGCCAATATACTTGAGCAATACATTTCAATTTATTGACAGAACTCAGATACAGAGAGAAAATGTTTGAGAAAGGGGACTTGAGATTCACATTTAAATTTTAATTTAAGGCAATAAGCCTTAAAAATTATTTATTCAGGCACATATTTTGAAATCTTAATAAAAAATTGTCCCATTTATATTTAAATCATTTAATTTGTTTATATTCAACAGACTCTGCTTTTCTTGTGAATCTCCTAGCTAAATAACATGTTTCACCACAGATCATTCTCATTTGCCATTACTTGACCTTAAAAATGCACCTCAGCAAAATCTTGAATTCTCTGATTTGGGCAAAATTAGATCTGGATTTAACGACAAGCCTTAAAAAAGTCTTTATTGAAATGTGAACTGAAGTGGTATCCCACTTTCAGTATTTTTTGATCAAATTTATCTCCTTTATCCCAAAAAGCGTATCCATTGATTATTTGAGATTTTCTTACAGGGTCCTATAGGGCCAACTGGATCAGCAGGTGTTCAGGTAGGATACAAACTTTCTCTTTATATATATATATAAAAATTAATTCAGTTTTAATAGTTTTTCAGTAAAAGATAAATATTCTTAAATCCTAAATGACTTTTCCTGCTCTTAGGGTCCTAGGGGGCCTCCAGGATTACCAGGAACACCAGGTACCCCGGGTATTAATGTAAGTAATTGTATGTATACAGAAAAAAGTAATGTGCCCCTTGTCAATGTTTAAGGCTACCAGATTTTTAATTTGTTTCTAGGGCACCCCAGGAAGGGATGGAAAGCCAGGACTACCAGGCCCTCCAGGCGATCCTGTATGTATATGTAGCAAGCTTGTACAGTTGCTTTGGTGAGAAAATTTTAAAGGAGCAAAGATAACCTATCAAGCCTAGAAGTCCAAAAGATTAAATTAATTTGATTATTCAATCAAATATTCTTTAACTTGATTGTAGTATTTCAGTATAAAATAAATTTACATTGACATTCCCAGGATAACACCGTTTTCAAGTGTTACCTGAATGTTTGTATACTAGCATTTCTCGCAGGCTATAACTTGGCAGGTACTGTAACACTGAGTGTTCCTCAGTCTCATAAGAAGTTCTGTATAATGCAAATTTTCAGGTGCAGACCTTGTTAAAAGAATTGGGGTTGGGGGGGGGGGGGGGCCGGGCCAGCTATTCTGAAGCTAATTTTACTATGCCACAGAAGGAAGATATTAATTTTTGATGAAACTCTGAGAGGAGTTAGTCTCTTGTGATACACTCCTTCTAACAATAATGAAAAGTTAAGTGGCTGGTTTGGGGAGAAAAAAGACACTAAATGAGTTCTGATCCTTCAATACACTTTAGAAGTTATCATCTCCTCTTGAGTATTATAGCAGTGATTTCTATTTAACAATGTTATGGCTTTACTGATTTTGTAAAGTCCAACACTACAAGATCCATGGAGTCTACACATGCCTCAGGCCAAATTGTACCCTGAGAGATTACTGAGTACTTTACATGTGAGTCAGGAGAGTCCCACGTGCATGTTTATAAAGTGTGGCAAAAACTTCAGTGTTTATTCCTGCTCCTGTCTTGAACCCCGACAGCTACTTCAAAGATTTTCAAAAGCAAACTTTTGTTTAGAAACAAATGCTTACAGAAGCTTTTATGATGCCAAACAAAGCTTTATTGATTCCCTGAGCCATTGTTTGAATGTATTCCATCAGCAAAATAAAAATCTGTAGGTGTTTGGAAGAAAATGATTAAAAATAGAGCTTAAAAAAAAAAAAAAAAAAAAAAAAAAAAAAAAAAAAA